>JAAGEH010000005.1:3229611-3280894 GCA_011751065.1 Lasiurus cinereus
TGAATAAGTGAATGAGCTGTAACCAGTTCCATGGTACAGGGATCTTGAAAACCCCAAGACTCAGTGACCGATAAGGAGGAGAAGAGGTGCAGAAGGGATCAGGGCCAAGCAGAAAGCAGCCTCCCTGATGGCTGCCCAACAGCCCAACCTGCAATGCTAGCATTTGTTCAAGCAAAAAGGGTGGAACTCTTGCCTAGGAAGGCCCTCCTCACAAAAACAGTTCAGGGGTCAACTAAGAGATGGAATGCTGAACACACTCCCCCTTAGATTTCACAGGCATATTAACATGCTAGAGGCCCGATGCACAAAATTAGTGCAAGGGGCTCAACACTTGCAGCTGCAGCTTCGTCCAGAAGGTGGTTTGGTTGTCAGTCTAATTAGCATACTATGCTTTTACTAGAGGCCCAGTGTATGAAATTCGTGCACAGGGGAGTGTGTCCCTTAGCCCAGCTGCACCATCTCCAATCTGGGACCCTTTGAGGGCAGTTGGACATCCCTCTCACAATCCAGGATTGCTGGCTCCCAACTGCTTGCCTGCCTGCCTTCTTGATTGCCTCTAACTGCTTCTGCCTGCCTGCCTGGTCACCCCTAACCACTCCACTGCCAGTCTGATTGATGCCTAACTGCTCCCTTGCAGGCCTGGTCACCCATAACTGCCCTCCTCTGCAGGCCTGGTCCTCCCCGCCCCCAAACTGCTCTCTCCCTGATTGCCCCTAACCACAATCAAGCCTTTTCTTCTAGGAAACATCTATGCACATTGATTATAAGATGCCCACTGAAATGCCTAACCTCCAGCCACTTAGTCTCCATAAACCTAATTTCAGATGTTGGGAATAATAATGAAATTCACAATTTATCAAAGCTTGGCAGGGCATGGCTAGGTTTTTCCATATATTCTTTCCCATCCTCAGAGTTCCCCTGGGTGGTTTTATTAGCTCCATTCTATAAGAAGGCTAAGTATCCTGTGGGGGCAGGATTCCACCTGGGATCTTCCTGACTCAGATCCTGGGTTCCTCCTCCATCCCCCAGCCTCTCAGGATGGTGACAATCTCAGGGGTGCAGGGACTTATATGATTAGTGATGATGATGACTGGAAGGGATCCTGTCTTTTTTCCGTGGCTGTATCTTCCAAACCCAGAACACAGCTTGGCCTAGTGGGTGCTCAATAAGTAGAGAATAAATGGGTGGAGGGATGGCAGGTGCAGGATGAGGTCCTTGGATGGTGCTGAATACACACAGGTGGTGATACTGATGGGAATGTGGCTCTGGTGGTCATGGTGACCATCACATTAAGGTGGTGACCTGAGTTTGGGATGCTGGTGTGTGATGGTAACAGTGAGGGTCTCTAACTGCAATGGACGTGGTGGCGATTGTGATAATAGGAGGACTTCCTTTCTAAGGCGAGAAGCTGCCACACTGAGTGGAGACCAATCCAGACCAACAGGGCCCCAGCCCACCCTCCAGGCCCTCTGCAGCCCTACCTGTCTCAGGAGGCGGAGGCAGCTGGGCCGCAGCTCTGGGGCCATGCCAGCTTCCAACGTCTTCAGCCGCACCCACTCCCCCTGCACAAGGAGGAATAAGAGTTCAGCTGCTGTCAATTTCCAGCTGTGTGACCCCGGGCGAACCCTCTGCCTGTCTTAGCCTCAGCTTTTCCCCATAAACGAGTCCTCTCTGTGTGCTCCGAGGCCAGGGGACACAAAAGCTGGACTTAGGCTGTGGCCCTGGGAAAGAGCCAGGGGCCCGGTTTGGCGGACAGACTCAAGTTCCCGTCCTAACTCCACCACTTCCAAGTTCTGTGACCTTGGGCAGGTGACTTCCGACCTCTGAGCTTCACGTTTCCATTCTGATGCCCACCCCCAGGCAAGGCTGACGAGATGGTGGCTATCAAGGAGTTAGCTCCTGGCCCCAAGGTCAGTTTGATTCTGCAGGGCCTCTGACACCCCAAACCTTGGAGTGTGACCCGGACACTCCAGGGCAGGGGCGGAGGCAGAGGCTCCCACCTGGTACAGGGCCATGCTGGTAGGCTCCTGGGGGCTCCTTGCTGACCCTTGGGCCACCAACCGCAGGCTCCCACCATCTGCAGCACTTCTTGAGTCACTCGCACTTTCCCTATCCGTATGCAGCCTCTGGGGGGAGGAGGGGGCAGGCGCAGTCAGAAGCTGAGATGGGGCTTCAGTCCCCTGCAAGGCCCCCACACCAGCTGCAGCTGCCGGAAGCCCAGTCTGGAGGGGAGAGACGTGCAGGGCAGAGGGGCTGGCACGAATGTCACTCCTGCCTTTGGCTGGCCCCTTTGACCTGCCTCTGACCCAGAGCCCTCACTTATCCTCTCTCCATTTCCTTTCCTGCCTCCCCAGCAGTCCCAGCTGGGCTGAGAGGGCACCACCAAGCAGTGCCAGCCTCAGCAGGGGCCCTCAGCCTGGCTCAGAGCTGGACTCCTAGCCCGATGTGCCTGCTGGTCTCAGCCTCAGTGTCCCATGTCGCCTGGAGGCCTCAGGAGCAGCCAGAGCCTGGGGTGAGGCCTGGGAGAGGAGGGCTGCCCCTTCCTGGGTGTGTCTGAGGCTCAGGGAACAGGCGTCTTCGGACCCAGAAAGAACTGTTTCCAAAGCTGACCAAGCCCACTGCAGGATGCTTGGCTGAAACTCGGGGAGGACGGGGTCTTGTGTGAGGCCCAGCTTCTTCCCCAAGTCTCCCATGGGTCTCCTTAGGAGGCAACCCAGCCTCACAGAGTCTGACAGAGGCTCTAGGATGGACAGGAGTGCCGGACCGTTCTGAGGGCCTGGGAACAGACGATGGGGAAAGCCCCCTGCAGATTGCCCGCAGGAGAGAGGCCCTGAGGGGCGAGGGGTGCAGCGGGGCCGGCTCAGGCTCACAGTCTCACCTGATGAGGCAAGTGAGGGCCCCACCCGCCAGCACCACAACACAGGCCAGGGCCAGAGCGAGGAAGCCGCCCGGGGGCTGCGTACCTGGGGGGAGGTGAGGGCGGACGTGAGTGCTAACCATAACAACCGCACAGGGAGAACAGCCCCCACTCAGCTCCTGCACCTGCTCCTTGGTCCCCTCTGGGAAATGGGGACACCACCTTCTGCCCACCCCCTCCCAGGGGTGAGGTTCAGACTGGCCCCCAATTAGAAAATTCCTATCTGTGGCCAGATCATCACACACAGATATTGATTCCAGTATTGCTGTCTGGGTTCTCACCTCAGGCTCCCTGCCTTGGCCAGGAGGACCAGCTCAGACCCCATCATAGACCCCTGATCCCACTGTGGCCTTTTGCCTGCCAGATTCAGGTCTCTTCACTGGACTCAAAGCAGCTGGACAGCCGGGCCTGTGTCTCAGTCACCTCAGCGTCCCTGGCTGCGAACTCAGGGCCTAGGCACTGCAGGTGCTGGACTAAGACTGTGCTTCCCTGTCCACTGTTAGCCTATTCTTACATGCCCTGCAAAATGTTCTGGTGGTCGGCGCCATTGTCATTCATGTTGACTGTAGCAGGGTCCTCCTTACACTGAATGCAAATCTCCAGCCTGGATGTCAGGAGTCACATGAGAAGAGGCTGCCTGGGACCATGTGCTTGCTCTGGGAGTGTTTTAACCCTGCTCAGCAGAGGGGAGGCCTTGCTAACCTTCCCTGCACCTCACAACCGGTGGCACAATCTTCTCAACAGAGTGCCAAGTCTCTTCTTCGTACCTGTTCCTGCACCTCACGGGACTGACTTGATTGTCCATACGGAGAGCCTTAATGAGTGATGGATGGAAGGAGGGACGGACAGACGGACGGATGAATTACCTCTGATGCAGAGTGCATTGGGGTCAAACCAACAGCTGGAGTCACGTGCCAGAGGCGCCCCTCCTGGAAAGTGGGTGGCCCTGCCCAGGGGCTGCACCTGCCACGTGCCTATGTCCAGGATGTAGGTGGGGACCAACCGGCTCTCCTGACCATCTGTGTCCAAAATGACGTACTGAGCCAGCCTCCTGCCCTTCTCGTCCGTCCGGATCCTCTGGCGAAAGCCGGCCACATCCAGAGCCCCTGTGTGGGGCCCTAGGTGGCCCGAGAGCCCTGCCCCATGGCTCCCAGAGCGGTTCAGGGCATGGGCCAGCAGGACCACAGCGTCATAGATGGTCCCGAAGAGCGGGAACACCTGTGGAAGAGAAGGTCCCTCAACCCCAATACCCCTGGCACAGACTCCCAGAAATGTCTGAGCCCTGGCCCTCCTGCCAGCAGCCAGCGCTAGGAGTATCACCCCCTAACCATCACCCCCAACATCCTCCTCTCTTTGACCCCACCATCACCTCAGTCCCCACTCAGCAGCCTCACAATCCCCATGACTCAGCATCATGGCCACCAGCACCACAGCTCTGACGTCTCAAACGCATCTCAAATCTACTTAATAAGCCCCAAACTCCCAGTCCTGCAAGGTCCTGCCTGGTCCTGCCACACCAAACCCGTCCCCCATCCCCCTCGCTCATTCTAGGAAATGGAACTGTCACCTGCCTAGTGTCTCAGACCTCAGCTTGATTCCCAACTCCTCTCTTTCTCGCTTCCAGTTCATCATTCCATCTATTTGGCTTTATTTCAGAATTTGTTCTGAACTCAACTGACTGCCACCTGGGTCTGTGTTACTCTCACTGCTCACCTGGATCACACAGCAGCTTCCCAAGGACCTCCTTGCTTTTTGGCCCTCTTCCAGCCATTTCCCATAAAACAACCAAAGTGATTTTTAAAAAGACAGATCAAATAATTTCTTACTGAGAGCCCACTGATGGCTTCTCTTAGGTTAAGTTCAGGCTCCTAACCCTGGCCTACAATGACCCTCAGGATGAGGCCCACACTCACCTTGGATCCCTCTCGCCATCACTCCGGACTGTCCAGCCATTCCCTCTACCTGCTCCTCTGGCTTTGAAGTGCTCGCTGCCCCGGACCTTTGCACTTGCTGTTTTCCCCTACCTGGCTGCTCTTCATCCAGAGCTTCACCTGCTGCCTCCTTATCACTCAGCCCTCAGCTCAATTCCAACTCCTCCGCGGGCTTCCCTGCCCATCCTATCTCTTGTTGCCCACTATCCATGCCAGCCACTCTCGGTCACTTTATCCTGTTTTATCTTATTAGCAACATTATCACTATAAAATTTTGTTATCAGGTTGCTCAGTTATTGTCTATCTCACACCAACAGAATGGAAGCTGCTTGAAAGCCAGATCTGTCTCGTCCATCATTGTGTCCCTGCCACCTGGCACAGTGGCACATGAGAAGGACTTGCTCACATTTGTCAGATGAATCACTGGTTCCATGCCCCTTCATCAGCATTGAAACTCTGTCTCCACCTCTAGACACCACTGTCTTCTTATATCAAGAAGCACAGCCACCTGAGTCCTGTGAGCCCACGCCGAGCCACAGCCACAGCCCTCACCCAATACTCCTCAAATTCACCGTGGTGACTCCAGAAAACCTTCCCTCTCTCCAATACTGCCAACACTCTCTCCTTCTCATTGGTACAACTTGCTAGAGAGATACAGAGAAAGGAGAGGAAGAATGTCTGCAAGAGAAAGAGCAGCTGGGCCAGAAATGACAAATAGAGGTACTGAATCAGAGATTTTAAAAAATAGAAGTAAATGAGACTCAAGAGGAGAAGTGACCCAGTAGGCCAAAAGAGTGAATAATATGAGAAAGAATACACACACACACACACACACACACACACACACACACTGAAAGAAAGAGTATTCCAGGGACCAGACAAAGACCCTTTGTCAAGTAAGGGATGGGTCCTGTGCTCACAGGAGAAGTGGGACTGACAGGCCAGGTGGGCAGCGGGCAAGGCCAGGAAGGCCTGCATGGGGGAGGAGTATGTACACTTGCCCCTGGCCCCGTGCTCTGAACCCGGTGAGGGTCTGCACTGACCTACCTGCTCTGGATCCAGGTGGGCGGCTCCCTCTTCACTGGTCCAAGCAGCTTTGATGACCTTGTCCACGGGGCCAGACTCCAGGGTGACGCTGAGCACTGCATCATAGACCTCCCGAAGGGGCCCACCCTGGCCAAGCGCTGGGTAGGAGCAGTTTCGGTAGGGCAAGGCGAAGAGCATGGTGTCGTAGGGCAGGAAGACCAGCCTCCCATCTGCCAGGGCCTGGGCCCACGCTTGTCTCAGAAGGGCCATCTGCTCAGAGCCTCCCAGGAGCGCCGAGTGCATGCACAGCACCACGACTGGAGGCAGAGATGGCAGGCTCACTTTTACAGGCCTTCCCTAGAGCCCCGAAGTCAGTGGCCCAGAGCTCTTAGGTCCACCCCCACCCTCTGCTGCCACTACCAAGCGCCCCCCTCCCATCCTCATCAGTCTGGGGAAAGGAGAAATATCTCTTCTATCTGCTCCCTCTGTAACCATAACATCCAGGATCACCCAATCTCACCTGAGAATAGCTCTCTTCTAGTCTGCACACCCAGTCATCATGACCCACTTCCCACCTTCCCTGTGCCTGCTGTCTCTGACAACTGCTAATGTATACCGACAGCTTGCTCGGTGATAGCCTAAAGTACTTTTGCAAACATTTAGTCATTTGATATTACAACAGTCCTAAGAAGTATGTTTATCATTATCTCTACTTTCAGACAGGAAACCAAGGCCCAGAAAGGTTAAGGAATGGCCCCAGGTTCCTGTTGCAATCCCTTTCCCCAAAAAATCCAGGAGTATGGAGCCACCAAGGAAGGTCGATGGCCTCCTTGCTAGGGCCTGGGGACCCCTGTCATGTGGAAGTCAGAGCCTAGCCTCTCTCAGGTGAGCTCTGGGTGGCCATGCTATGTGGACACGGACAGGAGCCACCCCATCGTGGCCTCAGAATAGTAAGAAAGATCTTCGGAGAGGGACCCACCAGGACTGAAGGGAAACAGAACCAGAGCTTGTGTCCCTGCCACCTGGCACAGCTTCTTGATATAAGAAGACAGTGGTGTCTAGAGGTGGAGACAGAGTTCCGATGCTGATGAAGGGGCATGGAACCAGTGATTCATCTGACAAATGTGAGCAAGTCCTTCTCATGTGCCACTGTGCCAGGTGGCGGAGGAAACTCCCGGTCGCGGCCACAGGCAGTCCAGGCTGCCCACGGGAGGGAGGCCCCGCGTGCACTTACCTTTCAGGCCGTCCTTTGTCCCTTTTCCTCTGCCTGGCTTCTGTTCCACTTCCCACCAAACCTCCCCTTGTGTCCTACTCAGAGTTGGAGCTGTTCTATATTTGGCCACACGAGGGAGCTAACGCACAAAACTGGGGAGGTTCATGGGTGAAAAGCCTACATTGATTGCAAGCAGTGCCCTCTTTATCTCTTCACAACCCATGAAGTAAGGACGTTTATTAGGTTCATATCACTGATGAAGAAATTTTAGCACAGAGAGGTTTAGTGACTTGCCTGAGGTCACACAGCTGGTAGGAAGTGGGTCAAGTGTGGGATCCTGGCTATCTGAGTCCAGAGAATGTGCCCCTAACCACTCTGCATCCTGGCTCCTGAAAGTCAGCACAGTGGCTGGATCGCCAAGTGTCGGAGAGGGAGTCTGATGAGTTTCCCCCACCGACTGCACCATGTCCCAGCCACACAGAGAGGCGAACTGCTCATGCTCCCAGTCCCGTTGACACACTGCCTCCAGTGCTTTGCACTAGCTGACCCCTCTGGTTGGAATGCCTTCCCCTCACCCCCTTTTGCAATCAATTTCTCATTTTCAGGCTCTGCCCTAATGTCACCTCCTCTGGGAAGCCCTGCCCATCCCCAAGTAGATCAGCTCCCCCAGCACCTCTGTTGTCTAAATACACATCTGTCTCCTCCCAGACTCCAGCTCCAAACCGCTGGGACCCAGCCAGTTCCTCCCCCATCCTCAGAGTCGAGCCAGGGTCAGGGGCTCTGAGCCAGGGTCAGGAGCAGTGATGCTTGGTTGAATGTTTACAAAGCACTGTGTCCATGCATCTGCTCCTGAGGTGGGAGGTAGTTTCCTCCTTCTCCTTTCACTGGTTGAAAACCGGGCTCAGAGAAGTGAGGCCTTGCCCCGAGGGACGGGCGAGGGGCAGCAGGAACACCTAGGCCAGGTCCCTGGCTCCTCTCTGCTCTAAGTCACTACCAGCCACGCGAGCTCGGGGGCGGCCAGCCCGCCCCTCCTCCCTGGAACTGGCCTCAGTGCCCCCAGATTTAGAACTTGGTGGTTGGTCCCAGTGGTTGTCAAACTGTGCCCAATGGTAACAAATACATTTTTAATTGTGTGCTCTTAACCTGAGTATGTAAAACTTGAGAACCCTCACAAAACTGAGAGGTTTCCAAGAGAGAGACTTCATCCTGCTATCTGCAATGCACTCTCACCCTCACTGCTTTTATTCTATTTTATTTTACCCTACTCTGTTTCGTTCTTCCCTGTCACTTTCGATTTCGTTCTCTTTCTTATTGTTGTAATGCTGGTCTGATTCACTAAGCGAGTTTATGGACCCAAATGGCCCACAGTGTGGAAACCCCCAGTCTAAGTTCCTTCTGCCTTCCAGGTGACCTCTCCCTCTACCCCGTTCTGCCATGCATCTCCCTGACTAACTACTTCCTTAAAGACATGTCAAGTGTCACCTCCTCCAAGAAGCCTCCTCCAATCCTCCAGGGCCCACACGAGGAAGCGATCAATCAATCCATCAATCCATGGAAATTGAGTCTAATTCCAAGAAATAAAGACTGGCTCTCTCTCCCTCCCTCCCCGAGGCTCCCTCCCTTCGCTCTCATCCTCGTCTCTGTACCAGGCAAGGGCTAAGGCAGCCCTGGGCCTCCACTCCACAGCTGATGCTTGAATCTGAAAGTTAGGGCTGAGCTGAAATAGGGTTTGGCTTCCTATGGCCCAGGTCCTGGGCCCCAGGAAAATCACCTCTTTTTATTGAATACCTCAAACATCAAAACTGAAGTATCCTGGGAGAGCTAAACATCTAAACCGAGTCCTCTGTGTACAGGTGGCGAAACTGAGGCACAGAAAGGAGGAATAGAAAGGGCCTTCTCCAGGTCCCACAAAGCAGCAGCAGGCTCCCCTAGCCCCACTGTCCTGCTGGCCACTCTCAGTGTCTGGGAATTCTGCATCTGATGGCCTGTAGGGAATCACAGAGGCTGAGGCCTATTAACAGGTCAGCCGGCTTGGGGAGGTGGGGGAGGAAGGGGGTGGTCAGAGCAGGATCCAGCATGAGCTGCAGTTCTGCTGCTGCTTTGTGGGATGGAGATCACATTTCTTCCTATGCCTCTGATTTTCCATTTGTACTGGGAGGGCTTAATTTAAATGTTTAGGTCTCCAAAGATCCTTCAGCTCTGATGTCCGGGTTGTTAATAAATATCAGAAAACAGGTGACTTTTGTCTCTGAGGCTGGCCATGTCCCCCCTCCCAGGAGTATGTGGGCTGCCAGTGCTTCCAGCTCTGGCACAGTAGGCTAATGCACACCTTCCTGGAGAGAGATCACTTGCATTTTTAACCACAGATTGATTGGCTCATAGGGCCAAGTTCAAGGAGTTAGTCAACTCCATACTATCAGAACCCCAAAAGATGAAGGTGCCTTTAGCTACATTAACAGATAAACACCCCTTCCTCCCCATAGGGAAGATGACAGGAACCCAGGGAATGGGGATGAGGGTTTCTGTCAGAGTCAAGGCTCTTTCCACCTCTGTACCCAAGGGTCACTCTCCTGGCCCCCACCCTGGCCCTTCTTGCCTTCCTTCAGGACAAGATCCCTGAAGACCCACCTGCCATACTGGGCTGTTGGGGCTGACTGCCTGCCTTTTTGGAACTGTTAGGTTCTGCACCAGGGTCCTCCATGTCAAGCTCTTCAAACAACTCAGGGCTGGGGAGCCCCCATTGACATGACAGCCTGTGTGCCACCATTCCTGCTGCCGTAGGCTGCCAGTGACTGCTGCCTGCGGGCTTCATATATGGCTCATCCCCTCCCTGCCCCCTCAGGAACCTGAAGAAGCCACTTGGAAAATTTGATCTGTTCAGACTCCAGGACTCTGGGGAACCAAGCCAGAAAGGAAGGAGGGAATGAAGGAGAGAGGACCTGAGGGAGGAAGGGAGGAAAAGAAGGAGTGAGGCAGGAAGGGAAGAAGAGAGGGAGGGAAGGTGGGAGGGGAGATGTCTTCAGCACTCCGGACAGCTCCAGACCTGGCTGGGAATCCCAGGAGGAAGGATGAGCCAGCACCAAAGAATTCAGCATTTCGTTTATACCACATGATCTCACTGGTCTATGGATAATAAAGAACATTATAAACTGATGAACAAAAATAGACAGAGGCAAAGAAGCATAGAACAGACTGTCAAACTACAGGGGAGGGTTGGGGCGGGGGTAAGAGATCAACTGAAAGATTTGTATGCATGCATATAAGCACAACCAACAGACTCAAGACACTGGGGGTGGGAGGATGAGGGCAAGTGCCAGGGGGTAGAGGAGGTCGGGGGGATGTCGTGGGAAAAAAAAGAAACATATGTACTACCATTTGTAATACCTTAAATAATAAAATGAAATTAAAAATTTAAAAAAAGAACCCAGCATTATTGAATAACCACTAGGTGCCAACACTATTTATACAACCCACGGAGACAGGTATTATTATTATTACTGTATTCCCACTTTATAGATAAGAAAAGTACAACCCAGAGAAGTTAGGTAATTTGACCAAAAACAGAGAACTAGTAAGTGGAGGGGTGATAATAAATCCAGGATTTTGTTCATCACGACACATTGATTCTTTAGGAATTATCTTGAAGGCTTTCCTACCCTCCCTTTTAGGGTGGATCCTTATGGGTAGATAGACACCACTCTCCAGTGGACTGTCAGTCCTTCCTCCCCCACCTGCTTTCTTCTACTTAGGTGAAATCAGCTTTCACTAAGTACTTTAAGCATCTACCAAGTGGTAGGTTCATACATACCCCCTCTCCCTTAACCCTCACAACAATCTTGTGATGTGATTGTTGTATTTTGCCTTCTTCACCTAACTTTATCCACTTAGCTATATTTACTGAGCACCAACTATGTCTCAGGCACTGTTCACTTGAGCTACATCAATGACAAAACAAAATTTGCCCCACAAAGCTAGCTTTATAGCAGAAGTAGAAAGTGATGTACATGATAAGTAAGAAGATTTATTTTTTGTGTTGGAAAGTGATAGGTGGCATAAAAAAGAAAAAGCAAAGACTGGTTATTAATGTCATATTATCATCTATATAAGTTTTCCATAATTCTACATAAGCTTTATAATTATAATTCAACTAGAGGCCCATTGCATGAAGATTCGTGCAATAGGCCTTCCTTCCCCTGGCTACCCAGCACCAGTTTCCCTCTGGCAACTGGGACCTGGGCCACAGTGGAACCAAGTCTTCAGCCTTCAGGCTTGGCTCTGGCCACAGCAGAGTCTTCAGTCTTCAGTCTTCGCTTGGGCAGAGCCTGTGCATGCAAATTAATCTGCCATTTTGTTGGGTTAATTTGCATACTCACTCCTGATTGGCTGGTGGGCATCATGGAGGTAAGATTAATTTGCATCTTTCTCTTTTATTAGTGTAGATGGTCAAGAAACACATTGAGTGAATGTGTCATAACTTAGAAATTATATATATTTTTAATATTTCTATTTAGCCCTTTTTTTATGCTGGAAAGATTTTAGGGCCTCTGTTGATGTGCCAGACATATGCCTATTTTCTCTCAGATTATTCCCTAACCTTCCCAAACCCTATTGGACTCCCAAAAGAGAGGTTAGGAAGGGATCTGTATCCTGCAGGTGCTAACCCTGAAAACTTTACTAGTACTTCTTGGTAACCCCTGCCACTGGCTTCTGGCCAGATTCAACCAATTGGACACACAGGAGACACACAGGAGATTGGAGGACAAGAAAAAGAGAGAAGCCCTCTCTCTCTCTCTCTCTCTCTCTCTCTCTCTCTCTCTCTCTCTGTGTGTGTGTGTGTGTGTGTGTGTGTTCGCATGCATGCACGAGCACCTTGGACAATGTGCCAACAAGGACTGGGTCTCCTCTCTGGTTCTGGCCTTTTCAGATGATACCTCTTCCTCTGTGGCCTCAATGTCTAGAATCAGGTGCCACCACCTCCTTCCTCCCTTTGTCCTTCCCCAGCAGGAGTGGGAGAAACTTCCTGCTGTTACGAATTTCTGAATGGCTTCCAATCCCAACACCTTTGCCATCACTTCCCCATTCTAATTTCCCACAATTGAACTGGTGAGGACTCTGTTTTCCAGAATGTACCCTGACTAATACCCTACATATCTGATTTGTTTGCAATTTCTCACCATTATAAACAACTTTTTAATAGATAGCATGTTTTTGTAATCTTTTGAATTTTTTTCTTAGGATAAATCCTCAGAAATAGCTATACTGGATCAAAGAACAGAAATGTTATAAAGGCTTTTGTTACATATAATTTCATATTGTAAGTTCCAAAATATCTATTGGATCAAGATATTCTCTAGATAATGGAGATATTTTAATATGAACTGAGCATTAGCTATATGGATTACTTTTAAGTTTTTTGGGTATGGTAATGATAAGGTGGTTATATAAAAAAATTAAACATTTTTTTGAAGTAAGCATAATTGAATGTGTGTAAGGGAAAATGCCAAGATGTCTAGGGTTTGTTTGAAATTATTATACAAAAAAGAGGGAGGGATAAATAAGTATGGAAAGAATCTAGGCCATGGTTGTAGTTGAGTTCATTGTACTATTCATTCTACTTTTGTGTATGTTTGAAAACTTTCATAATAAAAGAAAATATCATTAATACCCATTAAAAATGTACAAGCTTCTCCAGCCAGCGTGGCTTAGTGGTTGAATGTTGACCTATGAACCAGGAGGTCACAGTTCAATTCTCGGTCAGGGCACATGCCTGGGTTGCAGGCTCAATCCCCTGTATGGAGCGTGCAGGAGACAGCCAATTGATGATTCTCTGTCATCATTAATGTTTCTCTCTCTCTCTCTTCCTCTTTCTGAAATTAACCAAAAATATATATGTTTTAAAATGTAAAAATCTCACCATATCTTCCTCAGCATTTAGTATTCTGATTATTTCTAATTTAATCAGCATTTTAAGATATCATGCATTGCATTAGTTTTCCATGTTGTATAACAACTTATCACAATACTTAGCGACTTAAACAACACAAATCTTAGTCTCTGAAGGTCAGAAGTGTGTGCACAACTTAATTGGAACCTCTATTTAGGGTCTAACAGGCTGTGATCGAGGCACCAGTTGGGGCAAGTCCTCATCTGGAGGTTCAAGTAGGGAAGGATCCACTTCCAAACTCCCTCGGGTTGTGGGCAGTAGGATTCCTGGCAGCCCACTTCATCAACGCCAGCAACAGAGCCACAACCTAGTAATCTCCTGGGTGGGCTGGGTGCTTCCCTTTTCCAAGAGAACAGTCACTGGTAAATGACCACAGGACCCCTCAGAGGAAGATGTATGACACACTCTTTCCTCAAACGGACCCAGGATGATGCTCAGTCCAGAGCTCTGAGCCTGCGAGCTGCTCAGTCTGGGACCTGGGTCTAAGGCAATGCACCCACATGATGATGACTCCAGGTCTCCACCCAGCAGACCTAGGCGTTTTCTTCCTGTGTGTGTCTAGCAGCACCTTGGAAGGCTTCCATGCACTTCCCCTGGGGACCCTGTGGTTAGTCAGCCACCCCCACAGATCCCTAACACACCCCAAGAACCAAGAACCATGCCACATTTGTGGCCTATTTGGTCATTGTGTTTCTCTTGTTTCTGATGGTTAAGTGCTGCCATCTACTATCCACATGGAGATTATGAACTTGGATTACAATCCTCCCTCCTCCAGGTCACCTCTGGCTTACAGAGGACAAGCATCATAGAGTCCTTCAAGGGTGGTGAGATACCCCCTCCGTCATGAATGTGTTCCTTAATGCATTGGCAAAGGGCGTGTCCTTGGCTTCTCCCAGGGCTGTGAGCAGATTGCCTGTGACATATGCACTCCAATGTGCCCACTTCCCTGAGCCTCAGACTCTCTCCTCCACAGCGTTCCAAGGACGTTCTGCCATTTCAATGTCATCTAGTGAGGCAAGGACCCCGGCGATATCACTTATATAGAGCAGCCTGCTGGGACCCAGAAGGGGTGGGTAAAGGCAGGGAGAGGATCTGGTGGGCAAATGGAAGACACTGGCACAATTTTTCCCTGAGAGAGTCCATGCGAAGGCAGCTTTCATCCATCCAGGCCTTTGACAAAGAGGAGATCACCTAAGAAGAAAGGGGTAACACAAGCAAATATGCAGACCAGAGAGTGTTAGGCACATCCAGACACTGGCTGTGTGCCTGGAGGGAAAGGGTCAGGATCAACCCATGCAGCTGACAGGCAGGACTGGGGTCAAACCAGGGCTCAAGTCCCCTTCCATCTGGAAGACATCCTATTTCTGAAGTCTGTCCATCTTCCTGGCTTGGCGCCACCCACGTAGGCACCTGGAGACCTCAGCAGACTTGATTCACAGGGACCCCCTCCAGGCTGACACCCCCAGCTCAAGCCCCACTCACTCTATCCTGCCATCCACCCAGTAGCCATGGCCTTTCAGGTCCAGTTCTTGCCAGGGCTCATCTGACCAAACCTAGCTGAGAGATTTGAGACCCAGGAGACAAAACTCAGAGAGTCTGATTAAAAGGAGGAGGTTTTAATCTTGCTCTCCCGGGCGGAATTTGCTGGTCTGAGGGTGGGCCAGGGAAGTTCGCGCCAAAAGGGAGCTTCAGTACTTCTTTTATACAGCTGTTTAGTGGCGGGGAGGGGGAGGGCATGAGCCGGGTGTCTAGGAAAGTGCCAGTTATCTGTGTCACCATCTACCTTGCGGCTGCATGCATCGGCTCTGGACTCTCCCCCTGCCTCGACCTAACATTAGCCTTTAACCAACTTGTCCTGGGGGCCCAACCCTGCAATCAGACACACTTCTGTGTCAGAGGGAGCCATGGTCTGGCGTTCACCTCCACAGAGAAGGTCCTGGTAGAAGCACCAGGTGTGCACGGAGCCAGAAGAAGTCTTTATCCAGCAGAGGGCACCAAGGCCCCAATAATTGGCCTAGACTAGAGTTTCTTGGCAGTGAAAGCTGCCTGCAGGAGACTGCACCTGCAGCCAGCACGGGGCCTGGCTGTAGCTTGTTGGCAGCTCCGGTGAGTGAAAGAATCAAAGACACAGAGGACCCGGTCAGAGTCGGTGAGGAGCAGGGGAAGGGGAGAAGCGCAGGCTTAGAGACAGACCCAGCTGCCCTGTCTCCAGGAAAAGGGGGCCTCAGGGAGGGTACTTCACAGCTCAGATCCCAGTTCCCTTTCGAAAAATGGAGAAATAAGTGTATCTCCTGGTGTGGTCACAAGGATCAAGATACACAATGTTCAGTACGCTGGAGGCCCTTAACGCTCACAGGTGAGGCATTCATGGCTCAGATGGGTTTATATGACTTTCAAGTACAAGGTGGGAAGTAAAGGGGCCTTTAAAGTCCCTAAGGGGGTTTCTAGGCGAATAGAGAGCATTAGGATACAAGTGGTTCTAGGAAATGAGGACAGGTCTGGGCAGCTGCTCAGGGGCCGGGAAGGTTCTTGGAGACAGAATTCAGAGAGGTCATCCTGCCACCTTGGGTAGATACCAAATACCCACCTCAAGCCCACCCAGGAGTGGCAAGTGCCCCTTCTTCATGTAGGAAGTAAACATTTTTAAGGTGGAACTTGATGTTCACTTCTCTGGCCACTGGGTGTGAATCTGCCGTCTGCACAAAGTGTTTCAGGAGGCTGCGTTTATGTCATGTGCTACTGTCATTCCTGATCTCTGCCAGGGATTCACCACAGGGACCAGGTCCGATAACACTGCCTCAGAATGAGCGTGTGGGCAGGCGGCACCCTGCAGGAAGCTAAGCCCAGTTCCACACACTTTAAACAAACAAACAGAAAACCAGTGTTTTCTGGAGCAAGAGTCCTTGCTGGACTGCAGAAATGTCCAGCCCAGAGCACAAAGGAGCGAGTGGGCCTCAGATGGAGAGCTGGCCCCCTGGCCTGGGCTGTGGCCCTGAGCCTGCGGAGGAAGCTTGTCCACACCACAGTTCCCCTGTTTCAGAAGGTGGCATGCGTGGGCCAGGCCTGGAGACTGGGAGAGGACCACAGAGGTTTTGCCTTTTCCACTCAGAAGGTGGTGTCTGGTACCTGCTACGGAGCTGCAGGCTATTGCAGGGGAGAGCAGGTCCAGGCCCCAGCGTGGGCTGCCAGGGCCCAGGGCTACCTTTTGGGCTTCAGCAGCCCCCAGTGCTGGGCACAGTGTGCAGTGGCACCTGCAGGGCCTGCTCTTCCACCAGCAGCACATGCCCTCTCTCCTGTCCCAGCTCGAGCAGGATCTTGGCGCTCGTTCTTCATAAACTTACTCCGGGCACCTCCCATTCATTGGTCCAGCTTGTTGACATTCGCCTCTTTATTCATCTGTGACTTCAACCGTTTCAGATCCCCCTACTCTGTGTCTCTGTTCCTAGTTCCCAGGAAGAAAGGCGACCAGGCCAAGGCACCTGCTAGTGGGGGAAGGAGGAGGTTGCAACCCAGCAGAAGGTGTCAGCACAAAAGGCAGTGGGAACAACTCGCTTTGGAACGGATTCCGTGGTCTGGTGAACCTCAGCCCTCCCTCCCTCAAGCGTGTGCCGCTGAGGAGCTGGCCTGCCGTTTCATCCCACTCTCAGCAAAATGACTGAGCAGAGAGAAGCCACTCTGGGGAGCTGGCGAGACTTACCAGCTGACAGACAGCAGGGGTACATGGGAGCACCTCGAAAACCTTGAGCTGCCGCATGATGAGGAAGTGAGCTGCAATTATCAGGGGGGTCCTGGTTAGCACCCTGGAGGGCATGGGCCTGAGAGCTTGCAGCCCAAAGCACTGTCGAAGTCTTGTCTGTGGCCCCAGGCCCCAGGCAGGACAGGCCCGGCACAGTGTCTGTAGAACTAACTACGGGCTGGGAGCAGGACCGCATGCACAGAGCCAACATGAGGCTCTGCAGGCCTGAGGCACCCACTCGGACTCGATGTCAAGAGGTCTGGGCAGTGAGTCCAGCAGAAGGCTGCTCCTTCCTGTACCATCAGGCCACCAGCTGGGCGTCTCCCAACAGGCACTGCCACGCCTCGCTCTGACATCTGAGGCCTTCTGGCTTCCTTTAAGGGTGTGATGCCCATGATGGGGCCTGCCCTCCCACCCTGAGTGCCACCCTCCCTCACCCCGGATATGCAGATCCAAGCCTTTCGTCAGAAAAATGACTGTAGCCTGGCCTCCACTGGGACATCAGACCCCACCGCATTCAGTTCTGCTGCTTCTTCTCCCAAGACTTGAGCCAGCTGCCAATGGTCGGCCCCCACAGGATCGCTCAGTGTCTCCTCCCACTGCCAAATGGCCACTGTGGGGTTGTCACGGTGGGTAACGGGCGATGTGGGCAGATCAGACGTGCGTGGGTTGTAAATTCTGCGTCTGACTGGCCTGTCACCTTGGGAGCCTAAACCTATTTACTGTGGAAAGGAGGGCCGTTGTGCCTGCCTCTGGGGTTGCTGTGAGATGTGTGTGGGGTGACAGGTGCTCCTGGCACTGGTAGGGAGTTGCCCAGTAAATGAATGTTAAATCTAGATTCTGCAAAGCATAGGGCCAGACTGCAGGTGCAGAACCTGTGGGTTTGATGGAAATGAAGCCAGATCCTAATCCACGGATGGGTCAGAATTCTCTCTTCCTACTGAGTCTTGATCCATGTCCACGTGGAGAACATTCCAAAGGCTGGAAACTGGCAAGGAAGGCCAGAGTAGCCTCCAAAGAGAGGAAGCACAATGAACCTCAGTGCCAGCAGCATTTCCCAATGACAGGTGATTGCCAGGGCTCACAGCTCGGCTCTGTGCGTGCGTGTGTGCGTGCTTGCGTGCATGTGTATGTGTTCATGTGCGTGCGGGTGCGTGTGTGCGTGTGTGTACAGGTGCGGGTGCATGCAAGCATGCGATGAGGCTGCTTGTGCAGCTGGTGCCCACTCCCTGGGTTTGGCCTTTGGCCGAATGGGATACCGCGTCTGTGAGAGCTGCGTCTGATTTTCTGAGCTTCTTTGAGACAGAGGCAGCCAACTGGACCCAACATGCCTCCTGGAGCCAGTCTTGCAGCTGCTATTTCCATTTCAGGGAGGAACCTGGCTCTGGTAGGGGCTCCCAGCTCCCAGCCTCAGGCCAGGGCACGAATGAGAAAGGAAACTCTGGGCAGGAATAGGAAAGGGTGGGAACCCAGAAACACTGACTCAGGAATAGGCTGAGAAGGCAATGTTGGGCAAGGAATCCAGGAGCGGTTGTCAAGGAGTAATGGGATAAGAAGGAGACACAGAATTCAGAACAAATTTATCATAGATGGGGAAGAGGTAGAAAGCCAGAGAGAAGGACAGAGAGAGACCGAGACTGTAGAGTTGGAAGCAATGGAAACAGAGAAAGGGAGAAAGAGAGAAATAGGTTCAAGAAAGAAAAGTTAAGATAGGAAGTAGATGTTCAGAAAGAGAAATAAAGTCAGAGAAAGAGGAGGGAGAGAGAGACTAAAGAGAATTAGAGGCAGAGAGGAAGAGTATATGACAAGTCAGACAATGAGCACAAGAGAGGGGCAAATAAAAGGCCGGTGCCAGAGCCAGGAGAGAGGAGAGCGCAGAGCCAGCACGGGCTTTAGACTCTCCCATTTTACAGATGAGAAAACTGAGGCCCAGCAAATCAGTAGCAGAACCAGGCTTAGATTGCAGGCAACAAAGATAGTGAAAGGAGAAAGAAACATGACGAAAGGTTGAGAGCCTGAAAGAAAGCCCCAAAGGGAAGAGGAAGAAAACCAGCACCTGGTCCACAGGTTGGGTGCTATGGCAGGGAGACCCAGGACATTCAGAGCAGAGAACACCGGCCTGTCCCTAAGCTGGGGATCTGGCATGGCCACAGGCCCAAGAACCTCCACCTGATCCAGGTTAGGGCCACAGGCAGAGCAACTGAAGTGTGGTATAGGCTGAACAGAAATGAACACAGTGATTTTCATTTCCACACGCTCTTATCAATCCTTATCTAGTGGTTTGGCTCCTCGGGTGAAACAGTAAATGCAGAGGAAGCACGCTGGCGGAGGGCACGCTGGCAGCCTGAAGAGACGTGAGCTCACAGCGAAGAAGGAAATGGCGTAATTTGGACAACAGATACCAAAAGCCACCATGATTCTTAGTCAGGGGAGTAAGGAAGTGCTCAAGCCATGATGGGGGTATAGAGAAAGGAAGGACACAGAAGTCTCCTGTCAAATATGGAACCATTTGTGCATCAAAATACATGGTGACAGTAACAGATTATAACTCCCTGAATGAAATAAGAGGCTAGGAATCCAAACTGTCAGGGAGGGAGGGAAGGAGGAGGAGCGAGGGAGGATTTGATGAGGAATGGAACATTTATACAGTTTCAAAATACTTCCCCACATAATACTTATTCATTACAAATGAAAAATGAATAATTTTCTGCAGTATTTTTCCTGTGAAGAAGCTTGGAAAATTGAGGACTTCCTGGGGCACAGTTGCCAAACCACCCCCTAACTGCATTCTCCAGACTTGTATGGGAGAAAGACAAACTCCTCTTAGGTTTTTTGGTGTTGTTTTTTTTTTTAAATATATTTCATTGATTTTTTACAGAGAAGAAGGGAGAGAGATAGAGAGTTAGAAACATCGATGAGAGAGAGAGATCAATCAGCCGCCTCCTGCACACCCCCTACTGGGGATGTGCCCGCAACCAGGATACATGCCCTTGACCGGAATCGAACCTGGGACCTTCCAGTCTGCAGGCCGATGCTCTATCCACTGAGCCAAACCGGTTTTGGCTCCTCTTACATTTAAGCCACTATTATTTGGGGGGTTTTGCCATCCACAGCCAATCTTGTCTTAACTAGTATCCAACAATAGCTGATGAAAGGAGAAAAGCCAGTTTTATCTCAGATGAAAAAGAAAGAGTCAATAAATGCCCATGTTAATTTGTGACTTTTTAAAAACTTGATATATGAGAGCTGCATTGCAGGTGAAGAGTGGACCATTCACTGCAAATGGTGCTGACACTTCTGGTTACCGTGAAAAAGATGAAATGTGATCTGCACCTTACACCATACACAAAAGCCAGTTCCAGATGGAGCAAGGACTGAAACGTGAAGGCCAATATTCTTGTGAGTGTTGGGAGAAAATATAGGAACATTCCTTTATGAACTTAAGAGTAAGAAGGACTTCTAAAAGATACACTAAAAAATGCAAACATAAAGGGAAACGTCCACTAAATTTGACTACTATGGAGTTTAGAAGTTCTCTTCATCAAAAGGTGCCATAAAGAAAGTGAAAACACTGCAAAGTGGTATGTACAGCCCATCGCATTTTCCCAAAGATAAGGTGCCAGCACCTCCATCCCAGGGCGCTTTTAGAACCTTGCCATGCCCCATCAAGAAGTGAAGTTTAGCCGAAACCTGTTTGGCTCAGTGGATAGAGCATCTGCCTGCGGCCTGAAAGGTCTCAGGTTTGATTCCGGTCAAGGGCATGTACCTTGGTTGCGGGCACATCCCCAATAGGGGGTGTGCAGGAGGCAATTGATTTATGTTTCTCTCTCATCGCTGTTTCTAACTCTCTATCTCTCTCCCTTCCTCTCTGTAAAAAATCAATAAAATATATTTTTTAAAAAGAAGTGGAGTTTATGCCCTCTTCCCCGTAGATTGGGCAAGTCCTTATGACTGCATGACCAATAGCGTACAGCCAAAGTGACGCGATGGGCCTTCCAAGGTTCGATCATAAAATGCCATACAGGTCAACCTCCATCCCTGCTCTGGCCTTCTCTCCCCCACCCCATGCCCACCCCCTAGCACTGGGCAGGTGACACAGCTGCTTTCTGGTTCAGACCCTGGCTTCACCACATCTAATAGGATAGTGTTTACTTGGGCTTGACTTCTCCAGCTGTCTCAGCACCCCCACACCCCCTCACTGTCCCCAGGATCACCTGGCCTGGAGACCTACTTTGGTCTTACCTGGGAGCAGACACATTCACAGTCTCCAACCTCACAGGCACAGAAAACAGAAATCAAAGACATAGTCCACACCCATTTGTGCTGCAGAGTCGGGAATAGTGTGGGCCGGGGCCAGCCTACCTCAGAGTGGGGAGCCTGTCCCCGGCAGCGGCCTGGTGCTGTCCTCCAGCGTGATGCCCAGGAAGGGTCAGGTGAAGCTGGGACTTGGAGAGTTTGAGCCCTGATGTGCCGTGTGTCTGAGCATGCCACGTTGTTCTCTGGGACTCGGGTCCCTCAGCACCACGTTCTTGTGTTTCTCACTTCATACAGCCACTGCCTCACAGGGTGGCTAGCATGTGGAGCAGGTGTTCCCTCAACAGAGCGGAAGGGATGCCCTCTTCCCCTGCTCCCCACATCAACCCTAGCCAGCAAACTCCTATTCACCCATCAAAACCCATCCTGTTCATCACCCCTGTAGGAAGTCTACCTTGACTCATCGAGCGACGCAGAGTCTCCATGCTGCCCTCCACCACAGGGCTGAACTCTGCCTCCCACCCAGGCCCCCTGAGGGTGAGCCCTCTGAGAGCAGGGATCATGTCTGAAGAGCCTGTGTGTCCCAGGACCTAGCCCAGGGCTGGGCACAAAGCAGGCACCAGGAAATGGCTGCTGAATGCCTGCGCTCATGAGCACAATGACATTTATTCCTGTCAGAGGACACAGAAGGGTCTGCTCTGGCTGAAGGCCAGGCAGCATGTGCTGCCCGCAGAGTCCGGGAGAGTCACAGGGCTGCTGGGGAAAGTCACCAGTTTCCAGGCAGCTGCCTTCTCAGCTGGTCTCATGATACACACGAGTCCCTCCTGTACTCACTTAGTTCCCAACCCTGGCAGTGTTCCAACACGGGCATGCTTGTTGATCTGGTAAGATCGTCAGACATACGTATATGGGGAGATTTGTTGGCATCAATGCTGACTTACGTACATCTTCAGACCCTTCCTGCCCGAGTCGGAGCCACTGGGTAAGCTCTCACTGGTCTGCACGTGGATTGTCCATGGCCGCAGTGGACTCCGGTTGGCCTCCGCCTCTCATCAGAGCTAAGGACCCAACTTTCCCGTGCAGCCTGAACCACATAAAGTCTGATGTCCTCAGGCTTCCTCACGCACCTCCGGCCTGTTTCCATCCAGTCTTACAACATTGTATGGCGTCTACATCAAATTGTATCCTAGTCACTGGAAGGCTAAAGGCAATTGTAAAAGTGATGATGTAGAAGAATACTTAATTTAATGACAGGGAAGGACGGTTACAGGATTTTAAGTTTAAAACTAGAACCTAAAAATTGATATGGATAGATAGATGAGAGTGTATGCGTGACGATGTGTGTGTGTGAGTATATGGAATGAATTTCAGTCACAGGCCACTCAGACTCAGCAGTACAAAACAGTGGCTTCATTCCCCACCCCACCCCCAATTTATTTTCTACTGTGAGCCCCCATTTTATGAGATGAAACCTTAATCTCAGTCATTTGTAGATTCCCCCACCCACACAACCCACCCCATCTCCTTTACCTGGTTCTTATAGGTAGGTCCTGTTCTTACAAGTGTCGTCAATCTGTCCACAATGGTGTCCCCCAGATCTCGCATCAGGTTGTCTGAGCCCCAGCTGCTCGTCCTCGGGGGGTGCTGCCTGCTCAGGCCTGGCCCTTCAGTTCCAGGCAGCTTTCTTGGCCGCTACACAGCCCCTGGGGGAGCAGGGAAAAATAATTTCTTTCCCCCAAAACATAGCCACTGTCTAACAATCCCCTGGAACCTGTGGTACTACTCTATATAGCAGGGGATGAAATGGCAAAATAGGTGATGCAGATCCAGATCTTGAGAGGAGTTTATCCTGGATTATCCAGATGGGTCCTCACTGTGATCACATGCATCCTCATAAGAGAGAGGCCGAGGCAGAGTGGACAGACACGAAGACGGAACAGAGAAAGATGCAGCCACAAGCTAAAGAATGCCGACGCCACCGGAAGCTGGAAAAGCAAGGAGCATGCTCTGCCCGAGAGCCTCAGAGGGATCACGGCCCGGCAGCACCGCGACTTCAGACCGGCGAAGCTGACTTCAGACCTCAGGCCTCCGGAACAGGGAAAGAAGAAATGGCTGTTGTTTTAAGCCAGCAAGTGTGTGGCAGCAGCCACAGGAAACTGATACAGCTACACAGCAGGTGCACTTCTGACCTGTGAGTGAGCCAAGGGGAGCTTTCCACAATGTCCCACCACACACACACACACACACACACACACACACACACACACACACCCTTGGGGCCAGGCCTCCCTCTCTTTCACCTCCAAACCTCTCCTGGGGCACTCTGCCAGGCTCCCTCGGCCCCTCTGCTTGGATTTCTGCAACCATCTCTGCTCTGCTACCCAGAGCCTCGGCCAGAAGTCAAGTGTCTTGGCCTTCTCCCAGCTCATGGAGTCCCACCACCCTCCTCTGCTTCCCTGGGGCTGATCCAGCACACTGGCTCTCTGGGGGAAAAGCAAGGTGGGGCGGAGGTGTGTGGGTGGATGACGCTGAGCCCCTTCTTAGTACCCCCAATTCTTCACCTTCCCTCCACCTCTCTCCTCTCCATTAGAACATTCCTTGCCTGGTCTGGAACCTAACTCTTCATCCATTTTTTCAAATGTGTTGCTTACACTCAAACCTCAAAAGCCAACTGTTTTCTGCCTTTATTATCTGTGTTCCTCCATGGTACACAGGTACAATTCCCTGGCAGCCTGAGCGAGGACATGACGGAGTAAAAGTGGTTACCTTTGAACTTGTATGCATGTATGTGTAACCCGTGGGCACAGACAATAGTGAGGTGAAGGCCTAGGGCCATGGGAGGGTATGGGCTAGAAGGGATCAATGGGGGGAAAGGAGGGACAGCTGAATACCATCAACAATAAAGTGTTGTTTTTTTAGAAGTCGTTATCTTTGGGTCACATATATTTTCTTCATGGTACTTTACATGCCCATTTCCCAAAATATCTAACATTAGCATGTATTATTTTTGTAGTCTGTTATATTAAGGAAATTATTTAAAGCATGTAACATTTAAAGCGTTTTTTTTTAAAGCAGGCATGGAAAGGAACAAGCGCAAGAATAAGGCTGCAATGCAACTGCCTCCAGATCGATGGCTTGGCTCGGGCTGGACACCAGCTTTGCTTTCAGCTTCCCAACAAGCAGTAAGTATGAGAAATGCCTCCACCGTGTTCACGAGATTGAAATGAACCAACTGCTCAGAAAGACTGCTATTCTTAGGCCTCAAAGCAGACGGGAGTTTCGGCCAAGGATCTGTTAGACACAGTCTTACTCTGCTTTTTTACAGAGAGGAAACTGAAGCTGAGTGGTAAAATGTCCTGCCCAGCAATGCAGCTACAAAGAAATGGACCTGGATTTAAAGCCATAAAATAGTCATGCAGGGCGATCCGTTTAAAAGGTATGTCAAATCATGTCACATCTCTGCTCAAAATCTCCAGTGGCTTCTTAGTTTATTCAGGACAGAAGTCCTTCCAGTGGCTTTTAAGGCCCCAGTGCACTGACCCAGTAACACCCTGGACCTGTCACATAATGTTCCCTCTTCCCCTTCTCCACCCAACAGGTCAGGCCAGCTCACCTAGGGCTTTTGTCCTGGCTGTTCCCCTGGCCAGGAACATGTTTCCCGGAGATAGGTCAGTATGGTGAACTCCCTCACCCCTTTCAACCTTGGCTCAAAGGCCCACAATGACCTCCCTATTTAAATTGTAACCTACTCTCCTCCCCCGACACTCCCCCTTGTTATCGCACTATTTTCATTCATAGCACTTGTCACCTGCCAACATCACCTGCCTGCTGCTTGTCATCTGCTCCTTCTGCTAGAAGACAAGCTCCAGGAGCACAGAATTTGTGACTCTTGTTTACTGATGTTACCTGAGTGCCATTGACAGAACCTGCCATATGGCAGATGCTCGCTAAATCAGTTGTCGAGTTGCTGAATGATGCTGAGAGAATGCTGCCTGGCACATAGCAAGTCCTCGGAGGATGTGGCTTAATTTACCTTATGGTGGTCAGGGCATGGCCACTTCCCTTGGTATATACTGTGTTGGGTTGGGTCCTGTATTAAGCAGTGGGCATGGGGACAGCTCTGTCCTCAAAGACTTCCCATTCTGAAGGTGCACACATGCCAACTAACGTAAGGGCAATAACAAGACAAATGCTTTATTGGAGAAAGAAAGAAAGTGTCATGATAAGGGGGAACTTGTGGGCCAAAATCATGTGGGACACTCTCATATGTGTTTTCTCACTAAATGCTCAGAAGATCTACAGGTAGGTATCAAGAGCCCATATTTTACAAATGAGTAAACTGAGGCTCAGCGAGTCGGGTAACTTGCCCAAGGTCAGGCTAGTGAGTGAGTCATTCTGACCTAGAGAAGTCTTAGAGGGTTGCAATAGAGCTGGCAGCTGAAAGGTGAACAGGATAATAAGAGAAAGAGAAGGCTGAACTGCACATCTCAGGGGGCAGGACGGTGGGAGCCAAGGCACAGATGGGTTGGTGTGGGGGAAGAAAAAAACTTTCCCCTACCCTTCAAGGTTCTTTCTGAGAATTAAATCTACACGAGCAAGATTAACAAGAGAAAATAACCAAATGTAATTACATATGCATGTCTGGAAACCCCACATACATGAGAAAGTCAGAGATAGCCTTCCCCCCCACACACACACACACACCACATATAGGACAGGTTCATAAACAGAAAGTATATGTGGAATTCTGAGCTAAGTATATGTGGAAGAGTTGCCTGGAGGCTTCAGAGGCAAGGGAGTTCATTGCAGGATGAGCAGATGTTCAGTAATTAGATGTTTCCTTGCTCTATAGGTAGGTCATAAGAGGTTATTTCTGATGATAACTCTTACTACAGGCAAGGCCCCTAATTTAGACTCTTTAAGGGAGAGGCAAAAGTTTCCTGTGAGCCTACAGGGTCTCAATTGCCTTCAGCTCAAAATAATTCACATGCCAAAGTGGCATCTCTTGGGGAAGCCAGTTCTGTACCCTTTCAGTAGCACGTGGGACATGTTCAAGGGCAGCCAGAATCAGGCAAAGGCAGATCTGGCTGCTTTGCCATTGTGGTCTATGCTCAGGTGGGACAGGGTTCTGATGCCCAGCCTGGAGATAGGATGTATCCATTCTCAGTATCGAAATGGGATGAAGCCTGTAGTCATGGAAACAGACTCCCCACCTGGGCCTCTGCCCTCACTGGCAGGACTGGCCCCCAGACCCTTGCCTCCTTGGGTCTGCCCCCAGGCTGCAGTGTCCCTGGATTTGGAGCTCTGGTTCCTCAGCAGCCACTTGGTCAAGAGCCTGCCAAAACAACTCTCAGCATCTTCACTCAGGCTGCTTTGAACAGAGGGCCTCCAAAAAGTAAGCCAGGCCCCTTGTCCATGCTCTTAACACTGTGAGCTTACATGGGGCAACTGGCCTATGTTGTATAAGGATTGGCCTTACACACTGAATTTTTCACTTTAATTCTTGTGTTATGATTATTGCAATTTGTGTAATGGCTAAGATTTGTTGAACACTAATTATGCACTTTTACATACCTTGTATAATTTCATCCTTACAACAAACACCCTTGCAAGGTGAAAAATATCTCTCCATTTTATGAAGGACCCGAGACATTTTTCAGGGCCACAGTTGATCAGCGACTGAGATTCAGTCATTCCTCGCCTCATCCCTTCATCTACTCTTCAACCCTTTTGAGCACCTCTCCTCCCAGCCCTTGCACCAGCCTCAGAAGGTATAAATGGGATTTTAGCACAGAGCCCCTAACCCTGAGCTCATTTCTTTGTCAGACATTTATATTCCATGTCCAGTAGCACTTATTGTTATCAAGAGCCTTCCGTGTTGGATGCTTTATCTATGTCTTCACAGGTAATTCTCACAACAGCATACCTGCAACCAATAGAGAGAAATGGTTGTCCCGTCCTACAGGAAAGAACACAGAGGCTCAGAAAGCGGAAGTGGTTTGCCTAAGACTGCCCCACCAGTAAGGGGCAGAGCCCAGGAGCCGACCGGGTGGAATCTTCCATGTTTAATTCCCACATCCGTTTTCACATTCCAGTCTCACCATCTCTGTCTCATGTTTGTTCTTGGGCTCTTACATCCCTCTGCCTGGGCCTTACGGTCTAATTCCTCTCAACGGAAACAGTCCTGCTATCAAATGGCCCAGCTCTCAGCAGGCTCTGTGGGAAGAAGCCAGCAGAGGAGGGCAGCCCCCTCAGGGAGCCATGTGCAGCCCTTGCTTGAGGAGACCACTGGGGCAGTCAGGGAGAGAAAGGGGCTCAGGCTGCTTCACACAGGGTAGGGGCAGGGTCTCTCCATGGGTCATGACACCTCCCTCCTCTTCTTCAAAAAGGCAGTGCTAGGATGTGTGAGGCCAGCATGCTCCTAGACTGTGCTGGGGTGAGTGGCTGTCCCGGAGCACCCTCCCAGCAGAGGATTGTGAGTGGGGATCAGGCTGGCCGGGGCTGGGGCAGAGGAGTCAGGAGCCAGGAAGGGGCTCTGGGAGAAACTGAGAGCCAGCCCTCAGCCAGTTGGGGAGGCTAGGGCCTGTGGAGAGACACAAGGCAGTTAGGGGTCTGGAGAAAAGAAATCGGAGTAAAGAACACGACAACTAAAGACACACAGAGAGAGAGGCAGGAAAGGTGTGAACGGAAAAGGAGTTCTACAGAAAGTGACCTCACAGGGTGATCTGATCATAAATTCCTAACTGGGCAGGACATGGTGGGTAGTCACATCCCAGACCTCTAACTTCTTTGATAACAGGCTTATCTTTGTCTTTAGCAAGCCCTGTCCATTGATGGTTTCTGTACCTCAAGGTTAACACACCTTTGACATGCCTCTTTCCAGACCCCTCAGGAGAAATCACCCTCAATGACCAGAGGGAAAGGGGGTGGGATGGGGCCGAGAGAATGTAGGAGGTATAAATGGTGATGGAAGGAGATTTGACTTGGGGTGGTGAACACACAACACAGTGTACGGATGATGTGTTAGAGAACTGTACACCTGAAAGCTATACCATTTTATTAACCAATGCCACCCCAATTAACTCAATTAAAAAATTTTCACAAAAAAAAAAACCCACTTTCAAGAAAGCATAGGATCTTGTTAACTCTAATCCTTACCTTGCTCTCTCCCCCCTTCCTGGAATCTTCCCTACGTTCCCTTCTTAATTCCAAATGCACAAAAGAAGCTGCAAACTGCCATCCTGAAAAGCACATGTTGCCATCTGTTGAGATCTTGCTTCCAGGCATATCCTGTTTGGCTCAAATAAACGTTAATTAAAAATTCTCTACAGGTTTGGATGTTCTTACGTCAACAAAGCAAAGAAAGGTACAAAGAGCAAGTAAAGGCAGGGAGAGAAAAAACCCAGAGGCACAGCGGCCACGAGGCAAACACACAGAGGGAGAAGGGAGAGGGGAGGGGCACAGACCGGAGGGAGAAAGGCACTGAGAAAGAGGAAGAGTCTAAGAAGAGGAGAGGGACCCCCTGCCAGGGCAGAGAGAAGCTTCCGGCAGCTCCTCTGAGGGGGCTGGGCTGCTGCTTGCTGGACTCCCCGAAAAAGGCAGAAACCACACCCATCTGGAAGCTTCAGGGTCCCTCAAGGAGGAGGGTGTGAGGAGTAACTGAGACGTGAGCCCTGTCTGGAAAGAGGAAGCGGCAGGATTTTGCAAAGGCCTGGATTGGAGGGGGCAGGGCGGTTGCACAGACAGGGTTCTCTAGTCTGGATTTCTCAGTGGCAGACAGAACATAACACCGGAAGTTTTGGGCTCCCGGGGCAAGAGAGGACTGGGTGGGTGAGGTTGTCAGAGAGAAGCCCAGCTCCTCCACCCTCACCTCTTTGACGATGGAAAACAGGCCCAGGGAGGGGGAAATGACTAGCCCAAGGTCATGTGGTGTCAGGTCTATCATAAACGCAGCCCCTCTCACATATGGATTCATGTATTCACTCCTTTATTCAGCAAGCACTGACTGAGCCGTTGTCATGTGCTGAGTACTGTGCTAGGTGCTGAGGGTACTGTGCTGAAGCCCAGTAGATGGCCTCTGCCCCTCAGCGCTCACCGTCTGACAGGGGAGGCAAGCATGACAACACAGTGAGCTAAAAGCTGTGATAAAGGGAAGCTGGAGGTGGGGGCGGGGAGGGGGACGGGTTGGTGTGGAAGCCAGTCTGGAGGTTCAAAGGCAGCTCCCTGAGGAGAAAATCAGGGCTCAATTGAGAAGCAAATAGGCCAGGCCGAGGAAAGGGACTCAACAAAGTGCACCGCATCAGAGCCCCAGAACTCAGCTCCGACGCAGAAGAAAGTGGTAACGTTTTGTTTCTTACTCAACTGACTTTCCTCTCAAACCACTCCTCCCTTGGCGAGCAGGAAAAATTACGTAATGTCATCTAATGTCTGACCTGGTCATTTGAACAGTCTGGCTGGGGAGGATTCGGTCTGTCTGGTACAAAAACGCTCTACTCCTCGGGTAGCTGCTACCTCCACCTGCCTCCCCAGGTGTGTATGTGTGGAGGGGCCTTCACGTGAGCCACCAGGCAGGGACAGGTTTGCCCTGAGGAGGCAGGAGCAGTCCGGAACCCTCCAGGGGATCCTGTACCTGCCCGGTTGCAGAGCTTCTCACTCGAGGTCTTGAGCTCCTGAATTCAACCCAGGACACGCCCCACCTGGCCACACCTTGCCTCAGGATGCCTGCAGAACCACATTAGCCTCCTGCCAAGGGGCTCCCCTCAGCCTTTGCCTTTACCGTCCTGCTTTATTAGCTCCTGGCTCTTGATTCAGCCTCCAGGCCCCTTAGAACGCAGTACAGCCTGGGGAAGCAAACACTCAGGCCTCTTTCTCTTGGACCACCTACAAGTCCAAGTTTGCTAGGCTACACATCCCTGTGGTTGGTTGGTATTCCATAAGGTGAATGTACCATCCCTTTTTCTTGAACATTTTCCTCCAATGTTTATTTTTAAAAAATATATATATATTATTGATTTTTTACAGAGAGGGAGAGAGATAAAGAGTTAGAAACATGAATGAGAGAGAGACATCGATCAGCCACCTCCTGCACACCCCCTACTGGTGATGTGCCTGCAACCAGGATACATGCCCTTGACGGGAATTGAACCTGGGACCTTTCAGTTCGCAGGCTGACCCTCTATCCACTGAGCCAAACCGGTTTCAGCTCCGGTTTCTGCTCTTATGAGCAGTCCTGTAATAAACCTCTTTGTACCTTCCTCTTGGTGCACAGCTGCAGGTGTTTCGCTGAATTGCTAGGTCCAATACACCGAAGTATATGTAGTTTAAATTTGGATAGAGTCTGCAGTGGGCTGCCAAAACAGCTTTGCCAACTTTCATTGCCAGAAACTCTTATCAGCATTTAATGTCATCAATATATTTTTCAGAATTTCTCAACCTAATAGGCAAAATGAATTTCCCGATCAATGTTCATTTTAAACTTTCTTGCCCTGAGGAGCAGCAAGGTGGGATCTCTGCATGAGGAAATCCTTTTTCTTTCTTTGTGACTCTCCTGTTCACTTTGTCCAGTTTTCTATCAGCTTGTCTGACTTTGCTTATTGATTTGTCGTTCTATTTTCTCAACACTGATTTCTTCTCAGACATGTGGCAAATACTTCTCTTGATTTGCCCTTTGCATTTTAACCTTAGAATGTCTTCTGTTACAAAGAAGTTTCTAATTGAAGTGGCTCAAATGTAGCAAACTGATCTTTAGGACTGTTAGCTTTTTAAAAATATAAAAATAAAAATAGAAATTTGTTCAGGTTTCCAATCTGGTCTCTCTTTCCCGGGGAGGGACCTCCTGAATTGTCCCCCACACAAAGCACAGTCCAATTTTCCCAGCAATGTCAGAGCACCTACCTCCAGCAGCCTCTGCCCCTTCGGCTCCTGCCTACCACCCAGAACCCCCACACAGACAGCTGGCCCCCACGATCTGCAGCAGAAGCGGGGCCCTCTGCCAGGCCACATGTCCCTCCAAAGGGCCAGTCTGCCACCACCACGCCATCGCACACACACCTGGGGTCCATGCCTGGCAGGTCCCTATGTTAGGCCCGTGGCCATAGGCGGTTCTAGCAAGACAAGGTTTGGCCTGCAATTGTACCTTTTTCTCCTCCGGGATCTGGCAGCTTTTCCTTTCCAGCCCACAAAACATGCTAATTACACTCTCATTACACCCCCTCTCCCTGACCACGCTGCTGGTCCCACCCAGGCCGGCTTTCCTCCACGCCTCCTTCTCCACCCCTGTGAAAGGGTGGTTGTGTTTCCCAGAGCGGGCACAGAGGAATGCTCCAGCCCCCCTCGCAGCCCCTCACACAGAGCAGCCTCAGCCCACAGTGTGGCGACTCTTAGGGGCCCTGTCTCAATGTTCAAACCCAGGAAACCCCAGAGCCAGGCATTTAGGTTGCTTCCAGTGTCTGCCTTCTCAGCAACCCTGCCCCCTTGCCCCTCTCCCCACAGGGCCTCTCATTGTCCTAGGAAGGCCCAGGAAGGGATCCTCCCTAAAATGAGGGTTCTAAGAAAGGCCACACTTGGGGATTCCAGTTATTGCCCACCTATAACTCCTCTCATTAAAGAAAATATAACTTAGTTCCTTATAGGACACTCCCTGTGGCCCTCTGAACTGTAGGGCGCCCACTGAGCTGTGCCTAGATATTCAGAGTAGCACCCGTCAGCCACTGGGCCTGCAATGTCATCTATGTGAACTCCATTGTGCAGGGACTGCCCCTTCCCCCTCTGCTTCTCAGAGTAGTTTTGTTGTGGGTTAGGGCGTAAGGGAGTCACCACGATAGGATGGAGTTTTCTCCTGGCTGTGTGGCCTTTAGCAAGCTATCTCCCCCTCTTGCAGAGTCTGCTTTTTTTCCCTCCATAAAGTGGGACAATGAAGAAGGGGAACTGAGTTACACACGAAGGACCAAGTGCAGTGTCCAGGCAAGCTCTGCTCTTTCCTTCTCCCCACTTGGTCCTCCCCACTCCCTCTGCATGGAGGATCCAACGATGGCCTTTGCTGTGAGATCTAAGGGCCATGTTTGCTTCGGGTGACACAGAATTTATCCTTGGCCTCTGTCATTAGTCTTCCCCTTCCCACTCAGCCTGTGGGGCCTCTCATCCCCAAACCCCCAAAGACCCTGGAATTCTAACTGGGGTCTGTTGGCTCAAACGTGCTGAACTGGCCCACCAAGCAAGCTGACTGCTGACTCCTATGCATCATGACTCAAAGGCTGAAGGCCAGTAGCACGTGATGGTCTTTGTTCAATGTTCTCGGATTTTTTAAATTTTGATGAGGTTCCTTGTGTGGGTGCACGTTCTCACATGCAAAGCTCCTTCTCGCTATGCTCACAGTCAAGCCCACAGTCACACGTAGTCATAGCCAAGAATATATAATCCAAGCCGTCACCTGCTGCCAACTGAGTAGGGGGTGCGGTTGGCAGCAGCTGGGCAGGATACAGAACTCCGGGATAAGGGGGAGGTCATAAGTCTGCACAAGTGGGGTTCTGGCTCAGCTCCCTCTCCAAAAAGGGAGTGACATTTCCAGCTGGAATGGGCTTGGATGCTCCTGCCATCAGAGCAAAATAGAAGGTGCTCTCCTGGCAGGATTCTGGATACAGGCTCCGGTTGGAGAGAGGGATGGGCCTCGTCAGCCAGGCTCATTGGGTGCACAGGTGCAAACTGAGGCTTCACTTCTGCTGCTGATGGAAAGGACTCTGGCCAGTTCAGGATCCTCTCAGACAATGCAGGGCTTTCCCCCTGCCCTCCCATCTGGGGTGCTGGAGTTCTGGAGGTGGGTAAGATGCGTAGTGCCAGGGGAATGGCAAGGCCACCTGTTCTTGGTCACTCTCATTCCATAACGTCAATCCCCCACTGCCCTCTCATTCCCACTGGTGGCTCTAGTCACCAATATCCCCCCCCTCACTGGCCTCTGTCGAAGGGCCCACATTCCCATCTGATGGTACCTATGCTCACATCTGCCAGCTGCCAAGGGCCCTTGACTGGGCCTGGGGTTCTGGAGGTTCGTGCATATCATGAAGACAGAAATACAGATATAGATATGTATAGTCTTGTAAGAAATTATTTTGGAAGCCCACCAAATGGTTGAGCAAACAACAACAAAAAACAGAGAAGGAAGTAAGGGACAAGTGGCCTCCATCCCCACCAGGCAAGAAACTCCAGGGCTGAGAATGCTCAGCGGATGAGCATCAGGCACTCCTGTGTTGGACACACTGAAATGTCAGGAGGCAAAAGAGCATCAGAGAAGTGAATACCTCGCCCCCTCACATATCCAGGCGGACTCTCAGCTGCTCCCAGCATGCCTGGGCCCTTTGGAGCGGCACTACTAGCACCAGTAACTTCACAGCAAGTGAAGCACCCAGAAGTGATGGGATTGGAGGGTTTCGGCGCAGTAATTAAATCAGGGCCAAGGGGAGCAGCTGCTAATTGAGTGCAGGGAAGTGAGGTGGCAACCTCATGGTTCTGAAGGGAAACAGAAGTACAGAGGCATTCATACATGTATGTGGGCCTGTCTAAAGCTCTGGGATGGTGTGGGGAAAGGGACAGCCTCAGAGCTGTAGGTCCCAGCAGCCTCTGTACAACTAAGGAGGCAGTCCCAGAGGGAGGCGATCTTGTGATCAATGAGCTCTGCCTACCTCCCTATGTGCCCAGGAGCCCTACACGTTATGGGGCTGTAACTTGCTCTCACATGGCTAGGCTTTGTTTCCTCATCATAAGATAATGATGTTAATGAGACCAAGGCACCGAGCCTCACCTTGGCCCTGGCTACAGCTCCCATCCCCAAAAGACAAATATAACCTTAAAAATAATTGGTAAGGAGGAGGAGGAAGAGGAGCCTGGGAAAATTGGTCAAATTAGCAAAGTCAGCAAATAGATTTTCTACTGGTCAGACTGCTTCCATCTCATCTGACCTCCCATCCCCTGGACCTACTACACAAGGAGGCAAGCAGCCCATTTCAGAATGATTTATCAGTGGAATTAGAGCAATGCAGGACAGGATCTGGGTGCCACTCTTCCCTCGGCCCCTAGCTTCTCACAGAGGCCTCAAGGACACTTGATGAATGAATAAATGAGTGATGAATGAATGAATGAATGAATGAACTAACAACATCTGTTTGGCCTTGAATAGTATCCTCATACCAACAGCAGAGCCTCACACTGCACCGTGCCAGGAGAGACGTGTTAGGTGGATGGATGATGTCTTCCCTTTGCCCCTCTAGATCAGTTGTCCATCTTTCAGCACCCTGCTCCGTGCCCCAGATGCTGACCTGAAGGTATTGCATCAACTACTCCAGTGCCTCATGGCTTCTGGTGGGGTCTGAACAAAGGGGAGCCCAGCAGGAGATGGAAGAATGAGAGAGGAAGAGAGAGAGCCAGAGTACTTATTCCCAGGCCCCCTCTCAGACTGCTGCCTCTGGATAAAGGGTACAGCTCCTGCCAGGCCCCTCCCACATGACTCCCCTTCACCCCTCTAGGTTCCATTAACATCTCCCTCCTCTCATCCCTCCAGGTTCTAGGTAATACCAGCTTTGCTTTTCTGACTAGATATTGCAGGACCCTGTGTGGTTTCCTTCATACCACCCTTTCCCCAGTTTTAAGCTTAATCCCTGTGGTAAGCCCTCTTAGAACTCCCAATTAAACGAGAATCTGTTTTCTGCTGGGGTCCTGTCTAATACAAATGGGTAATTGGTTGGATGGATGGAACTAGTATAATATAGTAGTTAGTCCAAGTTTTGTTGCCTGATTTGTATCTTAGCTGTCTGAACTTGGACAAGTTATATAGTATCTCTAAGATTTTGTTTTTTCAGCTGTAAAATGGGAATTAAAGTAGTAATTTACTCCCAGGGCTGTTGTGAGGATTAAATGTGAGAATAAATATGAAGAATTGAGCATCTTGGTTGGCACACAGTAACTGCTCAATAAATGGTCATAGTTGCTACTATGGCTGGCCAGTCAGATGGTTGCATGAAGGCCCATAATGCCTCCCTCTGAGCCACCTCTAGTTCATGAACCAGGAGGTCCACCTAGGTCATGATATACAAGACATATCAGCTCTTTCCCTGGGGGCCACCAGACTTCACTCCCTTCCCCCAGCCTGGCTGTGGAAGCACTGGCTTTTTTCTCACTCCTCCCCTCTGAGCTGAGTGCAGGGGGTGGGTACCTGAGATTGGCAGGCAGACAGCTCTGTCTGCAGCTGGTCATGACCATGGGCTTAGTCTTCTTTCTCTAAAGTGGGGGTAGAGGAACATGACTGAGTGGCATCAGTGACTGGTAGTTCAGGGGAAGCCTCTAGACACTGCAGCCCCCTAGCAAGCTTCTAACTCTGACCTTTCAGAAGATCCAATAAAGGTCAAGAGCAGTGGGCCTTCTGTTGAGGGACATCTTAGGCTGCAAATCCCAGTGAGACTTGGAGGGATTTCTCAGAATCTCTCCCTTCAGAGTCCTGAGGCCTGGGCAGGAAGGACTCCTGGTCACCAGGAAGGCAGCCTCCTGCCCCACAAGGAACAGCCCTAGTGCCTGTAAGCCACCCACTCTCAGTCCAACCACATGTGCTCCCTTCTGCTCCAGTCAGTGAGGTTCACTGAAGCCTTCTCTGAACCAAGAGCCACCACAGGCTCTGGGAGCATGTAGGAGGCAGATGTGGTCCCAGCCTTCATGGACATCACATAGCCAGAGGTGGCCACAGTGAAGCATAGCTGAGCTCCATCCCTCCCTTTATAGATGTGAACAGTGCATCCAGAGAGGGCAGAGACTTGCCCACGGCTACCCAGTACTTTGGGACAGAGCCTGTTCCTCCTAGCCCCCAGGCTAATGTCTTTCCACTCCCGAGTTAGCATGAGTTTCAGGACAGGGGACTGTACAAAGTGGCTTTGGGCTTGAGGTGAGGGAATCAAGGGACTTAGGAAACTGTCCTAAATTCATGGCCTGGCCCCACCACTGACTTGCTGAAAGCCATTCAGGCATTCAGGCATTAATTCCTTATAAGGCAAGTTACCTGAACACTCTCTCAGCCTCCATGCCTTCAGTTCTAAAATCGGAATAATAACCTTCCTTGCAGAGAAGACAGAACATCCTGTGTTGTGCCTGAATAACATGCATTAGGTTGAACCATCAGAAATAGTTGGTTTTTCAAATAGTGGTTTCACTTAATATTCATTGTATTAGTATTAGCATAGTAATCATTAACTGTGTACTCTTGTACACATTACTTTATCTCTGTCTCCTCATCCCCCAAAATGGCACATAGTGGGTGTTCACTGAAGCTTAGTGTCCTCCATCTTATTCCCCTTCTCATGCAGTCACCTCTTCTGTGGCCAAAAAGGAACCTGATCTCTTTGCTGGGAACCGTGTCCCGTGGGGACAAAGAGGAAATTATGCCAGAAATGAGAAAAGAGAAAGGAGCTGGTTTCTATAACCATCTTCTCAGAAAAGTTGTAAAAGTCCTCGCCAGTGCGTCTCAGTTTGTTGGGCGTTGTCCTGGACACTGAAAAGTTGCTGGTTTGATTCCCAGACAGGGCACATGCATGGGTTGTGGGCTTGATCCCCAGGAGGGGGGATGCAGGAGGCAGCCGATTGATGTTTCTCTCACACATAGATGTTTCTCTCTCTCTCCTTCTCCCTTCCTGTCTCTCTCTAAAAATTAATAAAAATATATTTTTTTAAAGTTTTAAAAATGAAAAGAAGTGAAAAAAGATTTAAAAAAAAAGTCATGCTTTTGGAAATCTGATGGAGTGCAACGCTAGTAAGTCATGCCTGGGACTTTGGTGGGCTGGGGGATAGGAGACCAAAGTTCTGCAGATGGGACCTCTCCCTTTTCCATTTTCCCTGCCAGCACTCTCCCGGGGTCCTTGAGCAGGACTTAACAAGAAAGTCAGTTCAATGTGTTCTGGGTCACAGCTGAGCAAACAATCCAAAATGTTCTTTTAGCAGCTGGATACCACATGGAGCCATAGCAGAACTGAAGAAGGCAGATGTGAGAAGGCCCCGCACCTCCGAGTCCAGCCCCCTACCCCTGCATGGGTGTCTGTCAAACACTGAGGGCAGAGGCCAGTGCTTTCCAGGGATGGAGATGTCACGCACCCCTAATTCCCCCTGCAGGGCTTTCTCTCCTGTCCACCTGCAGCCCTTCCTTTATCCAATAATCAATAGTGCCTGACAGCGTAGCTGTGCTGGCCTGGGGACACAGGGACAAACAGAGCAGCCTTGGAGACTCCCTCGTCTGTCTCACTGTTTAGTACCCACATCCTCCACCAACCTGGACCCTGGTGAGGGCAGGACCAGGGGGTACAGGTCACATGGGGGGGTACTTCCTAGTTGTTCAATAGTAAATAAAGGATGAACAAATGAATAACATTTTCAGTAACAAGATGCTCACTGCTTCACAAGTTGCTCTTTTTCCTGAACAAATGAGGCCTGAGGTGGTGGGCCCCGGAGGAGGCAGGGACAGCCGAGTCCCCAGGTCTCCTGCCGCTCCCCATGAGCAAGACCATGAGCCTTCCTTCACACTGGGCTCCAAATCAGGAGCTGGGGGATCCCCATGTCTGGAAATTCCCTCCTGTCTGGCCCTGGGCTTATCCCACTCCACCCTGCCTCTCCCACAGGCCTGGACATTCTCAGCACCGTTTCTTGGAAGGAGACAATGGCTGGTGATAGAAGTTCTGGAATTCAGCACCGGAAATGGTAATTTGAACAAGAGGAAAGAATGCTGACTAAAGAGATAAGAATCCTGTGCCTGGCCGGTGCTGCTCCGTTAATTGAGCGTCATCCCAAGCACCAGAAGACTGGCTGGATTAATTCCCAGTCAGGGCACATGTCTGGGTTGCAGCCCGATCCCCAGTGGGTGCCATACAGGAGGCAGCCAATGGATGTTTCTCTCGTCAGTGTTGCTATCTCTCTTCCTCTCTCTGAATTCAATAAAAACATATTTAAAAAAACAACAACACAAGAATTCTGGGTTCTGATCCCCACAAGCATAGAATGCAGGATCAGATGGACGTGGTTCAACTGCAGCCCTCAGGCTTAGGAGCTGTCTGGTTCCTGGCAAGACACTCACTCCCCTCACTGAGCCCTGGTTTCCTCTTTTAAGAAGGGATTCTAATATCTGCCTCAGCACATTCCTGGGAGGATTTTGTGAGGAGCACAGGTATTCAGCGGGCATACAAAGATACTAACTTACTGCTTGGTCAATAGCTCCTGCTCAGCGTCCCCCTCAGGGCCCCTCACATCCAGCACCCTAACCCATATCATACATACTCCAGCAACTAAAAGATGAACATCTGTGGATCACCAGGACCCTGGTGACCCTTCTGATTGGCTGGTGTCCATAGGCATCTAATAGCTATGCAGAAATGCTTTGTAAACTGCTGGTATGGTGAACCCCCAGAGCCAACCTGCCACTCAGATCCCTCTCCTGATCCTGGGTACTCGCCCTGCCTCCTAGGCTCCACCTGGATGTCTCATAAGCATGGCATGCTGTCCACTCCCAAACTGAGCTGAGCCCGGCTCAATCCATCCCAGGAACTGGTTCCACCTCTGCCCAGCTGCTCCAGGTGACTTCCATTCCCAGTCTGTACGCTGTTGGGCAATTCTGTGTCCTCTAAGTTCCCCAGGTCCATCCCTCCTTCCCTGTCCCCACCTACCTTGTGTCCTCATCATTCTTCTGCTAAAGCAGAACAACCTCCTCACTGGCCTCTGAGCTCCAGCCTCTCCCTCTCTTTCATTCTCACATGGTGGGCAGAGCTACCTGCCAAAAGCAGGGGTCTCTCTTTGACCCCTCAATGAGATGGCAACCATCGTTGGCAGCCTTCCATGATGATTGTCACAGGCTGGGGTTCTTAGGCAAGGAGATTCTCAGATGAAGACTTGCTGGCAGAAAGTTTATTGGGGATTGACCTCAAGATCAATATCTGTGGGGGAGTGAGTGACACAGGACTGGGCAGTGGAACAATTGGGGTTGTGACACAGACTACAAACACCTCAGCTCACTTCTTGGGGAGCTCTGGACCCGAAATGACTCTTCATAGTTGTCCCAAGTTGGGGTAAGGAGGCTGGTTCTTAATACCCCCATGGGGAGCAATCATTGGATGTGGGCTTGTCCAGGGAAGGAGAGTGACATTAGATAGGAGCATCTCTTCAGACTAAGGCAATGGCAGAAACAGAATTTCATCTGCAAACTGCCAGCCAGTCCAGGGACCAGTGCTCCAGTCTGAGGGGAGAGGGCTGGGCAGCTGGGAAGTGCACCACAGGGCTTACTACAAAGGTGTTTTGAATTGAGTAGATCCTCAGGGATGTTTGTTTCATGATGAAAAGAGTAAGTCGCCATTGCTTTCAAGAAACACCTCGAATGTCTTATTTAGCATACAAGCTCTGCACAATCTGCTCCCAACATCCTCTTTGTTCCACTCTCATCTCTCACCCCTCCCCACTTGCTTCCAACTTTCCACCCGTTCTATGCTTCTTGCAGTTCCCCGAGCTCAGCCTGCTATTTCACACCTCTCTGCTTTTGCACATGTTATTTCATCTGTCTGGAATGCCTTTAGACGGGAAAAGAAATCCTCGTCTCTTCTTCCAGCCCATTCCTACTCAATGCATCAAGACTCGGGCCTCCCCTGGGAAACCGACTACCAATTCCTCCAAACCGAGTGCTCCCACACGCCCTGGGTGCAGGTGCTGTGCTGATCTGCATGAGCTCTTCATCCAGGCTCAGATCCACAGGGCCCGGTGCCACGAGGGCCCTCATTTGATCAGGATGCATTTCTGGAACTGGAGTAGGAGGGTCTTGGGAATGTTCGCCAGGGAGAAGCATTCAGTGCAAAGCCTGGAAGCAGAAAGCACACACATGCTGGGAGAGGGTGCGGCGGTGTCTCATGCTGTCTGACGTAGCTGTTGTCGTGCTTCTCCCTCACTGTCATCATTATCTTGTCATCAAGGCCACATTGTTGAGTGCTTACTACATACCAGGCTCTCTACCAAGTGCCTTATGGACATACTTCTCTTTAATTCTTATTTTATCCTCACTATCAATAACCCCCAATAGTGGGTACTATTATTATCAACACTTTAGAGACATGAAAACTGGAGTTCAAGAAGGTTAAGAGCTCTGACCAAGGTCATGCGGCTAGAGAATGGTCTGTCTGACCTAAGGACACTATGCACCTCATCAGCAAGGCAGCTGAGCCACACTGACCTCATCCTCGCCCGCTCCTCCCATCACATCACTGACTGCAGAGCTCCTTTCCTCAATGAAAGAACATCCCACAGAGGATGCAGGGTGGGCTCAGAGACTCCGGAGGGACCTTGGGAGGAGTTTTGGGGAGGATATTCAGAATCACGTCTGCTCTTCTAGTTCAGACCAAAACTGTGTTGATTCAGCTTTTGTTATGAGTGTTGTTTGGAGAGCTTGTCCCTTCTGCCTGTCTGCCAATAGGCAAATCTGGAGCCTTGAAGGGGAAGAGACCCATCCCAGAGCCAACCAGCCTGGACTTGAGTTACTATATAGCTAAGGCCATCAGTAAGGGGAAACCTGAGGGTGCTGGGGAAACCCCTCCTCACTCACACAGAGGCCTACTCCCCAAGGTTGCTGCTGGCAATGCCTGAGATCCCTCTGTGGTGATGAGCACCCTAGCCCTCCCTAAGGTCCAAAGTCTCCACCCCAGCTACTTGGCTCTCTCACCTTATAAAATGCACAAGCAGCAAGGGGCTGGCTCAGGTAGGAACAGACCCCAAATCAGGCCACAACACAGACAGATGGACACATAAGAGGCAGCATAGCCTAGAGAGAGGCTTTTAGCCAGAATAGTTTAAATCTGGCTCAAGAGTACTGACCATGTGAACTTGTGGGAGAAATACCTGATTGCTCTGGGCCTCAGATTTTTCATTTACAAAATAGGATAAGAATTACTATCTGGCAGGGTTGTTGTGGAGATTCAATGAGATGGATAATGAGGGTATTTGAGATGCAACAGAGCCTGGTGCCTAGAAGGAGATGGACGTGGCAGCTGATACTGTTATTATGGGGTCAGACAGAGCTAGTGATTTGGCACATTGCTCTGGTCCTTGCTGGACAGCATAGAAAGTTTCTGGCCTGCCACGTAAGACACCCATCCTGTATATAACAAAGAAAAAACACACAAAACATTAATTCAAAAAAATACATGCACCCCTATGTTCATGCAGTGTCATTTACAATAGCTAAGATAAGGAAGCAATCCAAGTGCCCATCAATAAACAAGTGGATTAAAAAGCTGCGGTACGTATATATAATGCAATATTACTCTGCCATAGAAAAGAATGCAATCTTACCATTTGCCACAGCATGAATGGACCTAGAGGATATTACGTTAAGTGAAATAAATCAGTCAGAGAAAGACAAATGCTATATGATTTCATTTACATGTGGAATCTAAAGAACAAAATAAACAAACAAAACAGAAACAGACTCATAAATACAGAGTACAGACTGATGGTTGCAGGAGGGGTGGGGATTAGAGGACTGGGTGAAAAGGTGAAGGGATTAAAAAGTACAGATTGGTAGTTACAGAATAGTCACAGGGATGTAGATTACAACAGAGGAAATATCCACATATCTAAAAAGCCAGAGGCCATGGTGACCTAAACGACCAGACTACTGAATAGCAGGTTGCGTGGGGCAACCAGGTTCAGCAGGGGGAGAGGAGGTGACCAGGCCAGGGGAGGACAGTTAGGGGTGACCAGGCTGGCAGGGGGGGCAGTTAGGGGCAACCAAGCTGGTAGAGGGGGGCAGTTAGGAGTGACTAGGCCAGTGGGGGGAGGGTAGTTGGGGCAACCAGGCTGGTGGGGGGCAGTGAGGGGCAACCAGGATGGCAGAAGGGGCAGTTAGAAGCAACCATGCTGGAAAGGGGGGGGCAGTGAGGAGTGACTAGGCCAGCAGGGGGCGGGCAGTTAGGGGCAACCAGGCTGGCAGGGGGGAAGTTAGGGGCAATCAGGCAGGCAGGCAGGGTGAGCAGTTAGGAGCCAGCAGTCCAGGGTTGTGAGAGGGATATCCAACTACAGTTGGATATCCTCCAAGGGGTAATGGATTGGAGAGGGTACAGGCTGGGCTGAGGTGACCCCCTAACCCCCCTGCACTGGGCCTCTAGTCTATAATAATAAAAATGTAATGTGCTAATTAGACCATTTATCTTTCTGATGACCTTCTGGATGAAGCCGGGCTATGAGGAAAGCCCAGGTCCCATTTGCCAGAGGGAAGTCTGTGCTGGCAGTGGGGGAAGGAAGGCCTACTCTTGCACAAATTTCGTGCATCAGGCCTCTAGTAATCAATAAATAACGATGTATGCTGCCCAATGAGTACTGAAAATATTATGGGGAACACTTTGTAAAGTATATGATTGTCTAATCCCTAAACACCTAAAACTAGTACAAAATAATACTGAATGTAAACTGTACTTGAAAAGTAAAATTTAAAAAGAATGGTAATATAAAAAAAGATACCCAACCTGTCTTTACACCTCCCTCACTCCTGCTTTGCTCTAACAGTTCCAGCATTCTCTCTCATACCCTAAGCCAGTGGTTGGCAAACTCATTAGTCAACAGAGCCAAATATCAACAGTACAACGATTGAAATTTCTTTTGAGAGCCAAATTTTTTAAACTTAAACTTCTTCTAACACCACTTCTTCAAAATAGACTCACCCAGGCCGTGGCATTTTGTGGAAGAGCCACACTCAAGGGGCCAAAGAGCCGCATGTGACTCTCGGCCATGGTTTGCCGACCACAGCCCTAAGTTTTTACTGAAATCACACGTCACTATGTGTTTACTGGTCTTTCTCCCAGCTTGACAATGATCCCCTGAAGAACCAGGACTATTTCTGGTTCCTCCTTGTCCCTGGAGGCCAGCACAAGGTCTGGCCAAAATGCCTGGTGTCTAGGTTTTTTTGAATTGTATGGAGCTCTGTGGCTTCTGAAAGAACTAACCCCAGTGGTTCAGTGATGCAGGAAGGAATGTACAGTGTGAGTAAGGCATTTCTGCTAGAGCTGTCCAAAGGTAGGAGGAAGGTGTGGTTGGTTTCCTGGAAGCATTCAGGCAGAACCTGAGCTAGTATTTGGCAGTGGTGTGATCACCAAGTCCACCTGGATCCACAGAATTTATGAGCCTCGAGAGAATGTCCAGGTTGGAAAACCATTCAGAGACTCTCATGTCAAACCTCAACATATAGATGGGGAGACTGAGGCACAAAAAGGGAACAGAAGTGGCCAAGGGGAGCCAATGCCACGTCCAGGAGGATGAGGATCAGGTCTCCTGGCTCGCAGAAAGAGGTCAGGTACTGCTATGGCCGTTTTACAAAAGAGGAGGCTGAGGCCCACAAAGAGGTGGAACCGTGCTGAGGTTGCCAAGAGAGTCTGTGGCAGAGCAGAATCCATCTCTGGCCTTGAGGCTCCCCCATGGCTGCTGGGGCTGAAAGCGTTCTAGCTGCAGGAGTAGGTAAGAGCCAGAAGCCTAATCTCCAAACCTAGTGAGGCTACAATGAGTCAAACTTCCTGGGGTCATTGGTCAGTGTCTCCAGGCTGGAAAAGCCATCTCACATGCCCCTGGCTCCATCCACCAAAACTCTGAGAGGGGAGGTCCCCAGGCACCCACTGTGAGTGCCAGGAGGAAACTGGGCTAGGAAAGGGGGCAGCTACCCCAAGACCCCACTGCCACCCTGGCCAGGCAGGGCAATGCTTGGACACAAATCCTTTCTCCCTCAGAAGAGAGAGGAGGAGGGAAAGAAAGAGGGGGAGGGAGGGAGAGAGGAAAAGGGAGAGGGAGGGGGGGAGAGAGAGAAAGAGAGAGAGAGCGCGTGCTCAGAGAGAAGGTTGCACGAACCTGGGAAAGGCAGCAGCAGGCAGGAGGCATCTGCAACCACTGAGCAGGCAGCTGCAGACCCCGACAACACTAGCTCTCAGCATTCAGGACCCTGAAGCTGCCCTCCCATCAGCCCCCTGCTGTTCCCTCCTGAGTCCCCTCCCTTCCACCCCCAGAATCTATCTTCTCAGCTGCTGTCCTGCCTCTACAGCCTTAGAGGCCTCTTAGTCCACGTGGTCTGTCATGGCCCAGTGCCTTTGCACATGTTGTTCTCTGTCTGGAATACTGTCCCTCCTCCAGCCACCCTTGTCCCTGTAACTCCTACTCATCTTATACTTCTTCTGCTGCCTCTCCCAGGCCCTTCCCACCAGGCCTGCTGCTCCCTGAAATGGATCACGTGCCACCTGCTCTGGCTCCCCCAGCCCGGGTGCCTCCTTTCTTCTGTCACAGCACAGGTCACACCAATGGTCACTGTCTATGTCTGTGCCTGTGCCTGTGCCTGTGTCTGTGTCTGCCTCTCTGACCACACTGGAAGCCTCTAGAAAACAAGGTTGAGTTCTGACTTAGGCAACAGCCCCAAATGCAGCAAAAAGCTGACCACAAAGGATCAACTCATTCATTCATTCATTCACTGCACGAATAATGACCAAACACTGACTATAAGCCAGACGTTGTTTTGGTGCAAGGGAAAGAGCAGGCGACAACACAGACAAGTCCCTGATGCATGATCATCAATCATTCCCTGGGGTGTGTGTGTGTGTGTGTGTGTGTGTGTGTGTGTGTGGCGGTGGGGGAGGAGGCGGGGGGGGGGGCAGGAGGTGCGGCGAGGAGGAGGAGGATGAGGAGGAGGAGGAGTGCAAAGGACAGCGACAATAAAGTAATCCGAATGATGACAGGGCGCTATGAAACAAACAAAAGAGTGTTGATTCAACCAGAAACTACAAATAGGGAGACAGTGGTTTCAGACAGGTAGTAGGCTGGGGAGGTAAATTCCAAACACCCCCCTGCCCACAGGTCCCTCCATTCCATTCCCTCTCAAGGGCTGCCGGGCACTGAGGTAGGAGGCATGTGAGCAGGAAGCCTTGCCCCTCCCCCTGAAAGTGCCAGATGTCTCCCCCACCCACAGACACAGTGCCTGGCTCTCCAGGAATTTGATTCAGCCACAGTTACTGAGCAGTTAGTTATAAAACAGTCACAATAGCTGCCAATCATGGCAGGCCTGAGAGTCCGGGGGCAGAGGTGGCCTCGCTCTCTCAGAGAGTGTCCACAGCCTGGCCAGGAGGGGAACTGCCCAGGATCACACAGCTGGTCCCCCGTCCAGCTGAGATTTGAGCCTAGGTCTAGCGACTCATGGGTCCATGCACTTCCCACCACACTCCACAGCCTCCGGAAGTCTAGGAGGGCCAACACATAGTCCCAGTGGCAGAGAGAGCCAGGGCCTGAGTCTGAATTCCAAGGTCCTAAACCCAACTCGGGTTTGCTGCGTCAGGAAAAGTCCCTTAGCTTCTTGGGGCCTCTGTTTCTCTTTGTGCCAAGAGGAGCCCATGAGCCCAGTCTACCTGAAAGGGTTGCTATGAGATCGGTACATAAATAACTTTGAAAATACCACCAAGACACACAGTCAGCCCCTCTGCCCCTGAGATCCCCCAGGCCACCCTCACTCTCCCTCCAACTCTGCCCTGGTATTCGGGCCTAAGCCAAGTTGGTCGAACACCCATGGCAGGTTTACTGCTGGCCATGGGCAGAGCCTCTATGAACCCTGATCACCTCACAGCTTGGCAGATAGGAAGCTAGCATCCAGGCCAAGGATGGAGCTGAGGACAGGATCGCCAGTCTGGAGAGAGGTGAGGGCTAGGTCAAGGGTCAGGAGTCCTGCAGGTTCATGCTGAAACAGAATGACTCAGGAATATCTCTACTCCCCTGCTGCTGTCCCCATGCTTAAAGGGGGGGGGAGAACCACTATGAGCTGGTGCCTTTTCAGACAGTATCTCAATCTACTCTGCAAAGCATGTCGCATATTGAGTGTCTGAGTCTGCTCAGGCTGCCATAACCAAGTTCCACAGACTGAGTGGCTCAAACAACAGGCATTTATTTTCTCACAGTTCTGCAGGCTAGAAGTTTGAGATTAAGGTGATTCACAGCAGGGCTGGTTTCTTCCTTGTTTGGAGATGGCCATCTTCAGGTTCACAGAGCACTCTTTCTCTGTGTCTGTGTCCAAATCTCCTCTTCCTAGAAGCGTTGCAGGAGGCACCACCCACATGACCTGGTCTTTCCAAAGACCCCCATCTCCAAATAAAGTCACATTCTGAAGTTCTGGGGGTTAGGACTCCCACATATAGATTTGGGGGAGATTCAACTCAGCCCATAAGAGTAAGTAAGTGACTGAGCCAGACTTTTAAATTAGGTCTTTATGGCTCAAAAACCTACCCTTTTTCTATCATATCACATTACCCCCTTCGTCTCCCCTGAACCTAAACGTTTCTCATTGCCCTGCTTCAAGGGAGCTAAGATGTTCTCAGTGTCTACTACACACAAGGTGCTTTGATCCATTATTTCACTTAATATAACAACCCTGTGAAATGGGCATCTTGAAGAAACCGAAGCTGAGGGAAGGGACGTGGCCTGAGGGCACACAAAAAGTTAGTGGCCAAGGCAGGGCATGCATTGACCAGCCTGACCATAGCACGCTGCACAGCAGTATGGCAGCATGTGGATGTTGACACTCCTGGCTGGGACACAGGGCTCCCAGGCATTGGCCACTGAATTGCTTGAGTATCTGGCAGAACAGGCAGCACTTGGGGACATTAAGGGAAATGGCTATTTACCAACCAATATAAAGTCTACCAATCTTCCTACAACCAATAAAGCAACTCTGATGCATACAGTCTAAACACCAGCTGTGTTCGCTTCCTTTCATCATTTCTTTGAGGGCATGGCTAAACGCCAGAATTAGCAGGTGGGAGTAGAAAAACTATTAGGAGCTTCTCCTGATCTAGAAGGTGCTTGATAAGAAAGGGTTCCCTTCCTTTGGAAAGAGAAGACATGTCTAAGGAATTTTAACTCAGAACAGAGAGACCAGGGCTGGAAGGGGCCTGGCTAGTCATACTGTCCGTGCCTCGTCGTGCATAGATAGGAAGACTGGAACCTCAGGTTAAGAATTTGTCCAGGTTTTTACAAGGAATAGGACCAGGTACGGTTTGGGCTTACTACATTGGCCCAAATGCCCAGACCCCTCCAGAACCAGCCTTCCATGCCTGCTCATTGCCTCACCTCATGAGGATAATGTGAGTTCAACAACCCTTGACTGCACTGGTTTCTCCCAGAGTGCCCTCACTTGACCTGAGTGGAGGTAGGCTGAGTGAGGCTGGCAGCTGTCCCTGGAGGAGATGCCTCATCCACTTGCCTGCCCAAGGCCAGGTCAGCTGGCCACACTGTCAACCACAGGGCCTGGGAGGAAGGGGCACTATCCATGAGATCATTGGAATTCCCTCCACCCTGACTCCCACGTAAGTGAAGCTGTTGAGAGACACAGACTCTCTGAAACCAGAGGGCCTGGGTTCAGGTCTTACTTAGCTCCATCGCTTACTAACTCCATGAGCAAGTAAGTTAGTGAATAGCTCTATGCCTCAGCTTCCCTTTCTGTAAAGTAGGGTTGACAACAGTGGTTCCTTTTACAGACTTGTGAGGATTCAATGAGATAAGGCAAAAACCGTACCTGGTCCCATGGTAAGTTTCAGGGAAGCTGTTAACTTTAAGTTGTATTTACTGGGCTACTGTCTCCGGTGCCAAAAGCACAACTAACTTCAAGTCCCAGCTCTGCCTCTTTCTCACTGGGTGGCCTTGGATAACCAGCCCCTTTCCCACTCTGAGGCTCCATCTATAAAATGAGGGCATCAGCCCTACCTCCCACTGTGAGCATCAAAGGTACAATGGTATGAGCCCTGGGAAATGCTCTTCAAATGTTAACTCCTGTAATGAGCACAGAGAAGAAAATAAAAGCATGTGGACAGACAAGTATCTTTTCTTCTTTTTGGTACAGGTAGGTCCCTTGTAGCTCAGCCGCAGGCAGTTCACTGACCCCGGCTGCTTACCACATGCGAAAGCCTCCCTCCCTTGCGCAATAGTCCCCAAGATATCTGTTCTGATAGCACAGCGCCTGTAGCTAGCTGATGAACTTTCTTCACCTACCTGGCAGGACACCTGATTATGCCATGCACTGGCCTTGAGCATACACCCTTATATAACTGCACACTCAGTCCTGCCCTGCTCTTTCATCCTCTCCTCTTCCTCCTTTGCTTACCTCCTTCCCTCTTAACCCCTTACTCTGTACTTTCTGCCTCCTCAACTGAGACCATCCTGTTTCCTCCTGTCAGGCCTGGGTTTTCAGGACAGACTTTGACCTTCCAGCTCCTAGACCTTTAACAGAAGACACCGGGTTTCAATCTTTGGGGGTGGGGGAGTGGTTATAATGAACAGTGGACTCAGCCAGAGCAAAGGTTTAGAGGATGGAAAGCCCTGAGGTGTCTGGAGCCCTGTCACCTAGCGGAGGTGATCATTCACTATGTATGGAGGTGGGCAGATGATGGTGGGAGATGAGGCTGGACAGGCAGGTGGGACCTCACCCATGGTCCCTCAAGAACACCGAGAGTTTGAGACTGGCAGAGGCAGGGGGCAAAGTCCTGATGGTCAGTGTGCTCTGTGGGAAAACAGCCCACTTGGAGGGACCAGCAAGGCCCATCATAGGGTGTGAACCAGCTCTGAGTGAAACTGAGGTTTAAATCTCCATTTAGTCACTTGTAAGCCATACAACCACTTCCCCTGTCTGAGCATCAGTTTCCCCAACTATAAAATCAGACTAGTAATTGCACCGACTCTGTTGTGAGCATTCACACTGATGATGACAGCAATACAACATTTAGCACAGTGCCTGGCACACAGCAGGAGCTCCATAAATACTCATCTTTTCCCTTGTCCTGCACTCCATTATGCTCTGAGTTCAGCTCTGAGGCAGGTGTGCCAGCTGAGTCACCCTATTGTGCAATAGGGCTTTCCTGAACACCTACTTCTAAAACGCTTATTGTAAGAGGTTATTATCATGGGTAGTAGTAAATACTTTCAGAGCAATTATTATGTGTCCAGAATTGTGTGAACCACTTAAGTGATTCCATTCAATCCCTTCCATCATCTTCTAAGGTAATAATTTTCTTCATTTTACAGAAAAGAAAATGGAGTCTTTAAGGGGCTAAAAAGAAGTGGCAGAGCCAAAATTTAACCCCAGCTCTGCATGGTCTAAGAGTGGAACATTTCCCTACGTCTCCTTGCTGTTCCCACCATGTTTGTTAGCCTGTCCATTTTCCCAGCAGCCACCCTGCTTCTTCACTTCCCAGACCATGAGGCAGTGCCCAAGGGAGGTGGTATGAGGCAGCAGAAATAACATGAGACCAGGTTCAAGTTCTGGCTCTTCCACTTGTGAGCTGAGTCACTTAGAGCAAGTTGTTCTACCTCTCTGAGCCTTGGTTTCCTCATCTAGACAGCAGAGATAAGAAGTCATGGATGTATGTGCTCAGCTCAGAGCCTGACCTAAATGCCTCTTCCTTCTCTGCCTCTCTCACAGGGGTGTGAGAACCACCTTGAGCACTTGCTCTTGTAAGGAGTAATTAACCAGAACTCTGGTTACCTGGTGGCCCAGGAATGTAATGGTCCATTTGAAGAATGGACCCTGAACATCAGTGTCTTCAGCATTGTTCCTGTGGTTCCAGACCAAAGCAAATGCCTCCAGACAGTCTAGAACCAGGGAGGTTGGGAATTTAAGAAGAAGCCGGACTTGGAGCCCAAAGGAGTGGATTGCAGCTGTAGCTCTGCTCCGACATGCTGTGTAATCTGAACAAGTCCTACCTCTCTGAGCCTCATTTCTCCACCTGAGGAATCCAGGCTTCTAAGCAGTTCAGCCTGGGCTGATTGTAGAGAAACCCCCCCTGAAGCTTGCTTGTCCTGGCCCCCAGGCTTGAACCCAGTCCAGATCAGGCCAGAGACTCTGTCCTCTGGGTCCTCAGGAACATGGGCCTCCAGTGCACAGTCAGGTTAGGTAAAGTAGCCAGCAAAGGTCGCCCAATCAGAGCCTTGGAACAGTTGTTTATTACAAACTCACTTGGGTCAGACAGCTGCCTTCCCTATCAAAGAGGAAGCAAGATGTGCATGGCTGTGGGGACAAGGAAGAGGGTCTTGGACAGCTTGGTGGGTGGTGGTACCTTTCCCTGCGATGAGGACTCAGGAGAGGTGGGTTTGAATCAGAACTAAATTTTGATTCAGGCAAATGTGGTGGAAGGCCAGAGGGACTCTACCAAGTATAGATGATGAGCAGGCAGGTGGCTGTGATGAGAGGTATCCATTAGTCAGTATGGCAATGAGGGGATGGGACTTGGTGGGTGAGCAGCCTCTAGGAACCGACTTCCGAGTGAGAAGGGAAGGGGTGCCAGAGCAGTGCCTGGGGAGCAGTCATGCATGGGCGAGGGACTAAGGAGGAGCAGCCTGTGACATGGGAGAAAATGAGGAAGAAAACTAGGAGAGTCAGCCATGCAAATATCTCATGGTGAGGGTTTGTGAACCATTGCTGACAGGAACATAATGGTCCATTTGAAGAATGAACCCTGAATATCAGTGTCTTCAGCATTGTTCCTGTGGTTCCAGACCAAAGCAAATGCCTCCAGACAGTCTAGAACCAGGGAGGTTGGGAATTTAAGAAGAAGCCTGACTTGGAGCCCAAAGGAGTGGGTTCCAGCTGTAGCTCTGCCCCGACAATAATCTGAACAAGTCCTACCCTCTCTGAGCCTCATTTCTTCACCTGAGGAATCCAGACTTCTAAGCAGTTCAGCCTGTGCTGATTATAGAGAAGCCCTCCTGAAGGTTGCTTGTCCTGGCCCCTTTGCAATAGCAAAGGTCATTTTATGTTTTCTAAAGGGGATGAATAGAAAGTGGGAACAAGGAACTTAGACTGTCACTTAGCAAGTTTAACTGATATAAGGCAAGAATAAGGTAAATGCTCAATAAATATTTCTAAGTGAATGTAACAGAGAAAGGGTTGAGGGTGGGGGTGAAACATCAGTGAGTATAGAGCAACTAGGCTGGAGGAGGTATTCGCTTGTTCTTTTAGCTTGTTACGTTTGAAAATGGGAGATACTGAAACAGATTCTCCAACTTCCCATTGTGACCTGTTAGTGGGACGTAAAATTAATTTTCAGTGTTGTGACCATTACTGTTATTCTTTATGGAATAGAATAACATAGAGAAGAAAATTGCAGAGTGTATTACTTATGGTAAGGATAAGTATTGGTCTGTCAAGCTTTTGTTTCAGCTATATGTATATGTATATGTATATGTATATGTATATGTATATGTATATGTA
>JAAGEH010000005.1:3280904-3355962 GCA_011751065.1 Lasiurus cinereus
ATGTATATGTATATGTATATGTATATGTATATGTATATGTATATGTACCTGTGTCCCAGGTTGTCTGATAATATCCATTTCTTACTATGGGCTGTCATTTTAAAAAATCTGAAGACCTCTTGAAAGAATGTGTTTGTTCAAGGACTAGAACAATTTGATTCTAATGTTCTCTGAGAGTCAGCTGCTGTGAGGATAGCATTCTGTAGCTGTTTGTCCTGGGACAGAAGGTTATATAAATTGAGCACACAGCCCTTTGCACGCAATAACGTAATCATACACCCTATGCCTGATAACAAAGTTCCCTGAGTTCACTGGCCCTCAAGGACTGGACTAGTCAGAAAGGCTTCTGCCCCACAGTGTAAATAAGACATCATCACTAATAGAGGGCGCTGCAGCGAGGGGCCAAAGAAACAGTGGTTGAACAGACTTTGTCAGCTAGAAATGGGCCTGAAAATATATTGTTATCAATAAGCTGTTCTTGTCCACGTCAATTAGGGACAAAGCCAGGACGAAAATCCCATGTCTTGACTTCCAGTCAGGGGTCCTTTGCTTCTTACAGAGTGTGGTGGTAGGATACAATCTATTTTTTGTCAGGAAGTCAGGATAAAAAGGAAAGAGGGGAGGGTCCAAGTAATTGCCTCCCAGAGCCCTCCCTCCTCCCTGGGCACCCTTCTCTGGAGCTCTCTCAGATAAACATCTTATGGTGCAGAGACCATCGTTCATCACAGAGGCATCCTCACTGTATGTACCACAGAAGCACAGAGAAAGGACCTGCACTGGTAGAGTTAAGGTTTGGGAAGGTCAGGGAGGCTTCCTGGAAGAGGTGCTACTGAGCTGAATTTTGAATAGTAAGTAAGAGGTGGGGTGGAATAAGGGGCACTGCTGTAGAGGGGACAGGAGGAACAAGAACATGGAGGAAGCCAGAAGCTACAGAATCTGCGGGGGAATCCCAGCAGCTGGGAATGTTGGCGCATCAAGTTGCAGCAAGAGGCAGGGCTGGAGAGGGGGCTGCACGGAGACACAAGCCAAGTGCTTCCAGGCTCATAGGAAGAGAAAGTGAGAGAAATGGAAATGTCTTTGTGGAGGAGGCAGCGGGCTTGGAAGACAGCAAGGACTGCAGCTGGTAGACTGGGCTGAGAAAGCATTCAGGCAGGGGGAAAGCATGGAGGTGGACAGTGGGAGAGAAATATTTAGAGAAGCATTGGTTTGGCAGGAGGAGGGGAGTGTTCACCATGCAGTGCCTGCTGAGACACCAGTGAAGCCCATGCACAGAATTCCACCCTGCTGAGGAATGGCTACATGTAGCTCAAAGAGCCAGTTTTAAGTTCTAGCTGAATCACCCCGGATGAATCACTTCTAAGTCTCAGTTTCCACATCTGTGAAATGAAGGTGATAAGTGACTACCTAAGGCATTTGCTCAGAGGTTTGAAAATGAGAGTGTGTGGGGAAGTACTTTGCAAACCCTAAGGAATTTTGCCAACCCCCAAACTGACAGCGGGATAATGGCAGGAGCCTTTAAAAAACACAGCACACCATGGGTCGACCAGATCTACAGAATCAGAAGGGGGCTTGGGCAGGCATAGTTTTTCTCCTGGTTCTCTCTCTCTCTCTCTCTCTTTTTTTTTTCCTATTATTCCCTCCTGTGGTCCTATTCTCTGTTTACTTTAGAGCTGCCAGCTGGGAAAAGAGAATGCAGCAAGAACAATAGAGATCCTCTGGGTTCCCTGGAAATACATTGGATTTGGAGGGTTTTCTGCTCAGGGCTTGACAGCTAGGATGAGGGAAGAAAAAAGAAAGACCTCTTTGCTTTCTCAAAACATGTGACATGAACCAGGCAGCCTACGAGACTGATGGTGCCTTTAACCTTCAGTCCGGGGAGTCCTGAGAGAAAAGAGGCCCTCAACTAGTCATCCTCAGATGCAGTAAGGTGGTCAAGTAAATCAATTAAAAGCCCACAGGACCCTCCAGCTTACAACATATTTGCATTAATTTATTTGATCCTCCTTATATCCCTGTGTGATGGGGCTTCTTACTTATTTCCATTTTACAGTTAAGGAAGCTGAGACTCAGGAGAGGAAGTGATGAGTCCAAAGGCAGAGGTAGTCGGGGGTGGGGGGGCGGGATAGGGCAATGATTTGCACCTGGACTCGCAGTTTCCAAGGCCTCCCTATCCCATTCTGCTTCTTGTGTTGATTGAAAGGTAGTAGAAAGAGCACTGGAGCTCTAACTGCTGTTTTGCAAAGTGCTGTGCAGTCCCAGACAGATTTCATGCCTTCTCTGGGCCTCACCACTATCAATCTAGGGTGATGATTTTAGGGATTCAATGATGTCATGATCTTAGAAGTATCCAACACAATCCCTAGCATGGGATAAGGAACAGGATAACCCAAGGAGATGAAAAGAATGGGGAACTCGATCATGCGTATGTACAAAGGGTGTGGCAACATAATAGAGGGACGGACTCTGCCAGATAGAGGGCATCCTGGGAGAGAATTTGGGCAGAGATTTGAGGAATGCAGAGGCACTTCCCTCCCTTCCCTTCCTCCCCATCATTCCATGTGACTAGAGTACTAGAGCACTAGAGCTTGGGATAAGAAAGGATGGTTAGAAATGAGGCCTAAGAGGTGGAGATTGTGGGGGCTAAAAAAATTAATACTTTTCTTCACACCTTCTAAGTCCTTCTAGTTGAGCTAATAACCAAATGAACAGTGACAGATTGGGTGTATATGACACTTTGGACAGATGAGAAAGGGGAGGAATGGAGTCTCAGATTACAGAAGTGAGAATGGGTGACTTACAGGTAGTTGAGAAAGAGCAGAACACACAGGGCGGGCAAATTCCTGCTGGACAACTCAGAAAAAAATGGAACACAGTATCTAGCTAACAGGCCCCTGCCTAAAGCCACCCTACTTCCCATATTTAATTCCAGTTAGGCTAAGGCAACATCCTGAGGTTTCCTTTCCTACTAGGTGTACTGGTTAATAATGCGAATTTTTTTCAATAGGTGGAGTTGCACATATGTTGATATATATGTGATTTGAATGTATGCTATTTTGTTGTATTGACAAGCTTCAAAACTTCATATGTCAAATTTTCTGAAGGTGTTAACATCATAGATATTTTTATGCTTAGAAATGTCGAATTGAAGAAAGAGCATTTTCAGGAAGTTTTAATTCATTACTTTGTTTTGAAGAAAAGTGGTGCTGAAAGTTATCATATATTTTGGGAAGCTTATGGTGAACATGCTCCATCTCAAGATGCTTGTGAACGCTGGTTTAAACACTTTAAAAGTGATGATTTCAATGTGAAAGACAAAGAACTTCCAGGTCAACTGAAAAAGTTTGAAGAACAACAATTACAAACATTATTGGATGAAGATGCATGTCAAACTCAAAAACAACTTGCAGAAAGACTAAACGTTGTTCAGCAAACATTTCTGATTATTTACAAGCTATGGGAAAGATTTTAAAGGAAGGAAAATGGGTGCCACATCAACTGAACGAAAGACAAATGGAAAACTGAAAAGTCATCAGTAAAATGTTGCTTCAATGGCATGAAAGAAGGTCTTTTTTTGCATCAAATTGTGACTGGACTTATTTTTAGAATTCCAAATGCACAAAATCATGGTTTGATCCAGGTCAGCTATCAACATTGACTGCAAGGCCAAATCACTTCAGAAAGAAGATAATGGTCTGCATTTGGTGGGATCAGGAAGGTGTGGTGTATTATGCGGTTCTAAAACCAGGTGAAACTGTTAATACTGATTGCTGCCAACAACAAATAATCAATTTGAACCACGCTTTGATCGTAAAACCACCAGAATGTGCCCGAAGACAAGGCAGAGTAATTTTGCTTCATGATAACGCACCATCACACACTTCTAAACAGTTAAAAACACGTTAAAATATCTTGCCTGGGAAATATTAACCTACCCATTATATTCACCAGACCTTGCTCCTTCAGATGACCACTTGTTCTGCTCGATGGCACCCATTGCAGATTATTAACCGGTTAATAATCCAAAATATTAACCAGTTAATAATTAACCTGAATTTTTAACCAGTTAAGAGTTAATCTGCATTTTTAACTAGTTAAGAATTAATCTGCATTTTTAACCAGTTAATAATTAATCCACAATATTAACCAGTTAATAATTAATCTGTATTTTTAATCAGTTAAGAGTTAATTCACATTATTAACCAGTTAATATGGATTTTGTATTCAAAGAAAACACGATAATTTAAAGAGAAACATCAAAAGCGCTTTATTCAAAGCAATGTCCATCACTAGCTAAATGTGTGTCCATCACACATTTTCCCCATCTTTCAGGTAATTTGTGGGTACTGTCCCAATAGAACTTTTCTTGTTTTGAGGCAAACCATTCAGAGGCCCAATTTTCCACTTCTTTATATGTTTTGAAGTGCTACTCAAAAAGTGCGTGTGCCATCGATTGGAACAAATGGTAATCTGAAGGAGCACTACAACAAAATAGCATACATATCAAATCACATATATATCAACATATGTGTAACTCCTTCTATTGGAAAAAAATCTTCATTATTAACCGGTGTACCTAGTAAAGGAGGTATTTCTGTCTGAATTTCCTTGGCAGGTAAGGGGGAGGGTCAAAGGTTCCTTCTGAATCTTTTGTTTCTTAATAACCCGTTTAAAATCAATATCCCAAAAGGCAAACTTTTGGTCTCCTTCAAGGTGAAGAAGGCATGTTGTATGGGCCTTTAGTTTGAATTTTGTTATTGAAAGAAAGGTTTTAAGCAGGTGTCATGGTCCATTTTGTAGGTTTGCAGTTTAGAAAGAGCCTTTGTTTTGAGGGGGGGCTACAGTGTGACATCAGACAGGAGGGGGAACCTAGAGGCAGAGAAACCCTGGACTGAGGCATAGTGCAGGGGCCCGGTAGGGCTGATGGAGATTCCCCACCTAAAGCCCCCCAGAAGCCACCACAATTGAGAAGATCAGGGATTGGATGAAAGTGGAAGTGCTCAGAACTTGCCCCAGCCACCAACCCAGGTGTGAAGAGTTGCTTGTCATGCTTATGGTAACTAAGAGGCCCTTTGAGGGGGCTTAGAGCCTCCAGCCCAGCTGGTTCAACCTTTCATACCAAGGGTAGTGGGAGCTAGCCTGTCCACTCCTGTGCCCACCCCAACCCCCAGTACCCTAGGAGTATTCATCTCCTTTTCTGGGATGCTGAAGTGAGCTTGCTCCACTGTACCACATTAAAGGGGGAGCCTGAAAGTCTCTGGGTCAGGCCAATGGGGGATTCCTTTGAAAGAAAGTCCCTCTGCAATGGGAGGGGAGGAGGCGCCTCTCATAGAAGTTAGGTAACTTCTCTAAGGTTACTAAGAGCTGGTAAGTGGCAGGGCTGGAGCCTGACCCCTGCTCAAGCTTGGGGTCTTTATCAAATACTGTTCTTTGTTGTTTGGGGGGCTCTCTCTCTCTCTTCCAGGCAGGGAGAGGAGTGCAGACAGGGCTCTGAGCTGCAGGAGATCTGCAAAATTGACTCTCAGCAGCCCGTTTATTCATCTGGATTGTGAGGAGATGACGGGGTGCAGGAGTCTATGCTACAAAGACTGTTTGATGAAAAGTCTGAGTGGGGTGCCCCCCACTAGCCTCACCGTTCTGGAAACTGGAAACTTGGGGGGGGGAGATTCTAATTGGAAGAGAACAGTAGGGGGTGGGGAATTCTCCCTGTCTCATACAGATAAGGCCAGGCTCACAGCCTTCCCCCTTTCCGTTTTACAGGTAAGGAAACTGAGGCTCAGGGCCTCTCCCTACTGGCAGGTCCATAGGTCTCAGCTCAGGTGAGTGGAGTCACCTGCCTCCAGCCCATAGAGACTGAATGCAGGGCGGGGGGGGGGGGGGCTTGTAGGAAGCCGGGGGTAGTGGCCTCTACTTACTCCTTCCTTTTCTCCCTCCTTGCCCAGGCAGACAGGCAAACACAAATACACAAGCCCAAGCAACATTTTAAAAATAATTTTTATTGATTTTTCAGGGAGAAAGGAAGGGCAAGTGGGGGTGGGGGAGACAGAAACATTGATGGGAGAGTGAAACACTGATGGGCTGCCTCCCACATGCCCTACACGGGTGACTGAGCCTGAAACCCTGGGCATGTGCCCTGACCGGGAATTAAACCAGCAATCCTTCCGTGCAGGGGACAATTCACAACCAACTGAGCCACACCGGCCAGAGCCCAAGCAACATTTTTAATTTTTTAAAAAGTAATAAGGACAGAAGGAGCTAAAAGACTGGGCGAGTAGGTCTGGGCCACTGCAGGGGGAACAGGGTCCAATCTCTCCACAGCAGGGGAGTTCTTGGGAGGTCCAGAGTTCAAGGCTAAAGCCTTCCTCCACAATGTCCCTCCTCCCCCCCACCCCAAGCCTGTAGTGTGCCTTAGAACTACCCCTCCCCCCTCCAGGCTGTAGACTGGGAGGCGCAGACCACCCCCACCCACCTGCCCTTGTCAGGAATGCATCCCAGCAGATAATTTTTTAAAAGTTTTCGTGATGCTTTCCTGCCCTTTTAACCATACGGTGGAGAGAGGGTGAGCTGCGGAGGAAAGAATAGACTTAAACCGCTGCCTAGTCACCCAGGCAGTTTCCCTTAGAATCCCGATCAGAAGTTCCATGGTTCCCTCCAGGAAAAGAAAAAGTCTGTTGCTTTCTCCTTTCTCCTCCAGCCAGGCTCTCTGCCTGTCAGGCTCTCTTCTCTGTGCTTCTCGGCGGGTTCGCCTTTCAGCCGGTCTCTCAGCTTCGGATTCTTGGTCAGCCACTCACAAAAGTCTCCGGACCCCTTTTACCAGTTTAAAAAAAGAAAGAAAGAAAGAAAAAAGCGGCGGTGGGTGGGGAGAGGGGGGGATAAACTCTAGAAGAGGGAAGCCTCACCCAGCCAATCTCTTTCTTACCAACTCCCTCCTCCACCCCATCGCCCCCTCGGCCTCCTCCCACCCCCTCCGTCCCCCTCTCTCTCCAGATGTTCCGGACCCCGCGGGCCATCCGCGGAGGTTGCGGTGCGCTCCGGGAGGGGCGCCGGGATTCGGGTTCCTGGAAGCCGGCAGCAGGGGGCGGGCACTCCGGACGCACTTTTGAGACGCTCCCTGGCTCGGAACCCGGGCTCGGCGCGGGCTCCGCGGGCGAACCGGAGGCGGGAGTGCTCGAGGAAAGGCCCGCACTTTGGCAACGCTCCCTAAGCCGCGCGGCCGCCGGCCGGAGCCGCCCCTGGGCGTCGGGCGGGCGGGCGGAGGCTTCGCCCAGCGGCGGGCGGGCCGGGGCCGGGCCGGGCCGGGCCGGGGGGCGGGACGCGCGCGGCTCCGAGAAAAGCGCCGGCCGAGGGCCCGCGGCGGGGCCGCCGGTGAGCGTGCCGAGGCGGCTGCGACGCAGGCTTCCAGGTGCGTGCGGGGCCCCGGGTGGAAGCGGGAGCCCGCGACGCGGGCCAAAGTCCGGAGCCCCCGACCCCAGCCTGGGCGCTCCGTCCGGCGGCGGCGGCGCGGGACCCGGCGCGGGAGGGGGCCTCCTAACTTTTCCTGGACCCGGGGTGGCGGCGGCGGCCGCCGGCCGGCCGGGCTCGGCGGGAGCGGGGAGCCCAGACCCCGGGGAGAGGGCTTCGGGGAGACAAAGGCTCGGGCCGGGGGCGTGGGCCGCGCTCCGCGTCCTTTGTGCGGACACGTGCCGCTCGCCTTCGCGGGCCTCTGCGGGCGGGAGCCCTGCCGGGGCTTTTGTGTGTGTGCGTGGCTTTGCGGGGACCGCGTCGCGCCTGTGTCCGGGGCTCGTGGGCCCGGCTGGGTGCGGGGTGTCGGTGGGCGCGTCGTGGGGTGTCCGCGTACGTGGTCTGCGCTGTCGACGTGTCTGGGTTGGGTGTCAGCGGAGAGTGTGTGCGCGGAGCCAGACACCGCCCCCAGCCCCGCGCCCCCCTGCTGTCCGCCGGGGCCCCGACTTGGCTTCAAACTTTCCTCCCGGTTCCTCGGGCAACGGCCCCGTCCTCCTCTCCGCCCAGGCGGGGCGGGGGCGCGGCAGCCTCCCCTCCCTCTCCCGGGGTCGGTAGAGGCTGGGCGTGAGGAACGTGCGGGACACGGCGCGGGGGGCCTGGGGTCCTGGCCGGGAGCTGGGGGGGGGGACAGGGAGGGGAGGGGAGAGGAGAGGGCAGCCGCCGTGGCCCGCCCCGCGCGCCACGGACTGTGTGTGTGTGTGTGTGTGTGTGTGTGTGTGTGTGTGTGTGAGTGTGAGAGCGAGGGAGACGTGTCTGCCGGGCAGAGCGAGCAGCCCAGCCCCGGCTTTGAGACCCGCTCGCTCTCGGTGTGCATCCTGCCCCAGGGCGGGAGGACCAGCCTTGGAATCCCGAGGTGAGAAGGGGACGGCTTCTCGAGAGATCCGAAATCCGGCCCTGCCCGAGGCCCTGGCCCCAAGGGCCATGGTTGAACTGTGGCGAGTTAGGAACCTTGCACATCCTGGTTCCGAATGGGTCGGCTGCTGGCACACGGGACGGCACTGGGCAAGTTGGTCAGCTGGTTAGGATGACGGTGAGAGCGCTCCCTGTGGTGCCCAACATTTGGTCGGGATAACTGGCAAAGCCTCAGGGCCGTGCCCTTCCCTTGGCCTGGGCGAGGAGGTGCCCCAGGAGCCTCTCCCACCTTCCCCTCTTCGTGCTCTACCCTCCGGAGAAGCCCAGGCTTGCAGAGCCCAGGTCTGACCTCAGACAGAGGACTATGCTTTTGATCCTGAGTGGCAAAGATAACCCTAACACCTCCCTCCCCCCACCCCCCCAACTCTGCCCCAGGTCTTAAACCTAGAATTTTTGCCCGATGCTGCAGACATAAAGGAGGGGCACAAGCCACTCTCGTGGGAAGAAGGCCTCTGTGGGCACTTTCCTTTCCCTCTCTGTGCCTCAGTTTCCCCTCTGGAAAGAGGTGTTGACAGTCTTTCTCCTCCCTTCCTGTCTGGCTAACTGGTGGAGACCCCAGAACCTGGAAATATTTTTGATGTTTCTTTTTCACACATACCTCCATTCTGATGTGAACAATTCCCAGGCACGAATCGTTTGAAGCGGGGAGAGAGGAGGTGGCTTAGGGAGGGATAGAGTGAGGTAAGCCAGGAGCCCCTGGAACCCAGGAACCAGAGGCTGGAATGCAACAAACTGGGGGAGCCAGGTGAATGCTAGTACACTCTGGCGGTAGTAGGAGGTGTCTCCCACTGAGAGTACCCTACTGCATAGCTCAGTGTGTTCTGATAACAGCACAGAGGTGGCCACAAGAGGGTGGAGGCTGGACGGTGTTGGGGGTGGGGGTTAGAATTCAACTTGAGGCTGGGATGAAAGGCAGGGGGCCAGATCCTGCAGGGATTTGAACCTGTAGGCAGTAAAGAGCTGCTGGAGGGTTTAAGTAGGCATGACAGGATGGGATTGGTAATTCCTCACCTTGCTTTGGCTTGATGATGCTGGAGACTGGGAGACCAATCTGGAGGCTGCTGAGCACTCCAGCCCCTTAGAGTCAGAAGGACCTGGATTTACTCCTCCATTGTTTCCTAGCTCTGTGGCCTTAGGCAAGTAACTTGACCTTTCTGATTATCAATCTTCTCAGCCATCAAATGCAGACAAGAATTCCTGTCTCACTGACCTGTTGTGAATGTGAACTAGGATAATGAATTAGATATGCTAATAAAATAAGAAGAGGTTTGTTGTCTGTATTACATTGTGCAGAAATTTGTTGAATTGCACTGATAAGAGAAGGCAGAGACAGCATCTCCTCCAGTCCTACACCCGATTTCACCACCTGGCAAAGCCCTTAGTACCTTGCACGCTTGGGTGAGTTGTTAGCCTCTCCAAGCAGAGGGGAGCTTTCTGTCCAGGGTATTTCATTTTCCTGGTTTATCCCCCTTCACATGGCCAGGCCCATGCAGGAGGGGAGCTGGACACAGTCGCACTCGGAGATGGCGGCAGACAAGAAGTGTGTGTAGTATCTTGACAGACGGCTCAGGGGCCATGGAAACCCAGGGAAAGGTGACCTTTTGCCAGATGAGGGCAGGTGAAATTGAGAAGGCCTTATAGAGGAGGTGCCTTTAGAATCCCATGCGTGAGTGTTTGCACGGCAGAGAAAAGAAGGCCATCTCTGGCATCTTCCTCAGAGGGAACTGCCTTTGCAAAGGTGTGGGCCCTGGGAGCAAGACAGGCTCTAGACCAGTGGTTCTCAACCTTCCTAAGGCCGAGACCCTTGCATACAGTTCCTCATGTGGTGGTGACGCCCAACCATGAAATTTTGCTACTGTTATGCATCGTGATGTAAATATCTGCATTTTCCAATTGTCTTAGGCGACCCTGTGAAAGGGTTGTTCGACCCCCAAAGGGGTCGCGACCCACAGGTTGAGAACCGCTGCTCTAGACTGATAACGCTCTCTTTGTGGAATGGGTTTTAAACAGGGAGCAGGCTCCAATCTCCTGTGGGGATTGTACTCTGGTGCCCAGCACGGCTGGCCACTGGAGGCAGGAGGCCAGGAAGAAGGCTGTTGCAACAGTCCAGGCCCGGAGGCCTCCTGCGCCTGACTTGGGCAGGGGCGGTGACTGCCTGACTTGGGAGTGAGGGAGGCAAAATACACTGACCCACCCACCCAGGGGTAGCTGCTGATTCTCACTTTGTCCTCATTCTGTCACAGGAAACACAACTTCTTCAGCCTTCTCTGACCTCTGAGACCTTTCCAAACCCTTACCAGTTTCCCGGTAGAGCCCAGAGAGGCCCAGGAAAGGAGCATTAAGAAAGAATCCAAGGCCTCAGGGGATGCATTTTGGATTCTTGTCTATCCTTTGCCTCTGCCTGGCCTTCCGATCTTCTGGTGTCATAACTTCTTTTTCTTTCCTGGTCCCTGAAATCACCGACTAGGGAGCAAGAACCCACATTCAGTGAGCACCAGTGTGTACCAGACCCGAAGCTGAGTCTTCGCTCTCTTTTGTCATCATCCCATGACCTGCTGGGAGCTGTGCTAGGATTCTTCCCACGTCACAGATAAAGACTCAGACTCAGGGGTGAGGGCACACCCACGCCCCATGGTGGGGGAGGCAGTGTGGGGTTGGAGCCCTTTCTGCCTGGCTGTAAAACCCACTCCCTGTGCCCTGGGCTGCCCCCCCATATGTCTTTACATGCTGCCTCAGACCACAGGGAACTTGAAAAGTTTCAGAAAGAAGAAAATAGCATTAGGAGCCTTGCCCATTTCCTTGTGTTTTGTCTTCCTTAAGGGAGGTTGCTGGACCTCCAGGGCCCACTTGCACTGAGGATGATGTCACGGAGGAGGCCAGGCACTGGGTGTCAGATTACTTGGATCCTGAGTCTAGCCCCTGGCCTCCCTGGCCTCCCTGGCTGTGTGACTCTGAACAGATCACTGAACCTCCCTATGACACAGATAGGATGCCACCTAACCTGCTGGTTTTGCAGGGTGACTGAACAGATAACAGTTGGGGAGGCACTAGAAAAGCTGAGAGGTGTCCTTAGGTGAGGTGGTAGTATTCATATAGGACCCATGGTGTGCCAAGCCCAGTACTCAGCCCCAAGGCCATAAAAATGGATCTAAGCCCATGCCTGTACACAGGAGAACAGACAGGTACATGTAGTCCAGCATGATCAGTTGATGTCATCCACACGGGCCCATTTATACCTTGGGGCACATGGTGTAAGAATCACTGGATTTGGAGCTGAGGTCTCTGGGATTGGGACCTGTTCTACTACCCAGCTGCCAGGAATCCCAACGGTCAGGTTGTGGTGAGGCAGACATGAGATGCTGGTGTAGAAGTGCGCAGTGAGCTGATATGTTTGTACAGATGGGCGGCATTAGTGGTTCTGTTGGGAGAGCCAGCCCTCAAGGCTCCAGGAGTTGGCCCTGAAATTCTTTTTGCCTTGAGTTTCCAGAGCTGACTAAATGGTTGGGGGACAGGATGTTAATGGAAGTTTCACCTGGGGATTTCATTGGCGTCAGCTTGAGTGAGCTCAGGAGGAAAGGAGGAGGGTGGGAGGGAGATAGGCACTGAGACACAGCTGGGGTCGGTGCCGGGGCTCTGGTCCAGCCTGAGGCTCAGCTCCCTGCCCAACGCGTTTCTGTGCCAGGGGCTCCCTCTTGAAGCTGTGGTGAGGAGCTGGCAAATCTATGGGCCAGAGATGCTGTGTTGTAGCGCCAGAGGCAGGCAGCTGAGGCCAAGGGGACCGAGCCAGAACTCCTAACCCCAGAGAGGTCATCTCAGAGGAGGGAGCTTGGAGCCTTGCCAGCAGACATCAACACAGTAAGAACGTTGGCACAACAGTTACAGACCTGCCGGGTGCCTGGCACTGAGTTGGGTTCTTGGTACGGAGGAACATCAAGAAAAATGACCCTGCCATTGTCCTCAGGAAGCTTAGTAATCATCACTGTCCAGCGTGCTCAGAGCCCTTTGCATGTGACAGATAGTAAGCCGAATGCTTTACGCGCTGTGCCCTACTGCTTCACCAACCCTGCGTGGCGTGGCGGTCCCTAGTAAGGACGTGAGTCTGAACCGGATTCAGACTTTTCTGAGGCCAGTAGATACAGAGCTGCATTCAGATCTGAGTCCAGCGGTTGACTCTTAACTGCTGGGCTCTTTGTTTATCTAGCAGCATTGGCTGCCAGGCCTGGCTCTGGCCTCAGGTGGGGGAAGGGATGAACAGGTGAAGAAGACAGGGTCACTGCTCCAAGCTGCTCACACTTCGTGTCAGCTAAATAACTAATGACAGAGAATTTGCTCAGTGTGTGTCTGAGAGGTGTGCTCAAAGTGTGGTGTGGCAGGCCTAGGGAGCAAGGAGGGGAGGGGAGGGGTGGCCTGGAAGCCTTGAGTGGACAGAACGGGCTTTGTTCCACTGGCAGGCCCAGGACAGGCTGGGTGGATGCAGACGATGCTGGCAGCCGTGTGAGGCATCAGGACCTAGGTCCTGAGTCCATTTTCCTGCCATTACTGCCCCTCTCGGTGCCTCAGTTGCTCCCTGAGGGGCCTTCTAGCTCCCCAACCCTAGGTCTAGGGAAGTGAAAGCAAAGGCTGACTTGTTCAGTGGCTGTCACCATCACAGTAGGTTCAACTGAAGATGGGGGCTCCGACAGGGGAGAGATTGAGGTGGGACAACTTGTGTCTCCATGCTAGAGAGAACTTTTTAATTTTTTTTCTGATGGTAAAAGTAGAAGTCAAGAGGTTTTTGAGAAGAGAAGTGATGTAGCCAGACTTATAGAGGCTCTCTAGCAAGGAGGGGCTCGAGTGTCACGGTGGGAGACTGGCCTGGAGCCTGTTAGGGCCACACCATTACTCTTTTGACCTCACAGGCCATCAGCAAACTTTAGTCACAGTGGGCCCAACAAGGAATAATTAGTGGTCCCTACCCAGAGGGACCCCTAAACCAAGAGTCGGTACAATTTCTAAACCTTGTCCTCTTGTCCTGTCTTCTGTAACCTGGCTGACCCGTGAGTGGATTTTTATCCACATGTCAGGTTTGGAAAAGAAATGATGTATCTGGGCCAAAGATCCCTTTGGTGACCACCTGTCTGCCTTTTCTTTGCTCCATATAATAGATCATAGCTCCCAGAGGGAAGCAAAATTAATACTGTTACACAGGTGCCAAAACTGAGGCTCAAGGAAATAAAGAAAACTGCAAAGGGCACACAGATAGTGGTGGACCTGGGCCTGGAGCCCTTGTCTGGGTCCAAGGCAAGTGTTAGTGATCTTGTCCTGAGCTGTTATCCTGTCCCCACTGCTGGTGAGTAAGCTCTATGAGGACTTGGTATCCCCACCCCACCCCAACATACACCTCACGCAGTACTTAATAGAGATTTCGTAAATGCTTTTGTGAAATACTGAAATTCTGAAACAGTAGAGCTAGATTGTCTAAACCTAACCTCTTATGTGGAGCTGGAGAAGCTGGGGCTCAGCGAGGGGAACAGGGGAGATTTGTCTGTCTGAAAATGTGAACAGGCCATGCAGACCAGGGATGAAGACTGGGACTTATGACTCTCCTCCAGAACCTGCCTTGTCACTATGCACAGTTGCCCAATTGCTTCCTCTTCTTCCACCTCAGCCCCAGAGAATGGTGAAGGAGGTAAAGGGTGGTGCATGGGGGCCCTTTCTGAAGGATTCCTTTACCATATAGCCGTGGAGAAACACAGGCACCCACCCATTGTCAGTGACCTGGCCATTGACTGCACATCTGCCAGTGTCCTGGCCCTGTGATCTCCAGTCCTCAGCAGCCCCTTAAGGAAGGGATTGGTGTCTCCATTTTGGATGAGGAAATGGGCTAAGGGAGAGAAAGACACTTCCCAAAGTTCCCCAGCTTAGCAGGTGACTCCTGTTCCATGTTGTCATTCCTTCAAATCAGAGAATTGATCCAACAATGACAGTTTTCATCTCAAGGCAAACTCTAATAAATGGGTGGAGAGACCATGTTGAGAAGAGCTCTGAGGCCCTGTGCAGATTTCCTAGGGAGTGGTGCTGTGATTGATTGATTATGTCTGCAGGATACAGGTATAGTGAAAAGGTACAGTCTTTCCATGATGTGTCTTCCACCCTTTGGAGTCTCATTTCTCTATAGGAGTGTTTAGCTTCTTAGTCTTATCTTCCCAACCAGCCGTTCTGAGACCAGTGGGACCCTCATTACCATCTCAGGTTCACGACTGAAGGAACTGGTCCAGTGGAGGAAAGTGACTTTCCCAGTTCACACTGCAAGGTGTCCAAGGCCCCTTGCTCTCTGTGAAGGTTTTTCCTCTCCATGGAGCTGAGGCTAGTGGGTTTTGTCAAGAGGAACTCACATTACTCATCCTTTCCCAGACCCGCAGCCTGTTGAGAAATAGCATAGTGTGGCCTGCTGGAAAGAATGACTCCACGAGGGTGCTGAGGAGAGCTTTGACATGCTTGCTACAGGAAGGGGAGCGAGATGGGCCAGGCCCACCTGCTGATCCCCACCCCACCAGCTCCCCATCTGGAGGGAGGCAGGGCAGCCCACACTGTGCCCTTCCCCTGAACTGGGGTCCCCGCTAGGTGCCTTACTTCTACCATTTTGTTTCTTCTTCATGGCAGAAACTCAGGAGTTTGGATTCCTTGCTTTTATCTTCTATATCCAACCCACTAGCAAATTTCCATCAGCTCTACATTCAAAGTACACCCAGATTCAACCACTTCTCACCCCCTCCACTGCTCCTGCAGTGGGTCCCTGTGTATCTGTCCTTCACATGTGAGGTGGCTGTTAATATCCCATTTTACTGATGAGACTGAGGCTCAGAGATTGTGGCTACCCAAGATTAGAGAAAACAGAGATGGCCATGAGGCAGACCTATTAGTGTGTGTGTGTGTGTGTGTGTGTGTAATTTTTATTTTATTTTTTTAGTATAAGAGAGGATATGAGGAGAGATGTAAAGAGATTAAGACATGTTTAAATCACTCAGAGTTCTATTTAAAGAAAACCACTGTTGTATTGATGTATTTTCTTTTGGCCTTTCTAAAATTAGAATTTGGGTTGGGCTTTCTAAATGCATAGTTATAGTTTTCCTAGACATGTAATTTATCCTTATGATACCTAACATTATGGCATCAGCCCCCTCCACAAGCTTGCAAACTCTGCTGAGCATTATTTTTGCCAACTCCTTAAAATCCCTAGGAGAGTCAACAGCCATCATGAGCGGCCGGGAAAGCCCTGGGCTTGGAGTCAGGAGACTACTGGGGGTCTGTGGACAAGTGACTGCACACTCGCTTCGTCACTACAGTGAGGGATGGCACGAACGGTCTGGGTCCTCCCAGCATCAAATAAGCAAAGGCCCTTTTGAACTATAAAGGGCTAAATCCTGGCAGGAATTTTCCCTCTGGGAAGTCCTGCCCTTCTAGTGGCTCCTTTGCTAAGGGACTTTGCAGCCGTGCCAGAGCCTAGCATCTCTGAGGCAATCCCATGAAGGCGCTCCTGTATGTGCCCCAAAGGGGACATTTCCTCTGAGCAGAACAGGTGCCCTGACTTTCAGAGACCACCTGCCCACACCTCTGCCTTTGCCCCCTTGTGAGGCCTCTCAAGGATTTCTACCTTCTCTTTTCCCACCAGCCTGGGGCACCCTGAGAGGCCTCTGGGCTCTGCTGTGACCTCAGGAAAGCCCCAGAGCCATTGATACTGAAAAGCTTGGCACCTACCTCATCACATCAGTCAGTTTTGGGTAGAGCTTGGCCCTGGGACTCTGGACACCTACCCCTTCTTTTCCCAGCAACACGCAGAGTATACATTCCATGGACCAAACCAGTGACGTGGTTATGAAGGCCCAACTTCCGTTCCCAGCTCCACCACCTCCCTTTTCTCATCCTCGCTGCTTCTGTTCTAAAATGAACATAAGACTGCTGACCTCCTCGAGTGACTGAGGGTTGTATGGGAGAACATGTGGCCAGCCCTAGCACACAGTGAGGTCTGGCTCCGACTGCCAATGTCAGCGCTTTCCAAGTGCACGTCCAGGCCTGGCACAGAACAGGGGCCCAGGGAGAGGTGTCTGCTGTGCGGGGCTGCTCAAGGACGGTCCAGGACGCCCTGAGAGTGTCCCCAGCAGTTACCTGCCAGGTCTCATTTACAAGCCTGCTCCTTTTACATCAGCTGCCCCTCCCGTTGCCTCCGTCCCATTTCTATAGTGACCCAGCGATGACCACTTTGCATGCATGCACAGCTCTTCAGTTTGGACTGCACTTCAGGGAGAGCCAATCAACTTATGTGAGGAGGGCAGGAGAAGAATTACTGCTTTGTGGTTCCCAGGACCAGGCTGAGGCCCGGAGAGGGTGGTGAGAGGCTCCCTCTGTGGATGCGTAGGGTTTGGGCTGTGTTTGGGCTCCCAGTTACATAAGCAGGAGCTCACGAGAGGCCATTTGGCATTTAATAGGTACCTTGTATAATCACCTTTGGGAACCAAAGGGTAATCTCAGGGTATTTTCTTGTGCCTGTGTTGTTTGTTTAAACCCCAGGAAGAGTGGATATGAGCAGATCAGCTTAGCAGGGAAGGTGGGGCCCTGTGTGGTAATGAACCCCTGTGGTAAAGCTCACCCAGGAGAACAAAAGGTGCCTGAAGCAAATTAATTCTTTTCCTTTTGGTTCCAGACATTGGAGCACTCTACCCTCCCACAGTTGGGACAAGGCCCAGGATGCACCTGGGCTGGGTTTAATCCTCAAGTTGGACTCTATAATAGAAAGGGGTGGGAAAGGAGGAGCCCTCATAGGGGAGCAACAGAGGAGAGTCCCACTGCTTCCTGCCCCCCTGCAGAGCCAGTGGAGATCAAGTAGCTACCCCTTTAAAGTTTCATGGAGGGCTGGTAATACTATCGTGCTGCTCCCTCCCCACCCACCCCAGTCTAGAAGGTGTGCAGGTCCCTGGTCCATCCCTCCCTGAAGGCCAGTGGGAGAGGTGGTGGCAGTAAGACAGAGCAGGGGGCAGAGTAGGGCTACCCCAGATGGAGAGACCTGCTGGATGCGGCTTCGTGCCGTCCGTCTCCCAGGCTGAGAGGTTGCTGTGTGGTGGGATGGGCTAACCACAGACTGTCCAGTTAGACGCTTTCACAGCTCAGCCCTCTTCCTCATTCCCCCATGAGCACCACCACTGAGCCTGCAGTGGGCACGCACAGAGGCTTTGGCAGACAGATGTGCGGGGGTGTGAGGATTGACTGTAAGAGTGTACACGTAGTGCCTGGCACCGGCGGCAGCTGCGCTCTAATTGTACAGGGACGGAAACAAGCCAGGAGAGGGACATGGCTTGTTTCATAACATATGTCTGGGAAAAGGCCCTCTTGGATCTTGTCCATCCCTGACGGTGCTGCCAGGGGCAGCAGGCGAAAATAGAGGAATTGGAACTGAACAATCCTGGGTTCTAATCCTGCACTGATTTTTACTAGTTTGGGGTAAACCCCTTTCCTGTCTGAACCTCCATTTCTTCATCTGTATAATGGGGGAACCGGCCCAGCTGCCTAGGTTAAAGGAAGAGCCAAAGAGGAGTAATAACTGTATCAGCTGGGGGTTGGGGTTTGGGATGGGTATTCCCAGAGCCTGTCTGGAAGTCTTTACAGTTGGATTTGTTATGCAGATAGGCAGACATGAGCAGAGCAAGGATGATGGGCCACCAGAAACTCACCAGGGCAGAAGTTATCTAATGATGAGACCTCCGTTCTTGTCTTTTTGAAGGAAAGATTTCAATCAAGAGACAAAGTGTAGCAAAGTGAGTGAGAATTTATTGGCCGCAGCAAAAATACATTTAGGACAGTGAAACAAGGAAGGGCATAGAAGAGGCAACAGGAGAGCCTAGGCTGGGTTGCTTTGGCTCACTGAGACGTCCGAGAAAAAAGGGGCTTGGAGACAGGATCAGGGAGTTAGTCCAGGACGAGCTGCTGCCGCCCACTGCTCCCCTCATTGCAAGTCTCATGGGGTCCCGTAGTGGAAAGAAGGGGGAAGGAAATGGCATAGGCATGCTCCCCTCCCAGGCGTGGCTTTCTGAACCTCTCTAAGTCTCAATTCCCTCTTCATGAAGTGATGACAATTTTCGTGGTTGTGAGGCTCCAGCCAGTCTGTGTGGCAGCTAGCACAGCATGGGGCACATGCTCAGCACAGGTGAATGGAACACCCTAACCCAACCTCTGCACTGTGAGCCCTCCCTATAGGGCCTGGATTGAGACCAGCCCAGGGCCCGGGAACATCCGAGCCCCGGAGGCCAGCCAGAGATCCATCTGGTCCAGTGGGTTCCCAGCTGGGCTCCTTTACCTCCTACAGCAGGGATGGTGAGCAGGCATGGAGGGCTCTAGGCCCCAACCCTCACTTCAGCCAGAACAGGCCCACTCTCACCTGATAATATTTAAGAAAGAGTTCTGCTGCTTGCAGTTTAATATCCACCAATCTGGTCCAGCCAGTGTGGCTCAGTGGTTGAGCATGGACCTAGGAACCAGGAGGTCATGGTTCCATTCCTGGTCAGGGCACATGCCTAGGTTGTGGGCTCCATCCGCAGTAGGGGGTGTGCAGGAGGCAGCCAATCAATGATTCTCTCTCATCATTGATGTTTCTATCTCTCCCTTCCTCTCTGAAATCAATAACAATATACATATATTTTAAAAATCCATAAATCCCCCTTTACCATACAGAGGGGGAGAGCGAGGCCTGAGAGGAACAGGGACAAGGAATTATCTGAGCAGTGTTCAGGGAAAGAATCCTGGGAGGTCAGGGTGCTGGTGGGAACTTTTAGGTGTGCCTCGACACACTGGCTGGCGTCTTATGGGGCCGGGTTAGTACCACCCGGTACGGGGTGCCCGCTGTCGACCCTCACCTATGGCTCTTTCTCTAGGCCCGACCATGCCGTGGCCCCTGCTGCTGCCCCTGCTGCTGTTGCTGGCCGCGAGCCGGGTCCAGACGACGCGGCCATGCTTCCCCGGGTGCCAGTGTGAGGTGGAGACCTTCGGCCTCTTTGACAGCTTCAGCCTGACACGAGTGGATTGCAGTGGCCTTGGCCCCCACATCGTGCCTGTGCCCATCCCTCTGGACACAGCCCACCTGGACCTGTCTTCCAACCGGCTGGAGACGGTGAACGAGTCGGTGTTGGCAGGGCCAGGTTATACCACGCTGGCCGGCCTGGATCTCAGCCACAACCTGCTCACCAGCATCTCGCCCACCGCCTTCTCCCGCCTGCGCTATCTGGAGTCACTTGACCTCAGCCACAATGGCCTGGCGGCCCTGCCCGCCGACAGCTTCACCAGCTTGCCCCTGAGTGACCTCAACCTCAGCTACAACCGGCTGCGTGAGGTCCCCGTGTCCGCCTTCATGACCCACGGCCAGGGCCGAGCGCTGCACGTGGACCTCTCCCACAACCACATCCACCGCCTCGTGCCCTACCCCGCTGGGGCCAGCCTGCCCACGCCTGCCATTCAGAGCCTGAACCTGGCCTGGAACCGGCTCCGCGCTGTGCCCAACCTCCGGGACTTGCCCCTGCACTACCTGAGCCTGGATGGGAACCCACTGGCTGCCATCGGCCCAGGCGCCTTCACGGGGCTGGCAGGCCTGACACACCTGTCGCTGGGCAGCCTGCAGGGTGTCCCCCAACTGGCACCCTATGGTTTTCATGAGCTGCACAGCCTGCAGGTCCTAGACCTGTCGGGCAACCCCAAGCTCAAGTGGGCAGGAGCTGAGGTATTCTCAGGCCTGGGCTCCCTGCAGGAGCTGGACCTGTCGGGCACAAGCCTGGTGCCCCTGCCCGAGACGCTGCTCCTCCACCTCCCAGCGCTGCAGAGCGTCAGCGTGGGCCAGGGCAGGCAGTGCCGGCGCCCGGTACGGGAGGGTGCCTACCCCCGGCAGCCCGGCTCCAGCCCCAAGGTGGCTCTGCACTGCGTAGACACTGGGGAGCCGGCCTCCAGGGCTTCCAGGGGCCTGGACACCTTGTGACAAATGATGTGGCTCCAAGCCACACGACAGACTGCTGCCTGGTGACTTGGGTCCTGGATGATTTATATTTTAATGTGCCAATGCCAGCGGGGACTCTGCAAGCCTGTATGGCAGCAGCATCGGAAGACGGCTGTGGACCGAGAAGAGGCTTTGGACCTGGGACCACACCCAGGAGGAGTCTTGCCCTTTGTCTGTATTGCCCCGAAACCATAAGCAGAGGGTCTTAGATGCCAAACTACACAGCTGCTCTCTGCTGTCCTTCCCCACTCGACCCCCAAGTGCCTTCCCTCAGGCCTGGGCCAACCTGACTATGACTGGAGGAAGGTCAGAGGTCAGGTCCATGGCTGAGTGTCCCCTTGGGCCCATGGTCCAGCCACTCAGGGGCATGGGTTTCTTTTGCTCTGGGTACATGGGGCCCGCTTTATCCTTTTCTGTTCCCCTAGTGCCCTGGGTAGAACTTTAGTTACAGAAGGACTGGGAGGGTGGGGGAGGATCAAGCCCACCTCCTCATGTGGCAGATGGGAGAAGTGAGGCCCCAGGAAAGAAAATTGGTAATCGGAGGTACTGCAGCGGCAGAGGCATGACTGACTCCAGACAGGCCCCTCGGCATTTTGCTGTCTTTTCTCAATCATGGCCTCCTCTCCCCTTTCTGGGCTCCCCTTTGCTGCCAAGACCCATATCCGACCATCAGGCACCCATTTCCTGTCATCCCAGGGAGTGGGGAGGTGAGACTCGGGGCCCACGGACCAGCTGTGATGCACGGGCTGTCATTTCACCTCCCACAGCTTCTGGAAGCATTAGGCATGCCATCTCAGCCCTGCCAGTTTCCCACTCTGGTGGGGTCCCCTGGCATCAAGACTGGAAATGTACCCATTGATCCTGGAGGCACTGCTTCTAGATGCTCCCCCAAGGTGTTGATGTCATTCTGGAGCCCCACCTGCCATAAGCCAGGATGGGCCTCCTAGACTCAACCCCAATTGGCCCAGAGCCCAGAGCCCACCTTCCCCTACTGAGAGCAGAAGGAGGCAGGCAGTCCCCACCCAGTTTCATGTCTCCCTTCCGGGGTGGCTTCTCGGCCTCCCAGCCCTGGCTCTTTCCTTAGTGCTCATTTTATAGACGTTGTTGCCTTTTTTTATGGACTGTCACTTTTAGCCAGTTCCCCACTCCCACCCCTGCTGGCAGGGGATGCAAAGTGTCATTTGTAAAAGAAAAAAAAGTTGCATTTGTTCACTTTCTTAATGGTGTGTCCTGGGGGTATGGTGGGGAAGGAGGTGTTGGGTGGAAGCCATCCATCCATGGCCATGTGGGCAACAGCGGGCTGGTCCCACAAAGACGCCGCAGGACAGTGAGCTCTGTCCCCCACCCGCCCCACCCAGCACCTAAGTAGTCCTTGGTTTAATAAACGTTAGAGTCCCTCTTTCCATCACTTGACCAGTGTCCACTCCTATTCCCTAGGGCTACAAGGATGAATCAGCACCAGCCTTGCCGTGGGCAGTATGTTCTTCCTGAAAAGCCCAATATGGGGGAGAGGTGACATGGGGTGGGGGGTGGGATTACACGGGGGTGGGTTGCATCTATAGCAGCTTGCACTCTGTCCACCTTTCTTATCTCCCCCCTCCCATGAACTCACACGCCTCTGCCTTTGCTCAGACTGATACTCTGGGACCTTGCCCTCATCTCTACCTCTCAGCTGCTTCTCAAGCTAATAGACCCAGTTCCTATCTCACCTCCTTCAGAAGTTCCCCCTGAGATCCCTCCACTTCCCTCCTCTGAGTTCTGACAGGACTTTGTTCTTTCCTATCATTTCACTGCTGTGGTAGCCTAACTCCTCTGTACACTTCCAGTGACAAGAGCTCATGTCCAGCTCATCTGAGTGACTCTACTGTCAGCAAATTCTTCCTTCAAATTGGCCAGGGTCTACAGGAATATCCACCATCATCCCCCACAATCACAGGTCACCCCATATCTGCCCTAAGGAGTCTCCCATTCTCTGGTCCCCTGGGATGGGAGGGGGTAAAAGGACACAGAAGACATCTAACTAAACAGCACAGGGAGCTGTGAGCCCTGTGGATGGGTCAGGAAGGCTTCTTGGAGGAGGTTTATCCATCCACATAGCTGAGAAGGTCAAGTGGGCCCGAAAGAAGGGCTGGCACTTAGGAGGGGTTATAGGTGTGCAATGGGACAACCCAGGACCTGCAGGTCACAGGTGTGGGTGGGGAGCTTGCCCATCTTGTCACTTAACCCTTCCCCCTCCCCCCCAACACACACACACACAGGAGCCCAAGCTGGCATCATGGCCAATATGAGAGAAAGGGCTGAGATATGAGAGGGGGGTGTTGTGAGAGTAAGATCCTGGCCCTTAGAGTCCTCTGATTGGTCTTCCACCCCTTCTGCACTCCCTGGATTAGAGAGATTTCAGATGCAGGGTCGAAGAAAGATCTCTGGGACTTTCACCCAGGGGGTCTGGCCCTCCCAAAGCCCTGCTTGAGGAAGGAGCCCTTGAGAGAGGGACCTGGAACATGGGGCTCTTAGAAATGGGGACAAAGGGGTGCTGAAGGCAGAAGGGAGGATGCTGGGGCTCCTGCAGGAGAAGAGCACTGAGGCAGGTCAGCTCCTCCCTGAGACAGTGGGAGGGTGCCGATGCCTCCACGTTGTGCAGGGTCCTCCTTCCTGTGGGGTCATTATCCTGTACCCCCAGCCCTGGCCTCTGGCCAGTTTTAGGAAGTGGCAGAAGCCCCACAGGCATCCCGGGGGCCCCTCCAGAGGCTCCTGGCCCGCAACGCCACCTTGTGGTTGTACGTGGCCAGGTCCGTGGGGGCGGTGGGAACAAGGCCAAAGTGGGCTTGTGCAGCCTGCCTCACCTTCCCCTAACTAGACTGCTTTCATCCTCCATATCTGCCCTCCTGGAATCCTGGGGTTAAGAATGTGGTCGTTCAGCATGGAGAGACCTGGGTAGTATTATGCTAAATGAAATAAACCAGAGAAAGACAAGTATCACATTATCTCATATGTGGAATCTAATGAACTAAATAACTGATGAATGAAGTGAATCAAGAGATGTGGAAGCATGGACTCTCAGAGAGGAGGGGAAGTGATCAACCAAAGAATATGCATATGTGCATAACCCATGGACACAGACAATAGGGTGGTGATGGCCTCGGGTAGAGTGTGGGGGTGGACTAGAAGGGGTCAATGGGGGAAATAAAGGGACATATGTAATAATTTCAATAATAAACATTTTAAAAATAAATACAGCTACAAAGAAAAGAATGGGGTCATTAAGATCTTACAGAATTATACGTGCCAAGATTCCATCTGAGTCCACAGAAAAGGGTAACATCCTGGGTCCATCACGCACCAGTTGTGTGGCTTTGACCAAGTCACTTTACATGTATGGGCCTGGAAAACAGGGAAGAAAATGTCTCCCTCCACAGGATTGTACAAAGAGCAAATCAAGTGACTTTTGTAAAGAACTGAGCTCAATACCAGGCACAAAACAGATACTCCCTAAATGTTTGTGCTGGAACGCCCTCATTCAATCGTAGGGTCATGATTGAGATTACAGAACTGTGTCGTCTTAGCCTCACATTTTGATAACTTGATTCAGAACTGGACAATTTCATAAAAGTTTAACATTGAGCATTGCAGAACAATGCTCTACACAGGATCTTTGTTCTGTGTGGCTAACATGGAATGGGCCTTTCATGCACATATTACTTGAGTTTTGGAGATGGCAAAACCACGACGATACAGTGTGCCATCATGGTATAGGCTGGGTGACAAGCATTTCCTTGCCTATAATCAGTCATACAGCTGCCAGTTACTGGGCGCACGTTTCTCCAACTTTGTGCACATACTATCATTTCCTCCTCCTGAGAACTGCCAGCAGGATTATTGTCAACATGCAGACGAGGAAACCAGCCTGGGCCCGGCTTCCTCTGTCAGGTGGTGCCTCCCTCGCACTTGCCTGTCCTACCTCAGCGCAGCCCACCCATCAGAGGATAGAGATTCTCTGTGAAGACAAGAAACACTGGGATTCCGTTTATGTTGCTGTTGAAAACAAATTGGGGAAGTTATGCAGCTTTGACTATCTCTAATCAGATCATTATTTCTAGATCCTAGAGCATACAAAGCCAAAGATCCAAGTCCTTGCCCTCCTAGCCCCATTTCATAGATGAGGAGGGTGAGGCCCGGCGAGGGGCAGCCGGTACGCGCATGGTGAGCTGGCTGCGTCATTTGTGGGACCCAGTATGAAATGAATATGTGGGGCCCCTTGTTCAAAAAGTATTAAGAATTTCAAAATGGCAAGAGCTGAGCGTTCAGTCAAGTACAGGACCCCTCTAAGGTCCCACTGCCCAGGAAGCCGGCCCTGGTGTGCTTCAATCACACCGTTTGCAGAGACGGAAGGGACAATCACCCACACAGTGTTGGACAGAAGAGCAGATGGGAGCTGGTGTAACTCAACCCCTCTGTAGCTCAGGGAACCGATTAGACTCTTTAAAACCCAGGAGTTTTCCTCCATGGGTGTTAACCACACTACCTCCTGATTTTCCCCCAATTGCCATGGTCAACAGGCTTTCAGAGAGAAGGCAGATGGAGATATAAGAACTACTTGTCTCTAAGCCAGCTCATAGAACATTCCTCTGAACAAGACTGCCAGAAGTCTGCCCTCTGCTCAGACTTAATGTCCACCAGACGGTCGAGTCCATCATAGGCTAATAGGACTTTGCCTATCGAGCTTAATGTTCTGTGTTGGCTACTGTCTACTAGGGAGCAAATGTCCATTGATAACAAATGTTTATCAATATCTCATGTCCACAGGGGCGGGGGGAGCAGGCAAGGAGAGGTCAATGGGGGTAAAAGGAGACATATGTAATGTGGTAACAATAAAGAATTTTAAAAAGAATACCTCCTGTCCATCAGTGACAACTCTTGTCAATGGCAGATATCCTCAAAGGGAAATTGTCCAGTGGTGGCAATGTCCACTACTGCTCAACGCAGACCAATGCCCAATGTTCACAGGTGGCTTATTGCACTTATCATCACTCTGTGCATTGATACCTAACGTCAGTCTATAGCTCAACATCCAGCCACAGCAAAGAGCTACCCAGTTAAGTCCTATGCCTTGTGTTTACTCTCCTCTTTTATTTATTTAGGTGCCAGGAGTTGTATTTATGGGGATTATTGTGTTTCTTGAATTAGGCAGGAAATTCTCCCTGTGTTTACTGTTTAATTCCACAAGCTATTTATATTATCTTTTACACAACCCGTTAGTCAAAATATTCTGCGTTAGAGATGCTAACATCCATTTCTGTTTCTTGATGTAGACTCCTGGGTGTGTATATATATAGCATGTATACATAATTATTATATACACAGCTCAGGAAAACAGAGAAAAATAAACGGGTTTGGGGACAGAAGTGTCAGCCCTGAAACAATTTTCTGAATAGATGGTTCTTCGAAGCAGCAGTTTTTCCAAAGCGGAGTGATGGTTCGTGGCGTCCGCCCGTTTGCTCAGGCAAAGAATTGACAAAGAGCCCTACTTTGTGCTGAAAAAAGCCGGGCTCCCTAATTAGGTTACAGCACATACAACACCTGGGCTTCTTAAGGCAACGTAACTAGTGGCTAAGACGTAGGCTCCCCAGGGAGGCTGCCTGAGCTCAAAGCCCCGTCTGCTGCTTATGGCTGCCTGGCCTGAGGTAAGCCACCCAACCTCTCTGGGCCTCAGCCTCCACATCTGTAAAGTGGAGGTAGCAGCTACCTCTCAGCGTCATGGGGGATATAAGTCAATGCACATAAAACACTGAGAAGAGTGCCTGGCATATAAGTGCCACATAATAAATAATACAAAAAAATTTTTTTGGAAAATTCTTTGGTCAAACAGAGAAGCATTCTCAGGTTCTCAGGCAGGGTTTCCTCAGCAGCCACCAGCTCTCAGCAGGTGACTCCATCCACGCTGTTACGCTCAGACATGCGTCTGAGGAGAGTTTCTACCCTCTGTCCCATACATGTCACAATTCCCTCACAGAGTGCTTAGGAAATACCCTCTTCCGCAGGCCTGGCAGCCCCAGACGGAATGGCCGGCCTGCTGTGGCCTGAGGTGCAGGGAAAACCTTCCCCTCGCCCTGTCACTCTCCTCAGCAGCCTCGCTGTGTTTGAAGTTCCACCTCTCCTCTTTGGCTCAACCTGTGGCTGTTGCCTGACGTCCTTGCTCGATAGGCAGGGGCCCAGGATATCAAGAGTGTGACTCGGGGGACAGAGTCAAGTGCCTGTGTGGCAGGGGGGCCTCCATTCACTAGCTAATGAGGAGCCTGGCCACTTTCCCCCAGTGTGATAGCCCCTAAAGAAGATTTTGAGGTGCTATGTTGATAGGACACTTGTTAAGAATATGAAGGCGGGGGAGACGGTGAGACCCACAAAGAAGGTGGCTGGCAGGTACCATCTCTTCCATAAGCCGTCTTCTCCATGTGCTATCCTGTTGTTCTGGTGGCCCTCCGTGACCCCCACCTCCTGGCATTATCACCCTGCGCAGAGCCTTCCTCTTGAGTCGGGGCTGGGCCTGCGATTCGAGTTAATCAATCCAACATAATAGACGTGGCTCCGAGCCAGCTCCACACCTAAGTCTTTCACTTTTGCAATCGGAAGCTGCCATGTAGGAGTCAGGCTAGAGGCCAGCCATGAGCATGGCTAGTGAAGCTGCTCGCCCCAGGCTCTCAGAAGACAGAACAGCTCAACCCCCAGCTGGTACCCCAGACATCTCAGGCCCTGGGCTCACCTACTGGCTTAACGCACAGGAGTGACCAGGACAAAGCCAGCAGAAGGTACAGCCAGCTGACCCCAGCCCCGACCGCAGAATCAGAGCCACTGAGACTGTCATTGTGCTGAACCATTCTGCTTTGGAGTGGCTTCTTGCGTGCTCACAGACAGCCAAAGCAGCCCGGTCGCCAGGCCCATGTCCTCCCCGCCCTGTTGCCCTTATCCCACCCTCTCTGGCTCCCCTCATAAAAGAACTGCTAACTGTGCGCTGGGGCGTGAGCCGCTGAAAATTCAAAATTTAAAGAAGAAGCCAGCTGAAACCGGTTTGGCTCAATGGATAGAACGTCAGCCTGCAGACTAAAAGGTCCTGGGTTCAATTCCAGTCAAGGGCATGTATCTTGGTTGTGGCACTTCCCCAGTGGGGGGCGTGCAGGAGGCGGCTGATCAATGTCTCTCTCTCTCTCATCGATGTTTCTAACTCTATATCCCTCTTCCTTCCTCTCTGTAAAAAAATCAATAAAATATATTATAAAAAAAAGAAGAAGAAGAAGAAGACGCCAAATGGCAAAGCCAGAGAGCCAGAGCGTCCTTGAAGACAGTCAGTCCCAAGGGACCGGGCAGAGCGGCACAGTTGAAAGGAAACACATGTCCTCAATGTTTTCAAGTTTATGAGGTGCTACCTGCCCATGAGTTCGGCTCTTTTATTTTTGTCTCACAGCCATCCAGCAGGCCTGGCCTGTCTCCTCTTCCCTCAAGCCCCTCCCCCAGCCCAGACAAATGGCTTTCAGGTCCCTGGACAGGCCCACCTCCCTGCCACAGCTGGGAACTGGAGGAGCACAGACCTAAACCCTCTGTCCAGCTAAGGTGCCTTCTTCCCAGAGGGACTTGCATGAGGGGAGCTGAGGCCCGGTTAGAGGCCAGTCCCTGGACGGAGCTGGTGAGAACTGCTCAGAGAGAGGAGACCAGAGGGCAGCTGGTCTGGAACACAGGGCACTCCCAGCTGATCCTGGGAAAGGCTTGGGTTTTGGATGCTTCCCGCAGACTGTGGACAAAGTTGTACTTAGCTCAAGCTTTAAAAATACTCTCCCTACACAGACACAAACACTGTAATTCCCTTGAATTGCCCCACCTTCCAGTGAGATCTGACAGCGTGTGCAGACACGTGAGATGGGGTGGGGACCAGGATGGGTGCTGGGAGGGAGTGCGTCTCCCATCCCTGGCAGACCTCTCAGGCTCGACTCCACAGAATCTCCCCTTGCTGGCCGTTCTAAAGGAAGGTGACCCTCAAAGTGAATGCTTCCCTGTTCCCACACCCTCCAGCCTGACCACCTCCTTCTTATCCTTCCCTTCTCAGCCTCTGTGCCACCTCCTTTGGAAGGCGTCCCGACCACCTCCCCATCCTACCCCAGGCAAGGTTAGATGTCCTCACCCAGTACCTTGGTCTTCCCACAGGCACACTCATCGCATTTATTTTCTGTTTATTTTTCCAGCCTCCACTTTACACTGAGGGCAAAAACTGGGCCTCCCTTGCTCTCCAGAGGGCCCCCAGTATTCAGCTAGTGCTAGGAACACACTTGGTTGTCAATACACACCTGGTAAATGGATAAATGGGGTCTGTTACATCCATGTTACCGATGGTTAAATGAAGGCCCATAGAGGTTAAGTGACTTTCCGAAGGCTGCACAGCAAGCTCATGCCAGAAACCAGGTCTTCCAGTTCCTCTGTGATAAGAACCTCCCTTTCTTGCTCCTCCTTTCTCTCTCAGATGGCAGGTGTGTGCATTGACAAGTCTGAAGTTGGGATAGGGCAGGAGCCACCCCTTACCCCATCCCCATCCCATGAAATCCCACCTCTTCCTCTCCAGCTCCTTGATAGAGACCTACTTCTGCTCTGACTTCCTCCCAGTGAAGTCTATGCCCCATCTCAATAGCAGCCCAATAGCAGCCTCACTGGTTGTGAGGGGTGATCCTCCCTCTCGGAGCCCACTATCCCAGCTGTAAGATGAGTCAGCCTGGGAGAGGGCAAGGCTTTTTTCTGAGAGTCTGTGAATGCCTATGAAAAAGATTGAATGCCAGCTCTGTGCTGCTTGCAGTGCAGCACAAAGCACAAACCTTCACCAAGCATCATTTCTTTTTCAAATACCCAGCCAGTGTGGCTCAGTGGTTAAGCATAGACCTAAGAACCAGTAGGTCATGGTTCAATTCCCTTGTCAGGGCACATGACCGGGTTGCGGGCTCTATCCCCAATAGAGGGCATGCAGGAGGCAGCCAATCAATGATTCTCTCTCATCTTTGATGCTTCTATCCTTCTTCTCCCTCTCTGAAGTAAAATAACAAACAAACAAACAAATAAATAAACAATGTACTGGAATTTTAGTTCGAGGATACATGAGTTTTTAACTTTCATGTGTGTGAACACATGCCCATGGATGGTGGTGGTGGTAGTTTTCAGGTTTTTAAAACCAAACAAAGCCACAGGATTCTACTACATAATCAAGTGCGGGCAAGACTTTAAAGCTCACACAGATCTTACATTTCATATCCTCACCTAATTTGTTCTTTACAACTCTCAGGAGGAAAGCGGGGGCGTGAGAGGGGTACAAATATAATTACTTGGCTGTTAGATCTGCCCAAAGAGCTTGTTTAGCCCTGGCAGGAAGCTAAATCATTTAGAGCCCATGCTCTAGCGATGGGGGTGAGAGAGATGGCAAGAATAATAGAATCTGGGACAAAGGCAACAGGATACTGAGAGGGTGGCTCGAAGGAGTAGGGCAGCCCAGGGGGTGAGCCCTTCGTCCTCATGGCTCACTTCTAAGCCTTGTGTTTGTCAGAAAGACACCAGAGTCCTGGCCAAGGGCATTCAGAGGAGGGCCAAACACAGTCCGCGCCCCAGCATCTCCCTGTGGACTAAAATACAAGGTGGCAAGTGGCTACTGTGGCTGGGTTGGTACTTGAGTTCCAAACTGAGAAAACGTGGGAGAACTGAGTTACCGGCTGAGCGTGGAGTCAGGTCTCTGTCCTGTCACAGTGCTGTGCCCACAAGAGGGCGCTGCCTGTGGCGCTCCCCTTTCCTTCCCAGCCCATTGCTGCTTTTCTTCCCACCGGTTCCTGGAGTTGATGCTCTTCTAGCCCGATCTGGGGTTTGTGGGGTGGGCATGGTGGGGGAAGAGTGGTCCCCACAGTTGAGAGCAGAGGGCAAACTCAGAGAAGTAAACATGTAAATGAGCAGTGGTTCTGAGCAGTCACCAAGGACTTCATTGCCTGTACATTTTCCCTCTGATAAAATAACTCCCAATCTTAGTACTTTACAGAATACAACGTTTATTCAGTTGGTTTTAAAAAATTCAACCAACAGTCAATGCTTATTTATTGACTTATTTCCTTCTCACTATACAAAAAGATGATTGACAGATGAGAAAAGTGACATTAAATGACTTGCCCAAGGTTTCACAGTAGGTAATCGAGAGTACAGGATTGATTTATTTATTCTGTTTATTGATTTCAGAGAGATAGAAACATCAATGATAAGAGAGAATCATTGATTGGCTACCTCCTGCACACCCCCTACTGGGGATTGCCCAAAACCCAGGCATGTGCCCTGACTGGGGATCGAACCTGGGATCTTCAGTCCGTAAGCTGATGCTCTATCCACTGAACCAAACCAGATAGGGCAAGAGTACAGGTTTTAAAAGCAAGTCTGTCTGATTGCAGAGCCCATGAATAAACTGTTAAGTTCATAGAATGGAAAATGTAATGCTAACCTTACAGAAACAGGGACAGAGAATTATAGATGCTAGACTTCTTGGCTCTTCGCTCAGAGAAGCCAAGGCAGGGGTTTGGTGGGGACCTTGGAAGGGACTTGATGTCCTGCAGACCAGCTGCTCTGATGGGGCTCCAACCCAGTCCACCAGCCTCTGAGCAGGTCCACTGCTTGGTTGCTCTCTGGCCAAGGTTACTCTGGGTTGAGAAGTTCCTCAGAGAAAGGCTCCATAGGCCATGTCTTCATTCCCCCTTCTCAAGTAACCTGCTCAAGGTCACCCTGTTGAGTGAGTCTGGATTTGAACTTGGATCCTTCTTGTCCAGGTCTCCTCCCTGCCCCATCATGGGGCCCTGCTCAGCACAAGGGAAACCCAAAAATGTCTCCCGAGTCACTGCTCAGGGCAGATGAGACAACATAGTCCCACCCAAGTCTGTGGTTTTTCTTTTGTTAATACTCATCAAAGATATTTTTTTCCATTGATTCTTTAGAGAGAGTAGAAGGTAGGCAGGGAGGGTGGAGAGAGAGAAACATTGATGTGAGAGAGACACATTGATTGGTTGCCTCCTGCATGCACCTCAACCAGGGCCGGAGATGGAACCTGCAACCCAGGTATCTATGTGCCCTTGATTGGGAACTGAACCCATGATCCATGGATGCAGGGTGGCGTTGGGGGCATGACACTCTAACCACTGAGAACCACTGACCAGGGCAAGTCTGTGGCTTTTTTTTAAAAACAGGGACCTTAGAGGTTTAACTAAAAATATTTGGTCATGTAGAGATAACCAGGCACAAAAGTAGGTCAGCAGGAATAATATTTTGCCTCTCAAATTAGGGTGACAAGGAAAGTTGGGACACCTTGCATTCCCACTGCTCCAGCCACTTTCTAGCTGCATCACCTCAGACAAGGCATTTATCCCCGAGACTTCATTTCCTTCAATGGACAATGGGGACATTTACACCACACTCAGAGCCACATCACATGACCTAGCACACACAGGCGCTCAGGTAGCAAATAGTGTTAGCTCCTTCCTCCACTCCCCAAGGCTGGGGAAAATCCCAGGACAAGACCCTGGGTCAGTTTTGACTGAGCAGTACTGTTGCCATGCTAGTACTCAGAGCCTGATGCCCCCTATGCCAGGAGGGCTAATCTGGACTAAGAGAGGATTAGGGCATTATTTCATTGACAATTAGCCATGGGCACTGGTGAAACAAAGTCCACAAATATAAACGGGAGCCAGAAATTGCAGAAGAAAAGGAGCTTAAAATAACAATAAATTGAGTAATGCCTACCTGTCACCTAAACAGCAGGTGATGTTTCAAAGCGATTGCTTATCCTTGATCTTCACAAAATCTTGCGAGGAGCTAGGCTGGCACTGTTACTCTCTTCACAAAGGAGGAAACCGAGGGTCAGAGACGAGGTATTAGGTTTGTTCAGGGCCAGGCCTCCAGTGACAGAGGGCAGAGTCAGCTCTGATCCCGGTCCCCTGGCCTGGCAGGAATGGAAGAGGGAGGGAAGGGGCTCTGAGAAGAGAGTAGCCAAAGAATTTACATGCACATATGCATAGCCCATGGACAAACAATAATGCATAGCCTGGAAAGGGGAAGGGAGCAGCGTGGAGAGGGTCACTGGGGGGAAAAAAAGGGCCATCTATAATACTTTCAATAATAAAGATATGTATTTTTAAAAGGCACATGAGCCAACTGAAAGAGTTCCCAATGGTTAAAGCTGAAACAATTTTAGTAACAAAATAAAACACACAACCGTGACAACACCAAATACTGGGGAGGATATGGAGAAACTGAATCACAAAAGGGAGCAACTACTCTGGAAGGGGCTTGACAGTTTGTTATAAAACCAAACAATACACTTACCATATGACACAGCAATCTCACTCCTGGGCATTTATCCTAGAGAAATGAAAACTATGTTCACACAAAACCTATACACAAATATTCATAGTAGTAATTTGTAATAGTCATAAGATGGAAAAAACTTAAATGTTCTTCAAGAGGTGAATGATTAAACAAACAGAGAGTGTGGAAGGGAGGGAGAGAGGGGAGATGGAAGAGAGAGAAAGAGAAAGAGAAAGAGGAAGAGGAAAAGGAAGAAAGAAAAAGAGAAAGAGAAAGAAAGGTGTCAGATCACATTAAACATCAATAGCTCCTGTACCACCTGTTATCCAAGGTCTCTGATTTTTCTACGCCCCCTTTAAAATCTCTGGTCTTACTGGGTCTTCCCATTAGCCCTGACATAGTTTAGGGTAGGGACCTGCACCCTGGTAGGCAAACGAGGCAGCTGAGGTCCTCAGGGGAGAAGTGAGGAACCCTTTGAGACCAGGAATTCTTTCCTTCCTGGCTGACATTCTCTCTTCAGCGGGGTGAAGAGCCCAGAGCAGATCTGGCACTGAGATCTCTCCACGTCTCCTTTCCACTGCCTCCTCCTGAAAGGGGACCCCCGGTGGTCCCCCATGTCCAGGTAGCTCCACCATGCCAGCAGAGCCAACCGAGTGCTGTACCATTGCAGACACTCAGGAACCACCTGTTGAAACTACTGCGGACCTTAGAGACGCCACTCAGTTCCTCTGGGTTTTGGGGTCTGGAGCTAGCCAATTAGAAGCTTACGTTTCTGCCCTAGGAACTAAGACAAGGACAGGACTGTTGTCTCCTAGGTCCTACAACCCTATTCAGTGAAATGTCTGCTCGCAGTGGTGGTGGTGGTTGTTTTTGCCCATTCGAGGTATTTGTTCTTTTTACTGTTGAGATTTGAGAGTTATTTTTTATTGATTTCAGAGAGGAAGGGAGAGATAGAAACATCCATGATGAGAGAGAATCATTGATCAGCTGCCTCCTGCACGCCCCCTGCTGGGGATCATGCCCACATCCCAGGCATGTGTCCTTGACCAGAATCTAACCAAGGACCCTTCAGTCCACAGGCCCCGGCTCTATCCACTGAACCAAGATTTTGCTAGTTTTACCTGTACTTATGTGTGTGTATGTGTAGTTCAATGCAATATTATTGCAGGTATATATACTAGTAGATTCATGTAACCACTACCACAATAGAAATACATAATGATTCCATTACCACAAGCTCCGTTCTGCTACCCCTTTAAACCACACCCACTACTCTCCCCTTACTCCTCCCCTTGGCAACCACTAACCTGTTCACCATCTCTACAATTTTGTTATCTCAAGAATATTTATAAATAGAATAATACAGCATGTAGCCTTTGGGGTTGCCCTTATACCTCAACCTAATGTCCTTGCAATCCACCCAAGTAGTTGCAGGTATCAATAATTTGTTCCTTTTGATTGCTATGTAGTATTCCATGGTATGGCTATAACAAATTAAATTGCAAATGATAAAGGGAAGCTCAGGGCATTGTGAGAGAATCCAGAGAAATGGAATCTACTCAGTCTTCGTGAAACAAAGGTGGAGGAAGTAACTTTGGGCTGGGATTTGAAGAAGGAATGAGACTTTGCCCTGGTGGGCAAGATGGGAAAGGGCATAGCCTATTTACAAAGCCAAGGCGTGGATGTGAGCAAGTGCCTCCCCCTCGTGGTCCGAGGGGAGCTTTCTAAAGATTCATGCAAAGACTGAGAAAGAATTCCTGTGAAGTCAGGGCCTGGGGGAAAGCTGGCTTTGTTTGGAATGCTCTGGGGAGAGAACACCAAGCAGAGACAGAGAGGCTGCAATAAAAGGCCTTTCAGGTGTTTCTGAAGTCTGAGTTAACCCCGATTAGAAGGAAAACATAAGGGCATTTTCCCTCGTGCCCAAGAGGCAGTGTCAAATCTCAGGACCAAAGAAGGGTCTTGAGCAGAAGTGGCAGGACTACAGAGCACACCATTGGGGTCTGTGTGCCACTGCAGGCGCCTTAGCCATGCACAGCCTTTCCGGCCCGAGAACCTCCTCTTCCCAGAATCAAGCTGTTAGCATCCTTTTGTGAGCTTCACCTGGGAGGGCCTGGCCTCACTCCTCCCTCCAGAGTGAGGGCCTGTGAAAGAGGGTGTGGGCAGGCCGCTGAGCTCCCCTCAGCAGAGCCAGCCCAGCCTGTCCTGACCCCCAGGACTCCCAACAGGTGCCCAGGCAATTCAGAAGTCCTTTCTCGTTCTGGTGCCCTGTCACCAATTTCTCCCCTAAAACACAGGTACAGTGATCCCCTTAAACACAGTTTTAAACAGAGGAGCTTTAGGCCTCTTTCTCTGCCCTCATGAACAGCAGCTAAGAAAACTGAGGATTACCTTGGTTTTAAGATCATTTGGCATGGAGAGGAGGGATTGAGGGGAGTCTTTAGTAGGCCCAGCTTCTATGATGGTCTAGAAAGAACAAGGAGGTCTGAGCTAGGGCAGAGGGTCAGAGGGGAAGAGACCACTTGGTGACTGGTGACTGATTAGATGTAGAAATGAGAGACAGGGAGGGGTCAGGGTTGACTTCCGAGTTCTGATGGCAAGTTGGTGGTGGAAAGGCACAAGGAAAACGCAAGGGAGAGGGCTGCAGAGTGAGTTAGTAGGAAATGGCCATCTTCTCTTTGGAAAATTCACCTTTTGTATAGTAAGGAAACATTCTAAATAACCTAGATGTCAGTAGAAAGGTAAGTTAAATAACGTGTTACATTGTATTAGACAACATTGTGAAATATTAGTGGGGAAATAGTCACAGTAATTTATGCTTTGAAAGAGAGTCAGAATAAAGGATCGCAGAATAATCCCATTTTTGTAAAGAAAATAGATGTGTGTGTCTGTATCTGAATTTTTAAAAACTGAAATTATAAGCATCCACATGCTAAAAGTGGTTATCTCCCAATGATGAATTTTTACTGTCTGCTTTGTGTATTTTCCCCATCCTTTCATAAGGAAAAACAAGTGTTAGTTATCTATGTCCTCTGTTATGAAGAAGTACGAATTCTGGACTGGCAGGGCAATACTTCTGCCCCACTGTGTGTGCCCCCACGCTGGGTGTTCAGTCCTTGGAGCTCAGACAGCAGCTGAGTATCTGCTACTCTGCGTTCTGAGGGACACAATCCCTCCTGAATCTTGGGTCCTGGTCCAGGCGGAACAGAGACCACCATAAATTGCATCAATATCTCTGGCCTAGGAGGGCCTTGGAAGTTCACTCCAGATGGGTTGAGGCTGACCTGCCAAGGCCCAGAGTGTGGAAGAGGAGAAGGACAAAGGTAAGCTGGTCCTGGGGGCGCATGATAGATGTGCAATAAAAATGTACTGAATGAATGAAGGAAGGGGCAAGATCAACTTTATGGATTGTTTGGGAATTATTTTTTTCAAATGACAAGTGAATTGAACAGAATTATAACAAAATTAATTCCAACACCAATGCAACTCACTGTGTGTCAGCTGCCCCAGAAAGCAGAGCTCAGTCCTCATGAGACCCAGTGAGCAAGAGATACCACTGGCCCCTGGAGATCCAGCTGAGTTTTGCTTTTCCCTGGGCAGGGCCCAGCTCATAGTGGCAGCTCAACTGCAACCCACTCAGTGAAGAGAAGGACATGGAAGCAGGGGCCTCGCAGGCTGTGTCCTGCCACCCCTCTGAGCTCACTGATGTTTTCTGCAGACGTTCTGCACCCACAGGATGTCCTTGTACACTTGACTGAAGTTGACAGAAAGTCCCTGTCCTTTTCCGAGTGAGAGCATTAATTATGTTCTCTGATCCCAGAATGGCAGCTCATTGCTTTTCCTTCTTTTCCTGAAAATCTATTAATGCAGGAGCATCTGAGGGATCTCAAGGTCGGTCATGACCTTGACTGCTTCTCCAGCCTATCTGTCTTCTGGGGAGCCCTCGGGCATTCATTGGTGGTTCACAGGCTCACGTGAGCCTCCCAACAAACACCATGATATCTAAACCAATTCCCATCTTCTGAAGAGACATGGTTGCCGCTTGCTGGCAATTACTCTTTGTCCTGTCTCCCTCTGTTCTGCACCCCTGTAGTTTCTGCCCCTTAGCACTGCCAGAGGTTTAGAATCAAACCCTGAGAAGGTCAGAGCTGGAGGGGTCTGGGAGAACATTGGGTTCAGTCCTCTCATGTGCAAATTCATTTCAGTTCTTTTCATCCATCATTACCGAGCGGCTTCTCTGTGCCAGGCTCAATGCCAGGTCCTGGGGGCACAGGGCTGGCACTCCGAAATTTCCCCATTAGCCCTTGAAGAATTTACTCACACTCTGAGGACAGAAACACACTGTAATTTTACCAAATTTATTCAGAAAGATAAGGCTTCAATAGATATAATCCAAGGGTGGGGAGCATGGACTAGGAGACGGAATGGCCAGCTGGACTCGATGAGGTCAAAGAAGGCATCATAAGTGGAGGTGGCATTTGAAATGTAAAGCAGGACATTGTAAGGATAATAGTCAAGGGTGTGTCAGGCAGAGGAGGGAGTAACAGACGTTTTCAGTAAAAACAGTGGCCTGCTGGTGCAGAGCTTGAGCTCTGGGGTCAGACTGGCTGCGTGTGAGTCCCCCTCTCACTGGCTGTGTGACCCTCGTCAGGTTTTTCACCCTCTCTCAGCTCAGCTTCCTCATCGGTGAGGCCAACAGACCCCTGGAAGCAAAGCTGTCCCTCACAGTCATGCAGTATGTCACAGCACCCTTCTGAGCGTGTGCCCGTCACAGCTTAGAGTTGTATGTTTGTTACGACAGCTTTCTGGTGGAAGACAGTCAAGTGCTTGTCTTCTCAGGCTATCATGACAGTGTGTGACCGCTGGAAGTGAAGTGTGTTGAGGAAGGGTACCTTTTTCTCATTTGCACAAAGGTACCCAGTGGGCCATAGGTGCCCTGGTACCCATGGTGTTATGTCTTTCATTCTCCTGTCAAGAGCGAAGTTCTTTCTAACAGGCCGGGGTCAGAGGTGCTCCAGTCTTCTTGCCTTTCTTGAAGAGGACCACCCAGCAGCATGCCTGGCTGTTTGGGGCCACAGTCCACTGGGCTACTGTCTCTGCCTACGGGTCTGCGCTGTTGCCCACCTCCCCACCACCCTTCTGCTCAGAAGCCCTGGGCGAGATGGGAAGGAATACCCTCCTTTCCCCTCACTGCTTTGTCCCTTTGGGCCCTAAAATTATACACCCAACCAGGCAGGGGGTAAACATTTCTACATAGAAGGATCGGGGCAATCCTAAAAGCGCTGCTGCACTACCTGAAGAGACCGTTAAAGGTCTCATTCTCTTGACATTTCCCAGCATAGGAAGAGAAACCTTTGCCAGGTATCTGTGCTTTTGAATCTGTTTTTAGACCTATTGAGGCTTAGAAACTTCTACTCCTTGGTTCTCTCCCTCAAATAAAGGAAGGACTCAGACTGATCATTCTAGTAAGGCTTTTATTAAGCTCTTTAATTTTCCTTACGATGTATGTGTGTGTATAGTATGCACATGTGATGTATATGCATGGGTATGCTGTGTATGTGTGTGTGTTGTATGTGCATGTGTATATTTTGTCTGTTGTGTGTGGGTGCATGCATGTATGTCTGCTATGTGTGCATGTGGGTTGTATATGTTGGTAAGGCAGCAGGCAGGCAGGGGAAAAGTGGATCAGTTTTCACACTACACACCAAAATGATAAAAGTGCTTATCTCAGCCCAGCTGCTGTGGCCCAATGGTTGAGCATCGACCTATGAACCAGGTAATAGGTTCAATTCCCTGTCAGAGCACATGCTTAGATTTCAGGCGCAATCCCCAGTAGGAGGTGTGCAGGAGTCAGCCTCCTGCACACCTCCTAATGATGATTCTCTCTCATCATTAATGTTTCTATCTCTCCCTCCCTCTCCCTTTCTTCTCTGAAATCAATAAAAACATATTAACAAGTTTTTAAAGTGCTGATCTCTGGGTAGTGAGGTTAATAACTATTTTCCTTAGCCTTCTCTATTTCTTTCAACTTCTCATCAAAGAACATTTGAGTTATGTAATGAAAAGGACAAGGTTGTAAAGGAGTTGACGGTATGTCATTATCATTCGTCTTGAATTCTTCGTCCCAGCAAAGCCTGGGTGTCAGTGGGAGAGCACTCCCAGGCTGCTCCAGGAGCTGTGCTGCTCACAGGAGCCATCTGGGGCCCGGCTCCACCCTGATCCACCTCCCAGGCTCGCCCAGATGGCCCGACAGGGCCTTGGCAGGGTCCTGAGCATTTGGTTCCCAGGGCTCCAGGCAGCTTTGGAGCTGGGTCCCGGCCAAGGGGGAAACCAGGTGCAGAGTCCAGCTCTGGAGAGAGGCCTGGTGGGAGCCAGGCTGGCACCACAGTCCCATCCAAGAGTGCTGCCATCACTCCTCACTTCTTTTTGGTTTTGGCAATCCTCACCCAAGGATATTTTGAGGATATTTTTTCCATTGATTTTTTTTAAGAGAGTGGAAAGGAGGAAAAGAGGGAAAGGGGGAAAGGAGAGAGAGAAAAGACAGACAGAGGTGGGGGGAAGAGGGAGAGATAGGGAGAGAGAGAGAGAAACATCAATGTGAGAAAGACATATCAATTTGTTTCCTCCCACAAGTACCCTGACCAGGCGACCAGGTCTGGGGATTTACCTGCAACCCAGATATGTGCTCTTGACCAGGAATCAAACCTGCGACCCTTCAGTGTGCAGCATCAGCCAGGGCAGCTCCTCACTTCTAAGACATGCATTATTGTCCTCGCTTGGTTTTTTTGAAATCCGGGTATATCTGGAAATTGGCATGTGCATTTACTGAGGTGATGTTTCTTATTTTCCTGAAAAGCTCTTATTAAATTAGCATATTATACACAGAATGGAGCACGGTGCCAAGCTTATGGTAGATGCCAATGCCAATAAATGTCTGATAATAAGTGAATGCATATATGCAAAGGGGGAAATGGCACCTACCTTTTTATAAGAGCCATATGCCTCCACTCACCCCACAATACATGAGGTTTGTCTGGCTGGCTCCCTTGGGCTTGCTTAGTTTGGCACAGCTCCCCTGGGAACCTCCCAGAGACACCGTGATCTGTGAGCCCTGCCTGAGGGGACATTCATTCCCCCCCAGGTCTCTCACACAGCATCCTCCACCTTCTCCCAGGAGCGTGAGAAAGTTCCTGCTTGGTGCACACAGTTGACGCCCAGTGGTGGGTGCCACGGCGCCACGGCCTCCTCCGTCTGTGGTGTGTGCCCATTCCTGCCCAGAGCCAGGCTTTTCCTTCAGGAACATCTGAGCTCATAGGAGGTAAGGGATAAACTGAGTGGCCACAGTCTAACCAGATGTTAACAGCCCCCCCCCTCCTATTTCAGAGCAAAGGAATGGCAGTATTTAAAGGTATATTGGACTGAATCTTTCTAATGTAACATTCCAGTGTGAAGTGTTTCATCACTGCAAAACCAAACAAAACAGAACTGATTTTGAATTATTTTCCTCTTGGCCTGAGAAGGGAGTGACTGAGTTCTGTGTCCAAAGGTGTGTGGCATCTAACACTGTGGTTTCTAAGTGGGTCCCCTTAGTGGGCTGGGCACCTCTACCCCCATTCTCTGGCTGCTGTTGTTCTCCCCTCCCCTATTCTAATCCCCCTGTTAGGTGCAAGTGGACAGGAAGAGAGATTAGGGACAAAGCCTAACAACTAATACAGATAAAACTTTGCATTGGAGCCTTCTTCAAGAGAGCTGTGTGGCCAACACCGGTTTGGCTCAGTGGATAGAGCATCGGCCTGCGGACTGAAAGGTCCCAGGTTCGATTCTGGTCAAGGGCATGCATCCTGGTTGCAGGCACATCCCCAATAGGGGGCGTGCAGGAGGCGGCTGTTCCATCTCTCTTTCTCATCGATGTTTCTAACTCTCTATCCCTCTCCCTTCCTCTCTGTAAAAAATCAATAAAAATATATTTTAAAAAAAGAGAGAGCTGTGTGAACTTGTTGGCATTTGTCGTGTGTGTGTGTGTGTGTGTGTGTGTGTGTGTGTGTGGTGGGGTAGGGGGGATTCTGTGGGTCCCTCAAAGCCCTTTTTCATCCATAGGGATGTCCCTCGAGTTAGCTTTGCCTTCTTTGGCTGAAAGCTATAAGTGTTCTCTCAGCTCAGCTCCTGTTGGTCCCTCCTGAAGGAACACCTGCCCTTCTAGGTGGTCCTCTTAATCTAGATCCTCTCCTTGGGGTAAACATCTGGCCCATGAGCAACCCCAGGCATCAGGGCTGTTTCCAAAGCACTCCATCTCATGACTTAGCCACCAGTGGGCGCTCTAGGCAAGCATCTCGCCCAAAGACACAGGTGTAGGTCAGAGGCCACGGTGTCTGGATGGTTTCTTGGAAGACCCCTTCAATTGTGTTAAGTAAGAAAGAAGTTCTCCTTTACCCTTCCCACATGGGGGTTGGATTCCCTGCTCTCCTCCTCTGAGAGCAAGCCTCTGGGTAGGGTGATGTCTATCACCTACACGCCTCAAACCATGAAACTGTGGTGGTGGTTGAAGGAAAGAGTGAGCAAGAGTGTCCCTTGTAAAGGGGTACATGCACGGTGGAGGGTGAGTCGTCTCTGGCCATTAGCAGGAAGAGAGGAGAGGCCCGGAGTGCTGTGAAAACTTCCCCAAGTAAAGCCATGTTAAGTGTACCTCCCCTAGGAAGACACAAACCTCTCCGTGCTGCTGAAATGTGTTTCTTTTATAGCAATAGCTCGCACACGAGTGATGAAGAGGCACACTGTCTGCATGAAAAGGAAGGCATGTTGATTCATATGCAATATATTCCAGCATGCTTGTGTTTAGAAGCAATTAGGAACACGCTTTCTCACAACTAAAGAGGAAGACCTCACAGGAATGCTGAAAATCCTGCAGAAGCGATCTTTTCTAGTGCAAGTTGCCACTGATTTAGTGGCTTTGAGAACCACTGGCCTTTCTGTTACGTTAGGCTCTCTGGGGACGCAGGGCCTGCAGATGAAGAAGTTGTGGAGATACTTCCTCTAGTATTTATGAAAAAAAAATTTTTTTTAGTTTTTGAAAAAGTCTAAACCTTAGATCAGATTTTTCACTTTGATAAATCCAGTCTCTGGTAGATGCGATTGCTATAAAGGTCATGCTTCTGGAAGGAAGTACAAAAAACCTCAGGCTTAAGGTTGCTAGGGGAAGTGACCATGAGGCTGGGCATGAAAGCTGATGCCCATTAGCTCTGGTGCCTTTTTTGTTGGAGTTCTGCTTTCAAAGACCCATTGGTTTTAAGTGATCTGCCCCAAACTTATTTTTAGTTAAACCCTGTAATTTTTACACTGCGAGATGTTGCAAGAGGGTTTTTTTCAACTTTGTTTTATTTTGAGATTCATATGTACAGCATTATGGCAAAAATGCCTACATTGGGATCCCTGGCAAATCAGGATTATCCAAACATCCAAGAAGCAAAAATTAAAATGTTTGGGAGTAGTTCATTTCTCCTCAACCACAAGTTTTCCAGATTTGGTGAAAACCATGTTATCAGAACAAGAGAATATTTCTCACATAGAAAAAAAAGAAGAAGAAGAAGAAATTCAGATGTCACCGCCTTCAGAAAGCCCTACCTACAGCCTCTATCAAGTGTAGCGAAGGACCCTTCCTCTGGGCTCCCCCAGCTTCTTGGATTTCTTTCTGTCTCCGCTCAGGTTACATGATATGGTCCTTGCCTATGTCCATGTCTGCTCCCATCCCCCACACTGGTCTCACTGGGCTTCGGGGGCCCAAAGCTCAGCACAAGGCCAAACGCTGGAGTGGACTCAGGAAGTGAACTGAAGTGAATGATACAGAAGCACAGCGAGGGGCTGGTGAACATAGTTGTGTGTCTCTGCCTATACTCCCATTCAGGGAGAACTTATTTCAGAGAGTTTACCATTGTAAGCCAGTGGTAATCCTGGATGTAAACATTTTTTGTAAAGCTTATGAAGTTTTTCAGCTTTTGTTTATTATCTCTGGCACAGGCTTCCTCACAGCCTAAAAATCCCCCTGAGGCTTGAGGAGCCCTGTGGATGCGTACAAAATCTAGAACAAGACCCAGAATGCTGAAAAATGATTAAAACCAGAGTGCCAGACTATGGGGGTGGTGATAAACAATGCTGGGCTCTAAATTAAGCCATACGCTAATCCACACTCTGCCATTCACATGCTGAATGACCTGGACAGCCACTTTGCCTCTCTGGGCCGAAGTTTCCTCATCTGCCTAATGAAGGCCTTGGAGTGGGTTCCACCATTTGTTCATCATACGGAGGTCTTTAGGACAAGGCTGTCCTCAGGCAGTCACAGCCTGGAGATTAAAACAGGCTCACACCCCATGGTCCTTCAGTGGAAGGAGAAGAAATGAACAGTTGCTGAGTACCCACAGTATTATCTGTCACATCATATCTAATATCTAACTTAATGCCTTCTCCAAGGTAGGTATTATTGCCCCCGTTTTACAGCTGTGAAAACTGAGGCTCAAGAGGTCCAGTGACCTATCCATGCATGTTGATCTAGCATGCTACAGAGCTGGCATTTGAATCCAGGTCTGTCTGACTCTAAGAAGACTCACATGGTTCTTACCCAATGTGGACAGTCTATGACTCCATGATTTAAAGAAAAACAAAAGGTTAATTCAGGAGAATGCATGTTTATTTTTTCCCCTTGGATCTGTTCTTTTAATCATGTAATTTTGTGTGTGTGTGATTCAGGAAATGGAAAATGAACTGTTCTAGATTAGTGTTACAAAAAGCTGAAAGATGGCTCACTTATTTGTCCATTCATTCAACAAGTGTGTTTTGAGTGTAACTGACCATGCATACACTATTCTAAGCACTGGATAATCATAATTACAAGGTCTGTCACATGGAACTGGCATCATACCGGGAAGATAGCTGGTAAAGATGTAAACAGCTAAATAAGATGATTTCAGTTTATTTTATGTTCTAGGTGTAATATAAACTAGGAAAATTGATAAGGCAGATTTGAGTGGGTTGGGGGGGTCCATTTAAGTTAAGGTAGTCAGAAATTGCCTTTCTAAGGAAATGAAATTTGAGCTAAGGCCAGGTAGAGAAGGACCTAGCCATGTGACGATCTAGGGAAAGTGCTTCCTAAGTTGAGGGAACAGCAGGTGCGAAGGCAATGAGGTAAAGACAAGCTTGAGTCTCCGAGGAACAGAAGGGAAGCCAGTGTGGCCAGGATAATTAAAGATAGGAAACATGGCAGAAAATTATGTGGAAGATGGGGTTTTGAGGCCATGGTAAGGAGCTTAGATAGCTAGATAAAGTCATTGGCGGGAGGTAAGCTCAGTAATGACATTCAATCTTAGAGATGACAGGAGCCTTAGAGACACTCTGACCCCAGTGCCTCCTATCCATCCAGCTGAAATGTCCTGTCCAAACAAGGTCAGTTAGTGGTGAGGTCAACAGTTAATGGAACACCAGTGTCCCTCCTCCCCAGGGTGTTAAAACAGAGTTCTTAGCCAAAAAGTAGCACCCAGGCTGTAATACAACCACCCAGGCCACCACTGGTTCTCTCTCCTGATCAGCTGCACCAATCTTCCCTGTCTTCTGACTGCCACCTTTCCCCTCCTAAGGTTTTTTGTGTACACAGCAGGCAGAGTGAACATGGTAAAAGTTCAGGTCATGTCACACCTCTGCTCAAACCTTCTGATGGCTTCCCTGTACTTCACTGGACCTGTTCATTGTTTTGTCTCCGCTTCTCCCCTCCCCCTACCCCAGACTTGGGGGTAGGCCTTTGTCTTGGATATTCTTGGATCTTCCCTCTGCCTCACATAGGATTTGGCACACAAAAGGACCTCCAATAACTCTTGAATGAATAAATAAACATCTGCAAATAGGCAGATTAGGTGATTTAATTTACACCTAAGTATGAGAGTCTATCTGGTTACTATTTATGTATAACACATTGGTTAAGAGCATGGACTTTGAGCCAGATTGCCCAGGTTCAAATCCTATCTCTTCCACTTACCAGTGGTTTGATTTCAGATAAACTATTGTCCCCTTTGTGTCTCAGTTTTCTTGTCTATATAATGGGGGTAATAATAGTATCTAACTCACGGGTTGTTGTAAGTATTAAATTAGTTCATATACATAAAGTGCCTGGACAAATTCCTGGTACCTTTCCACTATTGGTTATTGATATCATTACTGATATCTACATGTGCAATGAGGAAAATGAATACTAGAATGGTCTGGATGGAGATTCTTGGTTTAGGAGACAAAGCACTGTCTTTGGAGGATTCCCTTAATTTGCTGGTACTACACCCTTGGGCAAGTTCACTTCACCCTTTGGAGTCTGTTTGTGTATCTGAAAAATGAAGACAACCTACCCCATTTGACTGTAGTTTCGAGCTTAAGTGATATCATATATATCAAGTTTCTGGCACAGTACCTGGCACTTAATCCAAAGGCAACAAATGTTTCCTTCCTCTCTTCTCCCAGCTAGCCTGTGAGCTCGCCAAGCATGAGATCCTGTTCACTGTGCCTGAATCTGCCCACACCCTCTGGGTCCAGCATGGAATCTGGCTCTGTGAACAGACAATAAACAGTGAACAGACAAGGAACACATGTGGACCTTAAATAGGTTGCCATCGCAAAATTTCACACATGTGCCCTCCGTTTCAGATTTTTTTCCAGCCAAAAATCTTGTCCAGCATCATCTTCTCTCATGGTGGCTCTGCCAGTGACCACCTATTGATCTCTCAGGGAAGGGCTTGTCCCTCCAGCTGAACATAGTACCAGTTTTGTCTTTCTACAGCACAGCTCAGACCATGCCCTTCACCTTGCCCAGAAGCATCTGTGACCCACCCCACCCTTGCTCCTTAGGTTGGTATTTGAGACTCACCACAGACCACCCCTAACTGCCCTTGCATGTCCTCACTCTCCCCCTCTAACACACACACACACACACACACACACACACACACACACACACTCATGTGCATGAATACCAACTGAATCACAGTTCCTTGGACCTTAACATTGTTGTACTCTTGCTCACACTGTTCCCAGTGTCTGGAGAAGCCTCCCAAAGCATCACACACCCATACCCCAAGGTTCCACTCTAATGCCACCTCTCCATCTAGCCTCAGCCAATTCCACAAGGTAAGAGTGTCCCTCCTGCACCTAAGTTCCCACAGTGCTTCAGGCCATTGCTCCTTGCACACTTGCCACTGGGGAGCTGTGTAGTATCTGTGTATATAAGCCGAGAGGGCACTCCGTCGATGTGATGAACACATGTGTGTTGGCGTCCCACTGTCCGGGTGGGGCTGTGTTGCACTCATCTCTGTACCTCTCTTCTCACATTGGTACATTTTTTCCTTGAACACAGTGGGAGCGTAACACATATTTACTAGATGAGTCATCTAGCCTCATAGTGTGCAAAAGGGTCTTGAATCAATCTCTTGTTCCTCAGCTCCTCTGCGTCAGACCTCATCCTCTCACTTAAACTGTTACAGCAGCCTCCTAGCAGTCTCCCTCTCTTCTGTCTGAGCCCCACACAGAGTGACCTTTCTACAACAAAAGGTCACTACTGAAAACCTTTCCTCTACTGAAAATCTTCCGAGAGCTCCCCATTGCCACGGATATCACCTCAGCTGCGTCCCTCTTCAGCCTCATCTTTGGCTCCCCCCATTCCCCTGCCCCACATATACTCCCTTGCACTCCTCCAGAGCTACTTGCATTACCATGACAACCCTGTGTGGTTTCAGGCCTCTGCGTTTTGGCATCTACTGTTCCCTCTTCTTCAAATGACACTTCACCTCTACTCCCCATGCCCCACCACCTGATGAACAGTTGCCCATAACTAGCACCCAGTTCTGACGAAAGCTTCCTCTGTGGAGGGGTTTTCTAGTGCACAGTGGGTGCCCTGGCCAGATTCTTGTGATTGCAGTCCTCACTCTGTCCTGACATCTGAACTCCGCTCCCACCTGCCTCACTTTTCTGGAGTCCTTAGGTCTGGGCTGCTTCTGGCTCTCGTCACTGAACGCCTCTGGTCCCTGTACACTCACAGTACCAGCATATGCGGTGACCACAAGATGAGCTGCACGGGGTGCAGGAGAGCGGGGAGGTTGGAAGTAAGTGGGGGATAGGGCAGGACAACTGTGACGTCTCTTGCATCTTATTTTAGAGTCCAGATCCTGCCTGTCAAAAGCAAAATGTTGCTTCAGCTTTGATTATCCTGGGGCTCTTGCTCAGGTGGTCAGTGGCAATGGCCTTAGAAAATTCCCTTTAATCCCCAAAACGTTGGGTCAGTGAACAGGTTATACAGGCTATCGATAGCCCAGCATGGTGCGAAATGTGTCCTTGTTACCTTGGATGGCAGCAAATATGTAAATTCTGGTCTTCGCGACAACTCTCAGACCCTGAAATGTGTCCATTCTTCTCTTTAACAGGGATGGTTGGCCCTGAGGACAGAGAGAGATATTGGACTGCTCCTGTCCTGGAAAGGCACCTTGTCTGGGGAAGCAGGCCATGTGCTCCAAAACACTTCCCTCAACGAATAAGTCACCATGTGGCTGAGTTCCAAAGAACACGTCCCTGAAGGGTGGAGCACAATGCATTCCAGGAATGAAATTAAGACAGGTGGGGAGCACCAGAGCATCAGGGAAAAGACCCCAAGGTGAATCTGAAGAGGTCTTACAGGGTGGAGGTAGAGGGTGGGGCACAGCCTTAGAACCACAGTGACAGGAACATGTTTTATTAGTACATGGTTTCACTCCAATAACCTATGAGGTTAATAACTGATTATTATCCTAGGAGCCCTGGGAAGTCATTAAATGGTGTCAAGCAGGGAAAAGAGATCAGACTTACGTGTGAGAATTTCTCCTCTGGCTCCTGTGTGGAGCATTGATGGGGGTCAGAGGGGATGCCAGGATAGCCATTAACAGGCCTTCAGAGTAGTGGTCTGGGGCTATATGTCAGGAGCTAGAACTTGATGGGTAGCTTTGGGGGTGGAGAGAAGGGGGCATATCGGAGAGCTATTCAGGGGGAGAGTTGGCAGAACTGCTCAGCAGTTCAGGACTCAGCCAAGGGCACCAATAAACCTCCCCTCCTTTAGGTTTGCCCACGTTTTTCTTCCTTTTAATGGCCCTGATCTTACTCAACACCAGACTGTTGTGAGATGGTCTCTCAGAAGGGAAACTCACCTTCTGACTCAATCCCTAAGCAAAGAGCTCCTCTTGGGACTCCTGCTCGCCCTATCCAACGTCCCCTCCTCCCTTCACAGCATCCCACCAGTTTCCCTCTCCCAACGCCATTTATCTCTATCCACTTCCACTCTACCCCTAAAACCCACCATTGTCCATGCTTCAAGTTGAGGCTAACCATCTGCTGAGTTAAAACCAAGAGCCAAGGACCCGCATCTCTCAAGCACGCTGCTTCCCACTTTCCCTGTCTCTCAGTCTCTTGCACTCAGGCAGGCGCCTTTCCTCCCCACCCTGAGCACCCACAGCTCTGCCCTCCTCTGATGACCCTGGCTACTCTGCCCAGGCTGCAGCACATCACTCTCCCAGATGGGAGCTCTTTGAGTAAAGGTCGGGGTCAATCGTGTCGATGTCACAGCAGTTTCAGAACTTCTCTCATGGTACTAAGCACCTTCTATCTTGTGTTATAAAGGACCTATTTTATGTTCCTTTATCTCCCCAGGGCCCAACTCAGGGCCCAACTTGCGCTAAGTGAGAAACAAATAATTAATTAAAAGATCGATCCCCCCCTGCCCCCTCCAAATCACTTCCCGTGCTGTGTTTGGATTAATTTCAGTTCATGTTTACTGATCTGCTTTAAAGCACCAAATACTGTGCAAAGCGCTCCTGCTCTGGGCAAGCTAAGCTGCTCCCCCAGGTCATCTCTCCAGGCCCAAGCAAAGGGCCTACTCTGCCTCTGGGCAGGCTTCTTCAGAGACATCTTAGAATTCTAGCCCCTAACAAGCACTAGCATTCACATAGCTCTTCGAGTTTAAGCAGACTATGGGGCCCATGTGATCTGTCCATCCACAGTGCTATGTGTGCCACGATCCCCATTTTCCAAGGTCTAGAGATATCAAGTGATGGCCCTGGTTCGCACAGGAAGTCTCCAAAATGGAATCCAACTTTTCTAACTCAAGAGCTCTTGCCTTTCTACTACATCAAGCCGTCTCCCCCAAGCAACCTCCATCAAGGCAATGGAAATTGACAAGGCAGCATGGCATAATGGGAAAGAATGTCAATTTGGGGTAAGTCAGCCTTTGAGTCATTTGAATTTGAGCTCCATCACTTAGTAACTGTGTGACCTTAATCAAGTTGATCATTTGATTAAAGCTGAGGGTTTCATCTGCAAACGGCACAAAAGTATGAGGCTTTAACTGAGGGGGGAAACGTGTATATAAACTGCCTTAAATGCAATCAGGGCTTAATAAATGTTAGTCCCTTATCTGGCCCCACCAAGCCTATCTGGTTCAGTATTTCTCAAGAGCTGGCCCCTGGACCATCTACCCAACAAGGATCAAGGCTGCTTGTTCAGCATGCAGGCTTCTGGCCCCTAGCAAGTTCACTCCTATAGGTTTCTGGCAGAACATCAGAAGTAGTGTTTCTGACATTCTCATAAGTGTGAGAGCTACTGATCTTGTTGGTGAGGAAGCCAAATAAACAGATGGCTACAATGCAGAATGATGAGTTACAATGGCAGGTTCAGGAAGAGTTTCTGGAGAAAGCCTGGACTGACTTGAGATCTGAAAGATAAAAAAAAAAGTCAGCCAAGGAAGCAGGAAGGGAAGAAAAGATTCCCAGTTGAAGAGAAAATATTCACAAAAGCCCAGCAGTGAGAGAAGTGGCTCTTTCAGGGAAGAGTATAGTGATGAGAGTGTGGAATTCAGCAAAGAGACCTAAGAGGTGGGCAGGGGCCAGGTCACAAAGAGGCTTGTTGGTTATGTCAGAGCATTTGAACTTGCCGGTCATGTCAGGGAGTTTGAACTTTATCCTACCGATAGTGGGAAAATCACTGAAATTTGTTTATACTTAGAGGAGAGAGAGCATTAGATAGTTTGAATTTTAGAAAGAGCCCTGTGCCCTAGTTGGTTTGGCTCAGTGGATTGAGCCTTGGTCTACAGATCGAAGGGTTCGGGGTTTGATTCTAGTCAAGGGCACATACCTCAGTTGCAGGTTCCATCCCTGGTTAGAACCGGTGTGGGAGACAATCAATCAATGTATCTCTCTCATATTAATGTCTCTTTCTCTCTCTGTCTCCCGCCCGCCCCCCACACACCCCTATACCCCCACCCCCGACACCCTTTCCATTCTCTCTAAAAATCAATGGAAAAATATTCTCAAGTGAGGATTAACAACAAAAAGGCAAAAACAAACAAACAGATGCAAAGAAAAAGCCCTCTGGCAGCCATGTGTAAAGAATAGGTTGTGGGATTGGGACAGGGCAAAATTTCCTTAGAGGGATGAGGTTGGGCACCTGCAATGATGACCTGAGACGAGGGCAGTAAGAGAAGGAAGGAAATTCACAGAGAAGAGTCTGCAGACTGATACTGATTGGATAGGGCTGGATGGGGACAGGAAAGAGTCAGGCTTCTTTCCTTAGCAAATTGGGTCAATGGTTGTGAATTTCACTGTAGTTAAAATTAAAAAAAAAAAAAACTGAAAGAGAAACCAGTGTGGAGGGAAAATGATGAGATCATTTTAGGATATTCTGAATTTGAGATTTTTATGATATATCACTGTCCAAAAGATAGTTGGAAATGCAAGCCTATGGGATAGTTTGCTAGGTGCTCACTCAATATTCTCTCTTCTTTCCTTCCTTCCTTCCTTCCTTACAGCAGTAAACTTTGGGACAGTGATGTGCCCAGTTAAAATATCCACCCTCCTAAGCTCTCTTGCCAGTCTTCCCTGACTCTCTATGGTTGGTCATGTGACCTGGTTCTGACCATTAAGCAATAAGTGGTCATCACTGGGTGTAGTTTCCAGAGAAGTTGTTATTTTCCTGATAATAGTGGACAGGCCCAGCTGGCATTTGACTTTTACCCTTATCCTTTTATCTTTTTTCTGCATAAGAAGTGTTGTGATGCTTAGATAAGATGCAGCCATTTTGTGACCATGAAGATATAGGCCCTATGCTACAGGATGCAGAGCAGAAAGACAGAAGGATTCTAGCGTCGTGGAGCTGTTGTGTGGCCCAGCTACCATCTGAGAAAAATAAATCCTAATTTAGTTAAGCCACTGGGATTGGTTTTCTGTCACCTGCAACAGAACATGATCCTAATTGATTCTAGGGCTAAAGCTCTGGAGACAGATCTGGGTTAGAGATAGAGATCTAGGTCAGCATCTAGATGGTACCTAAAAGCATTTGAGTGGATACAAGCAGATCAGGCACCCAAATATGTGCACATGTAAACAGTTCTTGTGAGCTAAAGGACAGGGAGGGCTTGGTTTGTAGGCAATGCTGAAAAGAGGAATTCCTGCTCACAGGGCAAGTGTCTTTAGGTCACTTTTTTATTGTTGATGTTTCCATAGCGACATCCAGTACAAAACAACCAATTAAGGTCTATTTAACTAATACTCAACCTCATGGAATTTATTTTGTTACAATTTTCCAGGTGCTTAACCAAGGGCTGATGACTCTGGTCATATGTGTGATGATTGAACCTCCCAAGGGGTGGTGTGTTTGGGGCTCAGAAGCTGATTTGATAAACCCCAGATCTCCTGTTTCCCAGGAGGCAAGTGCCTCTGGAGTCCCTCCCAGGAAGGCTAGTATGAGGACCTGTCTGTCCTATTTTTTTATATTACATTATTTAAAAATTTTTCCTTTAAATTATTTTTTGTGCACTTTAATTTTTTTATTCTATTAAAGAATGATTGCAAACCACAGTTTAAAAAGTTCAGGGCCAGGCCCAGAGAGCTCTGTTCACAGTACTCTGGTCCTTCCACAGCTGCGTTTCTCGGTGTTTCTATCATTTCCACTGTGGTAGCAGCACTCAATCCTTTACCGTCTTAGGTTTCTCTGTAGCTACTACATACCTTCTGCCACCCTGACGGGGCAAGGAGTGATGGCAAAGTTGAAGGGATATTAGCCTGTGGTTTTTCTTTCTCATTTTGCTTGAAGAAGGATTTGGCCTCTTTAGATGAAGCACTCACACTGCCTTAGTCACCCTAACTTCTTCACCAGCAAAATCAAACATCTTGGTGATTTTAACTTTTTCTGTTTCTATAGGTTTCTCTAGCTCTTCTGCTTTGACCAACAATTTATTTGAACTCTTTTCTTTAGTTTCTCTCTTTTCCTAATGTGTGGATTTGGGGACGTCCCACATCACTGAGAAAGTTCATCCACAGTTAATCCTCCTTCCTCTTCCTTGCATCCTCTCATCCTCTGACCCAGTGCTTTCTTTCTCCTCTGTAACCCTGTCTTCCTCCTCACTGCTGCTTCCTCCAGATTCCCCTCTGATATCCTCCTCTTCCTTTTCTTCTAAGGAGAGGCCACCTTATTTCTCTTCCCAAAGGCACAGGTAGTCCTTGTGTGGAGAAGTCTTTGGAGTCAAATCCCTCCATGTCACTGACACATGGGGCGGGCCAAGCCACAGGACCTGAGCCGCAGACCCCCAGGAAAGTTTAGGGAGAGACCATTACACTCTAAATTACTTTTTACATCTCCTTTTTCTTTTATTTTTTAATTATAAGTGACATGCAATGTTATATTAGTTGCAGGTATACAATATAGTGATTAGATATTTATATAACTTACAGAGTGATCACCCAGGTAAGTTTAGTACCCATCTGAAATTATATATAGTTATTACAATATTATTGAGTATAGTCTCTGTGCTATAATTCATATTCCTGTAACTGCCCTATCTTTTGCCAAGAGTATATACCTGGCAATTTTCCTGATTCCTCTCTCCTCTCCATCCTACTCACTACAAAATAAAAAGAAGTATAAGAAGGAGAAGAAGGATGAGGAGGAGGAGGAAGAGGAAGAGGAGGAGGAGGAAGAAGAGGAGGAGGAGGAGGAGGAGGAAGAGGAGGAAGAAGAAGAAGGCCACACCCAAAATCTATTTTCCTTAATACATGGAAACATGTCATTCCTTTCATGAACACTTTTATTTTCTCTAGGATAAAGTCCAAACACCTGTTACAACATATTAGGCCCTGATATTTCCACCCTAGGTCCCTTATAATTGTCCTTGCCTCTCCCCCTTCTCTCCAAACACAGTCAGCCACTCCGAATGCCTCATTCTGCCCACATTTTTCTTCCCTTTCAAGCTCTTCCAAGCTGTTTTCTTGCTCAATAATGCTTTCTCTGCCTCCTGCTCTGACTGCCTACTCCCGTCCACCCACTACAGCCAGATTAATTTTCTGGTCTTCCAGCAGCTGGGAATGGCTGACAAAACAGAAGTGGTCCACCTCCTCTTTACCCTTAATTCCTTCCCCAATCTCTTTCCAAATCCAATGATTCTACCCTCTAAACATCTGTAACTTTGTCTCCTTTTTCCCACTAACAATATCACTGCAAGTTTCTTCAGTAGCCTCGTGTCTTCAGTCCTTCTTAATTCAATCAAGCTGTCTTCCCCCCTGCAAATGTACCCATGTTGATCTCCTCCTTAACATCTCCGAGGTCCTTAATGGTATTATCCCTGCAGATCTCTTAAATCTATTTTCTACTAGAGGCCTGGTGCACGAAATTTATGCACTGGCTGGGTCCCTAGGCCTGGTCAGCAATCAGGGCCAATTGGGGCCTTCTGGCTGCTAGCCTGGGTCTTTCTTCATTCCGTGCTGCCCCAGTGGTCAGCACACATCATAGTGAGTGATCGAACTCCAGGTCTCTGGTTCAAACTCCTGAGGGGACACTGCATATTATATATATATAAAATATACTTCAGGTGTTGAGAGAAATCAAACCCAGTGTTGACCCATAGTCCTCTCTTTCCTGTACAGCCCCTTCTTCTGAGCTCATTCAGGGACAGCTTAAGACAGTATTTAAGAATGTGGCCTCTGATACCAGATTTCCTAGATTCCAGCCTCTGCTCAACTGCTTATTAGCAGGGTGCCCTCAAGCAAAATATTTAAATCACCTTGTCAGTTTCAACTTTGGTAGCCCTCATGCATGGCGCTATAGATTGTAAAAGGTAATACTGAAGAGTACTCAGAACAGTGTCAGGAAGAGCGTAAATATTGTATGTTAGCTGTTATAAGTGACTGTTACATTTCATTTAGATCCTTGAAATTTGTCTGTTTTGTCCTCTTCTTTGGTCTAGATTAGTGTAGAAGACAAGGCAGCAGATGCTTGTGGCTAGGGTATGGGGAACAGGGGAGGGCTTGAGGGAAATGCTGGGAGACTAAGGACTAAGGAAGCTATCTATCTATCCCAGGAAGTGAGAAATTGACCTTTTGTTTTCTGTAATCCAAGTTTCATTTTAGTTTAGAAAACATAGCTGATGGGAAAATCAGACTCAAGTATTCTCCACCATCTCCCCTGAGCATGGTGGACACCATGATTTCCTGTGCTTTATCAAGGAGGAGTTTTTTCCCTCCATTTTAAGTGACAATAATACCACAATACCGTAAGAAGTATTGATCTTATTCCATTTCCCAGGTACTGCATTTTGCAATTAATTATTTCTTTTTTTTTTTGAAATGATAAACTATCATCTATTTTTTTTATTGTGTTACATGTATACATATCTTCCCATTGCCCCTTCCCCCCGCGCAATTAATTATTTCATTTAATCCATACAGAAGTGGGTACTACTGCTTTCCCATTTTAGAGATCGGAAAATTGAGGCTGAGAGAGGTTATTAACACAGCTTATTAAGAGGTTTTCTTTCTTGCCTAATAACTATCAGAGCTGATACTAACTGCTAAGTCAGGTTGCTTCATAAAAGTGGATTTGTTACTTAATCAGAGAAATGTCTATGGATGTACTTATATGCAAGGCCAAGTACTGGGCACTGGGAACGTAGAGATGAATATGGGTAATTCTTTTTCTTCAGGAAGTCATAGTTTCGTTGTGGGTACACTCTGGTCAGTAGACAGTGGGGCAGAATGTGGGAAATATATAAGGTGCTAGGCAGCAAAGAGACAGAAGCACTAACTACCTGAAGTGTGGTTGGGTCCAGCTACAGAGGTGGCAGCTGAATCTCAAAGTCTGGGGTTGGGAGTGATGATTACTCTATAATGTTTCTGTAAGCATCAGCAGGTGCATAAAACATTTATTCTTTAATGCTTATCATGTATAGTATGTAAAAACAGGGAAATACAAAGTAATCAGCATTTTAAACTCTATTTTAATAAAACACACAGAGAAAAGTTTTTGGCCAGCTAAAAATATTATTGCTACCTCTGAGAGATAATATTTCAGGCTATTTTTTCTGTATGTTTTATTGTGGATTATATTTTTATTGTATAAATACATTTTATATTGTGAAGCATAATTTTATTGTGCAGATGTAAATTGGTAAAAACACTTTAGAAACTATTTGGCATTATCTCATACATTTGAAAAATATGCAGATTCTTCCATTCATATGTAATATGCTAAAGAAACCTTGCACATGCTTAACAGATTGGTAAAAAATGAATATTCAGGATAGTATTGGTTATAATAGCAACAATTCAAAACTATATCCATTTCAGGAAAATGGATTAATACATTGTGGTATTGCTCTAACAGGTTTGGCTCAGCGGATAGAGCATCGGCCTGTAGACTGAAGGATCCCAGGTTTGAGTCCTGTCAAGGCACAGGGCACCTTGTGCCGGCACATCCCCAGTAGGAGGTATGCAGAAAGAGCTGATTGATGTTTCTCTCTCATTGATGTTTCTAACTCTCTATCCCTCACCCTTCCTCTCTGTAAAAAATTCAATAAAATATATTTAAAAATACATTGTGGGATGGGGACAATGGGAAGATATGTACACATGTAATACATTAATAAAAAAATAAAATAAAAAAAGAAAGTCCAGAAGGTAACTGGTAGATGATAAGATCACTTAATTGGCGGTGAGCCTACATATTTGGTTTTTATGGTTTCAAATTTTTCCTTACAAATATGAAATACTACAACATATTACATGTGGGAAAAGTGGATTAAAGCTTGGATTTATTTTACTGTGGGAACTAGTAAAAAGAGTTTTCAATAGGAATCTGATTGAAAGCTTTCAAAATTTGAGTTCTCATTTGTTAGTTCAAATATAAATATAGGCATTGCAAATAATGTATATAACCAGTAATAAAGTAATAGTAACTTGAATATATAATAATTAAATTTTGGCATATCTATAAAAATGAATATGATATTACTATTTATATATTTAAAAGGATTCTTTTAATGACATGTGAAATGCTTATGAAAGAACATGAAGTATAAAGGCAATATGAGCATTATCATGTAAAAATATATAGCTAAAATGCTGGAAGAAAATACACTTAAATGTTTATAATAGTCATTGCTGGTTCATGGGATTATAAGTGGTTTCCTTTTTTTTTTTTAACACTTTTTTGCAGTGTTGTCTAAATTTTCCAACATAAAAAATGTATTATTGCTTTTTAAAAATACCAGCTTTATTAAGATATACTTTACATACCAGTGAGAACATTTTGTGTTCAATTTAAAGTATACAATTCGATGGTTTGTGTGTATGTGTGTGTGTGTGTGTGTGTGTGTATTCAGAGTTGTGCAACATTAACCACAGTCTAATTTCAGGACACTTTCACCATCCCAAAAGAAACCATTTCACTATTAGCAGGCATTCCTACTCCCTCTCTCAACCAATCACTAATTGACTTTCTATCTCTATAAATTTGCCTATTCTGGATGTTTTATGTGAATGGAGTCATTGGCTTCTTTGGTGCAGGATAATATACTTCAAGGTTCATCCATGTTGTATCATGTATCAGTATTTCCTTTTTATAATTGCCAAATAATACTCCATTATGACTATTCCACATTTTATGAATTAATTCATCAGTTGGTGGAATTTAGTTTGTTTCTACTCTTTGGCAATTATGAATAATGCTGCTGTGAGCATCCTTTTACAATTTTTTTGTGGGCATATGTTTTCAGTTCTCTTGGTAAATACCTAGGAACAGAATTGTTAGGTCATATGGTAACTTTGTTTAGCATTCTGAGGAACTGGCAAACTATTTCCCAAAGTGGCTGTAGCATTTTACAATCCAGCAACGCATTGAGGGTTCCAATTTCTTCACATCTTTGTCATAACTTGCCGTTATTTCTCTTTGATTATAGCCATCCTAGTATGTAAGAAGTAGAATCTCATTGTGATTTTGATTTGTATTTTTCTAATGACAAACATGAATCTCCTTGCATGTGATTTTTGGAGAAATTATTGTCTATTCAGATGTTTTGCCCACTTTTTAATTGTGTTGTGTTTTTATTGAATTGTAAGAGTTCTTTATATATTCTGAATATTGGTCTTATCAGAAATATGATTTGCAAATGTTTTCTCCCATTTTGGGGCTGTCCTTTCACTTTCTTGATGATACAACTATAAACATTTTTAGTTTTGATGACGTTCAATTTATATTTGTTGTTATTAAAGGTGCTTTTGGCATTCCATATAAGCAAAGATTTACTTTTATGTAAACTTCTAAGAGTTTTATGGTTTTAGCTCTTACATGTAAATCTATTATCCATTTTGGGTTAAATTTTGCTTGTTGTGGCAGGAAGGAGTCTAATTTCATTCTTTTGCATGTAGATATCCAGTTGTCAGAGCAGCGCCATTTGTTGAAAAGACAATTCTTTCCCTCTTGAATGGTCTTGGCATCATTGTTGAAAATCAATTGACTGTAAATATTTCTGGAGTCTCAGTTCTACTCCATTGACCTACATGTTTATTCTCATGCCAGTACTACGCTGTCTTGATTAGTGTAGTGTTTGTAGTAAGTGTAAAAATCCGGAAGTGTGAGTTCTTCAATTTTGTTCTTCTTTTTCAATACAGCTTTGGCTATTTTTGGATCCCTATGTTTCCAAGCTTTGCTTTTATACTCAGAGGGGGAAAGTTTGTTTTTGGAAAAGAGAAAAAGGAAGATAGATTTTGCTGAAGAAACTGTGAAGTTCACTTTGTGCTTTCTGAGTGGCACTATGCAGCACATCTTTTCTTTTGGGTAGAGGAATTTTTTCTCTACTAAATTTTGTTCTGGTCATAGCAGATTTTTTTCCCACTACTCAACAATGTACAGGGTATTGATTTAGTCAAGGTCTCATTTTCTATTTTGAATCATTTGGCTGGGTTAGAGGTTCTTCCACAAATGGGCTCCCATAGCAACCTAATTTTGGATTTATTCCTAATAAACTCTATTGTTATGGTCTCTACAATATTATCATTTCAATCTCATCAGCAAATTACCTTTGAGTATGTATTCCTGCATATTCATTTTGAGTATATAAATATGGGTATTTATTCACTTGCAAAACATATATACACTTATTATATATTTTAAAAACATAAACTAAACAGAAATTTTATTTTATTTTTTAAAAAATATATATATATATATATTTATTTCAGAGGGGAAGACAGAGATAAAAACATCAATGATAAGAAAGAATCATTGATCGGCTGCCTCCTGCATGCCCCATTGGGGATCAAGCCTACAACTCGGACATGTGCCCTTGACTAGAACCAAACCTAAGACCCTTCAGTCTGCAGGCCGACACTCTCTCCACTGAGTGAAACCAGCTATAGCTGAACAGAAACTTTAGATGATGATATAAAAATGATTAGAAAACATTTTCCCATATCTCAGTTGCTTTTATCCGTCTGGAGACTGGCCTCTTGCATCCTTCCTATTTACCTCCTTGTGTTCCCAACACCAGCCAAGTGCTGGGTACCTAGCAGAAGCTCAATGCCTGCTGCTCAAAAGAAAAATTTCAGATATCCTAGTACGTATTTTTATTAAACCACACCGTTTCTATCCTAGGTTTTGCTCCCAGTTATAAAGGTTCTGCATCTATCATCTGCTAAGGTCACTTTATGAAGTGGCTGTGGGCTCCTCATCTCTCCTTGTTTTCTCTTTTACCTTTGATTATACCTCCCTGACTTATTTCCTTGGAAAATACCATTTCTATAATCCTTAACTATACTCTTTATTTCAAACTGCCTGGCCAGGCAGAGTCCTAGGTGCCAGGACCATAAAGAACAGAAACAAGCTCTCTAATCTGGGTGAACCATGGGAGGAAGTGAACAAAGGGCAAGGGAGCTCTTGGGGGTGAGAGTCAGGGTGGGCTTCAAGAAGCAGGATTTTGAAGGGCCAGCAAATGGAGAAGAGAGAAAGGCGGTCCCAGCTGAACCGCAGGAACAAAGGCAGGAGGATGGGAGTTGATCTAGCAACTTCCAAGGTAGGAACGAGTGGGTGTAGCTGAACCCAAGGGGTAGGGGCAGCTGCATTTGTTTTTAAGAGATCCCTCTAGCAACTCAGTCAAGTATGGAGTCTTGCGGCTGCAGCTAGGGGAGGCTGTCGGTTGCCTGGAGAGTATGGCACACTTATAATGAGAGGATAGAAACCTCTGGCTTGGAATCTCCAAACCGAAGCAGGTACATTCTTCATGCTTCGGGCCACATTCCAGTTTAGGATCTCAAAGCCATTCTCTCCCTCCCCGCCCCCCCAGCCCAGGGTTGTTGCTGCCCTTCCCCGTTGATTTCCAAGAGACACTTATATGCCTTCAACGGAAAATCAGTGTGTTTCCGCGGAACCTCAGGGGCCAGGAGTGTTCTGTTTCTGGGCTCCTTTCAGGCCTGCGGCCACAGTAAGATACTGAGGTGCACTTACTTCTGCACAGGTTTTATCAAGCCAGGGCTTGATTGAGGGCCTTTTCCCACCTCCGTCCCAATTAAATCAAACCACACACAGAGATGGAGGTTCAGACACATCCTGACAAAAAAAACTGCCTCCAGGACATGAGGAACCCCGAACCAAGAGCCAAGGGCGTGTCGAGGCGGGGCAGGCTGTCCACGTCACCGCCACCTGCCTCTCGCGGTCACACCCTTTCCTGGGGGGCGGGGACAGGATAACCCCGGCGCCCTCGGGGTAGGGGGGGTTCTGCCGCGCGGGCCGGGCGGGGCGGCTTCGCGGCGCCGGGGGGCGGGGCCTCCCTGCGGGACTGTGTGAGTGACGGCGCCGGGCCCCGCCCCTCGGGGAGGAGGGCGGGGCTCGGGGAGCGCGCGAGCGGGGCGGGAGCAGGCCTGGGAGTCCGGGGAGCGGAGGGCAGCGAGCGGAGCGCCAGGGCGGCGGCGGCGGCGGCGGCGGCGGCGGCGGCGGCGGCGGCGGCGCGCGTGATGGCTCCGGCCGCGGACCGTCAGGGCTACTGGGGCCCTACGACCTCCACGCTGGACTGGTGCGAGGAGAACTACGCGGTGACCTGGTACATCGCCGAGTTCTGTGAGTGCGGTACCGCCCCGGCCCCCGCCTGAGGGGGGCGGGCGGGGGAGCGGGCGCGGGGCGGAGGGGGAGACGCCGTTTGAGGAAGGGTGAGGGCGGACCTGGCCGCCGGGGAGGCAGCAGGCCCGACCCGGGGGGTGGAGTGGGAGCCCGGGCCGGGGCAGGCGCGAGGAGGCTGCGGATGAAGAGAGAGGACCGGGAGCCGTGTGTCGCCGCGCAGTGCTGGGGTCTGGACCGGGGGGCGCGGGGGCTACACCTGCTCCCACGGTGGCCGCCACCGCCGTCGGGGCCCGGGAGGGGGAACAGATCCTCCTTCCCCCTCCCCTCCCCGCCCCCACACGTGAGAACCCGCCAGTCTTTGCTTTCCTCTGTCTCGGCTGGCGTCGGGCCGCTTCGGTCACCCCCAGCAAACGGTTTTCGCGGCCAGGCCCCCCCCCCGTCCCCGCCACCTCGGGTATCTTCCGGCGCCGCAGGTCCTCTGCCCTTTGAGGACAGCCGCCCGACTCTCGCCTCGCCCCAGAAGTAGGAGGCAGAGCACCCAGTTGGTCGGCGCCTTCCTGCTGGTGCCAGGCTCCCGGGAGCACAAGGGACCCCGTCGCTTCCACGCCGCCTCCCGCCCGCCCGGCCGCCCAAGGGTTAGAGGTCACCGGGGGACACTGCTTCCCCTGATGGCACTCTCCGAGGCCGCGGCGGGGCGGCGTATTCCTTCAGCTGCTGCCCCCGACGGGCACCCCGGCCCCCCCGGCCCCCCGTGTGTGTGTGTGTGTGTGTGTGTGTGTGTGTGCGCGTGTGTGTGTGTTTCCCCAGAGAGTCATTCCTGCCAGGCGAGGAGGGCACCGGAACAATGTGCCACTCGTTTTTCTGTCGTTCGCCTGGGTCATGTGTTGAGAGCACAGTCAGTGCGGGATACTTCTTCAGTCCCCTGCTTCTGGCTAGGTACAGAGACGGTCATTTTGGCTCTCACTTCCTTCTTTTCATTTCATTCCCCTTTTTCTCAGGACATGAAGCAAAGCCTTCTGAGCTCACCTTCCCCATTGTTGGGTGCTTCTCCCAGGCATGTGTGTTCGGCTTGTGGAAGCGAGGCAAGGGTTTCATGCCAGCTCATTCTACTTAATTCTGTTCCCAGTAACTGGCTAAGTTAAAAAGAGAGAGAGAGAGAGAAAGAGCAAAAGAAAAAAGAGAGGGAAAGAAAAGAGAACTCTTGCTGCAGTTTTTTAGGACTTAGTACCATTCTCTTTATACCACGATTTAGGCTTGAGAAGTTTCCTGAGCTGCTGGTTTAAATTAATATTTTTTACTTAATAGCGAAAGAATATGGGCAGAGGGACCATTTGCAGAGCAAGTGCTTAGCAGTCTAAATGTTGGCAAGGGAAGGGCTTTACCAGTTTGTTGTTAGAGAAAGTTGGCCAGCCCATACCTGGTCCAGAGGAGGCCCCCGAGGGAAGGGGCGTGAAACCGTGCTTCCCCAACTGGAAATGGAAGAGAAACTCAAGGGTCTTCTTCATCTGTTGGATTGAGCTGTCATATAGCGCATAAACTTTCTGTATTTCCTTGTAATGTGGAATTAGCACCTGTGAGTGGAAGCTGTTGCTGTAAGGGGAGAGATTTTGCTTCAACCTAAGGCAACTGTTTATCTAACGATAGGATCTTGGAGTGGGTTTCCTTTGTAAGGTTAGAAGGCTTTCTGTCACTGAAAGTGTTTAAACCAGACATTGCTCCACTAACTCTTGTGAATATTTTAGGCGGAATTGTTTAGTAGAGAAAAGGGGTTGGCTTTAGTTGGCCTTTAGGTTCTTTGCATCTTTCTGGGTAAAATAGGTAATAATGACTCTCAGTTTAGAACCAAGAGTTGGGATCAAAAGAGAAAACTGACAGTTAAGTCATGTGAGCTATGAGAGAGCAAGATACTACGGTTCTGGCAGATAGCTCTGGGAAATGGGAAATGGCCTGAGTTCTTAGTTTCCTCAGAAGAGGAAGCTCTGAGCAGACTGCAGAGAAGGTTTTGACATAGGAATCAAAGGTTGCAAGAAGAGAATGAGTGAATGTTGGCCACCCTTTGCACATGTGCCTTGGGAGAAAAAATAATCTTGAGGAAGTTGAGGTCAAGTGGTGGGTATGGATCATGCGTTGGAGTAAGAGAATTTGGTTTTGAAAAATATACTGATTAGTAATGATGTTTTTAAAAGAAATACAACTTAATCGTTATTCTAATATTTACATTAATGATAGAAATATTAAGGATAATAATAGTGATAATAGCTATATCTAAGTGCCTCCTACATACCACACTTTCCTAAGCACTTCATGTATGTTATCTCTTTTGAACTTTGCCACAACTCCAAAAAGAAGGTATTACTATCCTTATTTCACAGATTAAGAAATTGAAGCTCTAAGAAGTAACTTATCTAAGGTTGCAAAAGTGGTGTAGAGGTTGTATTCAAGTTGAAGTCTGACTCTAGAGCTACTATGCCATATTACTTCTATCACATCCATTGTTTTGTCCCTACATGCAAGGGATGAGGACAAGCATAAAATAGTATACTGTCACAAAGGACAGACTGAATAACTGTTTAAGAAGCCTATTTTTCAGGATTGGGGTGTGTGTATTTTGAATAACATAAAGATTATTTGGGGGAATTGCATGTTCAGATATGGCAACGGTTCTCAAAAGCTATCTTCTTACCATCAGCCAAGTTCAATTCAAATTTGTTTTCTGTTTGGGCAGATTGTAAGGACCAGGGGGAAAGGCAGAGGGTTTCTCTTAAGTTGTGAAATAATAAGCACTGTGCTGTGCCAAAAGTTATAGGTACAGGCATTCCTCACTTTGCAATGTAGTGCGGGGCAACATAAATGACCATGCAAGTTAAAACTGGCAAAACTAATGGGAAAATTTCTGATTGCTCTGTGACCTTTAAAACTGTTGTCAAACAACAAAATAAACTGACAAAATAGGACTATAGACATAGAAGCATGGAGCAGATTGTCATAACAGATCTCAGAGGGAGGCAGGAAGAGAGGGTGAGAAGAGATTAATCAAAGAACTTATATACATATATGCATAGTCTGTGGACACAGACAATAGACAGGGGAAGGATGGGAGCCAGGTGGAAGGGAGCAAAAGGGTGAAAATGGGGAACATCTATAATATTCTCAATAAAGTAAATAAATAAAGATGCCAAATATTCTAAACCTTTTTTATTGATTTTAAATATAGAGAGAAATGAAAAAGTAAATTAATATTTATTTAGTATACTATAGTTTAAAATAATGAGAATTAAAATGTTTTATTTTTTTGTAAAAGAACTTATCAAGAGGAGTTTGAACAGTGCCTGCCCTCTTGTCTTATTACTTATGATAGGGAATGAATATGTTTTTCTTTGCCTTGGTGAATTGTCAGAGTATTTTCTCTCAGAACTTTGAAAATACTATTCTAATGTGTGCTGGCTTTTATTGTTGCTGATGAGAACTCCTCCAGTAGCCTAATTGTTGTTCCTTTATAGTTTATTTTGTCAAATTCACCAACAGAATTCAAAAGAAGTGACTTGGTTAATCACTGATGGTGATGTATTTCTATTATTTGCGTAGTGATTTGTAACTGCAGAGCTGGTAGCAACATTTGTAGTACTGTATTTAATTACTCACTGTTAATATACTGTGGTAACTGAAATTTGTACATTTTAGAACCTTGCAAAGTGAAGACTGTGTGCATTTCTAATCCTTAGAACATTCCTAGTAGGTAATAAGACAGTGATGTTTTATTCCCATTTTTTAGATGAGGACACCAAGTCTTAGAGAAATTAAGTAACCTGCTCAGCATAATAAGTTATAAATGGCACAACTTGTATTCAAATATAGGTCTGACAGCTCTTTCTACCAAGACATACAGTCTATAAGAAGTGGAATTTCAGGTGTTATTGGTTTCATGGAAGAAATATTACCTAAAGGGAAATGGAAGTGAATTCTATGCTTTAATTATGGCCTTCCAGGAGAATTACCTTGTGAAAAAATTTTCTGAATATTTTGTTTATTCAGCAAGTACTTGTTGAACACCTTTTTGGTTGCTGACTCAGAATACAAAACTATGTGAAGACTGTTTCTCTATTCAAAGTAGCTAACAAGCCAGTAGGTGTATGAACAGATAAGTTCAAATAGGCATTTCCTATTTTCAAGGAAAATGCATTACTAAAAATATATTTGAAAGAAGAATGTCCAAGAATTGGCATATTATGAAGGAGGGTTTATTTATCATAAAGCTAAAATTAAGAAAAATGTTTTTTGTAAATCCTCATCCAAGGATATTTTTCCATTGATTTTTAGAGAGAGTAGAAGGGAGGGAGAGAGACAGAGAGAGAAACATCGATGTAACAGAGACACATCGATCAGCCTGCGGGCCAATGCTCTATCCACTGAGCCAAACTGGCTAGGGCTAAAATTTATTTTTTTAATTTCTAATTATAGGTTTATAGGGGTTATAAAAGCTAGGTAGGTGTTGTCCCTTCTCACAGATTTGCTGCTTCTCTTCCCATCCTATTCACAGGAATTGGGCAGAAGAAAAATAGGACAACCTTTATTCTTTAAATCTTTGTTATGGGATTTTTATTTAGATTTAGGGAAAAGGGGTCTTTCTTTCCTTGCCACTGTAGTTCAGTTCAAGATCAGAGATGCTTTAGTTAGTTGCCTCTGCCATACACATATGCCATTCAAGGCATCTAGCTTCTTGGAGTTCATAGCTGCCTTTCTTTTTCTTTCCTTCTTTTCAGTCCCCTTTCCACTGTCTTCTCTGTAGCCTCAAGTTAAGTGAGTATAGTTCAGGCTTCTTTTGGTCCTGGGGTTCCATGGGCTGGCAGAGGAGACATCCTGTCAATATAAGAAAGATGGTCTTTTTCTCGAGGTTATTGACAGGCAAGCAACACTGCCTCTGACTTATAGCTCAAAAGCATTATAAGTCAACTGAAGAATGAAGGCCAAATGAAGGGTCAAATCCAGTGCACGAAAGGGTTTAAATTTAATGTTTATAAATCAAAGACTGTCAGTTGTTTCAAGTGCAGTGATGGACGTCTGTATGTGGTTCTTTAGAATGCAAGGAAGGGGTGCTTATTAAAAAACTTAAAGCATAAAGGCTTACGGTGTCAGTGGTGGAAGAATTATCACACCAGCTGTTTATTGATTTTTTGTGGAAAACTATACACAGAATTTACCATCTTAACCATTTTTAAGCTTTTTTTCACGTTGTTGTGCAGCCTATCTCTACAACTCTTTTCATCTTGCTGAACTGAAACTCTACAGCCATTAAACAATTCGCCATTCCCTTATCACCCTCAGACTCTGGCAACCACTCTTCTACTTTCTGTCTCTGACTATCTAGGTACCTCAGATAATGGAATTATACATTATTTGTCTTTTTTTGTGACTGGCTTATTTCACTTAGCATAATGTTCTTGTGGTTCATCCATGTTGTAGCATATGTTAGGATTTCCTTCTTTTCAAAACTTATATATACAATTTTCCATTCTATGTATATATGTATGTGTATATATACACACATACCACATGCTGCTTATCCATCCCTCTGTTGGTGGATATGTGGGTTGCTTCTATCTCTTGGTTATTGTGATTAAGGGTGTACAGATATCTGTTTGAGACCCCCAAATTGAAATTACTGAATTATATGGTAACAATAGCAGCTATTTAACCTTTTCATTAGAAAGAAGCCTTTTATTACTTTCTTTTTTAAAACACATGAATTTATTATTCTTACATAAATTGTAATTTATTATTTTATACACATTATAATTATTAATATATTAATTTATTAAATATATTCATTTAAATTAATCTAAGGCATGTGTAACTGTCAGAGGAGATCTAGTTACTGTTATCATTCTATACTGATCTATATGTATAGATGTAGTTACTGATTAATGTATTGATATAATTGATATAAATCCAAAGCAGAACCACATCATATCCTCATTGTATCCTTATTTATGGATAAACATAATTTTGGAAATATTGAAAATAGCCAATAGAAATAATTATAGCCAACATTGGGAGGTACTTTAATATGTAAAGCTCTATGTGTGTATTATTTCTTAAGAACCTTTATAATCCTTTAAACAATACTTTTAAGTTAGATTCTATTAGTAGTCCTATTTTGTAGATGTGAAAATTTAGGGCACAGAGAGGTTAAATAATTTGTACAGTTTTCTACTTAGCAAGAGGCAAAGTGAGGATTTGAGTTCACACAATCTGACTCTGGAGTCCATTCTTCTTTGTCTCTCTGTTTTACTTTTCAAATTGACTTTGTTAGGTATAATTTACTTATGATAAAATGCATCCTTTTTAAGTGTATAGTTGGAAAAGTTTTGACATCTGTGCAATCATCCTAGTAAAGATGTAGACTGTTTCTATCACCCTGAAAAAGTTACTTAGCAGAGCACTCATTTGTGACCATAGGCTATACTGCTTGATCTCTGAGGTAGGTACTAATTCTAATTTTGCTGTTGAAGACATTGAAATTTAGGAAGGTTAAGGAACTTCCCCCCGGGGTTACACACTATTAAGTGGCAGAATGTAAGTCACCCAGGCCATTTGATTCCAAGCTATGCTCTTGACTACCATACTGTCTTCTTTCCCTCCATTACCACTTTTTCAGACCCTAGTGGGTGCAGGGGCCTCAGGTTGGGAAGAGTGGTTTAATGTCATTTTACTTACAAGGAGAAAGACCTTGAGAATTGAAATGATTTACTCAAGATGATATTGCAAATTAGTGGTGAAATTATATTGTTAATGAATTACCAGATCACAGGACTTGCTCAGAACCAAAAGAGCTCCTAATGAACTATTTTTTATGGTGAAGATATCTAACATATATAGAATGCTTTGCAGCAGTGGTTCTCAGACTTTAATGTGCTTGTGATTTATCTAGAGATCTTGTTAAAAGGTGCATTCTGATTCACTAGGTCTGGAATGTGGCTCTAGATTCTGCATTTCTTTTTTTTTTTTAAATATATTTTATTGACTTTTTACAGAGAGGAAGGGAAAGGGATAGAGAGTTAAAAACATTGATGAGAGACACAGCGATCAGCCGCCTCCTGCACGCCCCCCACTGGGGATGTGCCCGCAACCAGGATACATGCCCTTGACCGGAATCGAAGCTGGGACCCCTCAGTCCGAAGGCTGACGCTCTATCCAATGAGCCAAACCAGTTTCGGCTCTGCATTTCTTAAAAGCTATCAGATGATTCCAGAGCTGCTGGTCTGGAGACTATACTTGGAGAAGCAAGGCTTTACAGTTCAAAAAGCACTTTTAACTCTTTTATTCTTGTAAGTGTCGATATTATCCCTGTTTGTATGTAAGGAAAGGAAACCAAATTCAAAAGGATAATGACTTGTTCAGACTCACAGGATGGTATTGGAACCTAGGCTTCTAACTTTGAAAACCAAGTTAGGTGTTCATTCCACACCTCACACAGCAACAGGTTGAAAACACTGCATGTGAAGGAATGCTTGAAAATGATTATCCTGGGTAGCGAACAAAATTAGAACTTAAAATTGAACTACTTTTAAAAAATTATTGATTTTAGAGAGAGAGGAAAGGGGAGAGGAAGGGAGAAATCAATTTGTTCTACTTGTTTATGCGTTCATTGGTTGATTCTTGTACTAGTATGTGCTCAGGGATAGAACCCACAACCTTGGTATATCGGGAAAAAATTATAAACAACTGAGCTATGCTGCCAGGATATAACTACTTTTTCATTTCAGAAAGTTTTCACTTAACTTTAGACTGGAGTCTATAGTTTAGTAGTTAGAGTTTAGTAATACTTGAAGGCTAAGTACATTTTGAAGTCTAATCGTGACTTAGCATTTACCCAGGTCATCCAAGATATTAAGTAGGAAGAATTGTCATTTTGTAGCTCATGTTGAAAGAAATTATTGACTTTTAAAAAATAGAACAGTAATTAACAGGTGGGTAAATAAAGTAACAAATACCTCATGGTAATTTGGGGAAATTTATTGAGCTGGAATACATAGAATAATAAACATTTATGAAAGTCTTACCCAGTGCATTATTACTTGAGGTTAAAGTTGTAAGTTGTTTTTTTGATTTTGGGTTATACCCTTTCCCTTTATGAACTGTTTCCCAGTCAGTGGAAAAAAATCTCACCTGGAGACTTAGGTAGTGCAAATGAGCATTTTAAAATAAGTAAAGGTATTAAAGAAACATATTGGGACCCTGAAAAATTGTCCCCAAAAGAGATAGCAAAAGTAGTTTATAGTGACAAGAAAGTCCTACATGTTCTACTGTGGGGACATGTACATGGCATAATGACTTGAAGTTAGAATCAAGGATTCTATCTGAACTTTGTTCCATTGAATCTTGTGACTTTGGGCAAATCACTTAAACATTCTTTGTATCAGTTTATTTTCTTTAAAATTAGAATAATGATATTTGGTAGGGTCATGAGAACAAAACGGCATGATATATGTGAAAACACAGTCAGGTGCAGTACCTGGCAAATACTAGATGTTCAATGAATATTAGTTGAATTGGATCAAAATAAGTTTTTAGAAAATAAATCATGCTCTGTTATAGTTGTGGTCTTTTTGTCTGCTTAATGTGTGAAGTTGGCTAGGCTGTAGTATCCAGTCATTTAATCACATACTCATGTAGGTGCTTTGTGAAGATATTTTGTAAATGGTTAAGATCTACAGTCAGCTGATTTTAACTAAAGATTATTCTCAAAAATGTGGTTGGACTTCATTTAGTCAGTTGGAAGGCCTTAAGAGCAAACATTGAGCTTCAGAGTGGGTAGAGTGGGGAGATTAAACCTTTATCTGGGGAGGTCTCTTACTTGACTTCTCACCTTAGTAGATCTTCCTTTCCTTCTTCTTTCTACCTTCTCTTTCATATGTTTAAATATATTGTGAATATACCAGCATTTTTAGGTGTTATTAGTGGGAAGCTCATTTGGAGTATCTAGTGTGCCACACAACCTTCACCTAATGGCTTTTGCACTGTTCCCTTTGTCATTTGTAGCTACCTACATTCTCTCAGTTAGTGGATACCTCTTTAAATCTTGACTGATAACTCATTACAGAATTAGGTTCTTCTGTTTTCATTTGAAGACTTTCTATTGTCTGAGGGATAAAGGCCAAATTCTAAAAGTGGAATGAAAATCCCTTTAAAAAAATGAATATTTACACACATACACCAAAGTTGGAAGAATTTTGCAATCAATAACTATTCACTTACTACTTGGATTCTACCATTAACATTTTACTATATCTATTTTATCACTTTTCTATCCATTTATCTATTCCTCTCTCTATCTAACACTTCACTTTATTTATTTTTATACATTTCAATGTAAATTTCAGACATTTGTATACTTTCCCCTAAGAACTGCAGCATATAACTAAAATTCAATTATTTGTTTTTCCCTTTTGATGTGAAATTTATATTTAGTATAATAGACAAATCTTAAGTATATATTTGCTGAATTCTGAGAAATGCATGCATCTGTAACTAAAATCCCTATCAAGATATGAAACTTTACCATCAAAAAGGAAAGTTCCTCATGCCTCTTCTCTGTTAATTTCCACCTCCACTTTTCCCCTTGTCCCCAGGGGCAAAAATGTTCAGATTTTTTCCCACCACTATACATTAGATTTGCCTATTCTAGAACTGCATGTAAGTGGAGTCATATAGTATTAACCATTCAGTGTAAGCCTTTTTTCCTCAGCATAATGTTTTTGAGATTCATCTATGTCATTGCATATATTAGTGATTCCTTTCTATTGTTGAAGAGCATTCCATTGTATGAATATACCACAGTTTGTTTATTTTGCTGTTGATGATACCTGGCTGTGTTCAGGTTTTGGCAATCCTAATATATAAAAACTCTGAGTTGTAACAACCGGTAACGACCGTAGGCTGACCAACTGGAAGTCAGTGCTGGCCCTGCCCCCAAGCAAGTGGTAAGAGGCAATCAGGCAAGCAGGCAGAGGGGTTAGAGGTGTTCAGGTAGGCAGACCAGTGGTTAGGGGAGATCAAGTAGGCAGATGGCCCTCCCCTAAGAAAGCCGTTAGGGGCAATCAGGCAGGTAGGCAGAGGGGGGTTAGGGGTGATCAGGTAGGCAGACCAGCAGTTAGGGATGATCAGGTAGGCAGGCAAGTGGTTAAGGGAGATTAGGTAGGCAGACCAGCAGTTAGGGGTGATGAAATAGGCAGGCAAGTAGTTAGGGGAGATCAGATAGGCAGAGGGCCCCTCTCTGTGCTGGCCCCACCCCCAAGCAAGTGGTTAGGGACAATCAGGCAGGCAGACAGAATGGTTAGGGGTGATCAGGTAGGCAGACCAGTGGTTAGAGGTGATCAGGTCGGCAGACGGCCCCTCGCAGGGCTGGCCCCATCCCCCAGCAAAGAAAGAGGGAGGCCCAGGCCAGCCAAGCCATTGCACCCCAGTCTGTCGCCTGCAGAGGGAGGCCACTGGTGGCAAGGGAGGGGAGGCAGAGCTGCACAGATGGCAAGCAGTGGCAGCAGCAGGGGTCAGGCCAGCTGCCTGCAGCCTGGGGAAGGAAAGCCCTGATAGGCCTTGATCTTAGGCCAGGCCTAGGGACCCTACCCGAGGGGTCCCAGATTGTGAGAGGGTAAGGCTGGGCTAAAGGACCCCCCTTAGTGCATGAATTTTTGTGCACCAGGTTCCTAGGTATAAATAAAACTGTTATGAACATTTGTTTTCATTTCTCATAGGGCAGTGGTCAGCAAACTCATTAGTCAACAGAGTGGCAAACCGTGGCTCGCGAGCCACGTGTGGCTTGCAAGCCACATTTTGCCAACCACTGTCATAGGGTAAGTACCTAGGATTAGGAATAAGTGGGTCACAGAATAGAAAACTGCCAGATCTTTTCCCAAAGTGATTGTACTATTTTACATTCACAGCGTTTGAGCCACATTCTGGCCAACATTTGATGCCAGTCTTTTTAATTTTCACTTTTCTGATGGATGTGTAGTTGTAGCTCATTATGTATCCAGTTTATTTTAGTCTTCAGTCTTTCTTCCTTTTTTTCCTTGCACTCCCTAATTTCACAACTTATACTGGAATCCTGCCAATACAAGTTATTTATGTAAATACTTATATAAGTATTAATGAGTATAGTATTAATTATATACTAATAGTAATAAATTATTTTTTAAAGTCATGCAGTTTTGAGATGGTGTTATTCAGCAATAGATAACTGAACCAGTGTCTAAAGTTGAGCAATTTTGATTTCCTGTGGTTTAATCTCAAGAATATATTAAATTACACCATACCTTATTAATCTTAGAAGATGATAAGGTGATGTTTCTCCTATGAATATTTCAAAGAATTTTATGAGTATAATTTTATTATCCCTGTACTGTCCTCCTGAGACTCAATGAAAGTAAGTACTTCAAGGTTGAAATATTTTAGTTACAGAGCTAGAAAAATCTTAGATTCATTATAGGCGTGTACTCTTGCTCTTAAAGATCTTTAACTTTTCAGAGCAAGGTGCTTTTAACAGCTAGTGGATAGACTGGATAGAGCCTGAAAACAAAACAGAATGCCAAAATTATGCATGTCAAAATCTAGGTACTTGCTCTTATGTTTTTATGGCTGATATTCACTTATTTATTCATTCACACAAAATGATAAAGATTCTAGATAAGATAGTGTTCCCAAAATGAAATATTATTTGCCAAATAGCAGTCATACCTCCTCCCTCACTGTTCTCTCTCTCTCTTTTTTAAAGCAGACCGGAGGGCATGTCTACTTTGTTGTCTGATCTCTTGGATCACTGGAGTTGATTCAATTAGTCTTGCTAATCAGATCTATGTTCTTTGTTCTTTCTCTACTCTAGGAATGTCAGACCTAAAGCCTGGCAATTGAAGAAGATTATGACCTTGATAAAGAATGACTATTCTTTGGTTAAGAGCAGTCATTAAATAAACATTTATCCCCTGTGTACCCTTCCCTGATCCCATCTTTTTCCTTTTTCTCCAGAGATAACTACTATCCTTAATTTAGTGTTTATCATTTCCTAGATTTTTACCACTTACGCATCCTTTTTAAAAATATATTTATTGATTTTTAGAGAGAGTAACATCTATTTGTTGTTCTACTTATTTATGCATTCATTGGTTGATTCTTGTATGTGCCCTGACCAGGGATTGGGTTCACAACCTTGGCATACTGGGGATGACACTAATCAACTGAGCTACCTGGCCAGGGCCACCACTTATGCATTCTTAAAAATATACTGTTTGATACTACACTGTGGTAAAAAATAAAATAAAATAAAAAAAAGAAGATGAAGGAATTCTTACCATTTGCAACAACATGGAAAGAACTAGAGAGCATTATGCTAAGCAAAATGAGCCAGTCAGAGAAATATAAATATCATGATCTCACTCATTTATGGAATATAATGAACAATATAAACTGATGGACAAAAACAGATCCAGAGTCAAAGAAGCATCGATCAGACAGTCAAACCTCAGAGGGAAGGCAGGGGAGGGTGAGGATAAGGGGGAGAGATCCACCAAAGGACTTGTATACATGCATATAAGCCTAACCCAGTGGTTGGCAAATTGTGGCTCTCGAGCTACATGCATCTCCCGAGCCGCGGTTTGCCGCTCTGTTGACTAATGAGTTAGCCAACCTCTGGCCTAATCAATGGACACAGACCACAGGGAGGTGAGGACATGAGTGGGAGGAGTGGGGGGCCATGGGGCAATAAGAACACATATGTAATACCTTAATCAATAAAGAAAAAATATATATACTGTTTAGATTTGCTTGTTTTATATTTTAAGTAAAATTATTCCTTATATATAGTTTTCTGCAACTTGCTTTTTCACTCAAATTGTGGTTCTTCATATCATGCATGTTCTTGAGAATTGTCTGTGTTGTTGGGTATGGATATTTATTTTTATGTTGTTTAGAATTCCACTTATATGAATATATTGATTTAGCCATTCTTCAATCATTGGATGTTTTGTTTCCACATTTTTGCTATTACAGATAATGACCATTCTTGTACATCTTGTGCTGCACACATATTTAAGAATTTCAGCCCAAACTGGTTTAGCTCAGTGGATAGAACGTCACCCTGCAGACTGGGGAGTCCCAGGTTTGATTCCGGTCGGGGGCATGTACCTTGGTTGCGGGCACATCCTCAGTGAGGGGCGTTTGGGAGGCAGCTGATCGATGTCTCTCTCTCTCGTGGATGTTTCTGGCTCTCTATCCCTCTTCCTTTCTCTCTGTAAAAAGTAAATAAAGTATATTAAAAAAAAGAAGAAGAATTTCAGTACATACTTAGGAGTGTGATTGTTAGATTGTATGTAAGGCATGCCCATATTCAACTTTTTTTACTAGATCAGAGGTAGATTTTTGGACTCATGACCCTTTTACACATAAGTTAACATTGAAAATATTTTAAATCTTTACTTATCCATTTAAATTCATGTTTGTAAGAAATGAGTTTTATTCATATTATTGTGTCAGTAGTTTGTTCCTTTTAATTGTTGTATAGTATTTCATTGTACAAATATTATCACAGACTAGAGGCCCGGTGCACAAAAATTCATGCACTGGGGTGGGGGGGGAGGGTCACTCAGCCTGGTCTGCCCCCTCTCACAGTCTGGAAGCCCTCAGGGGATGTCCTAAGCTTCAGTCTGGCCTCCCTCTGGGGGAGGCAACCAGCTGATCAGGGGAAGGCATCACCCCCATTACTCTTTCACTGCTGCTGCCTCTGGCCTCCCTCTGCGGGAGGTGACCTCTCAATCAGGGGAAGGCAACGCCCCCATCATGCTACTGCTGCTGCCATTGCTGGCCACAAGGCTGCCTGAGCCTCGGCCCTCACAGCCACTGAAGCTTGCCTGAGCCTTGGCCTAGCCCTCATTGCTTGAGCCTTGGGCAGGCCCTGGGCAGCAGCTTTCCTGAGCCTTGGGCCGGTCCGCCATCAGTGGCTTGCCTGAGCCTCCGGCCAGCCCTGGGAGGTGGCAGCTGCCTTCTACTCCCTCGTTGCACATCCTGGTCAAGACCCTGCTGGGGATGCAGTGTCAAGTCCCTGCCCACCTGCGTATGCTTCGCAGCTCATGCAGCCCCGCCTACCCAAATGCACCTGCTATACACGCAGCTTCCTGGTGATCGCTCATTGCGGTGTGAGGGCGTGACCACCACATAGACTTTTATTAATATAGATTATCCATTTTTCTGTTGATAGACATCTGGGCTGTTTTCAGTTTTGACTATTATCTAATAAAAGAGTAATATGCAAATTGACCATATCTCTGCTATACCTACAAGCCATGCCCATCAGCCAATCAGGAGTATGCAAATTAACCCAACCAAGATGGCTTGCCACGGAGCGAGCAGGAGGCTTGGGTTCCCCTGGCAATGGAGGAAGCCAAGCTTTCTGTGTGCCTTGACCTGCCTTGGCCTCCGCTTAAAGCTAAAAAGTTTCAATTATAAAAGATAAGTAAATCCCAGATAACAGGGCCGCCTCTGCTTGGGTTGCTAAGGGTCTTGGCCAGCCTGCAAACCACCACAGACACCTCATCCAGGCTGCCCAACACCCCAAGGGAACCCCCATCCTGATCTGGGATACCCTTCAGAGCAAACCAGCCGGCCCCCACCCATGCTCCAGGCCTCTATCATATCTAATCCTATCTAATAAAAGAATAATATGCAAATTGACCATCATTCCAACACACAAGATAGCTGCCCCCATGTGGACACAAGATGGCCACCATAAGTTGGCCAGCAGAAGAGGGCACTTGGGAGGGACCAGGTCTGCAAGGGAGGACACTTGTGGGTGATCAGGCCAGCAGGGGAGGGCAGTTGGGAGGGACTAGG
>JAAGEH010000005.1:3355972-3384036 GCA_011751065.1 Lasiurus cinereus
TGGGAGGGACCAGGTCTGCAAGGGAGGGCAGTTGGAGGCAATAAAGCCTGCAGGGGAGGGCAGTTAGGGGTGACCAAGCTGGCAGAGGAGGGAAGTTGGGGGTGACTGGGGCCTGCAGGAAGGGCAGTTGTGGTGGGGGGATCCCAGGTTTGCAGGGAAGACCAGGCCTGTAGGGTAGGGCAGTTAGGCATGATCAGACTTGCAGGGGAGGGCAGTTAGGGGCAAACAAGCTGGCAGAGGAGCAGTTAGGCATCAATCAGGCTGGCAGGGGAGTGATTAGGGGGTAATCAGGCTGTCAGGCAGAAGCAGTTAGGGGCAATCAGGAAGGCAGGCAGGTGAGCAGTTGGGAGCCAGGAGTCCTAGAGTGTGAGAGGGATGTCCGACTGCCCACTTTGGGCCTAAACAGGGAGTTGGACATTCCTTGTAGGGTCCCAGATTGGAGAGAGTGCAGGCTGGGCTGAGGGACAACCCCCCCGCCCCATGCACGAATTTTGTGCACCGGGCCTCTAGTGAATATAATAAAAGTCTAATGTGCTGTGTCCAGTCGTCTGGTTGGCTGTTCAACCAATTAAAGTATAACATTCTAATGATATGCTAAGACTGCTCAACCATTCACTATGATGTGCACTGACCACCAGATAATCTACCCATCAACTAGTCACTATGATGTGCACTGAACACAAGGGGGCAGACAGTCAACTGGTTGACCAGTCGCTATGATGTGCACTGACCACCAGGGGGAACATGCTCTGATTGATATGTGAGCTTGCTGCTGGAGTCTGGCCAATCAGGACGGAGCAAGATGGACTGGACATGCCCTGGAGCCATCCTGCTGTCCCTTCCCAACTGGCCAACCTCCAACATCCTTCCTGGCCCCAATTGTGCGCTGGTGGGGTCCCTCAACCTGGCCTGTGCCCTTTGCAACCTGGGACCCCTCGGGGGAATTTCAGAGAGCTGGTTTAGGCCCCCTCCTGCAGGCCAGGCCAAGGGACCCCACTGGTATTTGAATTTGTTCACTGGGCCTCTAGTTTATCCTATCTAATAAAGAGGGGATATGCAAATTGACTATCACTCCATCATAAAGATGGCTGCACCCTGAAAGGAGCCTTAATGAGCAATCAGCAGGGTCCTGAAGCTAAGCCCTCCCCCGCCTCCATGGGGCTTGACAGGGGACCTCAGGCTGCATCCCCGACCTGGTAAGGCTTCACAAGGGACTTTGGGCTGTGTTCCCCACCTGGAAGGACTTGATGGGGAACTCAGGACTCGCCCTCTGCCCCAGCACCAGGCTGGGGGACCTCAGGCCACACTCCCCGCCCCAGTACCGGATCAGGGGACCTGAGGCTGTGGGCCCTCCCCCCCGCCTGGCTGGGCTTGACAGGGGAACTTGGCTTCCCCCCCACCCACCCAGTGGGACTTAACAGGGGATCTCAAGGTGCACCCCCAGTACTGGGTCGGGGGAACTCAGGCCACACCCCCTGCCCAGTGAGACTGGATGGGGCACCTGAGGCTGTGCCCCCCTGCTGGTGGATTTGATGGGGACCTCAGGCCATGCCCCCACTCAGCAGGGCTTGACAGCAGACCTCAACAAAGTGCGCTTCCTGTCCTGGTGCTGGGCTAAGGGATCTCCAGTTGCTCCCCCTGCCCCAGTGCCAGGCTGGGGGGACCTCTGGCCTCGCCCCCCACCAGGTGGGGCCTGACAGGGGACTTCAGGCTGTGCCCCTGACCATGGCACCAGGCTGGGGGATCTCAGGCTGCACACCCAGCACCAGGTCAGGGGACCTTAGGCTGCGACCCCTGCCTGGTTAGGGCTTGATAGTGGACCTCCTACCCAGTGGTGCTTGACAGGGGAACTCAGTTCATGCCCCCCATCCAGTGGTTTCTGACAAGGGACCTCAAGGTGCACCCCCAGTGTTGGGTCAGGGGAACTCAGTCTGCACCCCCACCCACCCACCCAGCGAGGCTAGATGGAGGACCTGAGGCTGCACCCCCCTGCTTACATGGGCTTAACAGGGGACCTCAGGCCATGCCCCCCACCCAGTAGGCTTGACGGGGACCTCAAGGCACGCCCCCACATACTGGTCTGGGCTTGGGGGACCTCAGGCCACGCCCCCTGTGCTGGTGCAGGGCCAGGGGACCTGAGGCTATGCCCCTGCTGGTGGGGCTTGACAAGGGTGGTTGTGGCTGGGTCTGGATCTAGCTCAATGGTGGGGGACCAACCAGGTCTGCATCTCATGCAATTTTGTGCATGTGGGTGGGCAGGGACTCTACTCTGGGTCCCATGGTGTGCCCCAGACTCTGACAGGAGGAAGTTTTTCATATACATTTTACTAATTTTCTTTCATCTCTGATACTTCTATTGTAAAGAAAGGGCAAATAGCAATATTATTTCCTCTAATCCCCTTTTAATGTGCACAAATTTCGTGCACTGGGCCACTAGTCCTATCTAATAAAAGAGTAATATGCAAATTCACCATACCTCCACTACACCCACCAGCCACACCCACCAGCCAATCAGAGCGAGTATGAAAATTAACCCAACCAAGATGGCTACAGCCACAGAGAGAGCAAGAGGGAGGCTTGGGTTGCCCCTGGCAATGAAGGAAGCCAAACTTTCTGCATACCCTGGCTGGCCCAGGCCTCCGCTTAAGGCAACAGAGCTTCAATGGGTGATCGAGCAGAAGCCTTGGCTCCGCTCCAGGCTACAAAGTTTCTACTGTAGAAGATAAATAAATCCCAGATACCAGGGCCACCGGTTTGGGTTGCCGGTGGGCGTGTCCAGCTGCAAACCACCACAGGCCCCTCACCCAGGCCACCCCACACCCCAAGGGAACACCCACTCTGATCCAGGACACCCTTCAGGGCAAACTAGCTGGCCCCCACTCATGCAGCAGGTCTCTATCCTATCTAATAAAAGAGTAATATGCAGATTGACCATCACTCCAACATACAAGATGACTGCCCCCATGTGGTCAAAAGATCCTGCCGCCATGTGGACACAAGATGGCCTCCATAAGATGGCCACCACAAGATGGCAAGCAGGGAGGGCATTTGGCAGGGACCAGGCCTGCAGGGGAGGGCAGTTAGGGGTGACCAGGCCAGCAGAGGAGGGAAGTTGGGGGTGACCGGGCCTGCAGGAAAGGGCAATTGGGGTGGGGGAACCGAGGCCTGCAGGGGAGGGCAGTTAGGGGTAACCAGGTCTGCAGAGGAGGGCAGTTAGGGGCAAACAGGCTGGCAGGGGAGCAATTAGGCATCAATCAGGCTGGCAGGGGAGTGGTTTTGGGTGATGAGGCTGGCAGGCAGAAGTGGTTAGGGACAATCAGGAAGGCAGGCAGGTGAGAGCAGTTGGGAACCAGCAGTCCTGGAGTGTGAGAGGGATGTCCAACTGCCCGTTTAGGCTTGATCCAGGTAGGACTGGGCTAAACGGGCAGTTAGACATCCCTCAAGGGGGTCCCAGATTGGAGAGGGAGCAGGCTGGGCTGAAGGGCACCCCCCACACACACCAATTTCGTACACCAGGCCTCTAGTATATTATATATAAAAGGCTAAGTTGATCGTCTGACTGTCTGACCAGCCAGTAGGTATGACTCACACTGACCACCAGGGGACATACGCTCAACGCAGGAGTTGCCGAGCTGCCATGACTTGGCAGCAGCAGTTCTTGAGTGATGCACCCTGGAACCAGAGAGGAGGGAGCCTAATTCTGGGATGTATCACCTGACAACTGCCCTCTTGCAATCTAGGACTTCTCGGGGATATTGGAGAGCTGGTTTTGTCCCAATCCCTGCAGGTAGCCCAAGGAACCCCACCTTTTGGAGGGACCCCACTCACTCTGCAGATACCCTTGAAGTCTCAGCGCTGCCTCAGGCATAGCCTGTCAGGGAAGGACTGGGGAAGGTTGGCTCCAGGGCATGTCTGGGCCAGCTAGCCCAATCCTGCCCTTCCAGCCACCTTCTAATTAATTTATTTTCAATGTGCACGAATCGACAGTAGTTATGAATAAAGCTTCTATGAACATTCTTATGCAAGTCTTTTTATAAGCATATATTTTCATCTTTCTTGGGTAAATTCCTAGGAGTGGAATTGCCAGGTCATAGGATTAGTTTATATTTAGTTTTATAAGGAACTGCAAGACTTTCCCAAAGTGATGCACCATTTTTATTTTCATCATGAAAGCTTTGGGCATTCCACATCATCAGCAACATTTGTTACTATCATTTTTTTGAATTTTATTCATTCTGGACTCATTGTAGTTTTAATTACCATTTGCTTGATAACTAAAGATGTTGAGAACATTTTCATGTGCTTCTTGGCCATTTGAATGTCTTTTTTTTGTGTGTGTGTGATGTGTTTTTTCAATTCTTTGGCCCATTTTTAAAAAATGCTTGTTTTGTCCAGCCATTGTGGGTCAGTGATTGAGTGTCGACCAGTGAACCAGAAGGTCATGGATTGATTCCTGATCAGGGCACAGGCCCAGTAGAAAGCATGCTGGAGGCAGCCACCAATCAATGATTCTCTCTCATCATTAATGTTTCTCTCTCTGAAATAAATTTTAAAAAATTGTTCTAATGTTTTATTATTATTATTATTATTATTATTATTATTATTATTATTGAGTTGTAGGGGCTCCTTAAATATTCTGGACATAAGTCTGTTTTTTAAGATGGATGTTTTGGATTATTTTCTTCATGTCTGTGGTTTGCCTATTCATTTTCTTATAGGTGTCTTTTAATGAGAAATTGTTTTAAATGTTGATGGAGTTTAATTTGTCAGCCTTTTCTTTTATGGAAGTTGCCTTCCTTATCTTCTCTAAAAACCTGTCTGTTCTCAGGTTCTGAAGATATTCTTCCATGTTCTCTTCTCTTTCTCTTTTTTTGCACTCTCTCTCAATAAAGATATATCCTCAGGTGAGGATTAAAATCTATTGGGTTTTTTATTTTGCCTGGCATATTTTCCCCCAGGCTTTAAGCTTCAGCTATAATGTGCCCTTACGTTTTAGGAGTTTATTTTGTAAATAGCATATAGTTGTTATTACTTAAAATTCAATCTCTTTCTTTTTCTACTACATTAATTGTGATTACTGACACATTTTTATTTATTTCTACCCTTTTTAATGCTTTTTATTTATCCTACATTTATAAGAAATTTTCTTCTCTATATTTCTTACCTTCTCTTGGCACTGATAGGTTTTCTTTCATTCCTTTTTTCTCTACTGGTTTGAAAGCTAGTAGTTTGCTTTTAAATGTTTGAATTCTTGAAACATCTTTTACACATGTATTATCCATTGGATCCTAACTATTGGACTAAAGCTTAAGATTTTAAAGCTATATCTGGGGTTTTCATGATGTGTTAACCTCCCTATTTGTCTCCCCATACTAGGTTAATGGGCATAAAAACACTCATGGAACCTCCCTTCAGGCTTTCTCACTACTGTCTTATTAAGTGTAATAAATCTTTGAGAAAGTGGTGAGTTATGGTAACTTTGCTAAAGGAGACTCCCCTACAGTACACACGAATTCTGGCTTTTTTTGAATAGGCTGGCTTAACCATGTGGTAGACTGCTATACTCTTCTGTTTGAAAACATTTTACCTTCACTCTTAAAAATTGAGAAGCCCCAAAGAGCTTTTATGTGTTTTATCTATTGGTATTTACCATATGAGAAATTCAAGCTGAGAAAAAAATATTTTAAATATTTGTTTTAACTCATTTAAAATAACCTATTACATGTTAACATAAATAATATAATTTTATGGAAAATATCCAGAACAAACAAAATTTTATGGAAAATAACCAAAGCAAACAAAATTTAATGATATGAGTGGCATTGTTTACATTTTAGAGATCTCTTTAATGTCTGGCTTGATAGGAATCATCTGGTGCTCACATCTGCTTCTGAATTTAATCTGTTGTGATATGTTGGTTTGATTGAAATGTATAAAGAAAATCAGGTTTGCCCTAGCCAGTTTGGCTTAGTAGATAGAGCATCAGCCCGCAGACTGAAGGGTTCCAGGTTCAGTTCTGGTCAAGGGCAGGTACCTAGATTTCAGGTTCCATCCCTGGCCCTGGTCAAGGCACATTCGGGAGACAATCAGTTGATGTCTCTCACATTGATGTTTCTCTCTCTTCTGTCTCTCCCTCTCCCTTTCACTTTCTCTAAAAAGAGAGTGAGAGAGAGAAAAAGAGAGAGTCAAAAGGAAGGGAATGGGAGGGAAGGGAAGGGAAGAAATCAGGCTTTTAGTCAGGTAGTTGGAAAAGGGAGAATTGTTTCAATAATTGCCTTTTAAGAAAATTGTTAATGTTCTTTTATGATAGTATATCAAAAATTTACATGTGAACGGTTTTGCTCAGTGGATAGAGCATCAGCCTGTGAACTGAAAGGTCGAAGGTTCTATTCCAGTCAAGGGCATGTACCTTGGTTGCAGGCACATCCCCAGTAGGAGGTGTGCAGGAGGCAGCCGATCGATGTTTCTCTCATTGATGTTTCTAACTTTCTATCCCTCTCCCTTCCTCTCTGTAAAGAAATCAATAAAATATATATATTTTTAAAAAACATCTAAGTTAAAAAATTTATAAGTGGCAATCTTAGAATCGATTGAAATGTGGAACCTGAGACCATTATCAGTGAACTTTTTGTACTATGTTATATTAAAATTTATTGGTCTGTCTTGCACTTTCAATAGATTTTTATCCGTGCACGATTTTATAGTATCATGCATCAATCATATGGAAAATACTGGTTCACTGTTGAAGCAGTCTTCTAGATGTTGACATATTTGTGTTAATATCAAGAGATTACTGTGGGAACCTCTTTCCATGTCCCGCGTGGTTCAGGGTTCCTGGTTCAGGATTGGGGTTCTGAAGGAGGCCGCACAAAAACGAAATGAGAGACCAGAAAACATTAATTTGGCGATATTGGGGGGCCAGGCGGGAGCCTTCCTCTAGTGGAAAGGACAACCACCTTCCTTTGGCCTTGCCATCCCTTTTATTTAGGTTTGGGATACACCCTTTGCCCTAAAGCAGGCAATTCCAGTAACAAGTAGATTATCTTTATCAGTCAGGATTTAAATGATTATTTGATGGGGAAGTTCATTGTTTCAATTAGATAGGGAGTGGCTGGTTTTGACCTTTCAGAGCTTCAAGGTTGACCAGCCTTCTGGCCTCCTGTTTACATCCATTTAGTGAGAACAATGTTTGGTTTCCGACAGATTACATTTATTAATACAGCATCTCTGATTTCATCAGAAAAGTCTTTAAATATTGGGAAGCTGTCAAACTCACAGATAGATGAAGGTTTTAAAAATTCTAAATTTTGCTCAGAAGCTTGGATTTTATTATTGGTAAAAATACTGGCAGTTATTTTTCTTAAAGTGGCAGTCTCATTTTACTCTGGAAACGTCTTCCAAATGCCCAAAATGAATAATCAGTTCTTTTAAGTAAAAATGACATTTCATGGAAAAAATAGCCAACTGAGATCACAACTCAAAATAGTCATACAAATTCTTTTCCTTGAGACAACTGTCATACTTCAGTATATAGAAGTTCTTTGTGAAAATTCCCATTTCATTACAAAGAATATTAAAAGATATACACTCAAGAGTTTGAGATTTAATACCATTAGTCATTTTTATTTTCATCAAAATAAAAGGCATTGATAAAAAACTTCAAAATAAAATATTTCATCAAAGGCATTGTTAGTTGGCTTAAAAGAAAAACAACTCTGACTACATGGTGGTGGGAAAGAATAGAATGATTATAGTGTAGTTTGGTTGTTATTGCCCTGATTCTTGCAAAGGTGCCAGCAATTGTACCCACCATCAGCTTTTATGCCATCATTGCAAATGTCAATGCTTTGAATAAAGTAAATAACTCTCAGTATTACAAAAATAATGTTGAACTCATGGACCCTAGAAAGCGTCCACAGACCACAGTTGGAGAACGGTTGCTCTAAACTACTAAAAAAGATTTATTCATCGCACACAGTATTTAAAATACAGCTTTTTGGAGTCTGCCACTTTTTACAGAGGTTTTAATCGAGTATATTTTAGCAGGAAATAAGAAAACATAAAATTTATTAGTTCAGAAAATGGGCCCTATTTAATGGGGGGCACAGACGTGTTTAAAATCCTCATTGGTGACCTTGCTATCACTGCTAAAAAGTTTTATGTGCTTTCTCTTCTATTTAACAACTCTTTCAGCATTAGATCTGATGAAATTCCTTATGCTCTATGCAGCCAGGAAATTTTAAATTCTGAGAGCTCATGCCAAGATTTCAAAGAACCACTGACTGTTTGTTAAAGAGTATACAGATTTCCAGGGAGGAAATTAGTTCATTTTGTGGCCTTTTATATAACATTTAAAACAATAGTATTAATATAACAGCTAATATTTATTGGTACTGTACTTACTATGTGCCAGCCACCAGGCTAAGCACCTATTTAATTATAATGAAAAAATCTGTGTGGAGAATATTTATGATGATGGCACTGCATATTTCAAGTAATTCCTTTCTTCTATGGAGAGAAAACAGGTAACTTTCTTAATACTCTGACATTGTATTAGTTTTCAGATGAATAATCCAATACAATAATATGCAAATGGACTGAACAGCAGAACGACCAGTTGCTATGACACACACTGACCACCAGGGGGCAGATGCTTAATGTAGGAGTTTTCCCTGGTGGTCAGTGTGCTCCAACAGGGGGAGTGCTGCTCAACCAGAAGCCAGGTTAATGGCTGGCTAGTACAGTAGCGGTGGTGGGAGCCTCCTCTAAGCCATCAGTCAGACATCCCCTGAGGGCTCCTGGACTGCGAGAGGGTGCAGTCCAGGCTGAGGAACCCCTGCCTCCCCATCCCCGCCCCCCTCACCCCGCCCCAGTGCATGAATTTTGTGTACCTGGCCTCTAGTAATTATATATTTGCATACTTTTGGTTGCTTTTTGCATAGCCAATTGGGAATTCATAATAGAAAAGTCTCTTAAATTAGTCAAATTATTTTCCCCCTTCTACAATATCCAATCATCAGGCTTATCATAAAGTTACTTGTCATTTTTAAAAAATTAATACTAACCCAAGGATAGGCTTCCATTGATTTCAGAGAGAGAAGGAGGGAGGGAGAGAGGGACATCGATTGGCTGCCTCCTGTATGCACACAAAATGGGGATCAAACCAGAAATCTGGCCATGTGCCCTTACCAGGAATCAAACTAGAGACCCTATGGTGTGTGGAAGATGCTCCAATCAACTAAGCCATACTGGCCAGGGCAAAGTTACTTGTCTTTTTATCATTCCTCTGCCTCATTTGCTCTCCATTTGCTTCCTGGGATGGAATTAAAACTTTTTACAGTTTGGTAGGGAGATCACAGACATACTATTTATGTTTATTTTAGTTTCATTTATCTTAGTACAGTAGTTTTATCTCCTGAGACAACTTGCTCCCTAGATATGAGTTACTTCTCATGCTTTCCTAGACATACTATGTTCTTTCTTGCTTTTGCACATATCTGTATTATTTGTACTCTGAATACTGTTCTCTGAACTAAGTTCTAGTCACACTTAAGGCACACTCAAATCTTTTCTGTGAAATTTTCATCAATTATACTAAGCCAAGGATTAATTAGTTGATACTCTTTTCTGTCATTCTCTATTTATGGTAAGTTGTGTATTTTTTTAAAAAAATTAATGTTATGTTTATATAGGTTTCCCTTATAAACACAAATTTTCTCACTTTTCTTATTAGAAAGTAATTACTTTCATATTGCAGAACATTTTGAATCATTCAGCAAATATTGACATTACTTTCAGTATGCTAGGTATAATACTAAGCCTGGGATAAAGAGTGGTAAAATCTTCATGGAGTCCATAGTTTAGACTTGGGGAAATACTTAAACAAATAATTCAACTCTTCAAAATTTTGTGAAGGAAAAATATAGAAAATCCAAAGAAGCAGAAATAACACCTTAACCGGTTTGGCTCAGTGTTTCTAGCTCTCTCTTCCTCTTTGTAAAAAAATCAATAAAATATATATTAAAAAAATAAAACAACAACAAAGAAGCAGAAATGAAAAGTACCAGTAATCACTCTCTCCAGCATTATATTATAAAATGAAATTGGTAAAAAATGAGACCCAGCCCAAACAGATCCATGAAGCACAAATAGGTGGCACAAATAAGTGGCTTAGATTTTGTGATACCAGCTCTTTTTTTCTTTTTTTTAAAATATATTTTATTGATTAATTATAGAGAGGAAGGGAAAGGGATAGAGAATTAGAAACATTGATGAGAGAGAAACATTGATTAGCTGCCTCCTGCACACTCCCCACTGGGAATGTGCCCACAGCAAGGTACATGCTATTGACTGGAATCGAACCTGGGACCCTTCAGTCCGAAGGCGGACACTCTATCAACTGAGCCAAACTGGTTAGGGCCCATGGTACCAGCTCTTAATGTATCACCACTTCACCCTCAACCCATACCTGCAGCCTCATGGAAAATTTCTTATGATCAGTTAATTATTTACAAAATATCCTCTGACTATTCTGACTGTTCTCTTTCTATATTTATACATACATACATATACATAATATATATGTATACATATACATATATATCATATATTTTTATTGTTTTCAGATAGGAAGGGAGAGGGAGAGAGAGAGAAATATCAATGATGAGAGAAAATCATTGATTGGCTGCCTTCATACTGGGGTGCCTTGACTGGGAATTGAACCATGACCTCCTGGTTCATAGGTCAATGCTCAACCACTTAGCCACACCAGCCAGGCTATACATATATATATTTTTAAATAAAATATCACTATTCATTATGCAATATTTTGTGACCTGATTTTCTCACTTAATGAATATAGTGAACATTTCTATGTCTTTAAAAAGTGATTTAGAAGATAAACTTTAAAAAAATTCTATGTAAGAGCTTATATTTAAATAGACAGGCAGACAGATAGATAGATAGATAGATATAGATAGAAATAAAACATTTATCCTACATTTATCAGGAGTAAAACAATATTTGTTGATATCTCATGTAAAATGCTACATTTAGCTTGCATTATTCTTTTACTTCTCATTTTACTTTTTATCGTACAAGTCAAAGTAAGATAGTCTGCAACATGGCAGTGATAATGAAGGTGAATGTAAGGGATCTCTGCTCCAGTGAATCCCTTGTCCATTGACCTTCTACCTTCTGGGATAGCTCAGGACCCCTTTCCATCACTATGCTCCTCCTTTTCTTCTCCCCAACTGGGAAGATTCTTCTGTATGCATATAAGGCATAAAGCAATACATTTGTATAAATGTACATAAAGAAGGATGTACAGTGAAATATTGTTTAAAAGAAAAATATAGGAAACAACCTAGACTGTTCATTGGTATGAGAATCCTATCTAATAAAAGAGTAATATGCAAATTGACCATATCTCTGCTACACCCATGAGCCATGTCCACCAGCCAATCAGGAGCAAGTATGCAAATTAATGCAATCAAGATGGTGAACAGGAAGCTTGGTTTTCCCCAACAATGGAGGAAGCCAAGCTATCTGCACACGCTGGCAGGCCTAGGCCTCCATTCAAGGCTACAAAGTTTCAGTTATAGAATGTAAATAAATCCCAGATACTAAGGCCTCTGCTTGGGTTGCTGGGGTGTGTGGCTGGCCTGCAAATCACCACAGGCCACCCCATGCCACAAGAGAACCCCCACCCTGATCCAGGACACCCTCAGGGCAAACCAGCTGGCCCCCACCTGTGCACCAGGCCTCTATCCTATCTAATAAAAGAGTAATATACACATTGAACATCACTCCAACACATAAGATGACTGCCCCCATGTGGACACAAGGTGGCCACCACAAGATGGCCAGCAGGGGAGGACAGTTGGGAGGGATCAGACCTGCAAGTTGGGGATGATCAAGCCTGCAGGGAAGGACAGTTAGGAGTGACCAGGCCTGCAGGGGAGGGCAGTTAAGGGCAAACAGACTGTCAGGGGAGCAGTTAGGCATAAATTAGGCTGGCAGGGGAGTGATTAGGGGGTGATCAGGCTGGCAGGCAGAAGTGGTTAGGGACAATCAGGAAGGCAGGCAGGCGAGCAATTGGGAGCCAGCAGTCCTGGATTGTGAGAGGGATGTTCGACTGCCCCATTTAGGCCTGATCCTACCTGCATCGGGCCTAAAAAGGCAGTCGAGCATCCCTCGAAGAGTCCCGGATTGGAGAGGGTTTCGGCTAAGCTAAGGGACACACACACCTCATGCATGAATTTTATCCACTGGGCCTCTAGTAAATAAATATAATTCGGTGTATTCCTATGAGAACAGTTGAAAGGAATGAACTAGACTATCTATCTAATGGATCTCTCCGTTACAATTTTTATTGATAAAAACTATTTAAAGATGCCCCAGCCAGGTGGCTCAGTTGGTTGGAGTATTGTCCTGTACATCTAAACGGTTGCAGGTTCAATTCCTGGTCAAGGCATATACCTAGACTGTGGGTTCCATCCCTGGTCAGGGTATATACGAAAGGCAACCAATTGATATTTCTCTCTCACATCAATATTTCTCTTTCTCTTTCCCTTTTCTATTCCGTAAAATCAATAAACATATCCTCAAGTGAGGATTAAAAATATCCAAATTATTTGAAAAGTGATATTTACAGAGTTATACTATTAAGATTTTTTAAAAAAACACAACCAAAAATGAAGCAAAGCAAAACTTTGTTTATGGACACACATGTATAAAATAATTTTTTAATGAATAACAATGATGCATACAAATTAACACTAACCATTACCTATGGAAATGTGTGAAGGGGAATTGGATTGGAGAGATGGGTGACCTTGACTTTATCTGTAATAACATTTCTTTTATTAAAATAAAAGTCTTGACACAGGCATAAAATGTAAACAGTGATCAATTTTGAGGAGTGGATATTTGTTGTTCAAACAACAGTCATGTTGTATAGCCTCTGGTACAAAAATATGTATATTTTTTTATTTTTAATTTTTTTACACCAAGCAACCTACAGGGCTGTTGCTTTCCAAAATAGATATTTAATGAATTTCAGTTCTTCCCATTTTCTTCACCCATTCCTACAGAAAGAGTAGATTAATAACATACCCCACACCCAGTTTAATATCCTAGTTATTTAAAGCTTCCCCAGCAATTTTAAAGACCCCCCTAAATGATAATATATTCTAAAGTACATATTCAGGAAACAAACATTCTTTATGGTAGATTGGGCCAGAAACCAGTCCTTACAAGAAATACCAGTGATCCCAGAAACCAGTTTTTATGAGAAATACTAATGATCCCTGTCTAGCAACTTTTGTGTTGCTATTTGATTTTTACTTCTGTACTTGAAAGTCTTCTGTAGATTATAACTTAGTAGACACTATTTCAAATGAATTAAAATGAATTTAGTGTGAGACCTTTGTTATTTAGCTTATTTGTTCCTAGTACACATGCTATGGAATGATTATATCTGTTTCTGTGGTTGCTTCCTTTATATCGTTTAGCTTAAGTAGATAAGGCATTTATCTATATTCTGATTTAGTGAAAAAAGTACTATCTGTTCAATGCAATCTGTGCTAAGTGCCAGATGAGCGGTTAGAACATTAAGTGCTGTCAGAAGAGGGACCCCGGCGGTTGCTCAGTGGTTGAGCATTGATCCATGAATCAGGAGGTCACACACTCTGGTTGCAGGCTTGATCCCCAGTGTGGGACATGCAGGAGGCAGCCTATCAATGTTTCTCTCATTGATGTTTCTATCTCTCTATCTTTCTCCCTTCCTCTCTCTAAAGTAAATGAAAATATTCTTTTTTAAAAGAGTGATCATTTTTAGTAGGTGATTAGGCAAAATTTACCTAATTGAGTTGGGCCCTGAAAGTTTCAATAAAAAGGGAAAGGAAGTAGGGATTATCAAAGTAATCATTTTCAGATTTTGTTATTTCTATAATGTCTCTTCATCCTGTGCATAGTTTGGAAACTTCTCCCTTTTGACCTCTGGATAAATCTAAAGTCTTCATAATACTTCTCCAGGGAGTTCAAGAACATCTTACTTCCCTTGCTCTTTAGAGTCTTCTCCATCGAGCTTATCTATTAACTGTTCATCTCACTGGTCAGCTTTCATCCTTGAACTTTTTCAAAGCAGCATTATATTCACATAATGCTCTTTTTTCTGTGAGTCTTTCCCCTCCTCTATAATTTCCATCTTGTTAGGCTAGAGTTTACTGGGACCATAACTGATAATGGAACTCCCAGGACCTTTTATCGCTTTACCACTATGTACTTGACCTTTCATCCCAAACCTAAAATTATACATCATCTTGAATTTAATACGAATACTTCCATTCTTACAATGTGTAGTTTTAAAATATTTTTGTTACAACTTACATGCTATAAAGTGAAACTTGTATGTTTTTTAAAATAATGTAAAAAATTTTTTCATAAATGAAATATTTTTGAAGCCAATATATGTATGTCAAAAGAAATAGAATGACTCCTAGATTAGTAGTGATAAAAATCATTCTTATCTTAAGGCATAGTTCAAGTTCTACTTCCTTACTAAACACCCTCTTGAGTTCCCTCCCCTCCGACCCCCAACTATGTTGTTTATGCTATTTGGTCCTGCCATTCTCCCTTGCTAGTTGCTTATCTCTCTATCTTTCCTACGAAATTGTATATATTCTTTCTTAGGACAGAAATCAATGTTATTTACTTACTAATATTTCTTCCCATTTCCCATCTCAGTGCTTTGCCCATAGAAAATACTAATGTTTGTCAAATTGAACTGAATTTGTGTTTATCACTTTTTAAAGTAAGACAGTAACTCCTGGAATAATGTTGCTTCATTCAACATTGTTTCATTATAATGTTTATGAAGAAAAAAAAAATCAATTCCAAGCCAGGGCTACTATCTGTGTGGAGTTTGCATATTCTCCCCATGTTTGCGTGTTTCTCAGGGTATTCTGGTCTCCTCCCACATCCCAAAGATGTGTATATGTTAGGTTAAATAGTGTGTGTCTACATTGTCCTGGTCTGAGTGAGTGTGTGTGGGGGTGTGAGTGGCCTTGTAATTGGAGGGTTGGGGACTACCTTGTGCTCTAACCTGCTAGAAGAGGCTCTAGTCACCCATAACTCTAAACTGGTATAATTTGGGAAAGAATTATCTTACTTGGTTTTGTTTATCTTTCTTAAATGTATGTATAGCTCACATTTATTTCATTTTTAATGTTAGAAGTGTTTTGGGTCTTTACCTAGAAGTTTGGTGTTGTTTTTGTGACCAGAAATATGCCATGGGAACTTAACTCTTGCTTATAGAAACCAGCCTGTGCTAAAATTGGTTCATTTATATGTTGTATTACTTAAAGTCGCTCTTTCCGTGAACCCATCAATGGTGTTGAGAACCAACTTACTGTACCTGTATTGATTTCCTGTTTTTATTTTGTTATCAGCCCTACTTAAAAGCTACTAAGGAGTAGAGTACCTAGTAGTATAACATACATTTATATGATTTTAAAAAAACTTTGGATGAACCAAAGTACCCAAAAACTTTGTTGTTGTCTGAGTGAAAGGCAAACTTTCTCCCTTCTGACAACTGTTCTTGAGTTAGTCCAAGAACTTTTCCCAGGCAGCACTTTCCAGGTAGCACTTAATACTTAACGCTAGATTATGAAAGTTCCTGTATAAAATTAAATTGATCTTTCTCATATAAGAATGATCTTTATGTATATTATTTGGTCATATTTATTGTTTTCATCATATTTAAATATTTTAAATATTATTGAGTTTCTTTCTCCACTTTACAGGTTAGGAAACTAAGGCTTAAGCATAAAATTGCCAAGTTTATACAGGAAGTGGGAGTAGGTATGAACAAAATATTGCCTACTCTAAATTGAGATTAAGTTAGATGATTTCCCTGTCTTCTTCTGAAGTTGTGGGGTCTTTAACAGTATTTGAACATTTGCCTAGGTAGTAAAATATTTGAAAAATGCTGTGGGAAAGTGCTGAGTTTCTTTAAGACTCAAACTTTCAGTTACTATTTTCATTTGGCTCATTGGCTCACTGTGTGTAGGAGGGCTCCTCATGAAACAATGTATATATCACTTTTTTTTATTTTTTATTTTTTTTAGCTTCACCAGGTTTTAATGCTTCTATTTTTTTAATCCTTAGTTCTGGGAGGTGGTTATACAATTGTAAATACGACTGAGCTTTAAATTGTCTACCCCAGTGGTCAGCAAATCGCACCAAATGTGGCTCGTGAGCTGCGATTTGCCGCTCTTTTGACTAATGAGTTTGCCGACCACTGGTCTACCCACTTGCCCCCTGGGCTCTGTATATTCTGCCAAGGTTAAGAGAACCAAGATTCTTAAACACACTGGCTCCACCTACTGTCAGGCTAAGGCAAACATCTTGCCACTTTATCTTCATTCAGAGTTGTTTGAAATTTTATCCTTTTGCACATTGTTATTTCCCCCTTTCTTTCCTATACTTTTTTAAAAAAGGAAAAGCAATATTTTATTAATGCATATTTACTGTATAATTATTATACCCTCATAAAGATTAAAGCACAGTGCTAAATATTATATGGAAAATAATCTACAAATTTATCTAATACTAGAGGCCCAGTGCATGAAATTCATGCACGGATGCGGTCCCTAGGCCTGGCTGGTGATAGAAGCGCAAGTGTCTGGCGTGGAAGGGCAGGTCCCAGGTGACCTCTGGGCCCTGGAAAGCACCCAGGCCCTCATGCGCCCCCTTCTGCCTGAGTCATGGCATCCAAGTCCCCATGCAGAGATGCAGTGAGTGTGCTGGACGCCGCAGGCCAGGAAGCAGTGTGGGCTCTGGGCTGCCCAGCATTGCTGCACAGAAGCTGGGCGGGCAGTGTGCTCTCTCCTGGCTGGCCTCTCAGACCAGCTCCTGTGCAAACAATGGGGAGCCTGACCGGCCCCTGTGGTACCAGTAGCTCCCTGCCGCTGGGGCCTGGCTCACTGGAAGAAGCCATGCAGGTGTGGGGCGGGCTCCTCACTGGCGCCCAGTACCTAAGCATGGGGGCTTCCCTTGCGCGCAAGCCCTGGCATCCCAGGGCAGGGTAGGAGGGGGAGTGCGAGCAAGCTCAGCGGACACCCTACATTCTCACTGCACCTCCATCCACATTATCCTAGCCCCAGGTATCCAGTGAGATGTTTCAGCCCCCTGCCCCAGATGCTAAGGGAGATTGGTTGCCACCACCCATCCCCAGTTCCCTGTCCCAGGCTGGGGCCTGGCTCCGATCAGCCCTTCAGGGTCTGCCGACCACCGGTCACAATCTGGGACTCCTAACTCCTAACTACTCATCTGCCTGCCTGCCTGCCTGATCACCCCTAAGTGCCCCCCCCCCCTTGCTGGCCTGGTCACCCCCAACTGCTCCTTCCCGCCAGCCTGGTAGCCCCCAACTGCCCCCTGCGGGGTCTGGTCACCCCATGCAGCCTGCTGCTTAGTCATTTGGCCAATCCTCACTAACTTCCCTGCTGGCCTGGTCGCCCCACGTAGCCTGTTGCTCAGTCGTTTGGCCACCCCTCACTAACCCCCGTGCCGGTCTAGTCGCTCCACGCAGCATGTTCAGTTGTCTGTTCAGTTGCAATGGTTGCTTAGGCTCTTGTATATGTAGCTGATAAATAAGTATCAGTACACAATTACAAAATGAAAACTGTACTGAGATAATAAGAAAGAATTTGACAAAACACCATTGTAAAAATAACAAAATATTGTTCTGAATTCCTATAATAAAACTAAACTAATGTAGAATAGGTATTTTGTAACATTAACCATTGATGCATAAGAGTCATAACATATAATAGATATTAAAAAACCATTATCAGTAAATCACAATAAAAATAAATCAAATATGTTAGAAACCTATAAAAAAATGAGGGTAAATAAGGAAACAATTCTAAACAGTTATAACCCATGGAATTTTAAAGACTTCTTCCTTCAGCACAAATGAAAGAACCTTTAATCCAGAAGGCATACATAATATGAGAATTAGAAAATATGCTAAAAATCATTGACCTTTGAAATATCCCATTCAGATTAACACATACTATAGGAAAGACGAAGAATTGGGGGAGGCAATCAAAAATTCAAATTATGATTTCATGCCTGCGGTTAAGTAATAGCCATAAAGAACACATTTCTTAACTATGGAGCAACCTTTAGTTATGCAATTATTCAGTCACAAAGTACATGTACTACAGAGTATGTGCTTTGAACATTTATTAACTGAAGTCTGAGCCAACATTGATATAAGACAAATTACAAAATGAATACAGACAAAATATAATGCAGGCAAAGGTCAATCACATATTAAATGTAAGAGAAAGTTTAAAATATTATTAAACAAAGATAATCTTTCAGTCCTTACTATATGGCATACAATTTTCTAAGCCTTCTAACACCAGTAATATATTGAAATATTCTTGAGGTAAATTATCACAACTTTTCAGATAAAAACAATAGGCTCAGGGGTTTGTATGTAATGCTAGTTCAAACAGAAAATAAATTTGAAAATCAAGATTTGAACCTGGGCCTGTTGGCTCAGCTCACATGTTCTTAAGCACTAAACACCACTGCCCACTCAAGAAGTGAGTACAAAAACCATAGCAAAATCCAGCATATATAGAGACATGCTTCTAGAAAATTACAGGAGTGGTACTGTGTTACATTGTTACTGTAAAATGGCATCTGAATTATTCCTTGAGTGTGTTGATTTACAGTGACCGGACCCTGATGCTGTCTTAAGCAAGCTGTCCTCAGGTCTTGCTACTGTGTGAGGGAAGGGGTGAGTGTAGGGGATTCAGAAAACTTGGATATCTAGGGGCTAAAAATTAATATGTTAAAAAAGTAACAGTGTACTGCATCGAGATTGATAAATAATCTGAGGAAAGGCAGAATAACAAAACTTTTGCTTTCACATTTATAAAAATACTAGAGGCCCGGGGCACGAAAATTCATGCACTGGAGGGGGGCATCCCTTAGCCCAACCTGCCCCCTCCTTGAGGGGTGGGAGGTGACCGGGAGATCAGGGGAAGGCAATGCCCCATCACACCTCTGATGCTGCCACTGCCAGCAGTGTAAGCCTCAGCCAGCCCTGGTTACCTGATCCTCGGGCAGCACTGGGCATCTGGGCAGCTGCCATCAGAAGTTTGCCTGTGCCTTGGACTGGCTCTGAGTGGCTGGGGAGCTGAGGAAACTGGGGGACTCCAGAGGCAGGTGTGCGGAGTAGCAAGGGACATGACAAGGAGAATGGATGAATTCACTCTGTCCATATACATATGTGCAGATATAATGAAACTGTCAAGAACACAGCATTGGAGGCTTACCATGAGTCCATGATGATGAATCCCTGGTGGGGAGGACAAAGAGTTTGTTGGAGGGAATTTGTTAGCAGCAGGCCTTTATCAATGTCTAAACTTCAGAGGAGATGTGATTATAATACAGTAGGTCCTCGGATTACGTCAGAGATCCATTCCTACGGTGCGACGTAATACGATTTTTTGCCGTAAGTCAGAACCCACCTACATAAACACCTACGTCACTACATACACAGCAGTAATGAAATGAAAGAGTAAAAAAAAAAATTTTTAAGGAAGATAATTCCTGACCTTTACTTATGGTAAATAAATAATAAAAAACATAAAGCACATATGTACATACGTCAAAATGACAGAACTTGTATTTTTATACATACTATAAATGGGAGATGGCAATATAACCAAGAAATGATGTATGTCGAGCCCGACGAAACCTGGGGACTGCCTGTAGTTAAAAGGAAATAACATACCAACTGAATTATCAATTACACAATATATTTTAAAAATAGAAATTTATCACTTTTGGCATGTTAACCTTTTTGAGGCTAAATGTCCTTTTTTGTTACCTATAATAATAAAAGTGTAATATGCAAATGGATCGAACGACCAAACAGCAGAACAACTGTCTGGACGACCTTCCAGATGACCACACTATGACACGCACTGGCACCAGTGCAATGCGATTGGTTGGGTGGCCCCACCACTGCTCCATGATTGCCCCACAGAGGGAAGCCCAGGCCACCCTCTGAGGGGTGATCGATGGAGAGGCTTCACAATTGATCACCCCACAGAGGGAGTCCCAGGCTACTCTCAACGTGGCAATCAATCACAGAGCCCCAGCCAGGTGGGTGGGGCCTCCCTCTGGGGGACAATTGATCCAGGGGCCCACATCGATTGCCCCACAGAGGGAGGTCCAGGTCACTGGCCAGTGATGCTGTGGTGGGTGTGCCAGGCTGGCCAGCAATCACCCTGCAGAGGGAGGCGACTGGTGGTGGGGGAGGAAGGGCAGCGCCACACAGATGTCAAGCAATGGCACCAGGGCTAGCTGCTGGCAGCCAGGGGAAGCAAAGCCCCGATAGGCCCTGATCGCCAGCCAGGCCTAGGGACTCTACCTGAGGGGTCCTGGATTGCAAGAGGGCACAGGCTGGGCTGAAGGATGCCACCATCCCCATGCATGAATTTTGTGCATCGGGCCTTTATTATAAAAACTAGAGACCCAGTGCATGAAATTTGTGCATGGGGGTGGGAGTGTCCTTCTGCCCAGCTTGCACCCTCTCCAGTCTGGGACCCCTCGAGGCATGGCCAACTGCCCATTTAGGCAGTTGGACATCCCTTTCACAATCCAGGATTGCTGGCTCCCAACTGCTTGCCTGCTTGCCTTCCTGATTGCCCCTAAACCACTTCTGCTTGCCAGCCTGATCACCCCCTAATCACACCTCTGCCAGCCTGATTGACGCCTAACTGCTTTCCTACCAGCCTGTTTGCCCCTAATTGGCCTCCCCTGTGAGCCTGGTTACCCTAACTGCCCACCCCTGCAGGCCTAGTCACCCCTAACTGCCCTCCCCTGCAGGCCTAGTCACCCCTAACTGCCCTCCCCTGCAGGCCTGGTCCCCCCACAACTGCTCTCCTATGCAGACCTTGATCCCCCCAACTGCCCTTCCCTGCAGGCCCAGTCACTCCAACTTCCTCTGCTGGACTGATCACCCCTAACTACCCTCCCCTGAAGGCTTGATCTCCCCCAGCTGCCCTCCCCTGCTGACCTGTTCGCCCACAACTGCCCTCCATTGCAGAACTGGTCCCTCCCAGCTGCCCTTTCCTGCTGGTCATCTTGTGGTGGCCATCTTGTGTCCACATGGGGGCAATCATCAAAATATATTTTTAAAATATATTGTATAATTGATAATTCAGTTGGTATGTTATTTCATTTTAACTACAGGCAGTCCTCAGGTTACGTCGGGCTCCAGTTGTGTTGGAGTGATGGTCAGTCTGCATATTACTTTTTTATTAGATAGGATAGAGGCCTGGTGCATAGGTGGGGGCCAGCTGGTTTGCCCTGAAGAGTGTTTCAGACCAGGGTGTGGGTTCCCTTGTGGTGTGGTTGGCCTGGACAAGGGGCCTGTGGTGGTTTGCAGGCTGGCCATGCCCCCCGTTGACCCAAGCAGAGGCCCTGATATCTGGAATTTATTTATCTTCTACAATTGAAACTTTGTAGCCTGGAGTGGAGGCCTGGGCCAGCCAGGGTGTGTGGAAAGCTTGGCATCCTCCATCACTGGGGCAACCCAAGCCTCCCTCCTGCTTCTCTCTGTGGCCATACCCATTTTGGTTGGGTTAATTTGCATACTTGCTTCTGGTTGGCTTGTGGGCGTGGCTTGTGGGTGTAGCGGGGTTAGGCCAATTTGCATATTACTCTTTCATAGATAGGATAATAGTGTTGCTTTTTTTCTGGTCTCCTCTAATTATCTGAAATCATGTATCTGGATCTCTTAACACAGTTGCTTGCATAAAGAGACATGAGGTGAGGGATGTTCTTACTCTGTAGAATAGTTGATATAATGGATATGAATCAGTGAAAATTAATATGTACTTATCCAAAATTAATAAATTTTGACCTCATCACAATCATCAGAACAAAGGCCGCCTCAAGGGCAAAATAACATAATAACACACAACAGGAAATGGATTCTACTGAAAGGCAGTGTTAGTAGCAGGTGGTTGTAGAAACAACTTCACAGCACTGCCATGGAGAAGGTTGATGGACAGAGGTATAGTCAGCAACATAAACTGTTGGCCATAGCCAGAGAATAAGAGAGCACTGGGATGTGGGTCAACTATGTGAAGTTTTTATGGAATCCAATTTAAAAGATGAGATGCAAAGCAGCCTTTAAGTGTTAACTGAAGAATGTCATTTCACCTGGGGAGAGAAGATTACTGTAGTTCTTCAATATCATGTTTCTGGACAGAGTTCTCTGAGCAGGGTCCAGGCATTCCCACTCCTCCTGAGAGAATTCGATGGCCACACTACTGATAACGAGTCTTTTTTGGCTCTTCTTTCCTTTTCCTCTAGGCCTCTTTCTCAGGTGAGATCAATCCTGAGTGTGTCTGATGTTCAACTCTATTCACTTATAGGTTTCCTATACTTTTGATATTAGAGTTTTCTTTTTGCTTTGCAAGAGGTGACTTTACATATTAACAAATTTTGAAGTTACTGAACTGTTGTCAACCTTCTTACCAATAAATTGTATTTGGTGTATAAAAATCATAGTTTTCAGATTTTTGGAAATCCCTAAGTTAATATACAAGTAGGATTTCTCTCTTGGGAAAAAAAAAGATTTCTTAACAATATTTTAGTACACTATTGTGTGAGATATGAATGAACCTCTAGTTTTTATTTCCAGAAAAAACAAAAACAAAAAACACACACCTGTTTTAATTGAATTTTCTGGGATCACCTCAAATTCTTAGTAGAAGTAAGTTAACCTTTTTTTTTTCTATCATTCATTTATACTATTATTATTTTTTTAAATCCTCACCTGAGGATATACTTAGAGAGAAGAAGGTGGGGTGGGGGGATTTGGAGAGAGAGAGAGAGAAACATTGATCATTTTCCTCCCATACACACTAACTAGGGAAGGAATCCACAACCTAGGTATTTACTCTGACCAGGAATGGAACCCAAAACCTTTTGGTATACAGGGCAATGCTCCAACCAACTGAGCCACTCAGCCAAGGCCATTTAAATTATTAATATTTTAATTTTAAATCATAAAACAATATATTCACACTAGAGACCTGATGCACGAAATTTGTGCAAGTGTAGGCATTCCTTCCCTCGGCTACTGACACCAGCTTCCCTCCGTCACCCAGGACCTGAGCCTTGGGCTTCCCTCCAGCTGCTGGCAACTGGAACCCAGGCTTCCCTGAGAGAGGGAGGCCCCACCCACCCCCCACAGCCTGCCTGTCAGTGGCCTGGGCCTCCCTCTGTGGGGTGCTCATGGAGCAATGGCCGGGTCCCCAACCAATCACATTGCACCCATATTGGCTGTCCTGGTGCCAGAGGGTGTCATAGTGTGGTCCCAGGTGGTCATCCCGATGGTTGTTCCATTGTTCGGCCGTTAGGTTGATTTGCATATTATGCTTTTATTATATAGGATTATATATAGGAACTATGGGGGAAAAGAACAGGAAAAAAATTTCATTATTTCTCCATCTTAAAATTCCCATTCTTGTCATTTTGGTGTTTGGAGAACCCTCACAAGGCATAGTTTTACCCAGCCATGATTGGCGAAAACCTAGTTTTGTAATTGTGCTAATTTATCAAATTGTTTACACCTCAGCTTCAAATTCACTATTGCATGCTCTGAGAAAATGGACCTGGGCCCTTAAAATATTTCCTTTGACAAGCTGGCAAGATATTAAATTTTGTCAGTGTAGGACACAAGAGAGGAAGGGGTTTTTCTTCCTGGTGTATTCTGGCTTTTCCAGAGCCCGGGTCTGCAGTGTGCAAGTAACTTATCCAGCATCTGTCTCATACAATGCTTGAGGCTTCTCCCATTGCCCAGATCCTGAAGCTGGATCAGCTTCTCCAGGCCAGCTCTTGGCAGAGTACTGCAATCAGTAGCACCTGGTAAGCCATAATCTCCTTCCTCTTAGTCGGCAGCTTTCCCTGGCACCCAGGGAAAAGTAGATTAAGATTAAATTCCAAACCTGGGGTGGGAATGGCTGGGGGAGCAGTCAGTTGAGGGGAAAGGAAACATATATAAAACTATAGACAATAAAAAAAAGTAAAGAATAAATTCTGGAGTGGATTTTCAATAAAGTGTGTAGGTGTAGTGCCCAGCAATTTCTCTGCTCTTTGATGAGCTATGGTCATGCACTGTCCAACAAGATCTGGATCTCAGCCCTAGCTGAGACCTCTTTTAGTGTCCTCTCTCCATCTTTGAGGTAGTAGTTTTCTATACATCTGCTATTTGTGTATTTTCTCTTTACTTCTTACTAGCTAATCCCTCTTACTCCAATTCTCTCTTATACTAACTTGTGACCCAGCACATAAAATTGCACAAGTCCCAGACCCACAGGAAATTGCAAAAGACCCAGGACTCCAGGCCCCCCCTGGGACTCCTCTTGAGTCCCATCGTGTCACGAGACCCAGAGTCAAGTCCCCACCCACCCATGTGTGCCTAATCGTGCATGCAGCCCCACCCACCCACTCGTGCCAAGCACCTCTCCTGGTGACTGGTCTTTGGTCTTTATGGCATTAGGGTCACTGGGTTTTTATAATATAAATGATTCTTTTTTAAAAAAATATATTTTATTGATTTTTCACAGAGAGGAAAGGAGAGCGATAAAGAATCAGAAACATTGATGAGAAAGAGACATCAATCAGCCGCCTCCTGCACGGCTCCCACCAGGGACATGCCTACAACCAAGATACATGCCGCTGACCAGAATCGAACCTGGGACCTTTCAGTCCGCAGGCCGATGCTCTATCCACTGAGCCAAACTGGTTTCAGCTAGATGATTGTTTATAGTAAACTCTTCCTGTTCAAATTATTTTGTCATTTATCTCTCACTAGAGGCCTGGTGCATGAATTTGTGCACATTTGGGGTCCAGCAGGCCTGCCCTGTTCGGGGCTGATCAGGCCGGGCCAGATGGGGAGAGGTATTATGGGTAGTTGGCTGGCCATCTCCATGCCCAGGTTGAACTCCTGGTTGAGGGGACAATTTGCATATTAGCCTTTTATTATATAGGATGATTAGACCCTGACCAATACTTTTTAATCAAAATTTTTCATTCTGTGATCATTTTCTGTGCATGTTCAGTGAAGTTAAATTAGTTAACATTTATATATCACTTTATTTTGCAAGCAATTTCATATCTATTATTTTACAAATCAGTTTTTTATAAAAATTTATTTTTTTCCTCTTGACTTTATAGTCTTAGTTTGACTCTGTAATCTTCTTGACTTTAGTTTTTTTGCCTTTGTGATTAATTTTTCATGGCTTATTTAAAATTTGTTGCAACTTGAACATCATGAAGATGTTCTCCCATGTTTTCTTCTAACAGTTATATTGTTTTACCTTTTACCTTTAAATCCACAGCACATCTGAAATTTATTTTTTGTAAGAGTTGTGAGTTTCGTGTCCAGATTCATTTTTCCTATGTAATTATCTAGTTACCTTTATTGAAAAGACCATCTTTTTTTTAGTAATATATTTTTATTCATTTCAGAGAGGAAGGGAGAGGGAGAGAGAGATAGAAACATCAGTGATGAGAGAGGAATTATTGATTGGCTGCCTCCTGCATGCCACCCACTGAGGATCAAGCCGGCAACCTGGGCATGTGTCCTTGACTGGAATCGAACCTGGGACACTTAGTCTGTAGGCTGACACTCTACCCACTGAGCCAAACTGGCTATGGCAAGACCTTCTTTTTTTTCTTTCTTTCTTTTTTTTTTTTGAAGACCTTCTTTTTATACTATACTGCAGGGCCATGTTTTTCATAAATCAGGTAAATAAATGTTAGTTTGTTCTTAGAATGTTTTTTTAAAATATATTTTTATTGATTCAGAGATAGGAAGAGAGAGGGGGAGAGAGAAACATCAATGATGAGAGACAATCATTGACCATGGATCAAGCTTGAAACCCAGGCATATGCCCTGACTGAGAATTGAACAGTGACCTCCTGGTTCATTGGTCAGTGCTCAACCACTGAGCACACTGGACAGTTCTTGGAATCTTAACTGTTCTATTGTTCTATTTGTCTATCCTTGCCAATAGGCCTTGGTATCTAATAGTATAAATCAAGCATGTCAAATTTGTAGCCGGCGCCGGCCACGAGTTTGACATGCTTGGTGTAAATACTTATATTTTGTTGTTTTCTTGGCCTTTTTAATTTTCATAGAAAGTTTAGAATCAGCTTATCAATTTGTATCCAAAAAAACCTGTTAGGAGTTTTATTAGTCTTGCACATCTTTTTCTAGGTTTGTACCTGGGTCTGTGATGTGTTTTGATGCTATTGTAAGTTATATCTGTAGCTCCAGAGCTGCAGTTACAAGTTCAAGCTGCAGTCTTACTCTGAGTCAAAAATGTCTTTAATCTATTTTTGTTGAGGAGAGGAAGATAGTGCCGACAGGATGGAGGTGAGGGAGAGGAAGTGAGTGAGTGAGGGTATGAAAGGAGAGTGTGTGGATGTGTGTGGTGGTGTGTGCATGAGTGAGTAAGGGACAATTAAATCTCACAGGAGCAGCAGGGGCTGGCAGACAGGCTCTCTTGGACAAGGAGAGACTACCACTACTTCAGGGACTTCCTGGACTGCTGGACTCCAGCATGGAGCCCACACCATCTTGAAGGGGAGAATGTCCTTTTTTAGGAACTCATCAACATCAACCAGACAGGCCTTGGAACTGTTCTGCGACCCAGCAGCCACCCTAGCCAAAATCCTGCTGCCCCACCCGCAGACCTGCAGATCCTGGGACCTCCACCTCCAAAGGTGCACTGCTCGGCAGCAGTAAGTGCTGCCTCCCTCCCCAGTGGACTAAACATTCGTGCGTTTCCAGTGCACGCAGGCAGCCAGGGTACTCCACTCCATAGGCAGCACCTGGGAGCCACTGGGAACCTCTGCAGGTGTGATTTTGTATAGACAAAGGTGCACAGCCTTATAGTAGAAATTCTGATCTCCCTCTTCCTGAATAACTAACTGCCCACGAACACCTCAGCTAATGCAACTTCAGTGCCAGGGCTCCTCAGAGTGTGTCAGAGCTCTGCGCAGGCAAAAGCATTGCCAGTCTGCGTGTGCACTTCCAAAGGGCAGGCACCCTGAGCCCATCTACCCAGAGGGAGCTTGTGGGAGCTGCTGTGAGTTCTGGCTGGGTGTGATCTTGGACTAACAGGGACACACATAGAGTCCCAAACAAGATGAACCCTAAACACCAACACCGAGACACAAACTGCCAAACACCAAGGACAAAGAAAGAATCTTAAAGGTTGCCAGAGAGAGACAAAGTTACCTACAAGGGTTCTCCTATTAGATTATCAATAGATTTCTCAACAGAAACACACCAGGCCAGAAGGGAATGGAATGAAATTTATAAACTGATGCAAATCAAGGGACTGAACCCAAGAATACTATACCTAGCAAGGCTATCATTCAAAACTAAAGGTGGAATCAGGAGCTTCACAGGCAAAAAAGGACTAAGAGTTTATCACTACCAAGCCAGCAGTGCAAGAAATGCTAAAGGGACTGCTGTAAAAGAAGAAAGAGAAAGGCAAGAAGAAACACAAACAGTAAGGAAAAAATATGACAACAAACATGTTCTTGTCAGTAATAACATTAAATGTAAATGGATTAAATGCACCAATCAAAAGACATAGGGTAGCTGAATGGATAAGAAAACATGACTCATATATTTTCTGTCTGCAAGAGACCCACCTCAGAACAAAGGATTCACACAGACTGAGAGTGAAGGGATGGAAAAATATTTTTATGCAAATTAATTGGGAAAAAAAGCTGGGGTTGCGATACTTATATCTGATAAAACAGACATCAAAGTAAAGGCCATAATAAGAGATAGGGAAGGCCACTACATAATACTAAAAGAAGCAATTGAACAAGAAGATATCACTCTGGTAAACATATGCACCCAATATAGGAACAACCAAATACGTAAAACAACTTCTGAAAGACATCAAGGAAGAGATTGATAGTAATACAATCAT
>JAAGEH010000005.1:3384046-3420819 GCA_011751065.1 Lasiurus cinereus
CAAACAAAAAAATAAGCATAAGAAACAGCAATCCTAAATGACATACTAGATCAGATGGACTTAATTGACATCTTTAGAACATCCCACCCCAAAGATACAGAATATACATTCTTTTTCAGTGCACATGGAACATTTTCTTTCTTTTTTTAAAAATCTTTTATTATTCAGATTATTACATTTGTCTCTCTTTTTTCCCCTCCATAACTCCCCTCCACCCCGCTCCCACCCCTCCCTCTATCTTTGCCTTTCCCCCCAATTGATGAGTCCATAGGTGTATGATTTTTATCCAGTCACTCCCTGTACCCCCCTCCTCCCTTTCCCCCTGAGAATTATCAATCCACTCCCTTTCTGTGCTCCTGATTCTAGTATATTCACCAGTTTATTCTTAGATTAAATTTTTAGATTCACTTGTTGATAGATATGTATTTGTTGTTCATAATTTTTTATCTTTTACCTTTTTCTTCTTTCTCTTCTAAAAGAGTACCTTTCAGCATTTCATATAATACTGGTTTGGAGTTGATGAACTCCTTTAGCTTTTTCTTATCTGTGAAGCTCTTTATCTGCCCTTCAATTCTGAATGTTAGCTTTGCTGGATAGGGTATTCTTGGTTGTAGGTTCTTGCTATTCATCACGTTGAATATTTTTTACCACTCCCGTCTGGCCTGCATCGTTTCTGTTGAGAAATCAGCTGACAGTCATATGGGTGCTCCCTTGTAGGTAATTAATTGTTTTTTCTCTTGCTGCTTTTAATATTTTCTCTTTGTCTTTTGCTCTTGGTATTTTAATTATGATGTGTCTTGGTGTAGTCCTCTTTGGATTTCTTTTATATGGGGTTCTGTGTGTTTCCTGAACTTGTAAGTCTATTTCTTTTACCAGATGTGGGAAGTTTTCAGTCATTATTTCTTGAAATAGGTTTTCAGTATCTTGCTCTCTCTCTTCTGGCACCCCCACAATTCTGATGTTGGTACGCTTGAAGCTGTCCCAGAGGCTCCTTATATTATCTTCACATTTTTGGGTTCTTTTCTCTTCTTGCTTTTCTAATTGAGTGTTTTCTGATTATATTTCAAATTTTTGACTTGATTCTTGCCTTCCGCTAGTCTGCTGTTAGGTCTCTGTATAATATATATATATTTTCAGTCAGTGTATGTTTAATTTATATTTGGTCCTTTATCATCTCTAGTTGGATCTTTTGCATCTCTAGTTGGTCCTTTTGTATCTCCTCTAGGGACTTGCTAAATTTATCCATCTTTTCTAGCATATTCTTGAAAAACCTTGTAAGTGTGGTTTTGCACTCTATATCCAGTCTTTTTTTTCCCCTCCATTTCTTTTGTTTGTGATCCCTTCCCTTGTCTCAGCATTTTCACTATGCTCGGAGAACTTCTGTGTTGGATTCAGCCTTATGATACCAGACTTGAAAAACCGCAAAAGCCTCTCTTGAGCTTGGGATGGGTGGAGTCTCAGGGCTTAAGGGACCACCTTGCCTTCCATTTGGGCCTGCCCTCCACGGCCCCTGAGTCTCACGTGACTGGGTAGTCGCTGGAGCGGTCCCTGGATGCGCTTGCGCTCTCTCTCGCAGTGCCTCTAGACTGCTGCCTTTCTAGCTCCCCTGTGCTACGGGACCACACGAGTCTGGGTCCCTAGGGTTTCGCCCAAAACTGGGGTTTAGTGAAGTTAGAAGTGACACAGTTGGGAGGGTCTGTCTCCCACCCACTCGTGAAAGCCAGTAGCACAATCAGCAGTCTGTCTCTGCGGCGCAGTGCTGTGCGCGCCACCAGACTTCTGCTCTTTTGCGACTCTCCTAAATTTCCGTGCACTTCTCCCCCTTCAGAGTCCAAACTCCCCCTGTATGAGTTTCGGCTGGATCAGAGGTTTAGTGTCGTAGGATAAGGAGTTCAATGCCTTTGAGAGTCTCCGTCTCCTTCCAGCCAGAGAAGGCCAGCCAGGTTCGCCGTCACTCGCTCTCTCCACGTGCACGCATCTCCATACCTTAGCTTTTTGCAGCTCCTCTGGGTTTCTGTGAGCCCCTCTCTTTCTCTCTAGTTGTAGAATTTCCACTCTGCCAGCTTTCCTGTGGTTCTGGATGATGTCCGTTCTGTCTTTTAGTTGTAGTTTTAAAATTGTTGTGCGAGGCAGCAGTGTAGGTGTTCACCTATACCGCTATCTTGAATTCTCCTCGTTCAGTTTGTTTCTTTTCAATACAGGCTCCTAAGGAGAAGTTTGAAGTAAAAGATGTGGAGTCTTTCTCTGTTACTTTATGGCCTCATATATTAAAAAGACACCTGTAGGTGGGTAACAGAAAGGTAGACAAGGGGCCTGGCCGGTTTGGCTCATCGGCCTGTGGACTGAAGGGTCCAGGTTTGATTCCAGTCCCACATGGAACATTTTCAAGGATAGACCACATATTAGGACACAGGCAAAGTCTCTTCAAATTCAAGAAGATAGAAATCATATCAAATATCTTCTCAGATCATAATGGCATAAAACTGGAAACCAACTACAATAAAAACAATCCAAAAAAAATCAAACACTTGGAGACTAAATAGCATGCTATTAAACAATGCTGGGTTACCAGAGAGATCAAAGAAGAAATAAAAAACATCATGGCAACAAATGACAATGAAAACACAACAATCCAAAATCTATGGGACACAGCGAAAGCAGTCTTTAGAGCGAAGTTCATAGGTCTACAAGCCTAGTGTAAAAAACAAGGAACAATGGTAATAAATTACCTAATCCTACAACTCAAAGAGCTAGAATGAGAACAATAAGAAAAAGCCCAGTATAAGCAGAAGGAACGGAATAATAAAGATCAGAGCAGAGATAAACAACATAGAGACCAAAGGAACAATACAGAAGATCAACAAAACCAAGAGCTGGTTCTTTGAAAGGATAAAGAAGATTGATGAAGCTCTAGCCAGTCTCACCAAGAAGGAAAGAGAAAGAACCCAAATAAACAAAATCAGAAATGAAAGAGGAGAAATAACAACAGACCCCACAGAAATAAAAGGATTGTTTAAAAATACTATGAAAAACTCTATTCCAACAAACTAGACAACTTGGAGGAAATGGACATATTCCTAGAAAAATACAAACTTCCGAAACTCAATCAGGAAGAATCTAAACATCTTAATAGGTGATAACTATGGAAGACATTGAAGGAATTGTCAAAAAGCTTCCAGCAAATAAAAGCCCATGGCCAGATGGCTTTACAGGTGAGTTTTACCATTCAAGGATGAACTAAAACCTATCCTCAGACTGTATCAAAAAATTCAAGAGAAAGGAACACTTTCAAGCTCATTCTATGAAGCCAGCATTACCCTAATACCAAAACCAGGTAAAGACAACACAATGAAAGAGAATTACAGGCCAATATCCCTCATGAACATAGATGCCAAAATCCTCAACAAAATTTTAGCAAATCAGATCCAGCATTATATCAGAAAGATCATACACTACGACCAAGTAGATTTATCCTGGGGATGCAAGGATGATACAATATCCGCAAATCAATAAACATGATACATCACATAAACAAATTGAGAGATAAAAATTACATAGTCATATCAATTAATGCAGAAAAAGCATTTGACAAAATCCAGCCCCATTTCTTGATAAAAACTCTCAGCAAGGTGGGAATAGAAGGATCATACCACAACATAATAATAAAAGCCATATATGACAAACCCACAGCTAACATCATACTCAATGGGCAAAAATTAAAACCATTTCCTCTAAGAATAGGAACAAGACAGGGATGCCCACTCTCAACATTCCTGTTCAACATAGTACTGGAAGTACTAGCCATTGCGATCAGTCAAGGAGAAATAAAAGGCATCCAAATTGGAAAAGAAGTAAAATTGTCCTTATTTGCAGATGACATGATACTATATATAGAAAACCCTAAAGATTCCATCAAAAAAATTTAGACTTAATAAATGAATTCAGCAATGTAGCAGGATACAAAATTAGTACCAAGAAATCTATTGCATTTTTATACACCAACAGTGAACTTATAGACAGAGAGACTAAAAAAGCAATCCCATTTACCATTGCACCAAAAAAAAAAAAAATTAAAATACCTAGGAATAAACTTAACTAAGGAGATTCTATTTTCACTTCCTTTAGATATATACCAAAAGGTGGAATTGCTTGATCATATTGTAGTTTCAATTTTAATTTCTTTTGGAACCTCCAAACTGTTTTTCATAGTGACTGTGCGTCTTTATATTCCCATCAACAATGCACAATAATTCCACTTTCTCTACACCCTTGCCAACATTTGATGTTAGGTGCATGTATATTTACAATCGCTATATTCTCTTGATGAATTGATCCTTCATTATTACATAATGATCTTTGTCTCTTGGCTTAAAGTCTGATAAAAAGAGTAACCAGCTATCCTTGCCCTCTTGATTTTTTTCACTTGCATAGAATATCTCTTTTCATCACTTCACTTTGAGCCCATGTGTGTCCTTGAAGCTAAAGTGAATCTCTTGGAGACTTTAACCATTTAGAGTAATAATTACTATTTTTTAACATATCTTTATTGACTTCAGAGAGGAAGGGAAAGAGAAAGAGAGATAAAAACATCAATGATGAAAGAGAATCATTGATTGGCTGCCTCCTGCACGTCCTCTACTGGAGATCAAGCCCACAACTTAGGTATGTGCCCTTGACCAGAATCTTACCTGGGACCTTTCAGTCCACAGGCTGACGCTCTATCCACTGAGCCAAACCAGCTAGGGCTAGAGTAATTATTAATAGCCTACTTTGGATTACTAATGCATATCTGGCTGTTTTGTAGTTCTCTTGTTCCTTTCTTCCTCTCCTGTGTTCCTTTGTGAATTGATGATTTTCTGTATGGTAGGCTTTGCTTCCCTTCTCTTAATTTTTTTTTAAATAAACAAAGTTATCTTTTTTAAAAATATATTTTTATTGATTTTTTTACAGAGAGGAAGGGAGATGGATAGAGAGTTAGAAACATCGATGAGAGAGAGACATCAATCAGCTGCCTCCTGCACACCTCCTACTGAAGATGTGCCCACAACCAAGGTACATGCCCTTGACCAGAATGGAACCTGGGACCTTTTAGTCAGCGGGCCAATGCTCTATCCATTGAGCCAAACCGGTTTTGGCTCTTAATTTTTTTTTTGGTATCTCCTATAGGTTTTTGCTTTGTGGTTGCCATTAGGCTTATATTTAACAGTCTCTTTCACGCTGATAGTTTCTCATACTAAAACTCTACCTTTTATTCTCCCATTTTAGGTTTTTGATAATACAGTTTACCTATTTTTTATTGTGTATTCATTCACAGATTATTGTAGATTTACTTAATTTTAAATATTTTGTTTTTCTTTTACTTTTATTGCTAGAGTGACTACTAGTATATACCATCATATTACAGTTCTGAATTTGGCTATATATTTACCTTTTCCAGTGTGTTGTATATTTTCATGTTAGTAATATTCATTCAAATCAGCTTGAAGATCTTTGTTTTTTATCTAAGTGTTTATAGCTATAAATTTTCCCTTTAGTACTACTTTTGTTGCATTTCATTAATGTTATGTGTTCATTTTAATTAATCTCTGAGTATTTTGTAATTTCTCTTGATATTTTTTCTTTGATCTGTTGGTTGTTGTTTAATTTCCATAAGTTTGTGAAAATTTCCAGTTTTTCTTCTGTTATTTATTTCTTCATTTTATTGTGGTTGGAGGAGATACTTTATATGCTATCTATCTTTTTAAGCCTATTGAGACTTAATTTATGGCCTAATATATGATCTACCCTGGGAAATGTTCCATGTGCACATGAGAAGAATTTATATGCTATTGTTGTAGGGTAGAGTGTTCTGTATATCTCCATTAACTTGTATATGTCTTATGTAATATCAGTTCTAATGTTGAAATTCATTTATTTGAAATTTTGAATGTATTGTGCCATTTTATTCTACCCAGAATAAATTTATAAAATAGTTTAGCTATTTATTTCCCCATTTTATTATTTATTTATGCTGTTGGTTTTTTGTTGTTGTTTCTTTGCTATTGTTTGAGTTTTGTTTTTATAAAGATAAGAACTGGGAGGTCATGATTTGATTCCCAGTCAGGGCACATGGGTGAGCATCATCATTGATTCAATTTCTGGTCATGGCATATAGCCAAGTTTCCAGTTTATTCCCTGGTCAGGGTACACATGGAAAGCAGCTGTTCATCGATGTTTCTCTCTTCTTTCTCCCTTCCTTTTTTTTCTCTAAAATCAATAAAAGAAAACATACTTAAAAAAGAAAACAAAAACAAAGATCAGATTCATTGCCTTTTATGTTTTACTAGAAATTAAAAACATTACTACAAAAATGAAATTTTAAAAAGAAGTGCTAAGTATAAATCCTCATTTATTAGTATTTGATTCAGCAGACAAAATTAACTCAATCCTGTATTTCATCTTGTCATACTGTATCCATGGACCATCCTTTCCAACCTATTTTCTGCTCTATCTTTGAGGTTTTTTCTGAGACACTTTTTTGTTTTACCTTTAGAATTTACAATTTTCTTTAGTATTTGTTCAGGTTGACAATTCTTAATTTTATTTGTCTGAAGGCATCTTTATTTTACTTGAGTTCTTTTTGTTTGTTTTTATTTTGTAATCTGCACCTTTGGGTTTTTTTTTTTTTCTTGATCTTTTAGAGAGAGTGGGAAAGAGAGGGAAAGACAGAGAGAAATGTTGATGTGAGAAAACCACATCGATTGGTTGCCTCCTGCACACATCCCTACCAGTGCCCAAGCCTGGAAGGAGACTGCAACCAAGGTATGTACCCTTAACTGAAATCGAACCTGGGACCCTTTGGTCCATAGGTCGACACTTAATCCACTGAGCCAAACTGGCCAGGGCCTACTTGGTTTCTTATAAGAAATTTTTGTTGAGTAGAAAATTTTTTTAAACACCTTGTAAATATCATTTCACCATCTTTCTGAGAAGTTATCTTTAATGTTTGTTAATGGCCAAGTGAATATATCTTTATTTAAAGTAGTATTGGTTAACTTATCTTCTTGTGCTTTTCTTCTATAGGGAATACAGTGAGTAACCTGATTATGATTATACCTCCAATTTTTGGTGCAATTCAGAGTGTTAGAGATGGACTGGAAAAGCGGTACATTGCTGCTTATTTAGCACTTACAGGTATGTATCACACTTCATCTAAAAATATTCAGTGTTCAGGCTGTTTTTCTCATTCATTCCTAATATTGGTTCTCAATTTTGTGTTGTTTATTAATTTTGTGTTTGTTATAAATTAGAACTCCATAAATCTTGCCAGTGAATTGAATGCATTTTTTAAAATCACAAAATATTTCAAGCATACAAAAAAGAACAGAAAAAATATAACAAATATATCCATGTCTCTTATTATGGAGCTTTGTCAGATTTTAGTACCTTGAAATATTTGTTTAAGATCTTACTTTTTCTTTTTAAAAGAAATAAACTACTGCCCTGGCCGGTTTGGCTTGGTGGACAGAGCATCGGCCTGCAGACTCAGGGGTCCTGGGTTCGATTCCGATCAAGGGCGTGTATCTTGGTTGCGGGTACATCTAAGCTAAAAACATTATTTTTGTTTTAGCACAAGATAGATGTTACTTATATATGAGCATAAACACTTAAATACCACAAAACTGTAAGCTATAATATATCATGTCAGATTCTACCATAACTAGATTAGTAATTGGATGTGAGAGACTTTGATTTCTGAATCTGTTTGTATATGCATGATATTTTAAGAAAGTTACTTAATTTTTCTTCAAAAAGAAGACTTATCCACAAACTTAGCACTTTGCATTATTTCCTGGAGAATGTTAAGAATGTTTATAAAATATCAATAATCATAATCAGTAATAACAATAGGAATAAAAAGATCTGAGGTGTTTTCAGGTTGCTTTAGAATAATGGTGGCCTCTTATGTTAGAATTTGTCCACTCATTTCCCCAGAAAACCAAACAGGTTAAGAAATAGTGTAATTTTTTTTTTAATAATGTAAATAAAGCCATACTTAACTCACACTTCCAGCCTTAGAAGAAAAAAAATACTGTGAACTTCAACTTGTTTTTTAATACAAAATAAACACCACATTTCAACAGAACTACATCTGATGTTTTAGACTTGTGGAGGTTTGAAAAACTATGTGGAAAAGAGGGAGAGAAGTTGGGGACCTAAATCTGACAAAAACACCAATAGATAAAGCTTCACAATACTAGTAAATACAAAATTTCTGAAAGTAATTTTGTATTTACCAAAATACCATAGATCACACAGTACTGGCTAATGGTAAAGGACCCGAAAGTATGTGAAATCTATGGTGGCAGTTTAGGAAAGGTATCATGGTGCATTATCTGCTTACAAGCAAATGTATGATAAAAAAAAGAGACAAAGCAAACAAACCACCATGGACCTATTTCCTCAAGAAGGACTTCAGGCAGGTCCTTCAGTAGGTATTCCAGAAGGTATTATCATAGGATATCACAGCTCCATGCACTTTATTACCCCTGAAGACCTTTCAGTGGGACAAGATGTGGAGGTGGAGCTAGAAGCCAGTGGTATTGATGACACTGATACTGTGTAGATCTAGGCCTGTAATCAGCAAACTGCAGCTCGTGAGCCATATGCGGCTCTTTGGCCCCTTGAGTGTGGCTCTTCCACAAAATATCATGGCCTGGACGAGTTTATTTTGAATAAGTGGCGTTAGAAAAAGTTTAAGTTTAAAAAAATTTGGCTCTCAAAAGAAATTTCAATCGCTGTACTGTTGGTATTTGGCTCTGTTGACTAATGAGTTTGCTGACCACTGGTCTAGTCTAATGTGTATTTTGTGTCTTAGTCTTGAACAAAAAGTTTAAAAAGTAAAAATAAAAAGTGTTTAAAATAGAAAAAGCTTATAGAATAAAGATGTAAAGAAAAAAATGTGTACAGCTGTGCTTTAAGCTAAATGTTACTACAAAAGAGTTGAAATTTTAAAAATATTAAAAAGGTTATAAAGTAAAAAAAGGTATAGGAAGTCCAGGTTAATTTATATTGAAGAACAAAGATATACTGTATTTTATTGTATCTTTTCTACGTTTAGTTACACTAATACCATTGTGTTAAATTTGCCTACGGTATTCAGTACAATTACCTGCTTGTATAAGTTTGTAGCTTAGGAGCAATAAGATATCCATCTAGCCTAGGTGTGTAGTACGCTACACCATGTAGGTTTGTGTAAAGGCATTCTATGGTATTCCTACAAAGACAAAATTGCCTAACAACACATTTCTCAGAAAATATCCTCTTTGTTAGGTGGCACAAGACTGAAATCATTGTGATTTAAGCCAGTAATTTAAAACCGCATTATGTAAAATAGAACCAAGCCAAAAGAAACCTTTCCCATGAGATTTAATTTTTCTCTTTATTTTCAAAATCACAAATTGTGATTTATCTTATTCCTTTAAAATAGAAATATGTTCACTTATTCTTTACAAGTGAAGAAACAGTGTGTGAAAACAAAAATGACAAAGTCCTTGTCCCCAGAGAGCTTATGTTACATTGAGGACAAATGAAATTTAAATAAACAGAACCTATTTGTAGTTGTATAAATGTTTGTGTTGTACAATTAAATGATAGATATTGGCAACAAGAAAAATGAGTTCTAAAATAGTAAAAAAACAAAAACAAAAACAAAACAAAAACATGTAGAGCAAGAAAAAGCCTATTAAAGACTTTTATTGTTTGGCTGGTGTGGCTCAGTGGCTGAGCATCAATCCATGCACCATGAGGTCACGTTCAATTCCCAGTCAGGGCACACATCCAAGTTGTGGGCTCAATCCCCAGTGAGAGGCATGCAGGAGGCAGCCAATCAATGTTGATGTTTCTCTCATCGATGTTTTCTATCTCTCTCTCTTTCTTTCTCTTTAAAATCCATTAAAAAATTTTTTTAAAGATCTTTATTTTCTCTTTCTAATTTCAGTGCTAAAATACAAAGTTACTGAAGTAGAAATATCAGAGACAGAAAGTCATTTCCCCAAAGTCATTTGGTTGGACATGCCTTAAATTTAGTGTGATCATACCCCTATAGTCTGTCACTGCCAGACTAAAAGTCATCTGAAATGATCTTAAGAACATTATGCCTCTTTTCAAGGGGAAAATGAGTATACTTCAAATAAGCTAACCTACTTTCAAAATCTAATGATTATATTCTCTGTGTACATGAATTGTTTCATAGCTTGAGTTAGGGACTAGAAAATAAAATTTGTTGATACCTATTGTTTACCAGGTACATGCTAGGTAATCCTCAAGCAACTTTTCATGATAAACATTGTTGTTATTATTTTACAGCTGAGGTAACTGAGTCTCAGAGAGATTTAAGCAACTTGCTCAATTTGATAAGTAGTAAGTGATAGTCCTGGGATTCTATTTAAGGTCTCATTCTAAAACCTTTGTACACTCTCCTGTGGTTAGTCAAGTGGGTCAAAATTAATGTGTATCAGAACATATCTTTATTTTATTGTAACCTTGAAAACTTTGATAGCATGCCAAAATATTTGAATCAATAGGTTCCAACTCAGTGAAATTCTATTATATGCTTGAGAGACTCTTAAAATTACAATCAAGTGCTATGAATATGAATATTTAATTAGAAGATGCAGATAGGACATTAACCTTTGTTCCAATTCTGTTACTATTTTGACTGCCTCAGTTTTCACTTCAGCCATGGCACTTCCTCCTGTTACTTGTTTTTTGGAATGTGCTGGCTAATTCCTACAAATGTGAATTTTATTTTAATTTTGATGCCTCCATATTTTTAAAGAAAACATCATGGTGAAATGTTGGCTAACAGTCACCCTTATACTATTGAAGTGTTTTGTTCTCCATGTGACCAAATCCATCAGTTTGCATGCAAAAGGAAGAAGAGAAAAATACTTAGATTCCTTTTTTAAGTATCTCCAGAATTTCTAATTTGTATAATTTAAGGATCAGTGAATGTTTTTTTGTTTTCACATATTTTATATTTGTTCCTTTGTCTTAAATAACTCAACTTCCCCGTTTCTGAATGTTTTCAATTTGTGCCAATTTAGTTAACATTTCAGAAAATATGCACCTGTTGATAAATTGTAGCCTGTCAGTAGTGAAAATTAGTTTTACCAATTTTCTCCAGCCAGGCATGCCTCTTTCAATTCAACCATTTTTTAATTGAAATAACTTATTTGGAAATCTATATTTCTTGGCAGGTTAGTAGTCCTAACCTGAATTCTCTGCCTTATCAATCTCATTTTCAACAACTTTCCCACATGTATATTACACTTTAGCTATGTCAAACTATTTGCCATTTTTAATGTCATACATATGTTTACATCTCTGCCTTTTAGCCTCTTTTGTCTAGTAAGTTCACCATGTCTGTCATTCAGGACTCAATTTAAGTGTTAATTCCTCTAGAAAGCCTTCCTTTAAACCAGCGGTTCTCAACCTGTGGGTCGCGACCCCTTTGGGGGTGGAACGAGCCTTTCACAGGGGTCGCCTAAGACCAGCAGAAAACACCTATTTCCCATGGTCTTAGGAACCAACTGACCGCTCCTCGGTGTAGCAAAGTGTAGCAATGTAGTTTACTGTTGTCATATGAAGACTGTTGCCCATGCTACACCATGATTCAAGACAAAATTTCATTTATTTGTAATTAGAAATAAATATTTCACAATATATAATTACATATTGTTTTTGTGATTAATCACTATGCTTTAATTATGTTCAATTTGTAACAATGAAAATACATCCTGCATATCAGATATTTACATTACAGTTCATAACAGTAGCAAGATTACAGTTACGAAGTAGCAAGGAAAATAATTTTATGGTTGAGGGGTCACCACAACGTGAGCAACTGTATTAAAGGGTCGCGGCATTAGAAAGGTTGAGAACCACTGCTTTAAGCCTTCTTCAACTCCCTGATAGAATTAGATGACCCTTTTCTGTATTCCCCTACATATACAGGCAGTCTTCAGGTTACATCAGACTCCACGTACGTCATTTTTTGGTTACATCGCTATCTTCCATTTATTTATTTAAAAAAAAGTTCCATCATTTCAACATATGTACATATGTGCTTTATGTTTTTTATTATTTATTTACCGCAAGTAAAGGTCAGAAATTATTATATTTCTTTTAAATTTTTTTATTGTTTCACTTCATTACTATTGTGTATGTGCTCCATATCAGTGACTTACGGCGAAAATCGCATTATGGCACACCATAGGAACGGATCTCCAATGTAACCCAAGGACCTACTGTATCTCTATTGTTGAACTTAATACACCATATCCTAATTATCTGTTTACTTTCTGACTTTCCTCTAATATTCTTTAGCAGTTATGGGGGAAAGTGACAGAATATGAGGTTGAAGAGATTTAGGAAGGGGCCAGATCATACAGGGCCTGATCATAGGCCTTATGTGTATACAATTTATAAATAAATTATAAGTGTACAATTTATAAATTTACATACATTTATGGAGTTGTTAAAAATTTTTTTGCTATCAAAGTTGGGAAACTACTTCTATAGACATTACTCTGCCTTATAACCAGAGTGATATAATTTAAAATGCAAAATTCATTTTGTATCCTTCAGTATCCATGGGAATTTGGTTCCAGGACCTCCTCAGATACCAAAATCTGAGGATGCTTAAGTCTCTAACATAAAATGCCATTAATATTTGCATGTAACATGTACACATCCTCTTGTATACTTTTTTCCCCAATTACAGTTTATCATTAACATTATTTTGTACTAGAGGCCCGATGCACAAAGATTCATGCGAGAATGGGCCTTCCTTCCCCTGGCTGCTGGCACGCCTTCGCTCCGGCTGGAGCTTCCTTTCCACCTTCTCATGCTGCCCAAAGGCCCAGAGTGGCTGGAGAGGTGCAGAATACCTGCATCCCACCCTGCTCCTGGCTGCTTGGTGCATGCATATGCAAATTAACCCACTATCTTTGTTGGGTTAATTTGCATACTCCTGGTTGGCTGGTGGGTGTCGCAAAGGTACGGTCATTTTGCATCTTACTCTTTTATTAGTATAGCTTGATTTCAGGTGTACAGCACAGTGACTAATCACAAACCTCACAAAATGTTCCCCTCTATACCTCCAGCACCCATCACATAGTGATGGCAACACTTGACTATATTCCCCATACTGTACCCCACGTCTCTGTGACTATTTAGTAACTACCAATTTGTATTTCTTAATTCCTTCACCTCTTTCACCTAGTCCCCAAACCCTCTCTCCTCTGGCATCTACCATTCTACTCTCTTTGTCTCTGAGTTCAATTTTGTTCGTTCGCTTTTGTTCTTTAGATACCATATATAAGTAAAATTACGTGATATTTGTCTTAACTTATTTCATTGAACATAATGCCCTATAGGTCCATCCATGCTGTCACAAATGGTAAAATTTTCATTTTTTATGGCCAAGTAATATTCCATTTTATATATTGTATACAGTTTTTTTATCCACTCACCTACTGATGGATACTTAGGATGATTCCATATCTTGGCTATCTACCTATATTATAAAAACCCAGCAGCCCTATTGCCATAACAACCAAAAGCTGGCATGGGTGGGGTGTGGACGCAACAAGGCCATGCTGGTGGGCTGGGCCGCATGATTTTGCGTGCTGGGTTTCTAGTTGTAAATAATGCTGCAATGAACATAGCGGTAATTATTTTGAATTAGTGTTTCATGTTTCTTTAGATGAGTACCAAGAAGTGGAATTGCTGGGTCATAAGGCAGTTTCATTTTTAATTTTTTGAGCAACCTTCATACTGTTTTTCCATATGGCTAGACCAATTTGTGTTACCACCAACAGTGCATGAGAAAACAATTGGTTGTTTTCTCCACATCCTCGCCAACACTTGTCATTTGTGGGTTTATTAATAATAGCCATTCTGACAGGTATGAGATGGTGTCTCAATGTGGTTTTAATTTGTGTTTCTCTGACAATTAGTGACTTTGAGCATCTTTTCATGTTTATTGGCCATCTGCATGCCTCTTTGGAGAAGTGTCTATTCAGGTCCTCTGTCCATTTTTCAATTGGAAATTTTTTTTAGTATTGAATAGTATGAGTTCTTAAATTTTGGATATTATCAGATGTATCATTGGTGAATATCTTCTTCTTTTCAATAAGTTGTCTTTTCATTTTGTTGATGGTTGTCTTTGACGTGCTAAAACTTTTAAATTTTCACCTGAGGATATTTTTTTTTTTACTGATTCTAGAGAGAGAGGAAAGGAGAGGGAGAGAGAGAGAGCATTAATGTGAGAGAAAAATATCAATTGGTTGTCTTCCATACTTAAGGCCCAGTGCACAAAATTCATGCACAGGTTGGGTCCCTAGGCCTGGCCAGCAATCAGGGTCTTTCTTCCAGCTGCCAGCTGGGGCCTCCCTTTGTTTGCGCTGCCCTCTGGTGGTCAGTGCACATCACAGTGAGCAATCAAACTCCTAGTTTCCCTGTTGAACTCAAGGGGACAATTTGCATATTAGGCTTTTATGTATATAGATTGTGTGGAATTAGGGGTCTATTCTATTACATTTCTTTGCATTCTAAATAGTTTGTTGAAAAGATATAAATCATAAAGGGATCTTTAAAAATCAGAGTTTTTGTGTTCTATGTATAAACAGTACCAAGAGAACATTTCAAAGAATTTGGATACAAATGTTCCTTGAGTGAAGCATGATTAAGTGGCCAGTCTCCCTTTTAGGATGAATGGTCATCCCACCTTCATTTTTATGTTTTTACTTCATGAGTATATTGTGCAACTTTAAATAACACACAGGGTTTATTTTTCTCCTTACATTAATTTATTTTTCTTTGCATCTTCTAATTTCTCCTTTTGAAAAAAGACACCAACCATCCTGCTTCCTCATTTCTTTAGTAAAACAAGTGTAATATCTTTTTTAGTTCTCTCATCTCATTTTGAGCAGTAAAAAATAATGTAATCATGTATATAGTGTGTTGTTGTTTTTAAAAAACAAAAGTAATAAAAAGTTTGAAATTTTTCTCAAGTGGCTTTGTGCAAATTATATGGTGACACCCCCATTTACCATGTCTGTTGGGCTAACTGCTATACATCCTTAAGACGAACTCCTCTGGCATCATTCTTGCATTCTCTGACTTCCTTCATAAGTGCCCCTCTTCTGTGTTCCCCTGGTATTCTAGGCTATCTCCTTATCATAGCTTGTGTACTGGCATCTTCTATTTATCAGCTTGTCCCCTCCATTAGACTATATGCCTTATTAAGGCCAAGTACTGGATTTTATTTTTGTACTTCAACATCTATAACTGACTTTGGCAAATAAGAGGTGCTCAATAAATGCTTGTTGAACTGAATGTAATGAATCACACTAAAGCCCAATTATCAGATGTGATAGAAGCTGATATTTGTTTGGTTGATTTTTAAAAAGTCAAATCATATAATTATTTTAAAAGTATATATATATGTATTTGTATATGTATATATCCTAAATGTTTATCTTAATTAAAGCATAGTTGTATAATCTTTGACAATTATTTAATATAGGGCATGTATATAGGGATTGTAATTATAGCTCTACTTAGTCTTTCTTGGATTAAAAAACAAATTTTAAAATTCTAAAATAAAAGTTTATTTAAAATAGAAGCACTTGGAAAGAACTTTGAGAAATAAATATAGAATCTTTAGATTTTTATTATTTTTCCTAATCTGTAACAGATATCTTACCCTAATTCAACAGCAATTTTTATTAGCAACTCAGTTTTATTGAGTATATTTTAAGCATTTAAAATAGTTTTTGTAGAAACAACAGCTCTCTTTTGTCAGTCATAGTTTTGATAATGAAATACAGTGGCATTAACAGGTTTGAGAATAAACATAATTGACTGGCTCTTAGTAAGCAGACATTTCAGCTATTTGGATCAGATGTGCAAGGAAGTACTAAAGAGTAACTAAATAGCTATGCCATTAAAGCTTACCCTGAGCATCAGGTAATATATTTTACAGATAGAACATTTAATATTGATTACATTTGTAAATTGTGTACTGGAGGGAATTGGCTGTATTTTTTTTCTATACCAAAATTTTATTAATTATAGAGCTTTTGCAGAGTTTGCTATGTCCTGCCACAGATTTCATAAACTTTGCTCTTCTTGAAATGCAATGCCTTGAGCCCAGCTGGTGTGGCTCAGTGGTTGAGCATTGACCTATGAACCAGGGGGTCACGATTCCATTCCGATTCCTGGTCAGGGCCAGGCCTAGGTTTCAGGCTTGATTCCCAGTAGTGGGTGTGCAGAAGGCAGCTGATCAGTGATTCTCTCTCATCATTAATGTTTCTATCTCTCTCCCTCTCTGAAATCAATAAAAATATATTTTTAAAAAACACACACTCAGTGCTTTAAAATGCCTTATTGCCTTCTTAAGTCACTCTGACCACTTCCAAAGAATGTAATGCTAATTGTTTTGTTTGTTTGTTTTAATTTCAGTGGTAGGAATGGGATCCTGGTGCTTCCACATGACTCTGAAATATGAAATGCAGGTAAGTAATGACAAAATTGACTAAATGCTTGTTTCTTCTAATCCAGAAACACTTCCAATTTAAGAAAAGAGCATGTTACTACAAGATAGTTGAAACAAGAGACTTGGGAGAGGGTGGGAATTGAGATTAGTAATCTCTCAGTTTTTACTTAAGGCCAAAGTATCCAGATGCACTAAGTGAAGTAAAGAGGCAAACAAATAAATTGTCCATGACAAGTGAAGATTATAACTTTTTAACCACCTCTGTGTAGGTATGTGCAGTTTTAGAGTAGAGTCCCACAGAGACATCTTAAAAAGACAATCAGTTCATCAGAATAATATAATTTTATTCTTAGATGCCTGCATTTCCTCATGTCTTGCCAGTCCCAGATTCTCTCTTACAGAGTTCATTTGAATGATCTGGTCCCTCTCACAAGCAAAGTTTTAGAGCTACGCAAGGATTTTTTATTTACTGCCCTTGCTCTAACGAGGCCATATACCTAGTCCTCAATCTTTTGACCTCTCTTTCTCCATCAATAACCCAGAAAGTTCTAGAATAGCACTGTCCAGTAGAAATATAATGTGAGCTACATATGTAATTTTAAAAAATTGAGGGGGCACATCAATAAAAACCACATCTATCTAATAAAAGGGTAATATGCAAATTAACTATCACTTCGTCACAAAGATGGCAGTGTCCATAGCCACAAGATGGTGACACCCCATCCTCTCAGCTCTTCCAGAGTACCCCAGTCTCAGGGGAGTGGCTGCTGAGAGTGGGCAGTGTGAGCAGCCTTGTGGAATACTTGCTTTGTCACCACAGTGATGAGGCAGGCGTTCCACCCCAGCTGTGGAGGGCCTCTGAGCATGGAATGTTATGGGGGGAGGGAACACTTGTGTCGTCTCCCTGGCGATGAGGCAAGCATTACGCACCCGGCTGCAAAGGGCTTCTGGCCAGGGAGGGCAGTTGGGGGCCATGAAGGCAGCTAGGGAAGGCATTTGGGGGCAATCAGGCCAGGGGGAAGGGCAGTTGGGGACAGGCAGGCTGGCAAGTAGAGTGGTTAGGGGTGATCAAGCAGGCAGGCATGTGAGGGGTTAGGAGTTAGTGGTCCTGGATTGCAAGAGGGATGTCCAACTGCTGGTTTAGGCCCAATCCCACAGGGACATCCCCCAGCAGTCAGACATTCCCTAAGAGTTCCCATATTGGAGAGGGTGCAGGCCGGGCTGAGGGACACTCCCCACCCTCATGCATAAATTTCATTCACTGGACCACTAGTTCAAAAATAAGTGAAATTAATTTTAATATATTTTATTTAACCCAATAACTCCAAAGTATTACTTCAACCTGTAATTAATATTAAAATGTCATAATGAAATGCTTCACATCCTGATATATATTTCATGCTTCTAAGTAGATCTTCACTTAGATTAGGTTTCTTTTAAGTGCTTAGTATCCACATAAAATAAAGCTATGGCTACTGTATTGGAGAGTGTTGATTCTAGAAGGGTCTGTACATACAACAGTCTATAAATTATCAATTATAGCTGCATTAAACTTATAACACATATTTATAAGAAAGTGTCATGTGTGCTATATATGCCATGCTTGACTTGGAGAATATACAGATTATGAGACATTATTCTGACCTAATCAAGCATAGAAAACATTTCTTAACACTTTCTAGCTGGGAAAGCATGATATAATATTAAAACTTTTTAATAAAGTATAAACTATTTATAGTAAGATGGTGTAGCTTGGAAAGGATCTATAAAAGTTAAAGACATTCAAACAGAATCTAATTTGAGGACATTTTCATTACCACAAAGAAAAACCCATTAGCAGTCATTCCATACTACTCCCTTCACATACTACTTACCTGACAACCATGGATTTGCCTATTCTGAATATTTCATCGCAATGAATTATACAATAAGTAACCTTTTGTGTCTGTCTTCTTTTAGATAGGCCACATAATATTTCATTGTCTGGATATACCACATTTTGCTTATCTATTTATCAACTAGTGGGTATTTGTGTTATTTCCATTTTGGGGCTTTCATATATAATGTTGCTATGAATATTCATGTACAGGTTTTTGTGGATATATGTTTTTAATTCTGCATATATTCTTAGCAGTAAAATTGCTGCGTCACTGGTTACCAACCCTATGCTTAATCTTTTGAGGAGCTGCCAGATTGATTTTCAAAGTGACCGCACTTTTTTATAGTCCCACCAGCCATTTCTTCATATCCTTGCTATTGCCCATTCTTTTGATTATATCTATTCATGGGTGTGAAGTGATATCTCACTGTGGTTTTGGTTTGCATTTCCCTAATGACTAATGATGTTCAGCATCTTTTCATGGGCTTATTGATTATCCATATATCTTCTTAAGAGAATAGCTATTCAGATCCTTTGCTCATTTTTATAGGGTTATTTGCTTATTTTCATTGAATTGTAAGAATTCTTTATCTGTTCTTGATACTAGACCCTTATCAAATATATGATTTGGAATATTTTCTTCCATTCTGTTGGTGGTGGTTGTTGTTTTTTCATTTTCTTTTTTTTAAAATATATTTTATTGATTTTTTACAGAGAGGAAGGGAGAGAGATAGAAAGTCAGAAACATCGATGAAAGAGAGACATCGATCAGCCGCCTCCTGCACGCCCCACAGTGGAGATGTGCCCGCAAGCAAGGTACATGCCCTTGACCGGAATCAAACCTGGGACCTTTCTATCCACTGAGCCAAACCGGTCTCGGCAGTTTTTTTTCATTTTCTTAATAGTATTCTTTGAAGCAAAAAAAAGTTTTCAGTTTTGCTAAAGCCCATTTTACCTATTTATTTATCTCATATGTATGTATGTATGTATGTATGTATGTATGTAAATGGAGAAACAACTGGATGAATGTGCTGAGATATGATGTCAGGCAAGACTAGGCATGTGAGTGAGGGGAAGGATAGGCTCCCCTACTTGTATTGATCAAATTGTGACAAGAACATTGCATTCAGTTCTGAGGACTAACCTAGCATGTGTTCAAATGAAAGGCACCAGAATGGTGAAAGAACTAAAAACCTGAGGGGAAGGAACTGGGAATACAATTTTGTGCTACTTAACATCGGAATATGGTCTGAGAAATGTGTCATTAGGCAATTTCATTGGTGTGCAAGCATCATAGAGTATACTTACTAGTATACAAACCTAGATACTGAAATTGTATGTGCTAAACTTTTATACAACTGAATGTGCAATAGGTTTGTTTATATCAACATCGTCATGGACATGTGAGTAATATATGCACTAAGACATTACTTTGGCTACAATATCACTAGGTGATAGAAATTTTTAATCTTTTATTATAATCTTATGGGACCACTGTCATATATTAGTTCCTTTATGGAATGAAATGTCATTATATGTTTCATGACTGTTTAGTTGGAAGAAGAGATGACATGCTCTGTGACCCACACTCAGCTCTAAACACCAGACTCTCTATTCTATGCATTTGTGCATGTCTGGGCCTGTTATATTTCCTTCTCTACCATGGACAATTCCTGTTTGTTCTTTAAAGTCTAGGCAAGGTGGCAGCCCCTCCAGGAAGCCATCCATGGCCCCAGAGTAGGCTAGGCACCCTTCATATGTTCTTCCATTATATTCTGCAATTCTCTATTCCTACTGTTATCAATGTTGTATAAATATATTTATGCATCTGATTTCTCTCAGAATGTGAGTTACCTAAGAGCAGGGATTCTCTCTGGTTGAACTTGGTGCATCCCTGTTTATATCATGAGGCTGCCACATAGCACTAAATAAATGTTTTATGAATCAGTGTTTAAGAGTTGACATGTTGAAGACTATTAGGCTTATTCTGTGTGGTCCTAGAGATATTAAAGATAAAGAGACATTTTGCTCAGCATAGGGAAGAATTGTCTGAGCCAGTAGATGGCAAAAACTGCCTTAGAGATCTTGAGTCCTGTGTCCTCAGAGGGGCCCTAACACAGACTGGACATCACTTTAATTAGTTCAAAATTCTGTATTTGGTACCTGGGAAACAAGTATGCATAGGTAAAGATACTGTTTTTTCCTCAAAGAGTCTAGAGTCTAGGAGTAAAGATAATATGCTAGTGAATGAAGTAATAAAGGGACATACAGGACCCTATGGAAATAGAGAAATTAATTATTTAAGATAGAAAGATTAGAGATTGGATTTCACAAAGATGACTCAGACACATGTTTGAATTGCATTGTCAAAGATGAATAAGAATTTACCAGGCCAACTAGAACCCACAAGGATGTGAAAGTATGGCTGGCATCTCAGGGCACTGCAAGTAGTACATTATCGTTGTAATGGGATAAAGAGTTTGTGGTAAGAATGGTGATAGTGCTACCTATAATAATAACTAACATTTGTTAAATTATTGAGTACCTGCTCTTGGGCAGACATTGAAATATATGGCAGGAGATATGCTTTGGGAAACTAATCAGAGGACAGATCTAAGCCGCTTGGATTTTATCCCAGTGAACCATTAATGGATTTTGAGCAGAGGTGAGACACACTTTGATTTGCATATAAACTTAATTATTGGCAGGGTTATTAGCAGAGTAACAAAGCATTTGGATAGACAAGCTGGCCTTTGATCCTGAGACCTTTGATTCTATGCTATATTGTTACTATACCTGGTAATACTACTTTGTCAACTTCATTGATAAATTATACAAATTTCTTATTTTCTTCCCCTTTTGGACTACAAAATTGTGGTTTTACATGCTTGTCCTACTGGACAGAGATCACACCAGTGAATGAGGAGGAGGGAAGAATCATCAATATTGAAGGACTTCTTCATCTCTTTAATCTAAACATTAAGTAATCTTGAATGTTTCTTGCTGGCTCCCTGTGTTGTCTCCTTTCAGGATAAATTTGACTCAGCTACCTTAGGCCATTATTTGTTATACACAATCACTGAAATAAAGTAAGAAATGTTGTGTTGCCACTTACCTCGCTCTGGCGATCAGTAAGCCATTCTGCCAGCCTGAATTTAGCTTATTGTAGCTATAGAATTCTGCCAGCCTGAATTTAGCTTGTTGTAGCTATAGCCCAGCTCTGCCTAAAGTGAGTTCAAGCAAATATTGATAGTTCTGTCTTAAGAATGATTTAGAGCTTGAATAGTATTTTCTTCAGATTTATTATTCCTAGGTGGCTACTTGGATTCCAATTCTGATTCTACCCCTTTGCTGGCTATTTGAGCATAATATGCCACTTAATCTTGCTGAGCCTTAGTTTTCTCATCTATTTAGTAAGTCTAATACTACCTGTAAGAGTATTTATTATGAGGATGAATTCACTGGCCTATGTGAAAGTGCCAATATAAAATCTGGTAAATATGTTTAACAAATACTAGTTTCCTTCCTTTTTCTTCAACCAGTCAGAACATCTGAAACCACCGTTATTGATCCACTAGAGGCCCATTGCACAAAAAAATTCATGTAATAGGCCTTCCTTCCCTTGGCTTCCAGCACCAGTTTTGCTTCAGCACCCGGGAACCAGGCCTTCGCTCCGGCCAGAGTCTGCCTTCTTAGTCTTTGCTACAGACTCAGGCCAGAGTCTGCCATCTTCATCTTTGCTGCTTCACTGCAGACTCCGGAGTCTACAGTCTTATATTCGCTGCGGCACTCCACTCCTGTAGATCCCTTCGCCCCCCTCTCTCCTCCCTCTTCCCTTCTTCTCTTCCCCTTATCCTTTTTCCCCCTCTCATAGCAGGCATCCTGCCCCACCCCGCCACTCTATGCCTGGAGCAGCTGGCCAGTCACCATCTTTGGCCTTCTAATTTGCATACTCACTCTGATTGGCTGTGGGCTTGGCAGAGGTACAGTCAGTTTACTTATTTGTCTATTATTAGGTATATGACAAATATATGAAATTCGTGCACGGCAGGGTAGGGGGTGTCCTTCAGCCCAGCCTGCCCCCTCTCCAATCTGGGACTCCTTGAAGGATGTCCGACTGCACATTTAGGCCTGATCCAGGTAAGATCAGGCCTAAATGGGCAGTTGGACATCCCTCTCACAATCCAGGACTGCTGGCTCCAACTGCTCACCTGCCTGCCTTCCTGATCACTCCTAACCACTTCTGCCTGCCAGCCTGATCATGCCTAAGCACTCCCCTGCCAGCCTGATTGATGCCTAACTGCTCCCCTTCCAGCCTGTTTGCCCCTAACTGCTCTCCCCTGTGGGCCTGATCACTCCTAACTCCTCTCCCCTGCAGGCCTAGTCACCCCTAACTATCCTCCCCTGCAAGCCTGGGTCCCCCCCAATTGCCCTTCCCTGCAGGCCCGTCACCCTCAACTTCCTTCCCTTGCATGCCTGATTTTTGCCAACTGCCCTGCCCTGCTGGCCTTCTTGTGGTGGCCATCTTGTGTCCACATGGGAGCAGGATCTTTTGACCACATGGGGACAGTCATCTTGTGTGTTGGAGTGTTGGTCAATCTGCATATTACTCTTTTATTAGATAGGATAGAGGCCTGGTATATGGGTAGGGGCCAGCTGGTTTGCCCTGAAGGGTGTCCTGGATCAGGGTGGGTGTTCCCTTAGGGTGTGGCGTAGCCTGGGCGAGAGGCCTGTGGTGGTTTGCAGGCTAGTCATGCCGCCCTGGTGACCCAAGCAGAGGCCCTGATATCTGGGATTTATTTATCTTCTACAATTGAAACTTTGTACCCTGGAGCAGAGCCAAGGCTTCTGCTTGCACAGCCATTAAAACTTTGTTGCCTTAAACACCACCAGGGTGTGCAGAAAGCTTGGCTTCCTCCATCATCAGGGGCAACCCCAGCCTCTGTGGCCGTAGCCATCTTGGTTGGGTTAATTTTCATACTCGCTCTGATTGGCTGGAGGGTGTGGGTGGTGGGCGTGGCTTGTGGGTGTAGCAGAGGTACCGTCAATTTGCATATTACTCTTTTATTAGCTAGGATTGCTAGTGATTCATTCCTTTGAATACTATTAAGTTATGTGTCCCCTTGTGAACAGTAACATTTTAAGCTATTACTCCTTTTTCAGTATTGATGTATCACATTCTGTGGCAACCAGCCAAGAGGAATACATTTGGGGATGGGATTAAGGAAAACATTAGAGAAGGGGTAGGGACAACCAGGAATGAGCATGGCCTTCAAATTTAAATAATTGAATTTTAATATTAGAAGAGATTTTAAAATTTTAGTCCAATATATAAATTTTATCAATGAAAAATAGTCCAAGAGCAGGGAGGTGATTTGACTGAAGTTACACAGAAAGAAAAAGACAAGATTAGGATCCAGTTTTATTTTATTTTTTATTTTGTTTCTTTTGTATTAGCACTGTGTCTTATATTTATGGCAGTAGGAGTATAAAGGCTTTAAGTTTATAGAAGTCTTCTCCCAGACTTTTTTTTTTCTTTTTTTTTTTTTTTTAAATATATTTTATTGATTTTTCACAGAGAGGAAGGGAGAGGGATAGAAAGTTAGAAACATCGATGAGAGAGAGACATCGATCAGCCGCCTGCTGCACACCCCCTTCTGGGGATGTGCCCGCAACCAATGTACATGCCCTTGACCAGAATTGAACCTGGGACCTTTCAGTCCGCAGGCTGACGCTCTATCCACTGAGCTAAACCGGTTTCGGCATTTTTTTCATTTATTGACTCATTCAACTCACTCTTTTTTGTTTTCATTAACTGAAATATACAGTTATTGATAATCTTGGGGATGGTAAAATTAAAGGTAATGTCTTAATTTTTTCTGCTTTTTCCAAGTATTCTGTACTGAGCATATAATATGTTTTTATATTAGAAAAAATAAATGTATTATTTTGTAAAAAATGAATATATTCATCTATTTCTCATAAGTAAAAATAAATTTACTTATCCTAGAAAATAAAACCAAAGTAAAATGTTTACTCACCTAAAATTTTATTTATAATATGAAAATAAAAATAGCTTAAATATTAGGTCATAATGTAATCTAATTCAGACTTTGTAATGTAAACAACAGATTTCTAGGTATAAATACTACCTTTCTTTTTCCTTTGTTCCCTATTTCAGTGAATGGAACCATCTTACATCTAAAGCCCAAGCCAAAAACCTGTAACATATCTTTAATTTCTACTTTCTCACCTCTACAGCCACTAAAACCCCTTGATTCAACTTTCATAATAACTCTTGGATATATCTACCTGTGGCTATCTCTACCACTACCTTAATCCATCATCTCCAATCCAAATTGGTATTTCTGCCTTCCCTATCTGTTTGTCACAGTGGAACAGAAGTACTCTTGCTACAAACAAACTAATTGTTTTCATGTATTGAGCAATGTTTGCTAGGCTTTGTACAAGTGCTGAGCATGAGATACATAAAATATAGTCCCTGCTTTCCCAGCATGTCATTTTTTATAGTTCAAGCTCATAAATTTGAACCACAGGCTTTGTGACCTGGCCCCTGCCTACCTCTGCAGATACATCTTCAGATCCACAACCCACTCCACTCTGGAACTCAGTGCTCTTTTACTAGCAATAATTTTGCTAGTTATGGTTTTGAAATAAGACTTCTATTTATATCGCCCAGATTTTAAAGTCCGTACTATTTTAACATGCTCAGTTTAATTTAGTTCTTTAAAAAAATAAAATTAACAAGTAGCCAACACCTAGAGTCTAGACTTTCTTTCAGCTATATATTTGTATTTCTAGTTGCCTGATTGATATTTTCACCTGGCTGTCTCACAGGTACCTTAAATTCAACATGTTGAAAATTGTTCTTGCAACTTTCTATTTTCACAATTTCAATAAACTGTACTACCATCATGTGAAGTGTTTAGGTAAAACACTGGGGAGTCATCCTTGGCAGTTTCTTTTCCCTCACAGTGAGTTTTGTATAAAATCAATCACAAATCCCTGTTTATTTTACTTCCTAAATATTTCTCTAGCCTGTTCGCTTACATCTATTCCCAATTCTGTTACCTTAATCGGAGTAGCAACATTTTCCTTAGCCTGGACTGCTGTAACTTCTTGGCTAATCCTCCCACATCTATGCTTTCTCTTTTCAGAACACTCTCCATATAGGATTGGTTTTAGGATAGGTTTAAGGATTAGCAATAACCTATCTGTATTGCACTCAGCTTAGTATCTCACTTGTAATTTAACACATAATAGCTATTATTATTATTATTATTATTATTATTATTATTATTGCTAATAACATTATCTTTCAGAGGCATGGGTTATTTAGATTAACTAAATGACTTTCCTGACCATTAATACTTTTTCTTATATATATTAGTGGACATTTTGTCCATCTTAAGTGCTATAGAAAAGGGCAAAAATGCAAAAGAATACTGATAGGACCCATAGACCTCTAGAGGGTGAACATCATACTTTCCTGCAAGTATGATATTATAGTTTGTGATACCAAATGATCTGAGCTGCCCAGTACATCCTGCATTCTACTTAGCTATGTACATTAGGACAGATGGATGGATACGCTTATTTATTCAAAAACAATAAACTAAAATAAACATATTCAGGGTAAATTAGATAATGATAAATATGTAAAAGAATCAATAAAAGATATGAGATAATGAGGTGACTAATTATGAAATTTTACTTTATTTGCATAATAATTGCAACTCTACGGTATTAACATCCTATTATCTGTCTTTGTTCCTTATAGCTATTGGATGAACTCCCAATGATTTACAGCAGTTGTATATTTGTATACTGCATGTAAGTATTTAAACTTAAAATTTAGTTATTTCATATATTTTAAAATTCATATTGGCCTCATAGCGAATTAAGTTATATAACTAATGCAGTTAATATTACTGAGAAATTATAATAGTGTAAAAGATTATAATATTTGTAATCTTAATGTAGAGTATAATCTCTGGGAAGTTATAATAATGTTGTTTATTAACTTTTGTGATATCAATACCCTATAGCCAATTTAGGTAGACTATTACTTAAATTTGACATAATTTACATAATTTGTCTTTCCTTGAGTTATAAATGTATACGTGTTTAGGTAAAGATTTTGCATATTATGCCATAAAAATAATATTTATCTGTTTTGTATAAGATAAATGCATATTGTCCCTATATAATAGTAACTAGTCTAAGTATATGTTGACCCAAGAAACATCCAAGTTTGTAGAAAATTTTTATAAAAATTTGAGCCAAAACTGAGGATAGTTGCCGGGAAGCAAGATCTCAAATGTTATAGAGAATGACAGTTTTGCAGTTTATTTTATGCATTTGGAATTAAGGAGGGAACTAAAGAAGATTACAGGAAGGTGGGAGAAAGCAAGGCAGAGATTGGATTATAGGATAGTTAAGATGATGTGCTTTCGTAAAGGTGGTTAGGCTTATTTCAAAGGTGTATTAACCTAGAGGCACAGAAACAATGGACAGGGCTTGTTTAAGGCACAGATAAAACCCTTTACTAAAAAGTTATATGTCTGGGGCGTTACTACCCACCATGACCTGACCACTTAGGAGTTTATGATCAAATCATCTGGGAAGGTACTTTCTGTAGAGCCCCTTGTTAGTCCCCAGATATAAAGCAGAATTTATGCTTACCTAAGGTCATATAGTTAGTAAGTGTCAGAGTTGGAAACTGAACTACAAGTTTAGTAACCTTGTTACTGGAAAGGGGACCTGGCCCTAAGCAGGTCTGCCTAGGTCTCACCGGTAGTGTGTGGGTTTTTAAATCCGTGCAGGAAAAATTTCACATGAGTCCAGGTGAATTTTAGAGGACATTTACTAAAACTGGTGACAGTGAGACAAGAAAGGGCTGGGGAAATGAGCCGAGGCTGGTCTGTTTTGGCTCACTAAGAAGTCAGAAAAAGGGGGTCTTAGTGTCAGGTTCAAGGGATTTTCCCAGGATGGACTGCCACTGCCCACTGTTGCGCTAGTTGCAAGCCTTGTGGGGTCCCTTACAACTTAGGAGATGCATGCCTGTGGGGAAAGAATGGGATGGGGGAGGCATGGGCGTGTTCCTGGGAGGAAGAGCATGTGCTGGGACCTTTATTTTGAGGGATTTAAAAAGCTGGGTGATTAAGGGGGGATCTCAGTAGGATATTCATCAGCTTTATGCTGACATACCAAAATGAGGTTTATTCTCTTAATTTCATCTGTCCTTGGGTGTGGTTAGCAAATGGCACTAATTGGATTTTTGCTGTCTCCCTGAGTAGGGTGATTTAAGCTGGTGGTTACCAACTAGTGGTCTGAGGACCACTGGTGGTTCATGAGGTCCAAAGGTTGGCAACCACTGGTTTAAATATTTACCCTCTGGTTGGGAAGGAGAAGTTTAAGCCATTTGTTCTTAAATGTCCTTGATTTAGGGAATATGGGATTTACTAGGTGGCTGCAAACTGCTTGGCATCTAGATTTCCTAAATGGCTGCAAACTGCTATTTAACTATCTCAGTTTCCTATTCCACCCATCCTGGCTTTATAGCCTGTTTCAACCTTATCTTCTAAATATATGTTCTGTTTCCCAGCACTAATACTTAACATGTCTCTGAGCCTCTGAGCCCTTTATGTGATGGTTGGCTGATTCTTCTCAATATGGTCATCATTGCTAGCTCAAGAATATCTTCTAAAGATGTATAAAATCCAGAACAATTTAAAAACATATTATTTTAAAAGTTCTGAAAATTTTTTTCTGTTAAGGGCCAGACAATAAGTATGTTTGGCTTTATGTGCCTGTAATCTGTTGCACCCCTTCAACTTTGCTGTTCAGCATGGAAGATATGTAAACAAATGGATGTGACTATGTTCCAATAAAATTTTATTTACAAAAAACAGGCTCAGGCTGAGAAATTGCCCTGATCTAGAAAAATACTTTCAGATGAGCTCTTTTTACTAAGTTATCAAGTTTCAGAATTTAAAGACAAAAGAGATCTCATAAGTCATCTGTGCCACCACCTTTCTTTACAGAGAAGGAAGTAGGAGTTGGGTCCAATTCCCACAGCCAATTGATTAGTGAACTGAGAGAAGTCTCCTACTGTTTGTATTAAAACATGGGTTCAAAGATTGGATACATAACTGATGGGCTATATATTTGTTTATATATCCTTACTTACTGAATATTTCCTCTGTCAGATACTATCCTAGTGACTAAATGTATGGAATTTATAAGGAATTCACAGTCTGGTTGGGAGACAGATAAGTAAAAAGATGACTATAATATAGTGATATTTTCTATAATAGTGTGTTATTCCTGAATCGTTAGTTGAAAGATAAAGGAACCTACTCAAGCTAGGGTGAGTTACAAGAGATTTATTGTAAGGACATAAGGAACTGATGTAGGACCCAACATCAGGAGGTAGAGCCTCATTAAACTAAAAGGACAGCTTCTCTTTCCCTCCCTCTTTTCTCCATTCCTTCCTCTCAATAGGGCTCCAAGCCTTTATGTTTGCTTTATTTTCTCCTCCCTGCAGACCACTTCTCTGCTCATTCATCTGTTGAGCATTCAGTTTGGCTGCCCTGTTGTCAGCATCAGACTTGAAATCCCTATGGCTTTATACTTTGACTCTCCACACTTCACTGATTTGGTCTCCAGCTTCCAAACAACAAATTTTCAGGGGTGAACCTCTCATTGGTCCAGTTTAAATAAGGTGCCTACTCCTGTTCCCCCAACCTCTTGGAGGCTGTAGACAGTCCAAGTTCTTTGAGATGAGAGTATGGATGGGAAGAAATGATGGGCATCACTAGACCCAGAAGATTGTGTGTAAGTGGTCAAACAGCATTCTATTTCTTTTTCTAGTTATATACTGTAAAGCAATTTTCTTTTTCTCTTTCTTTTTAAGGTTTGAATGTTTCAAGACCAAGAATTCAGTAAACTACCATCTGCTTTTTACCTTAGTTCTATTCAGTTTAATAGTAACCACAGTAAGTCATATTTTGTTTCTAACAGATTGAGGACGTGAACTAGCCTTTTATGGAGTTTGGCACATTTTGCTTCCAGTGTTTGGTTCATGCTGTTCAAATTGAAATGTTTCTAGAGAAAACTCACAGTTACTACTTCTTTGTTTCCCACTTAGGTGTTATTTCTCAACAAAAAGTTGAAACTTTTTAAAACTCTGGTTTTAAAAAATGGGGGGAAATCAAAAGATTAATATTTAGTAGAAATGGGGAGAAATGAACTTCTTATGAATGGATATATTGTCTACTGTTTGTTAAACAGTGTGAGAGAGAGATTTGCTCTGCTCTGTTGAGCCTAATATAGCTATTTTTTTAACCTTTTCTTAATAAGTTGAGGTAGCTGGTCACTTCTGAACCTACCTAAGTGTCTTTTTTCCTCAAGTGAATTGAATTTTGTATAAAAATATACTCATTTCAACAAACTTGTATTGCAAACCTATTATATCTGGCAGTAGAAAATATAAAGATGACTGAGAAGCAGTTGCTTTGCTGAGGAGTATATTCTAATTCAGAAGTCAAACGTGTAAATGAATAATTGCTTCAAAAGATAATAATTGCAATAAGAGGTAAAAACTAGTCATACAAGGATGAGATGAAGGAGTATCAATGAAGATTTCTAGAGTGGGTCAAGGAAAGCTCCAAAGAGAGGCATTTAAGCTGAGTTTTAACTGATGAGTAGGAGTTCACCAGGCTCTTGGGCAAGGGTGTGGTGAGCATTTCTAATAGACTATTATACTGTCCATAGGCCTAGAACCATGTGTACATGGACTGTGAGGGTGCAGATGAAGGTGAGTGGTTGCTGAATAGAGAAAGGATCAGAAAAGGCTTCAAGAAAGAAATATAGTTTGAACTGAATTTAGAAAGATGAGTGTTTGCCAGCAGGGGAGGATTTCTGAACAAAGTGAAGAGCAGCCATGTTTAAAGATACAGAAGCAAGAAACTAGCACATTTGGGGAAGCACTGTACTTTCTGGAGCCTAGAATAAAAAATGAGACAAGAGGAGAGCAGTGAAGCCAACAAAGTCAGGAGTGAGTTCATGGAAGACTTTGAAATTTGGACTTTGTCTTGTAAGTGATGGGAGTCATTTCAAGGTTACTATTTGAATTTTGATTCTCCCTACCATGTCATTTGAAAGGTGTACTCTTATAATGCAGCAAGTGCAAGTTAAATCTTGAATAGGCACTGAATTTAACCACCCATATGACAATGGAGCCTAAAACTGGAGTTTGTGTAACTGGGAACACATCTGGGCAAGTGGGTTAGAAGTTTTGGGAAGCAGAAATACAAGAAATTGGTTTTATTAATCCTCATCCAAGGATATTTTTCATTAATGTTTACAGAGTGGGGGACAGAGAGAAACATTGAAGTGAGAGAAACACATGGATTGGTTGCCTCCTGCATGTGTCCTGACCAAGGCTGGGGATCAAGCCTGCAAACAAAGTATGTGCCCTTGTTCAGAATCAAACCCGGGACCCTTCAGCCCATGGGCTGATGCTCTGTCCACTGAGCCAAGCTAGCTGGGGCAGAGATTTTTTTTTTATGTTTTCACTTTTTTGAGCACCTACTATGCTGATCACTTTTATGCCCTTTTTAAAAGATATTTTATTGGTTTTTAGAGAGGGAGAGAGAAACTTTAATGTGAGAGCAGGATATTGATAGGCTGCCTCTTGCACCCCTCCTACAAGAGATTGAATCAGCAATCCCTTTGGTGCATGGGATGATGCCAGGCACTTTCATGTATTTTAGCTTATTTGTCACCAATAGTATTCCCATTATCAAGATAAGGAAAAATTAGTCTTTTGGTTGTAATGCCACTTACTCAAAGCCTGTAGCAAGAAAGTGGCAGTCTGAAATTTAATTTTGTGTCTCTACCTCTAAGGCTAGTGTTCTTTATATTGTAGAACATACCTGCTACAGGGTTGTAGGCATAACCTCTTCAGCTGTCATAAGTATCCATGCATCTTTGCCCCTCCTTTATGCTGGTGCAGAGGCCAAGAGACCAGAGACATCCATAACAATTTTGCAACATGTAGTTTGCCATGGTAAAGCTAGCACTGGGAGAGATCCACCTATAGGGACTAGCCCTCCTATGGCATTGCCACTTAATCTCATTGGTTTTATATGGCTGGAGTCAGATCTGAGTAGCAGGACTAGGGAAGCAGAAAAGGTTTGGAATTTGCAGAATTGTTGTAATAAGTTTTCTTCTCCCTTTCATCATGCATTTCATTCACATATGTTTTAATATTTTGCAGATTTACCTTAAGGTAAAGGAGCCTGTATTCCATCAGGTAAATACTTAAAAATTTCACATTTGATTGATTTGATTGATTGCTTTGTGTCTTCCTTTTCTGAGGTTGCAAACTCAAGTGCCTACAGGAGCCAGCTGTAGCTAACAGGAATCTACCTGGAACAGTCAATGCCCAGGCCCACCTGGCTGTTGGTATTCAGTAATGCAGATGCAACATTGCTCATATAAGGAGAAAAAAAGAGGAAGTCTTATGTACATACATATATAAAGTCTTTTTATGACATTATTTTCTAGAAAAGATAGAGTGAAAAGTCCTTGAATATTTTCCTCCTAATATATATTACTAAGAACCCAGTGCACGAAATTGCATGGCCCCGCCCACCCACCCACCCGAAGCCCTGCCTTGACACCCGATACTCCACACGGAGCTCCAACGTGCTGGCCCAGCTCCCAACCCCTCTGGCCTTCTCTTGCCACAAGTCCTGCCCCCAGTCCCTCCAGTGGCCTGGAGCTGGTCCTGCCTTCTCTGGGTGGCTCTTGCTTCCTACCCTATCCTGAGCAACATGACAGCTCTGCCCCGTCATGGTGCCAGAGGAGGGCTTGGAAGCCTCCCACCTGCTGCGCTGTGCTCCTTCTGGCAAGAGTGCGAGTGGCGGGTGGCAAAGGACTGATGCGGGAGTGCTACAGGCTCTCAACCCCACCTTCCCCAGCACCAGATGTTCATGCCTCCTCTGGGCGCCTCTCTGCTTCAGTCCCATCTCCAAGCACGAGCAGGCAGCCTCCTGTGATAGGTCATTATACATTATGGCATCCTGATCATTAGCATATTAGCTCTTTATTGTTATAAGTTTTTTGAGGGAGAAGGTTATTTAAATGGAGGGAAGCAAACACAGGAAACTACTGGAGGAAATAATGATTTAAGTTAATCCCATAATGAAACCAGAATGAAATGAAGTAGCAGACCCTAACTAAAGAGAGCTATTGTTTATTGAGTGCCACCATGTGCCTGGTACTATGCTCATTGTTACACAGACTAACCTCCCCAGCAGTCCTGCAAATTAGGGCTTATTATCCACATTAGAAGGAAAATGAGTTCACCAGTAGTAAGTAATTTGCCCCTGATTACATAGTTATTAAGAGGCAGAGCCAGGATTATTATCTAGATTTGTTTGACTCCTGTCACCATTCTTTTAACAAACTAACAAGTAAAAATAAATAAGCACATATTTCAGGAGTGTCAGAAGTGTTGTAGTTTTAGATTATTTTGTGCTTTTATAATTAAATATACCTATAACTTTTTAAATTGAAGCTAGACAATAACCATCTAACTGAAATCTGTTTTTTATTTTTATTTATTTAAACAGAGATATTGGATTATATACATTTATTTATTTGTGTGCAAATAGAGAGGGCGGGATGGAAGAAATCAATTTGTTGTTCCACTTATTTATGCATTGATTGATTCTAATATGTACTCTGGGGATCAAACCTGCAACTGGAGTATTGGGATGACACTCTAACCAACAGAGCTGTTAGGCCAAGGCTAAAATCTGTTTTTTCAATAAATTCCAAAACCACATTATTCTGCCTTGCTTTTCTACAGGCCAGCTGAAAATAGACATAGTAGATAGATGTTACAGGAGAGGACACCCTCAACTCACTTCCCTGTTTATTATAGCTTTAAGTGATGACATTGTTTAGAAAGATTTATTAACACTGTAGAAAAATGAAGAAGTAAGTTTATATTAAAAATAGTTCAATTTTTATAATATTTTTGTTTGCCTTTATAAGAACGAAAAATCAACCACAAAAAAACAAAATTTGGAAATTTGAGGTTAATTTTTGTAAGTTTATGACCAATTTTACATTTTAGATCTATTTGACATTATGTCTATCTAATAACAGTAACAAAATCTATATACAGTGGTACCTCAAGATACGAGTGCCCTAACATACGAGATTTTTGGTCAAGCAAGCAATTTTTGCTTTGAAATACGAGCAACAGTTGAGATACAAGTAATCGCGAGGATCAGCCGGCTGCACACGACCCACCAGTTTACCTCGACTCGAGCGTCTCATAGTTTCCCATGCCTCAAGGTTACGGAACGAATTAAACTCTTATCTCAAGGTACCACTGTATATAAAAGGCTAAGCCATCGTCCGACCATCCATCCAGTAGCTATGACATGCACTGACCACCAGGGGACAGACACTCAATGCAGGAATTGCCAAGCTGGGGGACTTGGTAGCTGCAGTTTTCGGGTGATGCATCCCAGAACTAGAGAGAAGGGAGCCTGATTCCAGGATGCGTAACTCAAGAACCACCTCTCACAATCTGGGACCCCTCCGGGAATGTTGGAGACCCAGTTTCAGCTCGATCCCCATAGTCCAGGCCTAGGGACCCCACCTACTGGAGGGATCCGCTCACTCCACAGATGTCCTTAGAGTCATGGTGCTCCAGGTGCAACCGGCCAGAGAGGGACCACAGGAGGTTGGCTCCAGGGTGTGTCCAGCCCATCTAACCCAGTCCTGCCCCATTGGTCACCTTCTAATTAATTTCCTTTCAATGTGCATGAATCTGTGCACCAGGGCACTAGTATTCATATAATATCTCATGCTGTAATTTCCACATGTTTTTCCAGTAATAAATATTTTCTTCTCCGTATAGAGTGGTAATGTTTGCTGATCAGAAGGGAGATGGAATAAAAACTTATAGTTATGGCTTATATCCTAGGCTTAGAGATTAGAAATCAGGCTAGAAAAATAAAATAAAATAAAAATGAGGATGGAGAAGTGAAGAAGTAGAGGAATGCTAATGTGAAGTGGCTAAATAACCTGAAGTAGAATACATTCATTCATTCAACAGATGTCTGCTTCTACTGTGTACTTTCTCAGTACCAAATTCTGAGCTGTAAGTTGTAATTAAAGAGGCATAAAAGTAAGACTTTAAGACCTTACTGGTTTGGCTCAGTGGACAGAGCATCAGTTTGTGGACTGAAGGTTACTGGGTTTGATTTCGGTCAAGGGCACATGCCTGGGTTGCGGGCTTGATCCCTTCTAGGGGGTGTGCAGAAGGCAGCCGATCAATGACTCTCTCTTTCTCTCTCATCATAGATATTTCTATCACTTCCTCTCCCTTTCTTTCTGAAATCAATAAAAATACATTTAAGAAAAAAAGACTTTAAGATCTAAAGTCAGACAGACTTGGTTTCCAATCTAGTCTCTCCACTCACTAGCTGTATACCTTGGACAAGTTACTTAACTTCTTTGAGCTTTTTAAGTGCCAGGTGCTGTACTAGGCACAAGAGATATATTAATAAATGAAATAAAGAAGTCCCTGCTCTTAAGGAGTTTCTTATGGCAAAAATTGGTATAAAGTTGTCTGAGGATTAAATGAGATAATGCATATAAAAAACCCTTAGCACATAGTAAGCACTCAGTAAGCACCCTATATAATAAAGAGATGATATGCAAATTGACCCTCACACCCTCACATCATCATAAGATGGCCGCCCCATATCATCACAAGATGGCTGCCACAAGTTGGCCACCCCACATTGTCACAAGAGGGCCACTCCCATGTCATCACAATATGGTCACCACAAGATGGCCACCCCTATGTTGTCACAAGATGGCTGGCAGGGGATGGCAATTGGGGGCAACCAGGCCTGCAGGGGAAGGCAGTTGGAGGGGGGACCAGCCTGCAGGGGAAGGTAGTTGAGGGGGGATCAGGTCTCCAGGGGAGGGCAGTTGGGGGCAATCAGGCCAGTAGGGAAGCAGTTAGGTGTCAATCAGGCTGTCAGAAGAGTGGTTAAGGGGTGATCAAACTGGCAGGCAGAAGCAGTTATGGGCAGTTAAGCAGGCAGGCAGGTGAGTGGTTAGGAGCCAGCAGTCCAGGATTGTGAGAGGGATCCCAGATTGGAGAGGATGTAGGCTTGGCTGAGGGACACCCCCTCCTCCCAGGGCACAAATTTCGTGCACGGGGCCTCTAGTTAACTAATATTATACCAAGGCAAATAAGATACGGCTGCTAGTCTCAAAGTGCTCACTGTCTGGTCAGAAAAATAAACTTATAAAAAATTTTGTAACATATATGTCTTTATAAGGGCACGTACCTGGGTTGCAGAATTCCCTCTCTAGTTAATGTGTCTTTCTCTCTTACCCATCCTTCCTTCCACTCTCTCAGAAAATCAATGGAAAGAAATATCGTCAGTGAGGATTAACAAACAAACAAAAGTGCATCTACTGCATGTATCTAAATTATTATTTACTCCAGTATTAAAAAACAGGTTAGGGAAAAATGACTCACTATTGCTGTTGAAAAGCTTTTTTAAAGAGGCCTCTACATCATATATCTAATATCCTGTGCTGATCTGTTAAATAATTATAATCAAAACTATCTATACTTATGGCTTAAAAAAATCTATCCCTCTTTATTTTCTGGGTATCATTCGTAAAAGAAAACTTTTCTAAGATTTGAGTTTGGAGTATTGTTTTTATTCTTTCATATAACTGTTGATGTGTTTTGTTGTGGTGTTTTTTTTTTTTAGAAAAAGCTCTGCTTTTATTAAAACAACATTTACAAATAATTCATGTGGCTTCCTGTCTCTCTCCCACTGCTCCCAGCTCATAGACTGCATTATTGTTTTTATTGATTTCATAGGGGAAGGAAGAGGAAGAGAGTGATGGAAATATCAATGACAAGAGAGAATCACTGATCGGCTGCCACCTGCACACCCCCTACTAGGGATTGAACCCGCATCCAGGGCATTTGCCCTGACTGGGAATCAAACTGTGACCTCCTGGTTCATAGGTTGACCCTCAACCACTGAGTCATACTGGCTGGGTTGTTATGGAATTTTTAAATAGAAAATTGTTTTGGAATTTGTGACAAGATTTACAATAACTTTCAAGATCTTAAAAATAATGGAAAAGGAGGGAAAAGCAGCATTGTCCAATCTAAAGGACCTCTGACTTGTGAGTTTGGGATCTTGATTTCTTTTTTTATTTTTTTATTTTATTAATTTTTTATACATATCTCCCCAT
>JAAGEH010000005.1:3420919-3439135 GCA_011751065.1 Lasiurus cinereus
CTATGTTCATTGGTTATGCTTATATGCATGCATACAAGTCCTTTGATCTCTTATCTACCTCACCTAACTTTAATCTTCCTGCTGTAATTTCACAGTCTGTTCGAAGCTTTACTGTCTCTGTATCTATCCTTTTGTTCATCAGTTTATAATGTTCTTTATTATCCCCCAATGAGTGCGATCATGTGATGCTTCTCCTTCATTGACTGGCTTATTTCACTAAGCATAAGGCTCTCCAGTTCTAACCAGGTTGCTGCAAATGGTAAGAATTCCTTCTTTTTAATGGCAGTATAGAATTCCATTGTGTAGATGTACCACAGTTTTCTGATCCACTCATCTGCTGATGGGCACCTAGGCTGTTTCCAAATTGTGGCTATTGCAAATTGTGCTGCTATGAACATAGGAGTGCATAAATCCTTTCTGATTGGTGTTTGTAATTTCTTAGGATAAATTCCTAAGAGTGGGATTACAGGGTCAAATGGGAGATCCATTTTTAGTTTTTTGAGGAAACTCCATACTGTTCTCCACAGTGGCTGCACCAGTCTGCATTCCCACCAACAGTGCACAAGGGTTCCTTTTTCTCCGCATCCTCGCCAGCACTTGTCGTATGTTGATTTGTTGATGATTGCCATTCTGACAGGTGTGAGATGGTATCGCATTGTCGTTTTGATTTGCATCTCTCGGATGATTAACGACTTTGAACATGTTTTCATGTGTCTCTTGGCCTTCCTTCTGTCGTCTTTTGAAAAGGTTCTATTTAGGTCCGTTGCCCATTTTTTTATTGGATCCTTGATCTTCCTTTTATTAAGTTGTATAAGTTGGTTGTAGATTTTGGAGATTAAACCTTTATCAGTGATAGCATTTGCAAATATGTCCTCCCATGCATTGATCTTTCTTGTTGTTTTGTTGATGGTTTCTTTTGCTGTGCAAAAGCTTTTTATTTTGATGTAGTCCCATTTGTTTATTTTTTCTTTAGCTTCCATTGCCTTTGGAGCAGTATCAGTGAAGAAGTTCTTTCGGCATATATCTGAGATTGTGCTGCCTGTGGATTCCTCTAGTATTTTTATGGTTTCCCTTCTAATGTTTAAGTCCTGTATCCATTTTGAGTTTATTTTTGTATTTGGTGTAAGTTGGTGGTCCAGTTTCAATTTTTTGCATGTATCTGTCCAATTTTCCCAGCACCATTTATTGAAGAGGCTATCTTGGTTCCATTGAATGTTCATGCCTCCTTTGTCAAATATTAATTGAGCATAGTGGTTTGGGTGGATATCTGGGTTCTCTATTCTATTCCATTGATCTATATGTCTGTTCTTGTGCCAGTACCAGGCCGTCTTGAGAACAATTGCTTTGTAGTATAGCTTGAAGTCTGGTATTGAGATCCCACCTACTTTATTCTTTTTTCTCAGAATTGCTGTAGCTATCCGTGGTCTTTTTTTGTTCCAGATGAATCTATGAAGAATTCTTTCTAGGTCTGTGAAATATGTCGTTGGTATTTTAATGGGTAGTGCGTTGAATCTGTAGATTGCTTTGGGTAGTATAGACATTTTAATGATGTTGATTCTCCCAATCCATGAGCATGGTATGCTCTTCCATCTGTTAACATCTTCCTCTATCTCTTTTTTCAGTGTCCTGTAGTTTTCTGCATAAAGGTCTTTTACCTCTTTAGTTAGGTTTATTCCTAGGTATCTTAATTTTTTTGGTGCGATGGTAAATGGGATTGCTTTTTTAGTTTCTCTTTCTATAATTTCACTGTTAGTGTATAGAAATGCCACAGACTTCTTAGTATTAATTTTGTATCCTGCTACATTGCCGAATTCATTAATTAAGTCAATTAGTTTTGGAATGGAGTCCTTTGGGTTTTTTATGTACAATATCATGTCATCTGCAAATAAGGACAGCTTTACTTCTTCTTTTCCAATTTGGATGCCTTTTATTTCTTCTTGTTGTCTAATTGCAATGGCTAATACTTCCAGTACTATGTCGAACAGGAGAGGTGAGAGTGGGCATCCCTGTCTTGTTCCTGTTCTTAGGGGAAATGGTTTTAGTTTTTGCCCATTGAGTATGATGTTAGCTGTGGGTTTATCATATATGGCTTTTATGATGTTGAGGTATGATCCTTCTATTCCCACTTTGCTGAGAGTTTTTATCAAGAAAGGATGTTGGATTTTGTCAAATGCTTTTTCTGCATCAATTGATATGACTATGTGATTTTTATCTCTCAATTTGTTTATGTGATGTATCACATTTATTGATTTGCGGATATTGAACCATCCCTGCATTCCTGGGATGAATCCTGCTTGGTCATGGTGTATGATCTTTCTGATGTACTGCTGGATCCGGTTTGCTAGAATTTTGTTGAGGATTTTGGCATCTATGTTCATGAGAGATATTGGCCTATAATTCTCTTTCATTGTGTTGTCTTTATCTGGTTTTGGTATTAGTGTGATGCTGGCTTCATAGAAGGTGTTTGGTAGTATTCCTTCTTCTTGAATGTTTTTGAATAGTCTGAGGAGGATAGGTTTTAATTCTTCTTTGAATGTTTGGTAAAACTCTCCTGTGTAGCCATCTGGACCCGGGCTTTTATTTGCTGGAAGCTTTTTAATTACTGCTTCAATTTCTTCCATAGTTATTGGACTATTGAGATGTTTGGCTTCCTCCTCATTGAGTTTTGGGAGGTTATATTTTTCTAGGAAAATGTCCATTTCTTGCAGGTTGTCTAATTTGTTGGAATAGAGTTGTTCATAGTATTTTTTAACAATCCTTTGTATTTCCACAGGGTCTGTTGTTATTTCTCCTCTTTCATTTCTGATTTTGTTTATTTGGGTCTTCTCTCTTTGCTTCTTGGTGAGCCTGGCTAGGGGTCCATCAATCTTGTTTATCCTTTCAAAGAACCAGCTCTTTGTTTTGTTGATCTTTTGAATTGTTTCTTTGGTCTCCAAGTTGTTTATCTCCGCTCTGATCTTCACTATTTCCTTCCTTCTGAGTACACTGGGCTTTTCTTGTTGCTCACGTTCTAGCTCTTTGAGTTTTAGGTTTAGGTGATTTATTACCATTGTTTCCTGTTTTTTGCAGTAGGCTTGTAGGGCTATGAACTTCCCTCTCAAGACTGCTTTCACTGTGTCCCATAAATTTTGTAATGTTGTGTTGTCATTGTCATTTGTTGCCATGATGTTTTTTATTTCTTCCTTGATCTCTCTGGTTACCCAGTCGTTATTTAAAAGCATGCTGTTTAGTCTCCGTGTGTTTGATTTCTTTCTATTGTTTTGATTATAGTTGATTTCCAGTTTTATGCCCCTGTGGTCTGAGAAAATGCTTGATATGATTTCTATCTTCTTGAATTTGAAGAGACTTTTCTTATGACCCAACATATGATCTATCTTTGAAAATGACCCATGTGCACTGGAGAAGAATGTATATTCTGTGGCTTTGGGGTGAAATGTTCTGAAGATGTAAATTAATTTCATCTGGTCTAGTGAGTCATTTAGGATTGATGTTTCTTTGCTGATTTTTTGTTTAGAGGATTTGTCCAATGGTGACAGTGGGGTATTAAAGTCTCCTACTATGATTGTATTGCTGTCAATCTCTCCCTTAATATCCTCCAAGAGTTTTTTTATGTATTTAGGTGCTCCTATATTGGGTGTATATATGTTTACCAGAGTTATTTCTTCTTGTTGGATTGTTCCCTTTAGTATTATGAAGTGGCCTTCTTTATCTCTTGTTATGTCCTTCACTTTGAGATCTAATTTGTCAGATATAAGTATTGCAACCCCAGCTTTTTTTTCATTTCCATTTGCCTGAAATACCATGTTCCATCCCTTCACCCTCAATCTGTGTGCATCTCTTTTCCTAAGGTGGGTTTCTTGCAGACAGCAGATATATGGATCATGTTTTCTTATCCAATCGGTTACCCTATGTCTTTTGATTGGAGCATTTAATCCATTTACATTTAAAGTTATTATTGATAAGTACTTATCTGTTGCCATTTTTAGTCCTTACCCCCGAGTTCCTTCTTCGCTTCCTCTTTCTTTTTATTACAGCAGACCTTTTAACATTTCTTGCATTGCTGGTTTGGTGGTAATATATTCCCTTAGTCCTTTTTTGTCTGTGAAGCTTTTGATTTCACCTTCAATTTTGATTGAGAGTCTTGCAGGGTACAGTATTCTTGGATTCAGACCCTTCCTTTGTATATTTCATTCCATTCTCTTCTGGCCTGACGAGTTTCTGTTGAGAAGTCAGTAGCTAGTCTTATGGGGGTTCCTTTGTAGGTAACTTTCTGTTTCTCTCTGGCTGCTTTTAAAATTCTTACTTTGTCGTCGGTGTTTGCCAATTTAATTATAATGTGCCTCGGTGTCGGTTTGTTGGGGTTCATTTTGCTTGGGACTCTGTGAGCTTCTTGGATTTGTGTGGGTTTTTTCTTTTCTATATTGGGGAAATTTTCTGTCATTATTTCTTCAAACACGTTCTCTAATCCTTGTTCAGTTTCCACTCTTTCTGGAACCCCAATTATGCGGATGTTATTTTGTTTCATGTTATCCCAAAGTTCCCTTAGACTCTCCTCTTGCTTTTTAACTTTTTTTTCTAGAAGCTGCTGTAGTTGGGTATTTTTTCCTACCGTGTCTTCTAGCTCACTGATGCGGTCCTCTGCTTCTTCTAGTCTACTTTTGATGCTTTCTATTGTGTTCTTTATAGCAGTGATGTCATTATTCATTTCTTCTTGTTTATTCTGCACCTCCTCTAGTTTCTTCTGCGTTTCTTCTTCATGCTTCTTCACCTCCTCTAGTCTCTTACTCATATTGTCAAATTTGTCTTCCATTCTTTTCAACCACATTATGATAATTTCTCTGAACTCTTTCTCTGGTAGGCTTATTTGTGGTTCTATTTCGTTTACTTCCTTTTCTGGTGAAACCTGCCTTTCTGTCTTTTGTGGGCTGTTTCTTTTTTTGCCCATGGTCTTTCTTCTCTGGGTGTCTGGTTATGTAGTGCTCTCTCCTACGTTGATTGAAAGGCACAAACTACAACACGACCAGGTACAGCACACAAGGCACTTTCCGTGTGTTCTGTGGATCTCTGATTCCGCCGCGTGTCTGCGCCAATTGGAGAGCGGAGTTCTGGGTCCCCGGGTCCCTGGCTGCTCGATGGGTGCCCAGCCGAAGGCTTCCGGGATCTTGATTTCTTACCACTCTGATTTCTTGCCACTTTATTATCCATGGACAAATTTCTGATGTGCCTATTCTTTAATTTCTTTATCTGAAAATGTTAAGAAAAAGAAGGTTTTTTTTTCCCACAAGAATAATATAAAAATAATATAAGTTAAAAGCATAAGGCAATAATAGTGTGATACTTAAAGTATTTATTGAGATATAAGATGACATGCATAAAATTTTGCCTGTAATAATCACAGAAAGCTTCTGAAAGGAGATATTTGAGTTGGGCCTAGAGAGATAAATAGTGATATACTATTAGAGAGAAGAAGCTAATACACATTTTAAAAATATCTACTACAACCAGGATGATGGTCTTGCTAATCAGATTAGCTTCCCAGAGAGAGAGAATCCTGATACCAGTTCTACTGTATTAATTATAAGGTGATCCAGACATCTCCAAAACAGAGCCAAATGCTTGTATTTAATTTGATAGCCTTGCAAAAATGTAAAATACACAAATCACATAGCCACCACATGCACTAGATACACCACTATATCTTAAATAAGGAAATAAGAAAAAGTGTATAAGAATAGATTAAAAGAACATTTAAGAAGTTAGTTAACCCTCTTTAAGCAGCTAATTAACAAATCAGTACTTGAGTATCTCAGTGAGATCCCATCTAATGTCTCAGAGAGTACTATTACTAAAACTTCCTGCCAAAGTGGATGTCTCTTATGGGTGATTCTAGACAGGAACTTAAGCAAATTTATTTAAATTTTATTATATTCCATTTATGCCACTTAATTACAAATTAGAGATGTAAATAAACTACTGTGTAAGCACATTTAGAAAAGAAGCTGACATTTTTTAATATCTTTTATGTACTATGTGTTATATATTCTTTGATATACTTTATATTGACTGACTCATCTATTATAAAAATATCAACAAACCTGTATAGATATTATCATCTTCATTTTGTCTGTGAGATAGTGGAGTTAGAGGTTAAGTAATCTCACCAATATTTTTTCTATTTTTTTTATTGATTTGAGAGAGAGGGTGGAAGAGAGAAAAAAAAAAAAACTGATGTGAGAGAAAGGTCCTGTGCGCCTCCTACTGGAGAGATTGAGCCAGCAACCTGGGAAGTAGAATCAGTTGCTGAAAGTGAAACTAAAGAAAAGGGAAGAATCTAGGGAATGTGAGGCAAAATTACAGCATCTGTTCAGGCTTGGGCAGATATTTAAAATTTCACATAACATAACTAAAATGGACACAGAACTTCTGATGCTGGTTATTCACAAACAGGCTCTTAAGTTTTCCTCAAAGGTTAGCATGATTCTTAATTATATAATTATATATTCTTAAAAATTCCGTTCTTTAAAATGTAATAAAATATACTAAATGTTTACATTTAAATTGGGAGGGCTACTTTTATAGGCGAAATATACTTTCTTTGCCAAAGAATAATGATTTTAGTAACATCATTTTTTTCTTATTTAGGTTATGTATGGAATGTTGGTCTTCACATTAGTACTTCGATCAATTTATATTGTTACATGGTAAGTAGTTTGGATAATCAAAAAGTACAAACTATAATGAAAATATTGATAAATTGAACTTCATCGAAATAACAAACTTTTGTTCTTCAAAAGACACTATTAAGAAAATGAAGGACAAGTCAGAGAAGGGGAGAAAATATATATCCAACAAAAGATTTACATTTAAAATTATAAAGAACTCTAACAATGCAATAATATGGCAAACAATTTTTTAAATGGACAAAGATCAGCAAACTATCAAATAAGTTAGATGGTTGGCAGACAGGCAGGTGAAAGGATGTTCAACGACATTAGCCATTAAAGAAATGCAAATTAAACTACACTGCTGATGGGAATGTAAAATCACTTACGAAAACACAATCACTCAGGAAAGCAGTTTAGCAGTCTTAGAGAGCTGAGCATTCACCTGCCATTCCTCTCCTAGCTTTTTACCCAAGAGAAATTAAAGCAAATGTCCATAAAAAGTCTTAGTTATGAATGGTAGTAGCTGCTTTGTATGGCAAAGAAGATTGAAAACACCAATGTCCACCAATATTTGGACTGATAAACAAATTGTAATATATCTACATACCCTTTTTCCCCGAAAATAAGACAGTGTCTTATATTAATTTTTGCTCCCAAAGATGTGCTAGGTCTTATTTTCAAGGGATGTCTTATTTTTCCATGAAGAAGAATACGTTACTCAGTTATTGTTGAACAAAAAAAAAAAAAAAAAGGAAATTTATTACCTGTATAGGTAGTAGTTGCCATCACAAACCAGCTCACTGATTGAACCAGCTGTTCAGGCAGTGCGAGGTCTCTAAATCAGGAGTCAGACACCTTACGGTAGCTTCAGGGGCCTTATATTCCGGGGAGTCCTTATGTTCAGGGGAGGTCTTATTATCGAGAAGGTCTTATTTTCGCGAGGATGCCTTATATTACAGCGAGAGGCAAAACTGGAAGTAGGTCTTATTTTCGGGGGATGTCTTACTTTCGGGGTAACAGGGTAGCGGAATACTACTTAGTGTGTGTGTGTAGTATGTATCTAATTTACTATAGTGCCTGACAAAGAGCAGGTGACTCAATGTTAATTATGTTCCACCATTCTCCTTGCACTTTCATGGAACTGATAAAGTTACTGGGGGCTTTTACATTACCTTCTTGATATACCTAGACAAATCTTAGAAGCACATTCTCTCTCAATACCTTTTAATGGCTAAATGTAGTAGGCAAATGTATTAGATAATTTAATAAATAGGCTTGCTTTTAATACTAACAATAATCTTTCCTTCTCATGAAAGTGATTACTTCAATCTCTGATCATGACATGACACAGCAAAATTTCATTGTGCTTTTTAATTTTTCCACAGGGTTTATCCATGGCTTAGAGGACTGGGTTATACATCTTTGGGTATATTTTTATTGGGATTTTTATTATGGAACATAGATAACATCTTTTGTGATTCACTGAGGTAAGATACATTTTTAGTCTTTGAGAAATACTTTTGGAAACAATCTATTAAGCAGAATTTCATAGGCATATAGAATTATTAATGCCCTGAAGTGAATTTTTTGCCATTATTGAAATTAAAAAGCTATGAAAAATATAATAAAGTAAACTTCTGGGAAGACTTTTTTAAATTTTTAAAAATTTAGACCTAAGAATATTTTGTAATATCTGTAGAGATTTTTAATTAAATGTTGACTAAGTCTGAAATCTGCCTAGTTTGCTTTACTGAATAAGAGTGATTTAAAATAGGATATGAAATACATGTATATAATTTTGTACTTTCACATGCTTAATGCTATTGTCTAAGAAAGGCAAGTATTCCATTTTTTCACCTTGTCAGCAATTATGTATTGACTAGAGTTTAAATCTTGGGTCTCTGGACCCTAGTCTGTTATTAAAACACTCTTTTTCTGGGCCTCAATTTCCATTAAAATTAACATGTTAAATAAATTAAAATAGTGGATCCTTCAACTCAGAATTCACAGTTTTGCCAAAGCACAGAGGACTGTGTTGAACAGCACCACAGAGAGGCAATCAGCAAAATTCAGACTGTGGGAAATTTATAGGATAAGTGACCTGATCTCAGCAGAGGGGAGAAAAAAAAGGAGAAGAAACACATCAATTAAAAGAGATTTATGCAATATATCATCCAAATGCAGTGTGTTGGATTTTGATGCAAACAACACCACTTAAAAAATAAAAGTTTATGAGATGATTGGAACTTTGGTATTTGAATATTTGATGATATTAATAGATTATCCTATATAATATGGTAATATACAAATTGACCCTAACAGCAGAACGGCTGGGAAAGACTGGTTGCTATGACATGCACTGACCACCAGGGGGGCCGACACTCAATGTAGGAGCTGCCTCCTGGTGGTTAGTGCGCTCCCACAGGGGGAGCTCCACTTAGCCACAAGCCAGGCTGACAGCCTTGGTGGCAGGAACCTCTCCTGTCTCCTCTACAGCGCTAAGGATAGCTGATATTTCTGTAGGGACCAGGCCTAACCCGGCAGGTGGACATCTCCTGAGGGGTCCTGGACCATGAAAGGGTGCAGGTCAGGTTGAGGGATGCCCCCAAGTGCACGAATTTTTATGCACTGGGCCTCTAGTTGTTAATATTTTAGGTATGCAATGATATAGTTATATTATAAAGAGGTTTTAATCTTTAAGAAATACATACTGAAATATTTATAGATAAAATGATACAATATCTGAGATTTACTTCAAATAATATAGGGTGGTGGGGAGAAGTGAATAAGATAATGTAAGATTGTGTTTTTTTTATTTAATCTTTATTGTTCAGATTACAATTGTTCCCCCCCTCATAACTCCCCCCACCCTCTGCCCTTACCTTCCTCCCCCATTGTCCTCATCCATAGGTGTATGATTTTTGTGCAGTTTCTCCCTACACCCCCCTCACCCTTTTCCCCCTGAGAATTGTCAGTCCACTCCCTTTCTATGCCCCTGATTCTATTATATTCACTGGTTTGTTCTGTTCATAAGATTTTTAATTCACTTGATTTTTAGATTCACTTGTTGATAGATATGTATTTGTTGTTCATAATTTTTATCTTTACCTTTTTCTTCTTCTTCCTCTTCTTAAAGAGTATCTTTCAGCATTTCATATAATACTGGTTTGGTGCTGATGAACTCCTTTAGTTTTTTCTTATCTATGCAGCTCTTTATCTGCCCTTCAATTCTGAATAATAGCTTTGCTGGGTAGAGTAATCTTGGTTGTAGGTTCTTGGTATTCATCACTTTGAATATTTCTTGCCACTCCTGTCTGGCCTGCATGATTTCTGTTGAGAAATCAGCTGACAATCCTAAGGGTACTCCCTTGTAGGTAATGAACTGTTTTTCTCTTGCTGCTTTTAATATTTTCTCTTTGTCTTTTTTTGCTCTTGGTATTTTAATTATGATGTGTCTTGTTGTGGTCCTCTTTGGATTCCTTTTGTTTGGGGTTCTGTGTGCTTCCTGGACTTGTAAGTCTATTTCTTTCACCAGGTTGAGGAAGTTTTCAGTCATTATTTCTTCAAATAGGTTTTCAGTATCTTGCTTTCTCTCTTCTTCTGATACCCTCATAATTCTGATGTTGGTCTGCTCGAAGTTGTGCCAGAGGCTCCTTATACTATCTTCACATTTTTGGATTCCTTTTGCTTTTTGCTTTTCCAGTGTGGTGTTTTCTGCTTCTTTGTATTTCAGATCTTTGAATTGATTCTTATGTTCCTCTAATCTGCTATTAGGTCTCTGTATAATATTTTTTATTTCAGTCAGTGTATGTTTAATTTCTAGTTGGTCCTTTTTCATCTCCTTTTGGATCTCACTAAATTTATCCATCTTTTCTAGGAAATTCTTGAAAAACTTTATAACCGTGGTTTTGAACTCTATATCCAGTTGTTTGTTTTCCTCCACTTCTTTCGTTTGTGATCTGCTTCTTTGTCTCTGCATTTTTGCTGCTTCCCTGAATTGGTAGGGTAGCTTTGTGTGCTAGGTGTCCTATATGGCCCAGTAGCTCTGCCTCCCCAGTTACCTGAGGTGGACTCTTTTGGTGTACCTCTTTGTGGACTGTGTGTACAGCCTTGTTGTAATTAAGTCTTGATTATTGTTGTTATCACTGGGGGGAATTGAATCCCAAGCCAACTGGTTGTGAGGATCAGCTGTGTCTACACTGGGAGAACTTATGTGCTGGAGTTAGCCTTATGATACAAGACTTGAAAGATTGTAAAAGCCTCTGTGTTCAGGTTTGATGGGGCATAGTCTCAAGGCTGAGTAGACAGCGTTGGCTTCCCATCAACCCTGCCCTACATGGTGGCTCCTGGGTCTCAGTGTCCCTCAGTAATTGCTGCAGCCCTCTCTGTGTGTACTCGCACTTGCGCGCCTCCAGACCTCTGCCTTTCCAGCTCCCTCGAGTTTCCATGCGCTCCAGGAACCTGTATGAGTCTGGGTCTCCAGGGTCTCACCTGAAACTGGAGTTCAGTGCAGTCAGAAATGGATTACAGCACAGTTGGGAGGTTCTGTCTCCCTCCCACTAGAGAAAACCAGCAGCACAATCAGCAGCCAGCCCTCTGTGTGTGCACTCGAGTTCGCACACCTCCAGACCTCTATCTTTCGTGGCTCCCCTAAGTTTCTGTGCACTCCTCCCTTTTCACAATAATCCACACTCCCCCCATATGAGTCTCGCCCGGAATTGGGGTTCAGTGCAGCAGAACTGGGGTTCAGTACAATTGGGACTTTCTGTCTCCATCCCGCTAGAAGAAGCCAGCCAGGCACTCCACTGCCCATCCTCCCTACACGTGTATCTCCATACCTCAGCTTTTTGCAGTTCCTCTGAGTCTCCGTGAGCCCCTCTCTTTCCTTCTAGTTGTAGAATTTCCACTCAGCCAGCTTTCCTGTGGCTCTGGATGATGTCTGTTTTGTCTTTTTCGTTGTAGTTTTGAAATTGTTGTGAGAGGAAGCAGTTTAGGTGTTCACCTATGCCGCCATCTTGGTTTCTTGGATCAATACGAGATTGTTGTAACCATAAGTTATAATTATTGGAAGTCAATGGGTACATTCTTATTTTGCCTATTTTTGCACATTGGAAATTCTCCATAATAAAAAGTAAATGTTAAAATAACTAAAATATGTAAAAAAGTTAAATAAGTAAATGTAGACTTTAATTTACAGAAGCAAACAAGTAATACACCTTGCTTTGAAAACAAATATCTAATTGAGTAGTTCTGAATCAGTAATAATCATGAGAAACCCCATTAAAGCTGTAATTGTCTCAAAATTAGATGGTAATTGTCTCGAAAATTCATGAGATATCTAGAAAAATAATTTGATGTTTCATTTTTATTTTTTCCCTCTAATAAATGAGAATATTAATATAGTATATACTTAATCAAAAGATCTAGAATTTTAACCCAACCAGCATGGCTCAGTGGTTGAATGTAGACCTATGAACCAGGAGGTCACGGTTTGATTCTGTTCAATTTTCGGTCAGGGCATATGCCCCAGTGCGGGGCGGGGGAGGGAGGGAAGGTTGGGGGAGGCAAGCACGAGACAGCCGATCAATGATTTTCTCTCATTGTTGATGTTTTTCTCTTTCTGTCCCTTTCCTTTTCTCTCTGAAATCAATAAAAATAAATATTTTAAAAATCTAAAATTTTAGTCTTGACTATGTCACTAGCAGAGTGACTTGGGCAATTTAATATCTCTGATGAAAAGAGACTTGACTTGGGGTGTATTGCATTATGTAATGCAATACAGATTATATATGATAGAATTGTATACCTGATCCCAAACTGGTTTGACTCAGTGGATAGAGCGTCGGCCTGTGGACCGAAGGGTCCCGGGTTCGATTCCGGTCAAGGGCATGTACCTTGGTTGTGGGCACATCCCCAGTAAGGGGCATGCAGGAGGCAGCTGATCAATGTCTCTCTCTCTCATTGATGTTTCTAATTCTCTATCCCCCTCCCTTCCTCTCTGTAAAAAAATCAATAAAATATATTTTAAAAAAAAAGAATTGTATACCTGAAACCTTTGTAATTTTATTAACCAGTGTCATCCCAATAAATTCAATAAAGAAGGGAGGAAACCTTTGAATTTTAGTTTTCTAATCTGTAAAGCAAAGCTAATTTTAGCTACCTCAGAGACTTACTATGAAGTGAAATAATAGATACCAAAGGACTTTATAGACTGTGTGGTACACTTCTAAGGTGATGGTTGTATGCAGGACATAAGTGCATTAAGTGCATGCTAGGTAGACCTGTTTCTGGGAAACATTTGTTCTATAAGATATTAATAAGATAATACCTAAATAAAAGGTTCCAGGGGTAAGTAGGTTATCTGGAAAAAAAAAAAGAAAAGAAAGTGAACTCTATAAGTTAGGGTAGGACTTTTCAAAGTTTTTAATCTGTTAATATGCATCATAGATCTCTAAGAGAACAATAAATTATGTACTATTTCCCACATTTATTATGACCACAGAGACATTTCTTCAGAACTTTTGCTAGGAATACTATTCCTGAAAATACACTTTGCAAAACAGTATGGGAGATTGCAGCAGACTTGAGGAAATTAAGTAACTACCATTTTTGAGAATGGCATTTCATAATGCTCTAAAACTGTCAGCATTAGTTGCTAAGTATTTTTAAAAATTAACATGGTGATTTTCCCTCCTCTCCTCACAGGAACTTTCGGAAGAAGGTCCCACCTATTTTAGGTGTTACCACACAATTTCATGCATGGTGGCATATTTTAACTGGCCTTGGTTCTTATCTTCATATCCTTTTCAGGTAGGAAATAGACTTTTAAAACCTAGTTTTGGAGTGTGGGTTTTTGTGTTTTTTTTCTGTATTCTTTAAATAAGATAGTGTGTTTATAAAATATTGGAGACAGAATCAGGAACTTATAATCCAGTTTTGCCTCTCCCACTGGGTGACCTTAAGCAAGTCCCTTCTCTTCTAAAGCTCAGTTTTCTCATCCTTAAAGTAAGACAGTTGTATTGATTAACCTCTGATGCATGATCTACATTTTTTTAAAATATATTTTTATTGATTTTTTACAGAGAGGAAGGGAGAGGGATAGAAAGTCAGAAACATCGATGAGAGAGAGACATCAATCAGCCGCCTCCTGCACGCCCCACAGTGGAGATGTGCCCGCAAGCAAGGTACATGCCCCCGACCGGAATCGAACCTGGGACTTTTCAGTCCGCAGGCCGACGCTCTATCCACTGAGCCACACCAGTCTCGGCATGATCTACATTTTAATGCAAGTAGAATGTAAACTTTTTTTTAGTACAAATAGTATATAAATATTTCAAATTCTTGTTGATCAGCATTAAAAAATAAACTTTGAAAGAAAAACACCCAGATCCCCTGAGTAGGGGACTGGAAAAGTGAATATCTGAAGTCCCCTGCTTAAATAAATTGGTTGCCACTTTGCTTTCTCTGCTCTCCTAACAAAGAGTCTATTGAAGGTCAGCCATTAACAACAACAATGGAATCAGAATTCTCTCTGATCACCCTATTGAAATAATACTTCCATATAACTCTCTCTCCCCTTATCAGGTTGTGTTTATAACTTTTAAAGTATTTATGACCAGTTAGACACTTATTTAATTGTTTACCTCCCCTAACTAAGCTGTTAATTCCTTGAGAGCAGCTGGGACTTTATCTTATTCACTGCAACTCTCCCAAGTGGATAGAATGATGCCTGTCACATAGTAAGCATATATTGTTAATTGATTTAATTAATGATTATGTATATATTGATCTCTTTACCAGGGGATCAAGCTATGTTTAATTTCAAATTATATTCAAGAATTAAGAGAGCTGAAATATTTGTAGGTAGGGGAAGAAATTTTTCCTGTAAACAATGTGAAAATTTACTTAAGTGAAATTTTTAGAATACCTCTTCAAAATAACATTTGCATTTCACCTATCTGGAAATCAACTTGTTTAGGTAACCAGAATTATCTAAAATTTAACTACCTGAGAATTACATATTAAAAAAAAAGGCTGAAACCAGTGAATAGAGTGTCGGCCTACGGACTGAAAGGTCCCAGGTTTGATTGCAGTCAAGGGCATGTACCTTGGTTGCGGGCGCATCTCCAGCAGGGGGCATGCAGGAGGCAGCTTATCCATGTCTCTTTCTCATCGATGTTTCTAACTCTCTATCCCTCTCCCCTCTTCTCTGTAAAAACTCAATAAAATATATATATTAAAAAAAAAAAGATTTCTGAGCAGGAACACTGAGCTTAACCATGGAAGAGCCCTTTAAACTCTGTCTCCAAGTAGTAAGTTTATTTTACTTTTGGCACCTTCTTACTGCATTGGTTATTTGGATTTTTAGACCATAGCACATTGGGAAATAACTAATTTAAAAGGGGAGGGATATAGGAGAAAATGCTTGGGGAAATTGACATGATAGAAAAGGAAAAACAAGAATAACCATAAAGTGAACCCAATAATTAGAAAGTTAGCATCTTAACACTGCACAAGAAATCACAAGGTGGCTCATTTGATTAGGTGTTGTCTCATACACCAAAAGGTTGTAGGTTTAATTCCAAACTACCTAGGCTGCGTTCTCTTCACACATTTCTCTCTCTCTCTCTCTCTCTCTCTCTCTCTATCTATCTCTCTCACTTTCTCTCTCTATCAATAAACATATCCTAGGATAAGGATTTTTTTTAAAGAATTTAAAAGAGATTTGTAAAAATATCACATATTAGAATTATCAATGATTATAAAAATAATGCAATTTCTATGCTTGAAGAAATAAATCAAACTTTAAAAATAAGTTCAAGGAAAAAGAAACTTTTTCAAACAAATTTGTAAAGAACCAAATAGAATCTCTAGAAATGAAAACTATAACAAAATGCTAAACTCACAGTACAGAACTAATAACAGATTAAACTGAATTGAAGAAAGAATTAGTAAAGTGGAAAATAGATCAGGAAAAAATTACTTAAATGCAGCAGAGACAAAAAATATGGAATTGAGGTTAAGAGAAATGGAAGATAAAATGAGAAGGTCTAACATTTGTTTAATTGGAGTTCCGGGGGGTAGGGGGGAGTAGGGCGGGTGCTATAGCCGCATATTTCAGTTACTGATGTTATACAACAACCCCAAACTTACCAGTTTAAAATAAATCAGTGTATTTTGCTCACAATTGTCTTGAATTTGGGTCTTGAACTTGGAAGGGCTTAGCCAGGCAGTCCTCACGTAGAGCCTCTCATAGGGTTGGTGTCCGATGTCAGCTTAGGCTACAGACATCTGAAGGCTCCCGCTGGAATAGAAGTAAAGAGGGCTCACTTATGTGGGGTGTCATTTGATACTGGCTGTTGCCTTGGAGCTGTGGCTATAAACTAGAGCTGCCTTCATGGACAACTTCATCCTCAGTGTAATCAACCTTCATACCTGGCAGAAGAATTCTCTCAGAGGCAACATCTCAAGAGAACCAGGCAAAAGTAGCAGGGCCTTTCATAACCTAGTCTCAGAGTTCATATGGTGTCACTTCCCCCTTACTCTGCTGGTGAAAGTCACTGATTTAAATAGGAGGGACATAGATCCTATCTCTTGAGGGGAGGAGTATTGAAGAATTTAGGGTCTGAAGAGGAGTTACTGCTCAGCTGGTGCTGGTTTCTGAGCTCAGAGGAGAGACCCCAGGCCGGACCCCAGGCCTCTGAAGAAGAGACTGCTGCTACAAAGTGCTGCTGCCACAGTGAGGAAGTGTTGTTGGGATGCTGATCAAAGCAGCCACAAGTCAACAGCCCCTCATGAAAATAAAACAGGATGGAAGAAGTCCCTTCTTTCTCCTCTGGCTTTGCAGTCTTTCTTGAATGCCCTCTTTTAATAGAGCCTGTGAGGGAACATTTGTCAATACAGAAGTACGGGTTATAGTCTCAGCTCCTGAATCACAAACAGAATAGAGAAGGATGGATTTGGAGCTGAGGTATAATAACTGATATAGCTGGAAACATTTAACAAGAAGGAAATAACCAGTATCAGGAGTGTAAAAGGAAACATCATTACAGATTCTGCAAATATGAGAAGATAGGATTTTTTAAAAAAACTTAATGTAATAGATGCTTTTATTTATATTTGAAATTTTCCATAATAAAAAATTTGAATTTTAAGCTCAGAACCTCATCTGGGCTAGGTACTTGATGTATATACCTCCATCAATCCTTTTGACAGTACTATAAGGCACGTATTATTTTATACTTGAGGAAAGACAAGATCAGAAAAGTCAAGTACTTCACATATGATCTTAGTGTCATTGCCTGGATTTGAGCCTAGAGTTTTTCTGTCTCCCCATAGTACTTGCCCCACTAGTGTAGCTACTTAAAAAGTTGCCAGTGGTGGAGGTAAGAGCAAGGGTTAAAATCTAGGACTTTTCTATCTCAGTCCAGGACTCTTTTCTAAAGAAAGGGGAAAAGGTGGCAGCTTTCTTTTAGAGATTAATATCCGAGAAACTGTCAGAGGGTTATATTTTAAGACAGTAGAGTATTCTTCATAATATTTAATGTTCCTCTCTACAGTTCTGGTTTGGGGAACAGTGACACTATAGTCACATTAAATTACATAAATTCAACTATATATGCTCTTTCACCTTTTCTTCCCTTGTTTAAAAGATTAAATTTTTCACATTATAAAATTATGGATTGCATATGCACACATGATAGTCTGTATGTTACTATTGAAATACATTTAAATAGTGTACTATACAAAAGTATGTATGCTATATGTTATGGAAAGTTTAATGAATTTTTTAGGGATAAATTTATCTTTAACTTTATCTTTGCTGTATGTGCTGATTTTAGACTCTGATATCTTCAGAGGTACTCATTTTAAAGGATACTATGAAAAGGGCTCCATTGTCTTTCTGTTTATTTTATACCTGTATTGGAATCCTGTAGAGCTGATATAACCATTTTCAAAATATTATAAGAATACTCTACGTCAGCCCTGGCTGGTTTTTTCAGTGGTTAGTGTGTCGACTTGCCCACCAAAGAGTCTCAGGTTAGATTTCCAGTCAAGGGCATGTACCTGGGTTGCAGGTTCAATCCCTAGCCCTGATCGGGGTAGGTGCAGGAGGCAACCAATCGATGTATGTCCCTCACATCAATGTCTCTCTCTCTCCTCTCCTTTCTCTCTCTCTCCCTCTCTCTCTCTTTCTCCTTCCTTCCCTCCCTCCCTCTCTCCCTCTCTCCCTCTCCGTCTCCCTCTCCTTCTCCCTCTCCTTCTCCCTCTCCCTCCCTCTCCCTCTCCTTCTCCATCTCTCTAAAAGCAAAGCAAAAAATATCATCAGGTAAGAATGAACAAAACAACAAAAAAATAATACTTTAACCCTTACTACCATATATCTTCAAAGGTGACACTGGCAATTGTGATATGAATCCTATAAAGCATGAATGAAATTCTCCGTATTAAACTGCAAACATCCTGCAGTCACAGTCTGAGAGCTGATCATTTCTCTGTCTCCCCTAACCTCTTGCCAAGTGCTCTGCACAGAGTAGTGCTAAAAAAAAAA
>JAAGEH010000005.1:3439145-3474868 GCA_011751065.1 Lasiurus cinereus
TGTGTTGGATTAACTAGAGCCAAATGATCAGGATCCTATTTACATAAAGCTTATTCGAATACCTGCTCTTCATTTTTAGGTTTGAAAACAGCTCTAACTTACACTTACTTGAACTTGTAACAGAACTCCCAAAAGTTACAGTGCTGAAATCTCATTGTAAAGCAGCCAGTCTTAATTTGGATTTGAATTATAACAAATTGTATCACTTTTCACAGACACCTGTCTGGATTTTAAAATTCTATTTGATCCCCTTTATTCATATATCACAATATTTGTAATCTACAACATTTAGCTTTTTTTATGACTTTTTCTTGCTTATTCATTGTTATAAAATCCAGAGTGTTTTTAACATGTTTTCATTATCCCAGATGAAATCCTGAGCTACAGCTTCAAAAGGAAACATTTTCTTATGCAAACATATTAAACACTTCCTGTCATTTTTCCAGTATTCAGTAAGTAGCCTTAGTACAAATTTAAAACCAATGCAAATTTTATCCTTTTTCTTCACCTACTGGCCTTAGTTTTAGTCCAAATGCTATCTTCCTTATCATGCCATTAGGCAGATAATTCCACCTACTTTTATGATCCTCTAGCTAGAAAAACACTTGCCAAAACATAAATGTAACATCACTTTGGTCGTGCCTTAGGAAAACATGAAACTAAACAGTTCCAACACACAGCCCATAAAACTGTTACTTCTTTTCCTGCAAGATTCTGACTTCTGGCTACATCTCATGTGCAGCTACCTAGGCTATCAGCTATCTTACATTTTTTAATGACTTTCATTTGTTCCACACCATTGCCTTTTGTACTTTTCCTTCAAGATATACTTCTGCGTAAAGAATCTATACAGAAACAAAGGCACATCCTTAATGATAATGCTGCTAAACGCTGGGAAATGGAGATGCTGCAGTATTAATGTCAGAATAAGGTTATTGGGAGCACACCCTGAGAGGGGCCCTTCAGAGCAGTTTGTTGAATGAGCATTTCAACTATCAGTTGTTGAATAAAGTTGTTCAGCACCTCACTGGAGAAGCACATCAGTACGCTACTTGTAACATTATGGCCAATTTTTCAAAGACCTTTGCTTCTACTGTGAAGACAGCCATGAAATATTTCATGTGTTTAGCAAAGAGGGACTAAATCCAGTCTCTTTCATTTTCCAGTTAGTTTTTGCCCCACATGGCTCTCTTTTTAGCAGCCTAAGTATTAGCATACTCAAGACATTGTATCTGTGCCACAGAGAGTATTTGGAAATCCTACTGACCTTCAGGATATTTGCTAATTCGTCTATGTCAATGGCTTTTTTCCTTCTAGGATTCTGGGTGGGCATTACAGGGTTGGCTAACTACCCTGCTCCCTTCCCTTTATTTTCTTAAAAGACTTCATGTTGACTAGAGTGTACAGAAAGCAACAAAAACAAACCTGTTTCCTACTGAGCAGATAATGGTTTGTTTGCATATCACCTGATGTGAAAGGTGCTCTTCGGTAAACCCTACAGCACATTATATTTTAAAAAACAATATTTTATGAGGATGTGAAAGAGGCAGTTTGCTTGCACATTTTAATATTTTTCTTATGCTGCATTTTCACTTCAGAAAATTTAAAGCAATTAGACTTTTTTTTTTTTTAAGAAAAAAATAGGTGAAAGATGGTTGTGTTCATCAGATTGGTCATTTTGCCTTCTCCTCCCCATCTTGGTACTTTCATGAAACATTGCCACCACCTGAAGTAATCTCTTTAATCTTTGTGATATTATATAATGTTTCTCATTAACAGGAGAAACATTGGTGTGAATAATCTACAAATGAAGACCCCAAACAGTGGTATTTGGTTTAGCAGAATTCTATAAAAACCCTTCCTGCAAAATTTCCAGGACTGTTAATCTGGCCTTTCCCTAAAAAGGTTTTTCTTATACTAAGAAGAGGTGTGAGTCAGCGAAAATCACAAGACCCGAATTTCAGGTATACTGTACATGAAAGTCTTTAAATGCTTGCAGAAATGAAGTTCTGTTTTAATGCACACACCTTCTGAATTTAGCCAGTGCCCCTAAAAGTGTCTAATAATTTACTTTAAGGTTTTCTTGTGAGTTTTATGGGTTCTATATTACTTTACTCTTGAAAAAAATTATTTGTTGCTAAGTGTGCAGTTTTAGCTCTCAATTCCACATTTACATGACTGAAGAAACTCCTTTAACCCATGGTTTATGATGTGCTACTGGATAAACATTTGTGTAAAACTAAAGTTTCAAGGAGAACCAGTTATTTTGGAATTTGCAGCTATATGGCGATTTGCAGATCTACCTCTGTCTTACATCTTACATCATATCAGTGCCATAATATAATTAGTTTGATCACTTTGTCTTGTTTTTTTGTTTTGTTTTGTTTTTAGTGTCTACAATTACAGCTTGTTCATTGTGCTGTAAACATTTGGAAATAATGACCAAAATTTGACTAAAAGTAGTTAAGTCCATGGGGGTGGGGGGAGCTGTAAAATGGAGAAGAAAAAAGAAGAAAAAAAGAATGGTCATGAACTATCTAACTGGAAAAATTCAATGCTGCTTTTTGAATTTGTTACTTTCTTCAAGAAGGAGACTTTAATTTTAATGTTTAACTGTGGTTGCTGGATGGGAATAAGTCGCCAGGATTGCTGAGGTTATGTGAGCAGGCTCCTGGTCTCAGTTCCTCCTGCTGGAGAGGGAGAAGTCAGGTCCTTGTTCACATACCTACAAGGGAGTTAAGAGAAAAATGTGACTCCAGAATTTGGGACTTAATAAGGAAAGGGGAGGGGGAGAAATGGCACTTATAGGAAAACAGATGGCTTTTAGGAAAGACATTGGGCCCTTAGGAGATAGATGGGAGACAAGATAGTTTTGTGGCAATGTATGTTCAGGCGTGGTACAAAATGAGAGGATTTATTACAGTTGAGTTCTATTGGTAGGTTCTAGTTATAATCAGATAAAGGAGTTTCAGGAAAAAAAAAGGACTTATTTCTATGTCTGCTGATTTCCAAATGCTTTCAGTTCAAAATAATTCCTATGCCACAGTGGTGTAGTGTGCACACCTTCTCTTCCAGTTTAAAACCTCCCAAGAAGTTTAACAGACCAGAAGCTGAGTTGGTGGCTGTGTTAGAGGTTGGGAAGTTAGAGATCTGCAAAGGAAAAGACAGAGATTTACAGAGAAACAAAAGGAAAAACAAAAATGAGTAGTTGGAGCAGATTATAAACTCAGTTTTTGAGTCCAGAGGAGTAGTCCAAAGGATTTCTAGATGTTGGTCTTGCAGTATCCTTAGATGGTGGAGTAACATGGTAGTGGCAGTCTCGAGCTCATGGTATTTCCTGCAGCTCACAGAACCACATTCTGGTGAACGTCTTGAGTGGTGTGAACTGTTGTAGTGATAAATCCTTTAAAGTTATACAAGTTGTCCAGCTTCAGCTATCAGAGCTTCAGGAAAAAGGCAGTTTTAATTGTTAGTAATGCAATGTCAAGAAGAAAATTGGAAATGTTAATTAGTGACAAAACGCACAAGATGGCAAGATCCAGCTCACAAAAAGGTGAAAATGACTCAAAGAGAATGAACAGGGCTAGAATCTAGCTTTCCACTGAAACACAATTTCTCTCTATGATCACACTCATTTTTATCAGAGATAATCAGGGTAAGACTATTTTTGTTTGCAAAACAAGTCTAGTCTCACCAAACGTGCCTGATTGTTTATTTAAGTGCAACAAGAATAATAATTGACTAAATAAGCCTTTTAAAGTGTGTTTTGAATTTTTATTGGGAATCTCAGATTAGAATTTTTAAAGCCTCCAGACTAGGAAGCCAAGCCAAGAACTCACCATCAGATTTCACATGCAGTACCTGCAGATTTAGATTAATTCCCCCTTCTCAGGGTCCCCAAAATATTCTTAGCTTCCTGGGCCTGCCATGAAGTGGCCTTCCTTACTCGCCTGTAAGAGTGGGAGCCCTGTAAGGATGCCAGGCCAGTTTTCCAGGAGAGCTTTGTAACCAACCTTAGTTCCTTAAAACTGGTTATATCTTCTTCTCTGCACATCTCAAATACCATATTCTAGTCAAAGCCTTGGCAATATAACCAGTGTTTCTGATTGTGTCCTGTTACAAGGAGAATAAATTCTTACTGAACATATTCAAATTACTATATTGCCATAAAAATAAGAATATTTAATAAAAGTCGCCAATTTTGGAGGGATCAGACAAGGAGAAAAGATAAATGTTTCATTTTTGTTTACAAAGATATAATATAAATTTTGTAAGTTAAGGTAGCTTAAGAGTAAAGGGGTTCTTTACTGGAAAATAGGACATTAAAGAACCAAGCAAAAGTCATAGAAGAAAGAAATCTTAAGTATTCTTTATGAGTCTACTCAGTCTCATGTGATAAATCCAGGTCTTTCCTAATTTGGAGTTAGCAGATTTATGAACCCATGAACTTCTCCATTAGTTCCAGAAATAATTGTTCAGTCTAGCAGTGTGATCTAAAAGTTATATGAGCAATGACATCAGAAACCTGTACCCCAGAGCACTTGCTATAGTCTCTGAGACAGTCGTTTTTGTTGAAGATGAAGCCTATAGCGGATTACAAGTTTTCAGAAAAATAGAGTAAAATAATATCTGTGAATGACAAAAGGTTTAAAATGACCATAGTTAAAGACCTGATAAGAGTTCATTATAACATAATTGACAAGAAAAGGTTTTTTTAAGTTTTATTTTATTGATTTCAGAGAGTGAAAGGGAGAGAGTTAGAAACATCAATGATGAGAGAGAATCATTGATTGGCTGCCTCCTGCATGCTCCCCCTACTGGGGATCAAGCCTGTAACCCAGGCATGTGCCCTGACCAGGAATTGAACTGTGACCTCCTGGTTCATGGGTCATTGCTCAACCACTGAGCACGCTGGCCTGTCTTGACTAAGAAATGTGGTTGTTTCTGCAACATTCAGCATTTTAAGATAACTGGAGTCATGATTGATCACATTATGCCAGGATATATCATGGACAGCTATGACATTGAAAAAGTCTAGAAATTTCATACAATTTCTAACCAACTTATATTAATAATATATACTCATACAAATATAGGCTAGGGAAGGTTAAGCATTACTTCTTATTTGGCAGTGCTTGCTATGTAATTTAACATCAAATAAACCTAATTAGCTTAGAACTTTTTACACATAAAAGAACATATTTTTGGAGATTTTTCAGGGACTCTCTGGGTAATCTCAAAGTCAGAAGTCAAAAATGACTCATTTAGAATTTGATTTGGGGAAGTTGTCAAAAGGTTTGAACTCTCTTAATAAGGTCACAGGTCACTGTGAAACAATGTTTTATTACCCATGTAACCAAAATGACAGTAAGTATAGTCTCTTACTAAGAACAGACCAAAAGCAACTTTGAATAAGATGAATAAGATGTTATCCCCTTCTCCCCTCTCCCCCACCTTCTGCAGACCCTTTATGACTTTGTGTAGCCATACAAGTTTTTGTCTTCAATATCCCCTTTCTCATCTGAAGCAACCTTTAAGCAGCCTCTAAGCAGCTACTTTAGGACAAAATCACTCTCCTTTTTTCTTTAACAAAAGCATATCTTTCATTCCTTTCATACCTTTCAGGATTGTTTCCCTTCCTTATTTCTAGTACAGTGGTACCTCGAGATACGAGTGCCCTAACATACGAGATTTTGAGATACGAGCTGTCGAGCAAGCGATTTTTGCTTTGAAATACGAGCAACAGTTGAGATATGAGTAATCTCGCAGATCAGCCGGCTGCACACAACCCACCAGTTTACCGAGATGCCAGCGTCTCATAGTTTCCCACACCTCAAGGTTATGGAACAAATTAAACTTGTATCTCGAGATACCACTGTATTTTAATTTGCTTATATTGAGTAGAATTCTTAACCCTTAGTAATCTTAATTTCCAGTGAAAACGAGGAGGTAGACAATTGTAAACTGGCACAGATCAGCACTCTGAGTAGATTAGTAAATGTATTAACACACCACCTCAATTTCTTTATAGTGTTAGTGGCCAAACAGCACCAGCATGTTACCGTTGATTAGATCTGGGTTCAGCAACCTCAGTACTTCATTTCTGGCTAAGAAAAAATTCAGAGCCAATATTTAAATACAAGCAAAAGTTTATTTAGAAAGTCACAGAAGTGGAAGTGAGCCATCTGCCCTGCGTGGTTCAGGAAACAAATTATAGAAGCAGAAGAAGAACCATTGGAGCTTAAGCAAAAGAAAGACAGAGAAAATATGCCTGGAGGAAAGAGGGAGAAAGGCTAGGGTGTGCTCCAGAGCAGGGGTAGCCAACCGGTGGTCCGTGGACCAGTGGTTCCTGAGGTCTGAAAGGTTAGTGACTTCTTCTCCAGAGAGAAAGGGAGGGAAAAGAGGGGGTAGGAAAGGCCAGGGCCTGGTCAGGAGAGAGAAAGAGCATGCACTGGGTCCTCTGTCCGGAGGGTTTTATCTGCTTTGGATCATAATCTCTCACGTTGGATGATGAAACCTTGTCATCATTGCCGGAAAGGTGGATAACATAAAGGGTAACAAATTTCATTAAACATCAGCTTTTATCTAGTAGGCAGGCAGAGCAGCTGAGGAGAAGGCAGATCACTAAAGAATTTAAATAGAATTTCTGCTGTTGATACAGCCATTTGGAGAAGCAATACTGACCCCCATTCTAATACACTTTAAATATCTAGTATTTTTTCACAAGACCTTCGAAGTATACCTGTTTTGATTGGTAACTAGTGTGGAAAATTATCACAGGAATATTTCCTACTAGAAAAATCCTAAAATCTGACTCAAGGAACTCAATTATAGGCATGTGAGTGGCCTAAAATCACCCCCATCTGGTTAGCTCAGCAGCTAGCAATATTCCAAAACCACCCACAGATCACAGTTTGCTCTGCTCACAGTTCCTTTCAATCCTCATTAACAACACCTCTTCATTGCTTTAAAGAGCACAATAAACTAGATTCAGTCATTAGTAATTTAATTTGCCATAAAGCTTCTCAAACTTCTGGCCATGTCAGATCTGCAGGTCATGATTTTTAAATGGAGTTTGCAGGTTGTGGCAGGGCACATTTATTAGAGAAATCTTTAAGTACATAGTATGGTTCCATACACATACTCATTCAGAGATCATCTGCACCTAGGAGAAAATGATTTACAAAATGTTGTATGATATCAAATGGCTGTAGACCAGGGGTAGGCAAAACTACAGCCCTGCAATAGCCGTTTTGGCTCAGTGGATAGAGCGTCAGCCTTCGGACTGAAAGGTCCTGGGTTCAGTTCCAGTCAAAGGCACATGACCCAGTTTTGGGCTCAATCCCCAGAAGGGGATGTGAAGGAGGCAGCTGATCAATGATTCTCGCTCATCATTGATGTTTCTGTCTCTCCCTCTCCTTTACTCTCTGAAATCATTAAAAATATATTTAAAAACAACCAAAAATAAACACAAGCCAAAGCCAAGTTGTATGGGCTGCAAAGTAAGAATGACTTACATTGTAGCGGTGTTGTTTAAACATGCAAATGACAAAGACCTGCAGAGCCTCCAAGTGTCCCACTCTGGTTCTGGGAGACCGTCAACAAATGAGCCCCATCATGGAAGCCCCGCAGGCCTGGCTGCCTTCTCTGCAAGGTGACTCCGTGTGCGTTTGTCAGAATGAAATGTTTTATACGTGTAAGACATCTCTCACTTCTTTGATGAGTGTAATTGTAAGATTTGTGTTTAAATATTTACACTATTAAATTATTTCTTCATATCAATTTTTCTAGAATGGCAGCAGTTTGCTGCAAAGTGCCTAAACCTTTGAAAATATTACCATTTTGTTTTTATTATAAAGGGAGTTCTGTTCCATACTGTAAAGTCCAAAAAGACTAATTGCATTCAGTTTTGAGTTAACTCTCAGAAAGTTGAGATTTTTAGATCATCTTTTTTATCATGCCATATAAAATGTGTCATATTGCAAAGAAACTAATAAACTATATTGTAGTTATGTACACTTTTTTTTTTTCAAAAGGAAAAGTTCAAAGTCCTTTCCACCTTTTTGGTTCCTTTTTGTAGCACTAAGTTGTTTAATACCAATTAATACATGAGACTATTTTAAGAAATAGATATAATCAGTTTCTATAGAATGTACTGGTTGGGCATTATTTACTGTCAAGCATTACCATACTTTTAATATTTCTAAGTCATTTATCAATGTGGTCAACTGATAAACTATTCAAGTTAATATATGGTTTCCTATTTTCATTTTAGTGTAGTCTGCTAGCAATTATTTAATGAACATAGATTGTACTGAATCTCTATAAGAAACTAACCATTTTCAGGTGATCTCAGATCTGCTTATTCACTTTTCCCTTTTGATTTGCCAATCCACAATAATTTTTCTAGAAGATAGTGGAATTATGTATATTTATCTAATCTGCTATAATCTAGGCTATATTTTGGCATTAAATTATCCTTCTATGGAAGACAGTATAAGTGATACTGTTTCAAATAAAACTTCCGATAATGTTTTATCCCTGGTTTATATGTAATATATCTATACATTTCTATTAAGGCAGGGCCACCATGGTTAGTTTCATAGTTTATGTACTGCACAAGGGCACTCGGTGGGGGAGGGAGGTCATAGAAGCTAAAATCTAACCTCTGCTCAGCTGGTCAAGGTAAGTGCCTGGTAGGGTTGTATCACAGGACACTCCTTATTCCAATTTCCAAGGGAAGGGGCCCATACAGGCCAGCAGTGGTCCTGAGCATGGGAAAGGATGCTTAGTAATTATGCTAGGATTTTTTTATCATTAGTCTTAAACTATACTGTGGTACCTTTGGACTCCAAGCCTGGGGAATTTACAAGGCTAACAACAGAAAGAAGAATATGCAAAAGAGGTGGATATGACCTACAAAGCCTCAGAGGTTCACTCTCTGGTTCTGGGATTTTGTATCCCTTCTTTAGACCTTCAGCACCTGAACTTCATAGTGAAGTCTGGTAGCTTTCGTGCAGCGGGCACCGGAGGTGTGGGCATGGTTCATTCGCAGGTCTGGAGCGTTCAGCAGTCAGAAGTCCAGGAGGAAAACTGCTTGTTGGTTCTTGTCTGATGCATTGTCCCAGGAGAAAGGCACTGTGTGTGCAATAGAAGCTTTAATGCACTGTTTGCCCTCAATGTGAAATCTGTAGATCCTAGAAGGAGGAGAGAGAACTTGGGCAGGTTCCTGTGGAGAAGCCGAATTAAAGCAAAAGGACGGGTGGTTCCTTGAGTCTATTGGAAAGAGACAACCTGGGATAGAAGTCAAGAGAGAAAATCAGACAAGAATAAAAATCTCTCCAGAGTATCTGATATCTGGAGGAATTGTCCCAGATAAAGAGGGTTATTGCAGTGCTGCTTTTAAAGGCCTGTAGTCTTGAAAGATGAAAGATGGCACTAAACAAATCAATGTAAATCTAGAGAACTTTCACTTTGCAGGAGCCAAGAGAATAATTATTGGCCAGTGCAGAGCTGTATCTTTCAAGCCCAGGGTTCTTGGAGCTGCAACCTTAAGACCTGCCCTTTGGTCTGAGCTTCTGGCTGCTTTGGATGGAGCCAGTGGCTGCTGGCAACTTGGCCAATTTCCTGGGAGATGGTCATCCAGTCACTCTCCTCGGAGCCTCTGAAGCCTTGGGTATGATTGTGCCACTGCAGCTTCTATAGAGAATTGATTGTCCTTTCACTTCTCTTCTCTGCAGTCAGCCCAGCAAAACTGAACAGATACAGTTGTCTCCACTGGATGTTTATCCACAGGTCCTCTAGATGTTGATCTGTGGTTAAGAAAAGGAAGGCGATTTATTATTTTTTTTAATATATTTTATTGATTTTTTACAGAGAGGAAGTGAGAGGGATAGTTAGAAACATCAATGAGAGAGAAACATTGATCAGCTGCCTCTTGCACACCCCCTACTGGGGATGTGCCCACAACCAAGGCACATGCCCTTGACCGGATCAAACCTGGGACCCTTGAGTCCGCAGGCTGACGCTCTATCCACTGAGCCAAGGAAGGAAGGAAGGCGATTTAGCCTCACCATGTGCACCTTGAGCTCCCAGGAAGGGAGGGTGGTGTGGGCGGAGCAGACTAGAGTCATGTGAGGAGAGATGAATTTGTGGCTCTGGGAAGAGAGCTGAAGGGACAGCCGCCTGGACCCCTGTGATGAGTCATACCACACATGCCATCTTTCTTGGGTGGAGCACTCCCCTCTTTACTCAAACCACAGCTTTTATTTTTTAAATATATTTGTATTGTTTTCAGAGAGGAAGAGAGAGGTAGAAAGAGAGAAACATCAATAATGAGAATCATTGATTGGCTGTCTCCTGCATGTCCCACATTGGGGATCAACCCACAACCCAAACTGTAACTTCCTGGTTCATAGGTCAATGCTCAAACACTGAGTCATGCTGGCAGGGCCCAAACCACAGCTTGTAAATATGAGTTCTCCTAGCCAAGCCTGCTGGAGTGGGTAGTTTCCATCACTGCTAACCATATGGTAGGTTTTTCAACCAGTCCCTCTGTGTTTCAGAGAGAGGCAGCCTTGCCTGGGTCAACCCTTACCTGACAGAGAACAAAGTGAATTTGCAAAGCATTTGAAATTGTGCTTTGTAAATGGGATGACCGCAGAGGAGTTAGGATTGCTTTAATTCCACCTATGAACCAGATACGCCTTTGTAAAGGCATCCTCCCACACACTCCCTACACATGGGCGGGCGTTATTGGATGCAGTGAATTTTATTGTCCTTCGCTCTGGGCATGGCTCTGGCATGCCTGAGATTTTTTTTTTTTCACCTTTCCTCTTGCTTCAGCCCTGGATGGAATGTATATTGGTTCTATAAGTGGGAACTATATGGCACCATGCCATCCATTCAACAAATTTTGGATGCTGTGTCCAGTTAGGTGCCCAGGCCTGACTATAATACCTTTTATAGTCATGCCTCCTGGTGGTCTTGTGATAAGCAACTGCTTACAATCAATACTTTCAATCAAGACCTGGCTTAGGATGCTGGTTCGCCACTGAAAAACTGGGTAGTGGCCAAGTCACTTCCCTGCAAGTGTAGAATTCTACATCAGCAAAGCATAGGCTTGTCTTCATGTGGCCTCGGTTGTTATGCCATTCCAGGCATTAGTTACTAACAAAAATATTTATGGCTACATTTTAAGGAACACAGATAATCATCGACTGGAAGGCTTTGATGTGCTTGCTAAGGTCAGTGAGGTTGGTCCAAGACCACAGCATGAAACTTAGAAATGAATTTAAATCCAGGACACAGAGCTGGAGTTGGTTTTGTTCCCATCTACACCTGTGCACACCCACATCCCCCAAATGAGCACGGGAGATGAACTAGCGTGTCTGTGTTGTGCGGGTCTGAGTGGGGGTGGGGGAGGGAGGGGTGGCCTTGCGATGGAAGGGCATCCCGTCCAGGGTTGCACCCTGCCCTGCGCCCTGAGCTGCCAGGAGAGGCTCCAGTCACCATAACCCTGAGCTGGGATAAGCTGGTTGGAAAAGAATGATCTTATTTTTACTCATCTTTCTTAACGTATGTGTAGCTCACATTTATTTTAACTTTAGTATTAGAAACGTTTGGAGCCTTTACGTAGAAGTTTGGTGATATTTTTGTGACCAGAAATAGGCCATAGGAACTTAACTCTTGTTTCTCTCAACTAGCCTGTGGCGACATTGGTTTCGGTATACGTTGCTTCACTTAGGTTTGCAGTTTCTAAGAACCCTTTGATGCTATTCAGTGAGGACTTGCTGTGTCCTGGCGGAGAGCTGAAGAATAATAAAACTCTGGATCTGGAGTTCAGCTGAGAGAGCTAGGCCGAAGACACAAATTTGAGAACCAAAGTAAACGTAGTAGTGGAAGCCGTGGGAGTGGATGAGATCAGGGAAGAAGAGGGTCTCTGACTGAGTCCTAGAAACCAACTATTTAAGGGTTAAGTGGAGGAATGTTGAAGGACAAGGGCACCTTCCACCAAGGAGAAGCACTAGTCACTCCTAAGGACACCTGGGCCTGTGAAGCCAGCAGCTGGGCTGGACACTGGGCTGGACACGGCTGTGGCTCTTGGCGGGGTCCTTCATGTGGCCTGGGGAGTGGAGGGCAGTAACCTGACCCAACACTGCACTGGGGCAGCAGGCTCCTCGCTGAGACCTTTGGCGTGACTCCTAACTGGTGCTATCTTCTTTATGTCCTTGTTGGTGTCTAAAGACCTGGCTTAGGCTGCTGGTTCTCCCCTGAAAAACTGTGGGAGTGGCCAAGTCACTTCACTGCAAGTGTAGAATTCTACATCAGCAAAACATAGGCTTGTCTTCGGGTGAGCACCTGGCCTAGCGTGGGTCTAATTAGGTGGGTGTTCTGAAGAGGACCTTCCTGTGAGAGTAGGCGTGCCCGGGCACCTCAACGCTTCTGGGCAAACCCGAGGAGTCAACCCTGCTCCTGGATCCCTCCCCCGCTGACCCGTTCCTTCGGGAACAAGGGACCACCCAACTCTCCACCCCTTCCTGGTCGCCAGGTGCTGCCTGTGCCCACAGAACCTGTTTATCTTGGTGTGGGGACAGGTTCCTCGGCGTGACCCCACCCAGTTTTTCAGACGAGGGCGTGGCAGGGTAAGCCCTGACCAGACCGAGACCTTTCACACCACATTAGAACACCTGCCCGCTCGCTGTTCAGGGAAGGGCTGAGAAGGAGTTAGGATTGATTTATTTCCACCTCTGAACAGTGCACACCTTTCTAATGCCACCCTGCCACACCCCAACTACATTCACCTCACTTAAGTTCCTCCCTGGCCATTCCAGAACCTTCCTAGAGAGGTCCTAGCTGCCTGTCCTAAAGTCTGTTCATTTTACTCCAATAAACTTACCCTGTTAACTTTCTTTCCACTTCAGTTGATCCCTAAAATTCTCAAAAGACCTCTCTGCCAAGGAGAACAGATGGGTTTTTAGGGGGCTCGACGATGTCATCCTGCTGGCCTGGACAGGTACCTGCCCTGCCACGCCCTGGCTCTCAGCCGTGAGGGGGACGGGGCCGCCCAGTCTGGGGAGGAAGATGGTCAGGTCAGGTCAGGTCAGGTCCCTCCCTGGGCTGCACCCTGGCCCCTATTTGCCTGGTGTCAATTGGTGCTTTCATCTTTCAGTCATCCATCTTCCCACTGTTCGCTTCCCTTCTCATGCTTATTCCTCACTCTCTCATCCAAACATCCCCACCGGGGGCTCATCTGAATCAGCAAGAAGGATGAAGAGCCTGAGAGGGAACATTCTCATAGAATACCCAGGAAGTGCCATCCCCATATTCCAGTAGCCTCTGTCCTGCTCAGGCCTGGGTCTCACCTCTCCCGTGAGTCCCTGACCCACCCGCTCCGGGCCCCCTGCCTCCAGTCTTACCCTCTCCAGCAGTTATACCACCAGGTATGGCATTCAAGGCCCTTGTCAGGGTACCTCTTTCTTTGCACGTTCAATTCCCAATATTTCCCCCTCCAACCACATTAAACCTGGAATGTATCCCAGCCATGTCCTATTTACTCCCAGAGCCCCCCTCTCCTTACACCTCCCTCTCCCCCCCCCCCCCCCCGCCCCCGGCCTGCAGGGACAACATACCTTCTCAAAACCCATGTGGTAGGCTACAAATGGCCACACGTTTTGGGAGCTCCTCCTTACCTGTTGCTTCTGGGCTGGGCTTGTGACTTGCTTAAACCAGCAGGAAGTGATGGGAGTGACATGATGCAGCTCCCAGCTTACACCCTGGCTGAACAGAGCCACATTCTTGTGATCACAGTGAGCCCGCCAAGATGATCTAGGATTATCTTCCTTCTTAAGGTCAGCTGATTCCATCCATAACCTTAACTCCCCTTTCCCATGTAATCTAGCATGTCATAAATTCCAGGGATTATGGTGTAGATATCTTTTGGAGGCCATTATTCTGCCTGCAACAATGTCCAATGAATATTCGTTGAATGAACGAACAACCCTCTACAATAAAACCCTAATATGCAAATCACCCAAATGGCAGAACGACTGGTTGCTATGATGTGCACTGACCACCAGGGGGCAGATGCTCAATGCAGGGGCATCTCCTCTGTTGAGTGTCTGCCCCCTGAGAGGGAGGCTATCCGCAGCGGCAGCAGTTGGGGTGCAGGGGCAGCCAGCAGGTTACAACAGCCACCAGCCAAGGTGGGTGCCAGCAGGGGCCTCCTGATCTCTCCGCCCGCCAGTCCCACAGCTGGCCCTGATCGCCAGCCAGGCCTAGGGACCCTACCCTATATATTGGTAACAGTCTCAGATTTAAAAATTAAAACCTGGCAAGGCTACTCTAACACTGAAAAAACAGGATGATGCAGCGATGACATGCGTGGGCTCTGGTTTGCATATATTGTGGTCTTCCTGGTTCTGACACTTAGAACTGTGTGACAAAGCCAATTACTTAACTGCTCTCTGCTGCAATGTTGCCACCCATAAGATGGGAAAAATGGTACCACTGGCTCAGAAGGATCATGTTATGTGCTCCTTTTTATAATCATGGCAAAAAAATGTAGCTGCCCATACAACAGCAAGATGCCTCTGACCTGCATGAAAAGTATGGTCACTGGTACATGCAGCGTCCCCGATTGTGAAAGGGATGTTCGACTGCCAGATTAGGCCCAACATCCCCTGAGGGGTCCCGGATGGTGAGAGGACGCAGGCTGAGCTGAGGGACCCCCCCCCACACACACACACCTCCTGTGCATGAATTTCATGCCCTGGGCCTCTAGTAATAAAATAAAGGACAGACATTAATGAATGAACAAACGTGTTCCCTTCACACAGCCCTCTGTGATGTGGACTCTCCTTCTGGACAATAGAGAATTATTAGCCCCAAATTCCCTGTCCCCTGGCTGCCATTTCTCAAGTGCTTTCAATAGACAAGAAAATAAGAATGCTGAGGCCAGGAGAGGACACCTCCGTGTCATCTGGAAAGTCAGTTCTGCACTTTGACAACTCCTTCCCATTTGACAGGCAAGATTACCCCCAACTCTGTAGACAAAACGATTATGATTCAGGAACCTCAGAACTCAAAAGGATCCGAGCAGCGCAGTTATAGGCGTGTTGCATCATTGTCGGTCCTGGTCACCCATCTCTGAAGCTGGGCTGCTCGCCTTACCTCCTGGTGTCACCTGGCTTCCCCCCTGCCTGGCCCTGGCTGCTCTCACCCAGTCCAGCTCATCGGGCTGTTGTGCCCTGTGACCGCCAGGGGGCGCGCCTCTCACACAGTTTCCAGGAGAAGGCCAGGGGCGAGTCCCGGAGTCGTGTAAACCTGAGTGCAAGGAGCCTGCCTGTGTGTCCTCTTCCCTTTCCCTGCAAGCGGCCAGTGTAACTGACCAGGGCCTCAGGAGCAAGAAAAATGATGGGCCTGTCTCATTCAAATGCAAGCGCAAAATCCTACACGAAATGCTAGCAGATGGAATGTGGCAATATGTAAAAAGAATAATGCGTCAGCAACTTGATGAGTTCATCCCAGAAACTCCAGGAGGGTTTAGCATTAGAAAAGCAATCAGAATATGTGACAATCTGTCAGTGTGGCACATCACATCAAGAGAAATTTGAGTATTTCAGATGTGGGGAAAATTTTAATAAAATTCAATATCCACATGATTTTAAAGAAAATCTTACTAAAAGGTGAAGAAAAAAAAAACATTTGAAAGAATTTGGAACAAAACTAGATATTCACACTTCTGTTCACATTGTCCAGGCCTTGAGAGCACAGCAAGGCAAGACCAAGATTCAAAAAATACGACCTGAAAAAAAAAAACTAATGAAACCTTACAGGTTTGCAGTCCTGTCAGATCCAAATTTCCCCTTTCTCTAACAATTTAATTCTTAGATAATATAAAATGCCCACACATATATTTTCAAAAAGTGAATATAGTTCTTTAATTATAATATAAAGTATTAATAAAAGAAAAAATACTTAAAAACAATATACGAATTTGATGTGTTAATTCTTGGGCACAAAATACTCCCTTACAAATGTCCAAATCTCTTACTACGGATCAGTACACCTCACTGAAGACCATTAGTCTACATAGAAAACCCACCAAACACACACACACACACACACACACACACATACTACATATAACTGATTAAATTCATTTTAAAGAATGTATCAAGTTTTCCAGTATAAAATCAACATTCAAAATCCAATTTAATTTCTATATAATAGTAACAAGCAATCAGGAAAAGTTATTTTTAAGTATTTATAAGAGAAATAAAAAAGGTGCCTAAGACTGAATCTAAAAGATATGCAAGGAAATAAAAAAATATTTAAAGATATTATTTTAAACATATAAATTAATGTAGAGTGATATTGTGTTAATAAGGACCCGGAAGCCCCTGACTTTCTTGGATCCTCACCCCAACCGGGGAACAGGGATTATAACCATAATAACCGTAGGCCAAATGTGGAGACTGCGGCTCGGTGAGGGAGTGTTCTCCCGAAGCCACATGAGTCTTTGGGGCCCAGGCCTTCCCCCAGCCATGCCTGGGCCCTGACCTCTGCCCTTCCACTAGGCCTGCTGGCCACCACATCTGTAGTCCGAAGGATGCGGCTGAACAAGGCTCCTGAGAGGAGGCAGATAGCAATGCGGATGTAGCCAAACACACACACACACAATTATTCATGCCTTCAGCCCCATCCATCTCAGTGGCACTTGAGGCAGGAAGGAGTTAAGGCTGAAGCTAACGGTAAGGCCCCCAACCCACCTCAATATTTCTACCTCAATGCCCTACCTGCCCTCTCCCTCAAACCCAGAAGAGAGTAAACAGTGCCTGTGGAGAGACAGGAAGTCAGAGCCTGGAGAGCCCTGAGAAATGATGCCCTCCTTGCCCCACCCCCAGGGATGGGGGAAGTGGGCTCAGGGAGGAACAGTGGCAGCCCAGCATCCCACAGCAGGTCTGGGCCAGAGTGAGACTGTTTGTCTGACCTGGACCCCTGAGTTCAGTCAGACAGGCCTGCGTTCACCTGCACCAGGAATGACACTGCCGTGGGCCACAGAAGAGGGGCCCCGGCCTAGTCTGGAGCAGCTGTTCAAACCATGAATTGAGACTCATAATAGGATCATGAAATCAATTCAGAGTCTGAAACCCACATTTGAAAATTTTAAAGGGAACAAAATAGAAATATGGACTGAGTCACACATGGTAAAGATAGAAGATCGATATAAAATGTGATTCTAAGTGTGGTTATGGTTTTTAAAAAATTGCAGCAGCCCTCAACAACAGGTTGCCAGATTCAAAATCCACATACAAAAACCAACATTTCTCTACACCAGGCATAGCCAGCTGGGAAATGTCATTTTCATAAAAGGTGGAATGTTTTGTATGATGGCTAGAACTTACTTTCCAGTGGTTCAGGGGGAAAAAAGAAGTGTATGTGTGAATGTATCTGAAAGAGAGAATTCACTAATATTAAAAACTGGTGAATTCAAATAAAAGGAATAAGGGTGTTCATTCTTTCCACTTTTCTCTCAGTTTGACATTTTAAAAAAAGTTGAGCCAAAACCGGTTTGACTCAGTGGATATAGCATTGGCCCGCGGACTGAAGGGTCCCAGGTTCGATATCGGTCAAGGGGATGTATCTTGGTTGCGGGCACATCCCCAGTGGGGGGTGTGCAGGAGGCAACTAATTGATGTTTCTAACTTTCTATGCCTCTCCCTTCTTCTCTGTAAAAAATCAATAAAATAAATAAATAAATAAATGTTGGGATAAAAAATAGCAATAATATTTATAAAGTATATAGAAATTAAGTACAATGCCTCCATGGGGGGAAAAATTAAACTCTAATAAAGAACATAGATAAGGACCTGAATAGAAAGATGTTTTTGTATGGAACCACATAGTATTAGGAAGTGTCATGTCTTGCAAATTAATCTTTGACCTCAATGCAGCCCTCATCAAAATTCCATCTGTTTTTTTAAAGGAACTCAATAAGCTAAAATGTAAATAAATAGCTAAGTCACTTAAAAATTAAGAGTTAGAAATGACATTTGCCTTACTACATATGCCACAGAGCCATGGCAATACAAACAGCATGGTGCTGGACAGACTGATAAAGGGGAGACAGTTCAGAGGCAGCTCTGTGGGGACCTAATGTGAAGGACAGATGTAGATATGCAGCTGGTGGTGTGTCTCACTCTGTGCCTCAGTCAACTGGGTCTTCACTAAATGCTGCATTTAAGAATGAAGTCTCTCTGGGTTAGAGTCCTAAATTTCATAAGTACAACTATAAAAATAATGTAAGAGGCCTAGCCATTTGACTCAGTGATTAGAGTATTAAGGCTCTTGGGCTTGATTCCAGTCAAGAGCCCATCAGTGTTTCTCTCTCTCTCTCTCTCTCTCTCTCTCTCTCTCTCTCTCTCTTCCCCCTTTCTTCTCTCCTCCCTTCCTCCCTCCCTTCCTCCTTCTCTCTTTCCCTCCCCCCTTTCTTCTACTCTCTCTAAAAATTAATGGAAAAAATAGCGGGTGAGGATTAAAAACAATAACAACAACAAAACCCAGCAGAAAAGTGGGCAAAAGAGGGACATCCAAGTCCAGAAGAGGAAACTCTGAAATTTAATAGCACATGAGGAGGCCTTTTAAATTATTAATGATCAGAACAAAAAAAAACACAAATTAAAACAAGAAGATAGCTTCTGGCTGGGTACCTCGGTTGGTTAGAGCAGTTGTCCTGATATGCCAAGGTTGTGGCCTTGATCCTTGGTCAGGGCACATACAAGAATCAACCAACTGGTTAGTAAATGGATCGGTGGTACAACAAATCAGTCTCTCTCCCTCTTACCATTCTTCTGTCTCTAAAATCAATCCATTAAAAAAGAGAGAGAGAGATAGCTATTTTATCCTATAAAATAAAGAGGTAATATTCAAATTGACCATCACTCCAACACACAAGATGGCCATCCCCATGTGATCAAAGATGGCCACCACAAGATGGCTGGCAGGGGATGGCAGTTGGGGGGACCAGGCCTAAGAGGGAGGGCAGTTGTGGGGGAACCAGGTCTGCAGGGGAGGGCATTTGGGGACACCAAGGCCAGCAGGAAAGGGCAGTGGGGGGGCAGCTCTACAGGAGAGGACAGTTAAGGGTAACCAGGCCAGCAGGGGAGCAGTTAGGTATCAATCAGGCTGGCAGGGGAGTGGTTAAGAGGTGATCAGGCCGAAACCAGTTTGGCTAAGTGGATGGAGCATCAGCCTGCACACTGAAAGGTCCCAGGTTCGATTCCGGTCAAGGGCATGTACCTTGGTTGCGGGCACATCCCCAGTTGGGGGCGTGCAGGAGGCGGCTGATCGATGTCTCTCTCTCATCGATGTTTCTAACTCTCTATCCCGATGTTTCTTCCTCTCTGTAAAAAATCAATAAAATATATTTAAAAAAAAAAAAAGAGGTGATCAGGCAGACAGGCAGGCAATCGGTTGGGAGGCAGTAGTCCTGGATTGTGAGAGGAATGGCAGCCAGACCTCCTTCGAGGGATTCCAGATTGGAGAGGGTGCAGGCTGGGCTGTGAGATACTCACCACCTCCCCCCCACCCCCACCCGACTTGCATGAATTTCGTGCTCTGGGCCTCTAGTAGACAAATAAAGGAAAGCTCTTGGAGTCCCATGTGACCTTCCCATTTGTGAACTCTCAGAAGAATACCATAGCAACCCTTCCAACCTGAAAGTCCTGTGTGTCTGACTGGCCTCCTCCAGATGGTCTAGATGGGAGATGGGGGGACTGGTCAGCGTGGTCACTTGACTATTCCACCCAGACCTTAGGTGTTCTTAGAGTTCTCAAACAAGAGATTGATTGACAATGAGATCTGCTGGGTCTTTAAGGAAATTATTATTATTATTATTTTAAGAGTTTCACTGGGGCAGCCGGGTTACCTACAGGAGCGGTGGAGACAGGGGTTTCCCACTGGGGCAGAGAAGAACGTCTCCTGCAGAGCCAGGAAGAGGGGGTGTGTCAGCTCTAGTGACAAAAGGCCTCCCCTCCCCCGTGGAGTGGAAAGGGCTGCCCTGGAGGGAATGAGCTCCCCATCACAGGGGAGTGCACGTTGGACGGCCACTTAAGGAGCCCCCAGAGGTGTCTTCCCCGGGGGGAGAGGAGAGGAAGAGGAGGAGGGAGGGGAAGGGCACAAGGATGGAGTCAGGGCAGCTGGGTCCCAGTTCTGCCACTTCCTAATGGTGTGCCCCAGGGCACCTCCCCAGGCTCAGTGCTGTGATCCACAAAATGGGGCCAGTGAGGCTCCTGCAGGGGGCGGGAGAGCACCTGCAGGGATGGCACCATTAGATGACTCATTCATGAGACCAGCCAGCAGGGTCCTGGGGCCGGAGCTTCAAGGGAGCCCCTCCCTTCCCCAAACTTGTCAGGAGGCCAGGCTGTTCCTGGAAACCTCCTCATCCCTTGAAACTAGAGCAGAGCCATGCTGCCCCCGCCCACCAGGCGGGGTGCCCTGGACAGGTCACTGTCTCTCTCGAGGCCTCTTTCTTCATCTGCCAGGGCTGGGCTCCGTGTTGAACCTCCCAGTTCTAACATGCTGGGGTGCCTAGGCCCCCAACTAGCCACATGTGCATGTCTCTGCTACTGGGGACCCAGTGTCTTCACAAAATGAGGGGGTTGGGCTAGATCAAAGTAACATTGGCTAAGGGATGCTGAGCACCTAGTCAGAACCAGGGAGCGCTCTAGGGCTTTACATGACCCCACAAGGACCCCGCTAACATAGAAACATTCAAACCTGTGGAGAATTTTTGTGAGTTTATTTGAGCCAATCTGTCGACAACTGCTGGGAAGCAGAACCTCAACAGATTGAGATAATGCTCCGGAGAATGGCGGGTTACATCTGTATTTATACATTGCAACCAGAGGAAGGGACGTAGCTGATAGACTAGAGGGGCGGGAGAAAGCAAAGGGAGGGCAACCCCTGGGATTGGATAAAAGGTAAAATGATGGACACATACCTAGGTGGGTGCAGGAACAATTAACATGATAATGAAGGAATTTGTGGCATCTGTCCTGAAAAGGGAAGTTACAAGTTACCCAGACATTTCAAGGGTATGTTATCATAGATGCAAAAAGGCAGACAGGCTCAGTTAAGGTCAAGGTTGGCCTTGTCAGTGAAGACACGGCCTGGGAGGTGACTACCCACCATAACTGCTTTTAGTTAAAGTTTAATTGCAGACCATCCTTTGTGGTGACTTTAGGTCTCTGAGTTTGCAAGACAGCCAGGCAGGCCTCCCCTGAGCTTGTCAGGTTAGCGTGTGGCCCCTTTCGTCCACAACCCCATCGTGTGGTGCTACAACACTGATTTTACAGGTGAGATGACTGGGGCACAGACAGGTTGGGTCACTTGCCCACCAAGGTGGCATAGCTAATACGAGCCCAGGCAGTGAGTCCAGAGTCCATGCTTGCAACCAGCACAGGTCGCCCCTCCTGAGGCTCCAACACTTGGAAATACAGAAGGGGCCGCGCCTCCTCGGAACGCTACCATTTTGCGGGCTGAGGCACACGTTTTCTCGGACCTGACCCCAGCTTCACTCTGAACACATGGGAGTTGCCCCGCCCACAGGTAACGCTGCTCAGCACCTATATGATGGGGCTTTCCTGGGCCCCACGACCTGCCTCCACGGACCATCACACACTTCGGCTGGAAGCCCATTTTACAGCCTAGACAGCAAGGCTTGGAGAGGACGGAGGATTGCCCAGCCAGTCACGGGCAGAGGGAGGCTGGAGCCCAGAGCTGCCGGGCAGGCGTCTCCAAGCACTGTCTCCCCCAGAAAGGACCTCAGCCAGGCCCTCGGGGCGCCTGCCACCAACTCCCGAGGCAGCATGAGGGCAGGGCCCTGGAGGAGACACAGCGGCCAGGTGGGAATGCTGAAGGCCTGGTGGGCTGGAGGGGGAGACCTGGCATGAGGGCTGAGGCTGAGACCAGGACATAGGTGTGGAGAGGGAGAGAACAGCCTTTGAGACAGGGCAGGCCCAGCAGCAAGGTCTGAGGGTGGCAGAGCCCAGCGCTTGAGAGCGGCAGAGGGACTGGGGAGGCACAGGCCGTGGAATATGGTGGAGAGTCAGAGGGCGCAGACCTGGAGCACTCACTGCCCCGGGTGGTGGGCCATGGCTGCGGCTCGGAGGCTCCCCTGGCTGAATCAGAGGCTCCTGAGGGGCTGGAGCCTCACCCGGAGAAAAGCGGGGGGAGGCCTGGACAGAGGCTGCGAGGAGGGGGAAGCGGCCTTAACTCTGAGGACTGGGAGGGGATGGAATCAGGAACCCGGACCACCGGGAGCCCTGAGGGGCGGGGAGTGGGCCTGAGCGTCTCCATCTGCGAAAGGGCCGACCCAGGCCTGGAGGAGCAGATCACAGCGTGGCTGCCCGAGGTCCCAGAGCAGCGAGGAGGAGCCCGAGCCCTACTGTGTGCCACAGGGGCCATTCGGAAACCTTTGCAGCCTGGCCCCTGAGACCGGCCCCACTGCCCCCGCGCTGTCACAGGACTGAGCCTGGAACCAGCTCCCCCATCAGACCGTCCCTCTGAGCGCCGCCAGGGGCTGGGCGCCCCCTCCGCCCCAGCCTCGGGACGGAACGGAGGCGGACACGGAGGGGGCGCCCGCCTCCCCGAGGCTTCCTCTCCCACCCCGGCCCGGTGCGCGCCCGCAGCTCGGCGGCCTGCACGCCTCCGCGGGGCGGGCGCGGCCCCCTCGGCCACCTGCCGGCCGGGCCCGCGCGGGGAGGCTCCGAGGCCGTTCCCCGCAGCCGGAGCGAGGGAGGGCGGCGCGGGGCGGGCCCGACCGAGCCCGGGGGGTCAGGCCGAGCCGCGCGGCCCGCACCCCTGCCCCCTTCCCCTCGGGATCGCGGCCGCCACCCCCGCAGCGGGTTCGCCCCACAGCGCGGCGCCAGTCCGCATGCGCAGCCGGCAGGGCCCCCCGCCCCCGCGGAGACCACGCCCCTGTCCCCGAAGGGGCGGAGGCCGGGCGGGGCGGGGCGGGGGCCGCAGCCGGAGCCCCAGCGCCAGCCCGCCTGGTCCGCGGCCGCAACCCGAGGCTGCCGCCCGGCCCGCCCGTCGAGCCCCCGCTCCGGGGCCCGCGCGGCGCTGCTCCCGGAGCCCGGCTCGCCCGGCGCGGCGCTGCAGGTAGGAGGCGCCGCGCGGGGGAGGCGTGTGCGAGCGCGCGTGTCCCTGAGTGCGTTCCGGGCGTGTGTGCGGGCGCGGTGCCGGCCAGCGCGTGCCCGGGAGCTCCGGCCGGGGGGTGTGCGCCCCCCGCACGCCGGGGAGCAAGGGGTGCGCGCTGGCTTTCGGCCCGAGGACGGCAGCTTGGAGGACCCGACGGGGCCCCCCAGGGCTCGTCCCACCCAGTTCTCCATCCCCTGCCGCTAGGGCCCCCCCACCCTCACCCCACACCCCCGGAGTTCCGGAGCAAGTTTCCTAGTTCCGACGCTCCGGGGCTGAACCCCGGGGGCTTGACCACCTTGCTCCTCACGATTTTCCTTCCAGCCCCCCACCCACCAATTGCACAAGCCCCCCGGGGCCCCCCCCCGCCCCCCCCCCCTCCCTCCCTCCAGCCCCCGGCCGGGAGGCTTGGGAAGGGGGCAGGCAGAGCAGGGGCTCTTCCTGACCCTCCCTCCTCCGTTTGTGGAACGGGGCCTTCTCCCCCTCCCCCCGCGGCTGGGTTTGGGTGTGGTGTGAGGGGCGGGGGAGCGGCGGGGAGAGGTGGGGGAGAGTGGATCGTGGGCTTCTCTGATCCTTCCGGGGCCCTTCAGATTTGGGGGTCAGAGGAGACCCGCCTGGGGCCCAGAGATGAAGAAGGATGGCTCGTTAGCAGGTGCCAAGTTCTGTCCAGGTGGTGGGATTCCCCCTCCCCCTCCACACGCACCCCGCACCCCACAGGAATGAGGGAGAGGGCACCCGAGCGGGGAAGTGAGCTGCGCTCAGGGGTGCTGAGCCAGAATTTGAACCTGGGCCGCCTGGCTCTCAGGCCGGAATCTTCTCCCCGCACCTGCCCGCGGTGGAGCGAGAAGTGCCAGGGGCAACTACTCCTGGGATACCAGGGATGGAGACATCTGGGTGCACTTCCTGGAAGAGAGGGATTGGCGGGTGGAGTTCAGCCTAGCTTGGAGTGTGAGGCCTCCTGGGGGAACCACCGTGTTCAGCTGCAAAGATGAACACCCCCCACCCCCAGGGTCTTGGGGCCGGTACTTGCTCCACTCCCCAAAGTCTGGGGTGGGGGGGGTGGGAGGCCTGGTGGCTTTCCCTGGCAGAGCGAGTGGGCGGAGGAGGGTGGACCCAGCTGCTGCTGCTTCAGGCCAGAGCCGGGTGCCAGGGCAAAGGTGCTCAGGCAGGGCTATGCCCTGAGGAGCAGCTCTAGTGACTAGTGTGGCAGATGGGCCCACAGATAAGCCCTCGCCCAGAGTGACAGCCTTGCTGGGAGCCGAGGTGGGAGCCAGCCCCTGCCTGGGTGCTGGGGGAGATTGCACTTCAGATACCTGGGTGTTGGGTCTCCAGGGATGAAAAGTTCACCAAGCAGAAGAGAGGGCAGGACACTGCAGGCCCAGGGGGCAGATGGGCAAAGGCCTGGAGGTGTGAAACGGAATGAGAGTCTGGGCAGGGCATTAACTTGTCAGATGTGTGTGTGAGAAAGGTCATCTTTGGCTGCTGTGGTGGGTGGGTCGCTTCGGAGGGCAATGAGGTGGAGGCCAGAGCTCCCTAAGTCCCCATCCACCCCACTTCCCCTCTGGTGGGCATCTGCCTCAGGTCCCCAGAACAGGGGTGGGGTAAATGGGGGTCACTTAGGGACTGCACCTGTCCCCAGCTTGGGGAAGGATGGGTGTGGGAGCCCTGTCTGAGACGGAGGAGGCCTGGGAGATATTGATAAGGTAAGGAGTTGGACACTGTGGTTGTGAGAGGCCTGCGGGCTTTTGGGGGTGACATCCAGACTCTGCTCCCAGACCAGTGCTGCTCTGGCTGCTTCGGCCTCTGCTTTTCCAGCGGGCTTTCAGGATAGCCCCGACGCTCTGGTCCAGAGGGCACAGGGAACCTCTGCGTGACCCCCCCTTCCCGTGTCTACGCCACTCCTGCCTGCGACACTGGCTCTGTGCATGACCTTGAGGCAGGGACTTCCCTGTGAGTCTCACTTTCTTCATGTGGGAAATGGGAATAGATGCTGCACAGTTGCAGAGGGTCAAGGAATGACGAGTAAGTTTAAAATTGTCACTAGAGCCCAGCCTGCATGGCTCAGTGGTTGAGCATCAAGAGTTTAATTTCCAGGCAGGGCATGTGCCCAGGTTTGGGGCTTGATCCCTAGGGTGGGGTGTGCAGAAGGTAGCTGATCAATGATCTATTTCCTCATGATGCTTCTATCTCTCTCTCTCCCTCTCCCTTCCTCTCTGAAAGTCAATAAAAACATGTATTTAAAAAAGTGTCACTGAAGCCCTGGCTGATTTTGCTCAGTGGTTAGAGCATCGGCTCATGGACTGAAGGGTCGTGGATTCGATTCTCGGTCAAAGGCACATACCTCAGTTGTGGATCTGATCCCTTGGCCCTGGTTGGGGTGAGTGTAGGAGGCAGCCAGTCGATGTGTCTCTCTTACGTTTCTCTCTCCCCCACCCCCACCTTCCACTCCGAAAAGTCAATGGAAAAAAATATCCTAAAAAAAAAAAAAAAAAGAGTCCCTGAAGTGCTTTACTAGTACACGGTGTCTCGTGGTCATTATAATTAATCATGCCAATAAATAACCATCAGCATCTGTCTCTTCTTCCCGGGAGGTGAGGCGGTGCAGAGGAAGGAGGGGCCACGTATGGGAGAAGAAAATGGGTCCCCCATTGAAGTGGAAGTCCCTCTTGGTGTCAGTGGGTGTGACCCCCTCAGACCCTCGAGTGGGTAGTCTCTCTCTGCGCCTTCCTAAAGCTCCTAACCCCTAAATGTCATAATATGAAGCTCAGCATCAGGCCTTGGCTCTCCCCCTCTCCCATCTCGCTCCGCCCCTGCTACGGAAGGCAGGTCTGCAAACCTCCCAGCCCCATTCTGCTCCCCTGCCATCTGGGGCCTGGGCAGATGTGGAAGTCTGTCCGTCTGTTCTCACCTGGCCCCCTGCCTTTCGTGCCCCCATTTCCTCAAGTGTTGTGAGCACCTTTAGGAGCGCCCCCCTCCTCACCCTCCCCCCCAGAGACCTCTTTCTTTCTCCATGTCTCACCTTTCCTGCTCAAAACATGCCTTGGCTGCCAGTGGTCCCTCCAGCCTCTACCCCCCTCCCCCATCTCCCACTGGCTTGATGTGACACCCTGGGCTGGGTTTGTCTTGCTACGGTTCTGGCCAAGCTGCTGACTTCCCTTTGGCCTCAGGCCTTGCCTTTCCCTGCTCACTAAAGACAGACAACCACATCCCTGTGGGGTTCTAATCCAGGAGGTTTTAAGGTGCCAGCCTCAGGCTTGGCTGGGGAAGTTGTAGAATGGGAACATTTGCAGTGACCTGAATTACTGCTTCCCAGTCTAATTGCTCAGGGATGTGTGGCTAAGGTTAGCTTTCCTGGGGTAAGGGGTGTGAGGGGCCCCTGGCTGAGGCTGTGGTGGCCTGTGGGCGTGGCATACGGTCAGTTGCGGGAAGAGGGGCTGGTGGCCAGAGCAGACAGATCCCACCATGGGCACCTGGTGACCATCCCTGTCCGGTGTCAGGGTGTGCCTGGTAATGGCCACAGGATCTTGGGGACAAGTATAGAGACCTGCTCTGCCCGCCCCTGCCCCAGTCACCTCCCCCACGCCCCTCCCGCTGGGTAACTTCCGCCAGTCAGGTGAGTGGGACCCAACCAGTTTGTTACTAATAATAGCAACCGAGACACTGAACTTTGGGGTGACTTTGTCTTACCCTGGGGCAGTTCGAGGTGTAATGACTTCATCCTCACCCGCTCACCCACTTCCTTGAGCCGGAGGGAGGAGTGCGGCCAGCTCCCACCCACCCTTCCTCTCGGACGCTGGACTTCTCCGTTGCCGCCCTGACAAATCCACACGGACTGCGTGGTTTTAAAACAACACACATGCATCCTGGAGGTCCGGAGTCTGAAATGGGTCTCACGGGGCTAGAATCAAGGTGGCGGCAGCTGTTCCTCCTGGAGGCCCCGGGGAGAGTGTTCCTTGCCTCTCCCAGCTGGACCTCATCCCCGGTGACCTCATCGCCCAACTCCTCTACTTCCCTCTGGTGGAGTCAGATCTCCCTGTGCCTCCTTCTTATAAGAACACTTGTGACTACCTTGAGGGCCCACCTGGGTAATCCAGGATTGGCTGCCCATCTCAAAATCCTTAACGACATCTGCAAGGTCCCTTTTGCCATATAAGGTAACATCCACTGTTCCGGATTAGGATGTTAATAACTTTGGGGGCCCTTATTGTACCTACCATAGGATCCAACCACAGTATCACTGCAGGCTCCTCCCCCAGGCGGTCACTCTCCATGTCTGTCTCCCCCCAGCCTGGGAGCTACTGTGGGCAGGGCCTGGGCCTGCTGCACCTCCGGCCCCAGAGCCCAGCCTGGGACTGTGGTGGCCGGAGCTCAGGGGTGGTTGGAAGAGAGGAAGGTCTCCATGGGCTGCCCAGCGACCAGACCCAGCCCTGCATTTGAGTTTGTTAGGCCTTTCATGAGCCCATTCGTTCTATAAACACAGCGTTGGGCTGGGGAGTTAACCCTCTGCGGGCTGGCTGTCTGGCTGTCTGGGAGCCCTATTTTGTGGATCGGAGGCTGATGGAAGCTAAGTTGTGCCTGGGCAGAGGGGTGTGTGAGGGAGCAAGGCGGGCACGGGGGGTAGGAGGAGACAGCAGGCTGGGCAAGTGGAGGGGAAGACCTTCATTTGACAGGTGAGAAGTGTGAGGCACACGGGTACTGTTCTGCCTCACCCTGGGCCTGTGTCCCTCTCTGGGGGTGAGGATGTGGAGGGGCCATTCTGAAGCTCTGAGGCTGCCTGGGCACGGGGAGGAGGTGGCATCGGCATAAAGGCCACCTCGGGCAGGAGGAGGGCGTGGCGCCGAGCGGGGCCAGAGCCTGGGAGCTCTGCCAGCACGCCGAGGCACGGGGACGTGGTGGCCATCCCAGCAAGTGATGAGCCGCCTGGGGCCTCCGAGGGAGACCCTCCACCTCCAGCCCGACCTGCAAAGAGCCCCTGGCTTGCATGCAGCAGATCCTGCCGTGTGGGTCTGCTTTACATCCCCACAAGCAAGGCCATGCTGTATGGAGCCCTGCCCCTCTCTCAGGGGCCATTTTTACAGCGGGTCTCTCTGCCTGTGTCCTGGCCTCCTCTCCGCCCCACCTCCTTGTGTGCCATCCAGAGCGCAGCTCACACTCCCGCACAGTCCCCAGTCCTCAGCCTGGCTCTCAGGCTGCCGCAACCCGGCTGTGGCAGTGTTTCTGGGGCAGCCCCCTCTTCCTTCTCTCCCCTGCACCTGGCCCCCAGCCTTGTGGAAGTGGCTTCTTTCCCCCCCTTCCGCCCCCCGAGTGTTCCGTTCATCTCCTGAAATCGCAGTCCACCCTTGGAGATCCGGCTTAGATGCCACCTCCTCCAGGCAGCCTCTCCTGCCCCGTTTGAATGGGCTCCCCTCTGAGAGCAGATCCCTGCACCTGGTATGCAGGTGGCTCTCTCCTTTTCCAGGCTGACCTCCAGGGCAGAGCCCTGCCTGGCTCCGGTCTCGCTGCCCCGGAGCAGGCATGAGTGAAGGAGCGGACTCCCAGGGGCTGGCTGACGCACAACTAACTGCCTGCGAGAGTGGCGGGCCAGGCCGAGCAGAGGTTTGACATGAGGTCGGCTCCTGGCTCTGCCCTTCATGCGCCGTGTCCCTCTCTGAGCCGCTGGCTCTCACCTGTGCAGTGAGAGCAGTACAGCTCCTTTTTGGGGATGTGCAGGGGCTTGGCCTAGGAGTCAAGCCTCAGTTTCCCAGCCTGAGAAATGGGCTCCCTTTCACTAGATTTCCAACCTTGAAACTTAGGGGCAGGGGGTGCCAGGGGCAGAGACTGCCCATGTGGGAAGCAGGAAAAGGGGTTGTCCTGGTGATAACCCCTGCCGATGGGGAAAGAGCTGGAAGTGTTCCCGTCTCACAGTTCCATGGTGAGAACCTGCAGGCCAGAGAGGGCAGGAGGCTGCCTGGAGTCACACAGCACTGTGGAGCGGAGATGGCTTCTGTGCCCTGACCAAGTCTCCTTGTGTGGGTGGTTATCCCTGTGGGCATAGCAACACCTGCCACCTGAAGCTCCATGCTCCCCCCACTGCCCGTGAGACTGAGAAAAGCCCCCGCCAGATGCACTCAGCTGCCCCTGCCCCTCCCTCAGCTGCCCCTGCCCCTCCCTCGGCACATTCTCTGCAGGGCGCCCTGCAGCAGGGCAATCGCTGCCCTGGGTTTCTGGGACTCAGGGACTTTCAGTGCCCACACCAGCCAGATGGGCTACTCACCCGGCCCCACGGGGGGCTGAGCCTTGCCTGCCCCCTGCCCTGGGAAGCCCCCGCCTCCTGGAACACGGCCAAGTTCCCCGCCTTTTCCTGCCTTCACCGGAGCTTTCTCTCTCAGGTACTCCCCCACTTACCCCGCCTCCCCAACACGCTGGGGTGGGACCCTAATCCCAGTGAGGAACAGCTGTGGGGCCGAAGCCTGAGACTCAGCCTGGCCACATAGCGAGCTGAGCTGGAGGCTGGGTTTTCCCTCCAGGCGCTGCCAGGGGGACACCAGCACCTCAGAACCACTGCCCCCAGGGCCAGTGAGGGACCCTGCACCCCCACCCCGCCTGCCCTCCAGCCCTTTGCGTCTCCCTGCAGGGGAGCTGCCTGTCATGTGCTAGAAAGATCACTGCGTCTGGGTGGAGAACGGTTGAACGCAGACAGAAGCGATAAGGAGAGGGAGGGGGGGTAGAAGAAAGACAGGATTTCCCAGCCCCGGTGCCAGCCTACTCCGCGCTGGCTGGACTGACTCACTGGGCCTGGCCTCAAGCGCTGCTGGCGGAGCCTGGAGCCCAGCGCTGAGAACCCGGAACCCGGAACCCGGTGGCCCCAGCCCCGATCTCTCTCCACATCCCCCTCCCCATCCCTGCCATCCCTCCCTCCGTACACAGTGAGTGGGGTCCTGGGAGGCCAAATGTACCCAGCCTAGAAGAGAGGTGCACATTACGCTTGTTATTGTAGTGGTGGCTAGTGGGACAAGAGGAGGATGGGATAAAAGAGAATGGATACATTGACCAAAACACAAACACCCCAGTAACCAGGAAGTCACCCAACTCTGGGGCTCTGCCCTGCCCAGGCCCCCACCCCTGGCCTCCGGCCTTCCGGCGGTTACTCAGGGCTCTGTCCCCTTCCCTGCCACCCATGTGCCCCTTGCCTGCCCTCCCTGGGATCCTGGTGCAGCCTTCAAGCCCGCTCAGATTACATCTTCAAGACCACCCCCTCCCCCCGCTCTAACCCTGCACTGGCCTCTGGCTTTGCTCCTGGTCCGTGTCTGTCGGGCTGGGCTCCTCCTGCCGGGCTGCCTTCAGGACCTGACCCCTCCTGTCGGCTCGGGCCAGCCTAGAATGGGTGTCAGTGCAGACGTGCCCCCCGGATTATAAGACACAGCTACTCAGCCCTTTCCTTATCATGTGGCCAAGAGAGGGCCTGTGCCCTGGGGTGGGGTGCCGTGCAGTGGAGTGGGTTGTCAGGCAGTGGTGTGGGCCTCCCTGGCTCCCCCACTGTTGCAGGAAGGTACCCACTCCGCTGGTCCCGTGCTGGACAGCGGGCACGGCTGTGGGGATGGGGGATTGCGGTCCAGAGGAGGCCTTGCTTCCTTCTCTTTTCATCCCCACAAGGGCTGGTCACAAGCGGGGTGAGTCTCCCACCCACAGAGCTCTGGACCGGGTCTGCTCACCGCTCCCATCTGAGCCTCCCAGTCCCAGCTCTGCAGCTTTCCACCCGGCCTTTGCGCCTCCGTCTTTCCTTTTCTAGTGCATTCTCCATCTGGCAGCAGGGGGATCCCAAGTCCTTCCCCCACTCAGCACCCTTCCCTAGCGCTCCGTCACCTCGGGACCAGGCCCTATTCTTGCACCCGCACCCCAGGATCTCTGGCTGGGACCCTCGGCACCTCCCCACCCCACCTCCACTCTGTCAGCTCAGCTCCTCTGAGGGCTGAGAGTGCCTCCTGGGGACGGTCCCTGAGTGGCAGGCATCCCCTCTCAGAGGCAGAGGAGATCTTGGAAGGAGGCATGTGATGGCTGAGGTGAGCACCCCCCTTCACCTGTGGGACCCTCTCTTGGACTTGAGGGCTCCAAGGTTGAAAGGAAGCTGCAGTGTTCCCAGAGATGGAGGTAGCTTGCAGAAGGCCCCAGGCCTGTGTGTGCCAAGGCCAGGCCAGGGCTCCGCCCCTCCAGGTGCGTGGTGAGGTCGGGTCTCCAGGTTCAGCCAGTCGTTCTGTCCAGGGCCCTGCACGGACATTTCAAAGACGTTTCATTGAGGCATAGAGAACCATTCAGGCACCCCAGGGGTGCAGCTCAGTGATACGCCTGTGTAGTCTCGGGCCCAGAACCCGGGAGCCATCTCGTTCCCTTTTAGTCGCTGCCCCCAGAGGTGGCTCTCCCCCTGCCTTCTGTTCACAGAGGTAGGTTCTGCCTGCTTTCCAATTTTGTATACAAGGAACCGCAGGTTAGCCTGTCTCTTTTAGTGTTTTGCTCGTGAGACCCATCCATGGAGTTTCATACAACGGTTCGGTCATGTTTGTTACTGCAGAGCAGGCCAGGATAACAGCGTATTTATACTTTCTTCTCTTGCACTTTGGGGCCGTTTCCCATTTTCAGGTATAACAAATAATACTGTGACAAAATTATTGAGCATGTATTCTGGTGAATACGTGCATGCGTTTCTGTTCAATATGCACATAGGAGTACTCACTGAATGATAGAGCATGTTTTTGTTCAGTTTTAGTAGATGTGGTCAAACGCTTTTGCAAAGTGGTTGTACCGACGTACACTCTCACCACCGATGTAGATCTATTTGGGGGAGAGAGGGAGAAAGAGAGAAAGAGAGAGGGAGGGAGGGGTAGACTTACATTTTAGCCATTGTAGGCGGGGGATGTAATGGTTATCTCATCACATTTAAAAAAAATTTTTTTTAGAGGACGTTTATTAAAGTTGAGGACAATGAAACAAGGAAGGGCTGGGGAAATGAGCCCAGGCTGCTTGGCGTTGATTCATTAAGAAGTCAGAACCGCCGAAACCCGTTTGGCTCAGTGGATAGAGCGTCGGCCTGCGGACTGAAAGGTCACAGGTTCGATTCTGGTCGAGGGCATGTACCTTGGTTGCGGGCACATCCCCAGTAGGGGGAGTGCAGGAGGCGGCTGATCAATGTCTCTCTCTCATCGATGTTTCTAACTCTCTATCCCTCTCCTTTCCTCCCTGTAAAAAATCAATAAAATATATTAAAAAAAAAAAAAGGAGTCAGAACCCAGGGTTCTGGGGGACAGTTTCGGGGAGTTTGGGAGGAACTGCTGCTGATCCTGGCTGTCCTGGTTGTAAGCCGTCTCTCTGCATTTTTCATGCTACTTATTTTCTTGTTGATTAGTGAAATCAAGCACGTTTTTCATCCGTTGGCCATCTGAACATGCTCTTCTCTCTCTCTCATTGTCTTGCCTTTCAGTTGGATTCACACTGCAAGTGGCATTGCTTTGGTGTGGGGTGTGAGGTGGGGCTCAAGGGGAAGCGTTTCCCTGTGGAGAGCCACTTGACCCAGCACCTGTCCCTGGAAAGACCACCTTCCCCCCAGGGCCCTGTGGTGTCACCGCTGTCATCCGCCAGATGTCTGTGTCCTAGAGGCCTCGCCTGGGCTTTCTGTTCTGTTCCCTACCCTTCGCCAGGTTCCCACTGGCCAACTGCCAGAGCTTCGTGGCAGGTCTGGTCAGCTGTGAGGGGAGCCCCCCAGCTGTTCTTCAGATGGTCTTGGCGACTCCTGGCGCTCTGTGTGCTGGTTCCCCCCCTCCCTCCCCCTCTTAGAGGAGATCCCCCAGGTTCAGAGAGGCAGGCAGCCTCCCTGCCACCCAGCCCTTACTCCGCAGCACCCTGCCCTCTGACGCTTGCTGTAATGCTAAGGTTCCCGCCTGCACCACTAGGAACTCAATAGTTGTGTTTGTTTTTTAAAATCAACTTCCTTTTTCCTTACTTTTTAAAGGAAATGGTGTCTACTGTAAATGGAAAGTCAGCGTTACCCTCCAGTACGACTGGGTAACTGGAAGAATCTTAAAAATCAAGTAAACACAATAGAGAAATCCATCCCTCTCCCGGCAGGTGCTGTGGCTCTGAGCCTGAGGCCGGCGTCTCCCTGGAGGTGGGCAGGGGCTGGGCGGGGTTGAAGACCTGCTGGACCACACTGAGCTCTCCCTGAGGGAGAGACGGCAGAGGGACCAATTTCTGACGCCTTTCTTGCCACGTACGCCCTAAATGGTAACAGTGTGAACGCAGGGCCCTGCTTCGGGAAGCCCTGATGTGTGTGATTTGGAGCCTGAAAGTTGGGATTCAGCTAACAAGCCACAGATTTTTAAAAAAAATATATTTTATTGATTTTTTACAGAGAGGAAAGGGAGAGAGAAAGTCAGAAACATCGATGAGAGAGAGACATCGATCAGCCGCCTCCTACACGCCCCACAGTGGAGATGTGCCCGCAAGCAAGGTACATGCCCCCAACCGGAATCGAACCTGGGACCTTTCAGTCTGCAAGCCGACGCTCTATCCACTGAGCCAAACCGGTCTCGGCCACAGATTTTTTTTAAAAAAAATATATTTTATTGATTTGTTACAGAAAGGATAGGAGAGGGATAGAGAGTTAGAAACATCGATGAGAGAGAGAGGCATCGATCAGCTGCCTCTTGCACGCCCCTACTGGGGATGTGCCCACAACCAAGATACATGCCCTTGATCGGAATCGAACCCGGGACCTTTCAGTTCGCAGGCTGACCTCTATCCACTAAGTCAAACCGGTTTCGGCCAATTTTTTTTTTTTTTATGTGTGCTGATTAAATGTTTGAATCATAAAATAAGAGCAGAAAATATGGTGTACAGTATAACAAAATGTGTTTTGATAAGATATTGTGGGCCAGTCATGCATTTAAATACCTCAAGACGTTCTTCACAAAGAACCCACGGATCCTATTTATTTCTTTAATAACAAAACGTCTAGTCCTTTAAGAACATGCTTTTAAGAACATAACTACAATAAAATATTAAACAAATGACTTTATGGGGCAGGCCACCATAAACTTGTTTCTGAAACACAGCAGGCAGGTTGTGTGCTAGAAAGGGAAGAGGGGAAGCTAAGTCACACAAAAAAACCCAGGGAGCAGGTTAGCAGGTTTTCTGGTCAGCTGGGGCTTAATATTGTTAAGGTGGACGTTGGGGGAGGAGAGGAGGTCTTTGAGCATCAAATTTTGTTTATAAAAATAAAACTTCGCCCTAGCCAGTTTGGCTCAGTGGATAGAGCGTTGGCCTGTGGACTGAAAGGCTCTGGGTTTGACTCTAATCAAGGGCACATGTCTGGGTTGTGGGCTCGATCCCCAGTAAGGGGCGTGCAGGAGGCAGCCAATCGATTCTCTCTCATCATTGATGTTTCTCTCTCTCCCTCTCCCTTCCTCTCTGAAATCAATAAAAATATATTTAACAATAAATAAAAATAATAATAAAAGCTTCCCCAAATACCAGAAGTATGCCTTCCCATCTCAGCAAAGATTTTCCCCCCTTTTTACAATTTAGAATTCCGCTGTTCACTTATCAAATATATGAACAATACCTGGTTAAATTCCTGAACTACCAATGTCAACCTTCAGATTATGGTTTTGTTGCATTCCCGTGTACTCCCCCTTCTTCCCTCCCCCCACCCCAATCCCCCTGTGATGAATGTAGGGCCTGTGATAGGAAAGTTACTGAAACATGCTTAGATAAAAATTGATCTCAGAGGTACTTTATTCATAAATAATTCAGCAAGTGTTTATTGAAAGCCCTCGACACTTCCAGGTCTAGGAAGAGCAGGATGGACACGAGGCCCTCCCCAGAGAGCTCACCATCTAGCCCGCGGCAGGTTGAGCGCTGGTTCCCAGTCACCACGCGCCTTCGCTACATTTGTGAAGGTTTGCGTAGATGTTGATGTGCTCTGTGAGGGCAAAGAAAACGTCCCTCATGCACATCATTCTTGAGCAGTGGTTCTCAACCTTCCTAATGCCGCGACCCTTTAAGACAGCTCCTCATGTGGTGGTGACCCCCAACCATAAAATTATTTCCGTTGCTACTTCATAACTGTAATTTTGCTACTGTTATGAACTGTAATGTAAATATCTGATATGCAGGATGTATTTTCATTGTTACAAATTGAACATAATTAAAGCATAGTGATTGATCACAAAAACAATATGTAATTATATATTGTGAAATATTTCTTTCTAATTACAAATAAATGAAATTTTGTCTTGAATCGTGGTATGGCATGGGTAACAGTCTTCGTATGACAACAGTAAACTACATTGCTACACTTTGCTACGCCGAGGAGCGGTGTGTTGGTTCCTAAGACCATGGGAAATAGGTGTTTTCCAATAGTCTTAGGCGACCCCCAAAGGGGTCGCAACCCACAGGTTGAGAACCGCTGTTCTTGAGGGTCTCATGAAGGCGATTTGGAAACCTGCCTGTTGAGGGGGAGCTTTGCTCCTGTTGCTCTGTGCTCCTTGCGA
>JAAGEH010000005.1:3484868-3511501 GCA_011751065.1 Lasiurus cinereus
GGGCCAGATGAGCCCGTGTAAGTAGGCCAGGGTCAGCCTGGCTGGCAGGGCTGAGGCAGGAGAGGTGGCTGGACTAGGTCAGACTCAGCAGCCAGGGCTGGGCAGGTTCTCCCAGGCCCCGGCCCAGCTGAGCGTTCCCCTTTCCTACCCTCCCCCACCACCCCCTTCCCTCTGTCCTCCCCAGGAGCAAACCTTCCCAGCAGCATTGGCTGCTGTGTAGCCTGGAGGGCCGCCAGAACCCTCATCCTCCAGCAGCCCGCCTGAGGGACCCCGCCAGCTCGCTCCCTGGGCCTTTGGGCTCTGAACGCTGCAACTGCTAGAGCTGATTTCTGGGCTCCTGCTTTCAGCTTCTTTGATCTAATTCTTGCAGCTTAAATTGCTTCCTGAGAGGCCCTGCAGAAACTGGAAGCCACGTTGCTAATGACTCTCCCGGGTGGCTGGGTGCCAGAGGCCCAGGGACCGGCGCCCCAGGCTCCCCCTCTCTTTCTTTCAGGCCTCCAGGGCTGAGAGGCTGGGTGGGTGTTGGCCTTCCTGGGCAGAGGAATGGCCAGAGAGGTCAAGTGGCCAGCCTGAGGTCATACCGCAGTGGAGCAAGCCGTCCCGGTAGGGTGTGGGGGCAGCAGATGAAATGGCTGTGGGTCCAATGCAGCAGGCAAACCAGTTCTCAGCCAGCCCTACGCGGGGAAGCAGGGACCACGGGCCCTCCGGCTCTCCGTGTCCATCATGCTCCCACTCCTTGCCCATTCTCACCTCCTTTCCTTCCTGCTTCTCAGGGTGTGTGTGTGAGGGGTGAGCCCTGCCTTGCCTGGATCTCAGCCCTTCCTCCTGCCTTGTGGGGTCTCCAGGTCACGGTGGAGGCACCATAGTCAGAGGATAGGGCTGTGAGTCAGACTCTGCCATGGAACGTGGGCAAGTCACCTCCCTCATGAGCCTCCATTCTCTTGTCTGAGAAATGGAAACCATAAAGGCCTGCCCAGCACAAACTGTTTGCAAACGCCATACACACACCTCGGGCAGGCAGTGTGCACGTGGGAGGTGCCAGAGGAATGGGGGGCTCTCGGAAACGAGAGGTGGCCTGCCCACTTCCCTTCTCCTTCCTCTCCCCCTGGCCCCCTAAGCAGTCTCCTTGGCCTTTAGTTAACTCTATCTTCCAATTATTGACGCAGTTCTTGTTCCCGTTGGGAAGATAACAAAACGGGGACTCAGAGAGGTTGGTTGAGTGACTTGTTTAAAGCCTCGCAGCACGGGAGTAGTACCATTGGGACTGGCGCCCACATCGGTCTTGCTGTGTGACCTGGGCAGGTCTCGCTCCCCAGAAGCCAGTTTCCCTCAGCTGCCCTGGAAGGTGAAGCGGTGCCTCCGTGGGGGTGCAGTCTCGCCTGGCAGGTCCAGGATGAGCAGGCTCGGGCGTGCGGAGCTCTGCCAGCAGCCAGCTGGAGTCTGAGGTACCGGGACGTACATGGCTGTCAGTGGGTGTCTGGCTCTCTGTGCATCTGTCCAGGTGTCTGATGGGTCAGGGCTCACCCGCAGGCTGTAGCTCCTCACCCGGCCCTCCCCTCCCGGAGGCCTTGCCACGTCGGTCCAGTCCGTGCCCCTCATGTTTGGTTAGGACATGGCTACGAGGTTCAGGGTGCTGGGCTGGGGCCACCTGGACACGAGGGGGCGGAAGGGAGGAGGATGTGTGCAGCCACCTCCTGTGCCAGGCTGCGTGCCAGGCTCTGTGTGTGCAGGAAGACCGGACCAAGTGCACCCTGCCTTCTGGGGCTTCTGTCTCTTGGGTGCTTGTGGTCCTATTCCCTGGCTGGGGAGTCTGGGGGTATGTGGGGAGATGAGGAGTTGGGTTTGGGATTGGTACCGGTAAGGGGCCCTTGGCTCTCAGAGGGAGTGGGCCAGCCAGGGGCCCAGAAAAGGCATCCAGACTGAACACGAGGGCTCACTAGCTCAGGAAGTGAGAGCAAGCAGGCAGACCACGGGGGTCCCCGTAGGGGACGAAAGGTCAGAGGTAGGGGAGAGGGCCCGAAGCCCAGGAGGAGGGGCTGCTGAGGAGGGTGAGATACGGAGGTCTGAGAGGCTGTCCCAGGAAAGGCAGAATTTGGGGACTGGGCGATCACGTGATGGGGTGGGGGGCCTTCCGGGGAATGAGGCCCCGGGATGAAGGCGCAATGAGAACTGAAGACATTTCCTCCAGCAGTGCCAGAGGGAGGGGCAGGAGGGGATGAATGTGAATGATGGCTGGCGGGGGCCTGGGTCAGGGTTTTCCCGTAGGGCAGAATTGTGCCACTCTAGACTGAGGGGCGAGGGTCCAGGGGCGGGACCTGGAGACAATGCTACTGTTTTCTGGGGGTGTGCACCAGCCAGAGAGGCCTAGGGAAGGTGGGTGAAATGGAGGAAGTGGGGGTGGGTGCGGCCTGGCAGCCCGAGCAGCACGTGGTTGTACCCTTGGCCTGTTGGCCTGCTGGCCTGGTGTCACCTCTAAGCATCAGAAATGAGAGAACTCAGGCTGCGGAGCCAGACAGGCCAGTCGACTCCTGTTCCTGCTCTGTGTGTACTTGCTGTGTGACCCTGGGCAGGTCTCTGTCCCTCTCTGAGCCTTCATTCCTGGCCAATGGGAATGACGATGCCCGCTTCACAGATGGGGTCACCTGACTCAGGGCCTGCCGTCCTCAGAGACTAATGATCTCTCACCTCGTCCTGCAGGTGTCCCGGGGCCGCCCAGCACCCACGCAGCCCTCTGCTGCCTGGCCTTGGCCCCCTGCCCCGGGCAGCGGCCACCATGTTCTCCTGCGTGAAGCCCTACGAAGAACAGAACTACTCCGCGCTGAAGCGGGCCTGCCGGCGCAGGAAGGTGCTCTTTGAAGACCCCAATTTCCCAGCCACCGACGATTCGCTGTACTACAAGGGCACCCCGGGCCCTGGCGTCAGGTGGAAGCGGCCCAAGGTCAGTGTCCGGTCTGCACTGGAGCCCAGGCCAGCAGCCTGGGACCCACCCAGGGCGCAGGGCACAGGGGGTGGGGGGGTCATCCCGAGGCCCCAGGTGGCTGAGAAAGTGGAGGGGCTGAAGCTGGGGGGCATTATGTACGTCGGGGGGTGGGGGAAAGGGGTGCCAGGAGAATGGGCCCTGATCCCCTCTGCCCTGCCAGGACTCACCCCCTCTCTGGGCCTCAGCTTTCCCTGCCTGTCATCCTCCCAGGGTCACCGTTGGGATAAAAATGAGGAGATGTGATCTTTCTTAGTGAAATTCAGGCGTAAGTGACGTTTAAGTCCCATATAGTGACGTTCAAGAGCAAGGCATAAACTTTGCCGATTATATTCATAATGACTTTGAAATAGTCATTTGCTGTAAATGGCAAGTACTTATTATGATGATTAATCAATAATAATAACAGTAGTAAAAACTAACAGCCCCTCCTAGGCTTGTTGTGAGCAGACGGCGCCCAGTCCAGGCGGCTCTTACCCTCGCTCTTGGGGAGGGCGAGTGACGTGGCATCTGGCCAGCTGCGTTGGAGCCTGTCCTCTAGCTGTGGTTAGTGGGAGTGTTTGGCCCCCTGGCTTGATTTCGTCCTCTTTAACCTGGATTCCTGAGTGGGGCCTAGGTGGTGGGGAGGCTGCTGGAGGTCACCGGTGAGAGTGGGTCCCCCAGAGGGACCAGTGCAGGAGGCTGAGCCCGGCCGGGGGCTTGGGGCCGGGAGGAAACCCCTGCAGCCCAGTAACCAGAGAAGGCGTTTGCCTGGAAGGGCTGCGCAGGCCGAAGGCGTGGCGTGGACACGGGACGTGGCAGTGCCTCCAGCCCGGCCTGAGGAGGACAGTGAGGGAGGCGGAGGCTGGGGTCCTGGCCCTCAGGGCAGTGTGTGGGGAGCGGGGCCCTCGCAGGGAGTGCTCTGCAGGGTGTGCGGCTCAGATTAGCACTAGAAAGTTCCCTCTGAGACCTGCACGTTTGGGGAAAGGAAGTTTAGTTTTCACATTTCTCTCCTAGACTGTGATCTCCAGTCCACACTAACTCAAAAAAATCCTGTGTATTTCCTTAGACGGAGTAAGGAAGGGAAACTGAGGCTGAGAGGGGAAGGTGGGTGCCCGGAGCCATCCATCAGCAGAGCTGGGCAGGGACCCAGGAGTCCTACCTTCCCAGCCCCACCCTCCCGCTGACAGCAAAGAGTTCGTGCTGCCTCTGATCTCAGCCCCCTGAGCCACACGAGAATCTCTGGCGCCCGCCGTGGTTCTGCAGAACTCCCAGCAGCCTCCGGGCTCGGCCACAAGATTCCTGCCTCTTGGGCCCCGGCTCCCACGCCTTTTTCTCTCCTTTGTCTGCTGGCGGGGAAGGAGGCCGGCCTCAAAGGGCCTTTGTGAGGCCGTGGGTGAGAGGAGGAGGGGGAGACACTCGAGCTCCCTGCCCTCCGCTCACTCCACCCTTTGCTGCCCCGACCTCACCCTCTCCTGCCCTCCTGCCGTCCCCTGGACATTTTCGGTCCGTGGCTGTGACGGAGGCGGGGAGCCTGGCTGGGGACGTTGGGCTTGGTGCCCTGAGAGGAGGAAAGGCCAGGCGGGCAGCTCAGCAGCCCTCTGCTGTGTGACCCCTGCGGAGTACCGGCCCTCTCTGGGCCGCCTTCCTTCCCTGCCACCCGCCTCCTCTTTCACCCGCTTCCTCACTGGGCCGGGTGCCTGGTCCTTTCCAGACCCTGAAAGAGAAGGAGCAGAACCTCCTGGGCGTGCAGGCTGGTGCAGGCACGTGCAGGTTGGCGGGAGTGGGACGTGTCTGCGCGGGTTCGCCTGGTCTGGGATCAGCTCCGGGCCAGGCCTGGCTGAGTGGTGTTGGAGGGGGTGAGACCATGTGCAGGCTCGCACCCCACTGACAGGCTGGGGGTTGGTGGGCAGGAAGCGGGCCAGGCTTGCCTCCGGCGGGTGGGGGGAGCCGCCCCCCCGCTGGATGACCATTAACTCCCTGCTGCTCCACCCTTGGCCAGAGGCCATTGCAGCTGCTGTGGAATCCCACTTCCTGGTCCTGTGACCTGACTGTTTACAAACAGAGCAAAAGCCAGCTTTCCCCACAGCCCAGGGGAGGCCCCTTCCCTCGCACCACCTCCAGCACCTCCTCTGCCTGCGGGGGCATCGCGGCCTCCGTGTTCTTGGAGGTGCCCCTCAGCCCGCCTCGGCCTGCCAGCCTCTCTCCAGGTCGGAGTGAAGTGGCTGGTTTTCAGCCGGATGGACCGGGCCTTCGGCTCGTGTCACTGTGAGCAAGTCACTCCCCTCCCTGGGCCTCCGTTGCCTCATCTGTAAACGGGAGAGTAAGTCTCCCTGACGGTGATTTCCGGAGGATGACAGGACCTGCAGTGTCTGTGGGGTCAGACACCTGGGGGGCAGATGGCAAACTGGCTCCCCTCTCTCCCCCACCTGCCGGCCCTGTGATGGGGACCCAAGTGTGGCCTGGTCCTTTCAGTCCCCACCCGGGGTGTCCCCACCTGGGGCACCTGCCTTGGGCTCACATCCTCCACCTCCTCCTCCTTTGCCCAGATTCATGTTTTCTTTGTTCCTTGGAGTTCAGTGCACATCTCCCCCAGGGGACAGGCTGGGCAGATGAGAGGAGAAGGGGAGGTCAGCTTGTGACTTGGGGGATCCCCATGTAAAAGGGGGTGTGCTTCTTTCTCTCTCAGACCCAGAGTCTTTAATCGAGGCCCCTTCTCATCCCTGCAGAGGCAGAGTGCCCCCCACTCTCTAGCTAACACTCTGCCTCCCCCATCTCTGCAGGAAGCCTGCAGGTACCTGGGTGGGACACTCGTAGGGGTCCTACAAACAGGTATTAGTTTTGGAACCTCCCAGAATTCTCCCAAGGTGGCCTGCTGGTGCCCAGCCCCATGCCAGGCTCCTGCCCCTCATGCCAGCACCTGGAGAACCCCTCTCCCTGGCCGCGCTGAGCAGTAGTCTTTATGCCATGAAGTAGGCAGTTTGCACCAAGGCCAGCCACCTGGGCCTCTGCCCTGCCCAGGGATGATCCCCTTCGTGGCATATGAGCATGGGATCGAGCATGGGATCGCTGTGGGAGCATGGGGTGGGGAGGCAAGTGTGTTGCAGGGATGGGGGAGGGGCAAGGAGGGATAAGCTACAGACCCTGAGAACACTGCCCTGGTTTCCTGCCCCAGGCAGAGGTCCCGCTGTCTTCCTCAGCTGCCTGCCCACGGTCAGGTTGATTCCTGCTGTGTTCTTAGATGTGAGGGGAGGGTGAATGATTGCCTGTGGAGGTGGAGGTGCCCTCGGTCCGCTGTCTGCTGCATTCCTGCGTGTACACCGGGCCCAGAAACCGGACGCTCTTGTTGCGCCGCGGAGGGAGGTGGATTTGGGCAGTGACCTGTGTCGGTGGAACTGGTCTAACGCGCTGGGCGGGCTGAGAGGTAACCACAGGTGCAGAAGGCGGTGCCCCCGAGTGCGCCCGGCTAGCCCAGGGCTCCCAGCAGGTGCCTGTCCGGTCAGTCCTGCACACCTTCCCCCCAGGGCTCCTGCCTGGGCCCCAGCGATGGAAGGGAACGCAGGTGGCCGGGAGCCTGGGGAGGATGGTGGCAAAGGTGGGGCTGTCTTGAGGAGACTGTGGCACATTGTGTTTGGGGGGCTTTGGATCCTCAGTCCCCTCCAGAGCCTCCCTGCCCACCAGTGCTTTCCATGCCTGCTCTGCAGGGTGGCCACCTCCAGGCAGCCTCCTCTGGTCTCTCGCTTCGGCTGCCACCGCTGTGCTCACGTGGGGGGTGACAGTCTGGGTTCCTCCTCCTCAAGGGCCCTGCGTGGGGGCCGGGGGCCTCCCTGTCCGGCTCTGTGTCTGTGCCTCGCTGATGGCCCAGGGCAGGTGGAAGGACAAACACTGTCCTTGGGCAGCCTGGCCCTGGGGTGGTGAGGGTGGGGGCATGGGGTGCCCCTGACCCCTGGGTCTCATTGCTATAGAGGGGACCCCCCTGAGCTAGGCTAAGGACACGTGCAGTGGTGGAAGGTGGCGTTGTCCCTCATAAATCCCAGCCCACCTGCAGGCTCCGGAGCTGCCGGCCGGAGTTGGACTCTCCGTTCGCCTCTTCCCGTGTGGCTCTGAGCAAGTGACTTAACCGCTCTGTGCCTTGGTTTCCTCGTCTGTCAAGTGGAGATGCTAACGGCCCCCCTCTCGCCGGGCTGTTCTGAGCAGGCCCCCAGTCAGTGTGAGCACTTCCGGTGATGGTTCCATTCAGGGTGCCCGCGATGGCCTCGGGGCCCAGGGGCTGCCACCTTCAGGTGGTTTCTGAGGTGAGAGCTGGCGAATCCGGACTCTCCCAGCAGTGGGACCACTCCGGGCCTCCGCCTCCTCTCTGCCCCCTCTGGGCTGGTGGATTTGTCCCAGACCCCTTTCTGCTATAGCGAGTCAGGGCAATGCTGGGCCTGGAACCCAGGCCTCCTGCCCCCTCCCCGCACCCCCCGCACCCCCCCCCCCCTCTCTCTCTCTCTCTCTCTCTCTCTCTCTCTCCAGGAAAGTCTGCAGCCAGAGCCCTGTTCTGGGCAGGCAGGGCCAAGCTGAGGCCGTTTGTTGCTCTGTGGGGAGGAGAGTTCCTCATGGGGAGCCCAGCAGACCCGGGTTCTGTCCCGTGGGTCCACTGACTTGACTCATGACTTGAGCATCACGGTCTCCTCCTGGGCCTCAGGTCCTCCTCTGCGGACGGGCAGCCGTGTCTCTGTCCAGGGCACTGGCTGGGAGGGTCTGACGGGGGGAGGAGCGCCTGGGAAGTCCCCTCTGCCGCAGGCCCTGCAGACGCCAGGCCGCAGTGTCTCCTCCCGTGGGCTGTGGCTGTGGTCATCCAGATAGGAAGCCCCCCCTCCCGCTTGTCCTGCTGGCCCTTCTGGACCCCAGGGAGCTGGGCTCAGAGTGCTGCCTGGGAGATAAGATAAGGAGGCAGCGGGAAGGGAGGTGAGACTTCCGGATGGCTGTCTCCCTGAGTTCCTACGACCTGGGGCAACACTCCTGCCACCTCTGCTCTGGGAGAGCCGCCTTGCAGCTGGTCCCTGAACGGGGCACTCCGATGCCCCATCTGGAGCCACTCAGCCCTCAGAGGAGTTATGGCCCACAAAGCACCCCTCTTCCCAAGCAGAAGTGGCAACAGGGCTCCCCAGCACCTTAGTGGGAAGGATTAGCCCCTTGCCCCATTTCTCCCTACCTCCTTTGCACAGGGCCAGAAGCAGGGGCTCAGAGAGGGTGAGCCACTGGCCCAGAGTTGTGGTAAATAAGTGGGGAGCAAGACTTTGACTTCTGACTTCCCGACTCTGGAACCCTCTGCTGGCTGATTTGGGTAGGACTTCAGTCGCTCTTGTGGTTGAGCTCGCTCCAGAGTTCACCTGCTGAAGTGGAGGCGGGCCGGTGCTGTGTGCTGGGCTTTGTGCCACTTCCTGGGCCACAGTGTGCTCATCTATAAAGTGAGCACAGTCCCCGCCTCCAAGGATCATGGAGAGGACTGATTACCGTGCCAGCAGGGTGCCTGGCTCGGGGAAGGTCTGTCTTAGTGTTTACCTCCCACCACCACCCACTTAGCCAGGCCTCCTGGGGGAGCATGCACTCCCGGTGAGCCCTATGCGGGTGAAGGTGCTGATGGGTGAGGAGGGTGGGCCTGATATGGGCTCTGGGAGCTTTGTGGGTGTCTGCTTAGCTCTGTTTGGACTTTGCTTACTGTGTGCCCTTGACAAGTCGCCGCCCCTCTCTGAGCCTCATTCCTCATCTGTAAAAGGGAATGGCCGATGTCACACTTCTGAGGCAGAGTGAGGGTCAGGCTGTGCCCGCAGGGGGTTACATCACGTCAGCTCCTGTTTCTCCCGCCCTCTGCACTCGTCACATGCCCTCTTGGTGTGTTCCTCCCTGTGTCCTCACCCTGCTTCCTGACAGTGGGCATGTGAGGGCTGCCGGTGCTGGAGGAGGACGTGCTGGGCAGGGAAGACTCCGGGCAGGAGGAAGGTGGTGGCCTAGGGTCCAGCCCCCGAGGTCCTTCCACAGCCTTTGGCAGCGAACAGAGTTCTTCAACCAGGGGAAGGAGAGGGGCCTTCCAGGGAGCACTGGGGGAAGCTGGTTTGGGGAAACCCACTGGCCGTGCAGGGAAGAGGGGGGTTGGGGCCAGCCTGCAGGGGGAAACAGGCGAATCTTACACTGACACTGAGGCCTCCTCTCGGCTCCCCCCCAGGACATCTGCGAGGACCCCCGCCTCTTTGTGGACGGCATCAGCTCCCACGACCTGCACCAGGGCCAGGTGGGCAACTGCTGGTTTGTGGCAGCCTGCTCATCGCTCGCCTCCCGGGAGTCGCTGTGGCAAAAGGTGAGGCCTGGGGTGGGGCAGGGGTCGCTGGGGAAAGGGAGCTCCGCCTGGGTCCTCACTGATCTGCAGTGGGAGGTGGTGCAGCCAGAACATGCAGGGGCGGCTATCTGGGGGGGTGTTCCTGGGGCGGGGTGAGAGGGAGGTGACCCTGGGCTCTCTAGCATCGTCGGCTGAGTGTTAGACCACCTTCCCTCACCTGCCAGCCTAAGATCCCTGGGCAGCTGTGAATCTACGCCCACCGGGATTCTGATGCGTTTCCACCCCACTGTGGGGCCCACAGTGACCCTGGGCTATTTGGCCGAACATGGTCTTGGGAAATGTGGAAGCTGCCTGACCCGTGTGCAGGGTGGAGAGCCTGCTCCCTGGGGCTCAGGAGACCCCTGCCAGTACTTGCTGTGAGATACGCCCAGCCGTGTCCTTCTCTGGGCCTCAGTTCACTCACTGGTTAGGGGGAGTGTTCCATGATTCATGGTTCCCAGCTGCTGATGTTCTGGATGAGTGCCAGAGGGTTTAGGTTGGAAAACATGGGCGCTGGTCCTTAGGCTTCGCCCTCTGGTGGCAGCAGTGAAGCCCTTACCTCCACCTCCTCTCCAGGGGAGGCCTGGAAGCTGGAGAAGAGGCGGGGCTTGTGCTCTTCAAAGAATTATCAACGGGGATTGCCTCCTGGGGTCCCAGGCCAGCAAATACTAGTCGTTGCCTCTTTCTCATCCCTGCCCTTTCTGCTCCTCCTGGAGGGGTGAGCGGCAGGGAATAAGAGCACTGGGCATCTCAGTCTTCCAAACTCGGGTGCGAGCCTCAGGCTCACCATTTGGCTGCATGAAAAGCCAGTTATCGGGTGCTCCCTGTCGGGGAGTTGTAAGGGTGAGGGGAGGCCTGGTGCAGCGCTCTGTGAACGGTGGCTGCAGTACCAGTGTTAGGACCACTAATATCCCTAGATTACCCGGGAGTTGTTACCCATACAATCAGCAGAGTGGGTTTGTTCTCATCCCCTGAGATGTCCCTCCGCCATCAGAGGGCGCTGTGCCTTCTGCTGAGGCTGGGACCGGTGGGGCCCTGCTGTCATGTCTTCTGAAGGGAGTGTGCCTGCCTCCTCACAGCCACCCCGGGCGGGCATCCCCGGCCCCCAGCCCCTGATGGTCCTCTGGGGACAGGGTGGCTTTGGGCTGTAAGGCCCTTGCAAAGGCCACTGGTTTAGCCAACAGACATGAGTGCTCTTGGGGTGTCCGATTACCACATGTGGGATCGTTGCATTTATGGGCCTCAAGGTCTAGAGAGGGTTGAGCCCTGCACTGTTTTTGCAGGTAGCGCTGTCCTGGGGGCTCCAACCCCCTTTCCGATCCCAGATCAAGGCCCCCCTGCCTCTGAACCCCACCCTCCACCCACGGTCAGGACTAGTCTGGTGATGGAGGTGGCTCATGGGATTCCAGTAGTGCTGGCCTGGCACTTCCCACCCTGTCATGGTTGGGCCCAGCTACCGGCCTGCAGCCCCACAGCCGTCCTTGCTGCCGTAGGCATCCTGGGGCCTTCCGTGGGATGGAGCAGGCTGCTGTGTCCCCCGCACCCCAAGGTAGCGGGGCTCTGGTCATCTGCAGGGGGGAGCCTCGGCTTGCTCCTGCCCTGGGCCCTGGTGCAGCTGCTCATCTCGGTGTGGGAAAGGGGCCCAGAACCTGTCATTGATGTTGTGTGGCCGCGCAGAGCTGTGTTTGTCTCCGGGCGAGGTTCCTCCTGCAGAGGCTGGGGCTCCTGGCCTGGCTAGAGGCTCCGAGGGCGGGACCTCGTGCCCCGGGGCTGTGGCTGGTGGGGTGTTCAGGACTAATTGCTCTCTGCCTCCTGGAGCCACGGGGCCAGCCCTGGGTCCGGGAGGAGAGATGAGGCCCTGGGGGAGCTCATTACACGCCTTCCCGCCCTCTTGTCCCTGCTGACAGGGCCCTGTTTGTTGTCACCCCTCACCTCTGGGCCTGTTGCCCAGCAGGGCCTCCCCTGCCCCACCCTGTTTTCTCCACAGAATAGGGGGGCTGCAGCTCAGCCTGACCTGCACCCATGCTTCCCACCCACCTCATTCTGGGGATGCTGAGCCTCTGATGCGAGCTGGCCACGCCCTGGACACACATGCCCCCTTCTCCAGGATGCCAGGCCGTTACCTCGGCTCTTGATGAAGCCTGAGGCACAATGACTGGAAGCCAGCCAGGCCTGGGTTTCAATCCGACCTGGTCTCTTGACCTTGTGCAGGTCGCCTTCCTTCTCTTGGCCTCAGCGTAAACCTGACCTTTCCAGTCTTCAGGGTTGTGGGATAATTAAGGGAGCCTGTGTATGTGTGTGTGTGTGGGGGGGGGGGAGGGCGGGGAGAGCGGGAGGAGGGGGGGTATAGGTTAAGCCCATGGCATAAGGGGCAATTTGTATGTGTTAAACCCCTCCCTGTCCCTCCTCTGCGCTCTCACCTATTTCTCTGCTCTGCGGGACAAATCTTGACCATGAGACTCCCCCACCTGGGATCCCTTGTGGGAGCATCATGTCTTCCCAACCTTGACTGCCCATTCCTTGGGGCCAGGGCATGAACTTCGTGGGGACCACAAGTTAGGATGTGACAGTGGGGTGCAGCATGTACCAGCCCCTCTTCCAGAGCCTGGCAAAGCCCGGGGCCTGAGGGCAGGCCTAGTCCCTGCTCTGAGCGTCCGGTGTTCTGGACTATGCCTCAGCACCAGGGACAGAAGATCTGAAAAAATACAAAGTTACGGAAGGTTTTCTTTACCTAGAAACAACCAGGGTTGAGGTTCTCTATATTTCCTTCTGGTCTTTTTCCATTTGGGGTTAAAGAGGTATTTATTTGTTTTGTTTTTAAATACATATTTTTGCAACCACACACGAAGTTTGGAGCAAGTTTGTGTTCGGCGAATCACTGCCCTGGACGATTCTGGTGCTCAGACCCTGCCTCAGCCCTGCACAGGGCAGCCACGTGCCCAGGTTTCCCTCCTCCAGGACTCTCACCTCTGGTTCCGCCTGTACCAGTTCCGCCTGTACCGACCCTCTGTTTCCCCAGGACCCTGAGGCGGGGAAGGAATCTGACAAACCCTGCACCCCCTGTGCCTGGGGTGGAGCAGAGAACGCCCTCCCTCTCTGAACCTGCAGGACCTGGGGACAGGTGTTCAGCTTCTTTCCCACCTCAAGCCTGGTTGTTTCTAGGTAAAGAAAAGCTTCCATAACTTTGTATTTTTTCAAATCTTCTGTCCCTGGTGCTGAGGCATAGTCGGTGCCCCATGAACATGTGGTGGACGAACTGCTCATACAACAGGGGCAGATGTGGGATGGAAGCCTTTAAATGGAACCAAAAGACAGCCCGGCTCTGCACCCGCCCTCAGCCATCAGGGCCTGCTCAATTCCTAGGTCCAGCCTCGGGAGGGGCCTCTCAAGGCGGCCCGTGGCTGAGCGGAGGCCTGTGGGTGGCAGCGCCCAGTCCCACTGCACCCTCCAGCCTCCTTCCTGCCTCTGGCCTTCCCTTCCTGACGCCCCTGGCCCTCACGGGCCCCTCCCTCTTTCGCTGTCTGTCTGCGTGGTCCAAGTCCTGCTTCCACCTCAGCCTCCTCCCTCTGCCCAGGCCGAGGACAGGCTCTCTCTGGGGTCCTGTGGCCCCTGAATCCCCATCAGCAGAAGCTGAACACCTGCCCCCCTGCCCTGCAGGTTCAGAGAGGGTGGGCATTCTCTGCTCTCAGTGCTGCTCCAGCCCAGACCCGCCCCATGTAAACCCCTACAGGTTCAAGTCCTTCTCCTCCCCAACCCCCCCACCAGCTCAGCCCATCTTATCGCCAGCCCCTGCCAACCAGCTACCATGGCCTCCTGCCCAGACACCAAGGCCGTGGTGCTCCGATTTCCCAGCCTTTCCCACCCCATCCATCCACAGTCCTGCCGTGACCCCGGGTTACTGTGCCCTGTGCTGACACCCTACCCTCGTCACCCCAGCCTCCGTTCTTGATAAGCTCTCCATCAGCCTTCACCATCAGCGCCCTTGATCTCCCGTTGCCATGGCAGCCACAGCCTGTGCCTGGACCTGTTCTCCCTGCAGGTCTTCAGCGGAAGGAGCCGTCTCTCTGGCCTCCCTTTCCAGGCACCCCCTCACTCCTCCACTCCCGTCCCTAAACCACATTTTTGACTAGGTACTCTCTTCCCATCTGTCCATCTCCTTGTTGTTGTCCTTGGTTTCGGGCCCTGTGGTTCATCACATCAACTCTTCCCTCACCATCCATCCATCCACCCATCCGTCCGTCTGTCCATCCGTCCGTCCATCCATTCATTCAGCAAGCACTTTCTGAGGGCCTCCTCTGTGGCGGGCCCTGCCAGGTGCTGGCCTAGAGGGATGGACCAGACAGACGTGGCCCCTGCCGTCTCGGGGCTTGTGGTCTAGTGGAGAGACAGACAAAAACTAGGCAAACGTCCAACTCAAAAGCCAAGCTTAGTGCCGGGGAGGAGAGAAAGAGCTCCCCTTCAGGAAAGAGAGAGAAGCCCCTCCCATAGCAACGCCTCGGCCACGTTGTTCCTCCTCTGCTCTGCCAGCTGCAAACTAGAAGGTGCTGTGAGGGTCAGGTGGACTCATGTCCCCCTTGTGTGGCTCTCTCACATTCCCTGGGGGAATTGCTGCCAGCAGCTCCCACAGGGACCCCAGGGCTGACGGACCAGGTGCTCTGTCCTCGGCTGTTCAGTTGGCTCGAGATCCCACCGGCTGACTTGGCCATGTCTAGCCATTGACCGTGCTTGTGGTCCCCCAGGCCCCGGATTGTGCCACGTGGGCCTGGCCTCTGTCCTCTCCTCTGCGTGGCAGGTCCGGGCAGCTGCTGCCTTGCCCCACCCCAACTGCACTCACACATCCAGTTCTCCCTTTTGCCCCCTTGTCCAGGCTCAGCCCCCGGCTCCACCTCAGGCACAGGGGGTGCAGGGGTTTGTCAGATTCCTCCCCTGCTTCAGGCTTCCTGGGGAAGCGGAGGGTCGGTACAGGCGGAACCAGAGGTGAGAGTCCCGGAGGAGGGAAACCTGGGCACGTGGCTGCCCTGTGCAGGGCTGAGGCCGGGCCCGAGCTCAGGGATCATCCAGGGCAGTGATTCCCGAGCACAAGCCCCCGCCAATGGCGGCAGCTGGGAGACAGGCCAATGCCAGGCCCAGTGAGATCTGTTAAATCAGGAACTTTGGGTCCTGAGTCCTACAGTAAAGCTTGAGGACACGGGTGTTGGTGAGAGACGGTGGCCGGGCCGGGGCCCTGGCAGAGCATATGGTATGGTGGGGGAGGCTCTCGGGGCATCTGGGAGGCAGAATCGAGGGGCCTTGGTGATTGAGTGTGGAGGCTGAGGGCGAGGCTGAGGCAAGGATGGCTCCTAGGCTTGGCGTGGGTGCCTTCAGATCTCAAATCGGCGGGCCCTCTGGTCCTGTTGCCCCACCTTCCTGCCGGGGTCTTCCCGGCTTGTCCTGCCTCCCGTGAGCACCTGCATCGCCCTCCCCCCGCCTTATTGCCCTGCCTCCGTGCTCCCTTCTTCACAAACAAGCCGCTCCCAGCCCATGCTGGTAGCCAGGGAGGTTGCCACAGCGATTGACATCAGCGACTGGTCCCCGAGGAGCCTGTCACCCGCCTGCCGCCCGCAGTGCCTCCAGTACGGCTTCTTCCAGGAACGGGAAGGAGGCATTTGGGGCCTCCCGCCCGCATTCACCCCCCATTTTGAGGACTGGGTGGAGCTGGGAAGGCCCAGTAGCTGAGAGGGGAGAGGAGGAGCGGGGAGGAGAGGAAGGGTGGGCGGGGGTGGGCGGGCCCTCCTGGTGGCCTCCTGCCTGGGCCGGGATGCCCCAGCCCACTCAGCTCCTGGGCGTCGGCAGAGGCAGCAGCAGCAGCAGCAGCACCTGGGCCATGGCAGAGGACGGGCCGAAGCAGCCACAGATCAGCATGCCGCTGGCCCCGGACGAGGCCCTGACCAAGCAGATGCGGCTGCGCGTGGAGAGCCTGAAGCAGCGCGGGGAGAAGCGCCAGGACGGGGAGAAGCTGCTGCGGCCGGCGGAGTTCGTGTACCGCCTGGACTTCGTCCAGCAGCAGAAGCTGCAGTTTGAGCGCTGGGATGTCCAGCTGGACAAGCCGGGCAAGGTCACCATCACGGGCACCTCCCAGAACTGGACGCCCGACCTCACCAACCTCATGACGCGCCAGCTGCTGGAACCCGCCGCCATCTTCTGGCGCATGGAAGACTCGGAGGCCGTGGACTGGAACGAGGCCGACGCCCTGGAGTTCGGGGAGCGCCTGTCGGAACTGGCCAAGATCCGCAAGGTCATGTACTTCCTCATCACCTTCGGCGAGGGCATGGAGCCGGCCAACCTCCAGGCCTCCGTGGTCTTTAACCAGCTCTGAGGTGCGGCTCCTGGCTGCCCCCTCCTCTCTCCCACTGCCCTGCCCCCTGCGCCTGCCCCCAGATGTGTACCTGGGGACCTGTTTCTAGTCGCTGTGCTCAACTTGGCCGGGACCCCCAGGCCCGTGTCCTTCCTCCTCTCCTTGCCTGGTGCCGGCGCTCCTGCTCAGGGAGGAAGATGCGAAGGCGCCGTAGTCTAGAAGCTGAACTGGCTGCAGCTGCTGGTGCTACTGTAGACCCGGAGGCATGGCTGGGACTAGCGCCCGAAGATGGAGCGTCTGTGGGCACCTGCCTTCTCTGGGCCTCACTGTTGGGAGAGAGACTGAGGGAGACCAGAGAGAGACAGACACCGACAGGGATCCAGAGAACCAGCCATCGGCTTCCGCCGCAGATGGGGAGACGGAGAAGGCAGAGCGGCTCCTTGGGGGACCCAGCAAACAGGCATCTGCTGCCCGTCGGGCCGGCCACATCCAGGAGGGCGCTGGTCCTGGCATGGGCCCGGTGTGAGCCCCTGGGGCCCTCAGGACATTGGGCGTGAGGACTGGCTGGCACGCTGGAGGCTGTGCAGCCAACCTTCTCACTCCTCTGAGAATGACTTCGGGAGGGAGAAGTGAGGGAGCATAGAAGTCATGTAGAGATGCACCTATCTATCTATCTCCATGCATACACTGAGAGAGAGCTGCTACCTGCATCTGGGTATAGTCTAGAGTCTACGCCTGCCCTGTGGTCAGACCTGACTTGAGAAGGTCTATGATAGGGGCTCCTGAGCTGGGAGGCTCTGAGTTTCCTACAGTGAAGGGGAACAGTGTAGGACAGGGGTTTCCCTCTTCCCGGGGGAGCTGGGTGGAGGGGTCCAGAGCCCTGGAGCTGGGATAGTAGGTTCTGGGGGCTCGGGTGTGCCCAGCTTGCTGGCCAGAGGAGGAGAGTGTGCCACCTGTGTGCCCTCTCTGGCATCTTTGGTGGAGCTGAGGGGTGGGGGCAGCCTGCGAGAGCAGTGGTGATGGCCGATGGTGAGGAGCGGGCTGCAGGGGGCTGCGTGCTGTGCTGGGAGGACACCGGCCTCCGGGGTCACTGGGCACAACCACCCACCAAACAGAAACCCCGAGCCGCCATTATCAGCAGGCTCAGCTCCACTCCACTAGCCTTACGCTCCGGCACAGGCCCAGTGAGCCCCTGGGAAGGAGGGGCCTGACCCGCTTGGCCTCAGCCGGAGCCACCTCAGGAAGTGCCCCCATCACCCTGCCACCACCAGCCCTGGCTTTGTCAGAGATAGGCCGTGAATTTCCCTCACAGAGTGGAGCCATTTGGTTCGCAGTCCTGGGAACAGACGCACCGAGAGAGGCAGGTCAGAGCCATCCCCACTGGCCGGGGCTGCTGGCAGGCAGGCCCCCACTTTGGAGGTGTGGGTGAAAGTCTGGATTCTTCAGGTGGGAGACTGGGTGTGGTGTGGGCTATAGTCCTTCCTCCCTCAGCTCTCCCTGTTTGGGATGTGCTCAAAGTCCTGGCATTGCCTGCTTTGCTATTGAGGCTGGCCCTGTCCCCTGCCTCTTTGCTTGCCCTCTTCTGCAGCTCTGGGGACCCTCTTTTGCACACTGACTTCCTGTACCCCCACCCTGCCCTGTGTGTGGCCCCAATAAAGCCTGTGAGCCCCGGCCTCCATGGTGTGCAGTCTCTCGCCGTGAGCCACCCTCCCCTCAGGAGCTCTGCCTTAGCCCCGTCCCCTCACAGCCCAGAGCACCCCTCCCAGGCTTCTCCCACACTCCCGACTCCCCTCCTGCTGCTTGCTGGGATGAGGCCAGAGTGGTCAGGCAGCAGGAAGGAATTTAGAACCATGTCTCCTGACTCTCGCCCAGAACCAATGCCCTGACGGCATTCTCTTCAGTGGCCCCAGACCAGCCTCTGAAGGGGACATGCAAGCCAGGCTGAGGTCTTCAGGAACCCAGAGGGATGGGTGGGTTGCACCAAGCTGTGCTCAACCTGGCAGGCAGGCTGGGTGGATGCAGATGGGATGGGGAGTAGCTACAGGTGGGGTTAGACCTGTGCCCAGGTTTCACCCGATCTTGTCACCAGTTTGCTGCCTGTCCTCAGGCAGCTCCTAGCCCCAGCCTCTCTGGAGGGGGCAAGCTGCTTCTGTGAAGTCCCTTCTGCCCTGCCTGTGACCCGGTAAGACTGGTATTTCACATCCCCAGTGCCCCATCCGACCCGTCCTTTGAGCTCTGTCCCTTGCCGTCTCCAGCTCACTCCATCCCTTGCCGTCTCCAGCTCACTCCATCCTGGAGCAGAGACCGAGCCTAAAGGAGGAAGCAGCCGGCCCCGAAGCACAGAGGGTGGGGGCCAGGCTCCGGGGCTGTGGCCTTTGACTCCAAGACACTGCCCCACCCCCAACCCCCCACCCCGATTGCCAGGATGAGCGGTGGCGATGCCTCCACCTCCCGAGGGCCCAGTCTTGGGCGAGGCTAGTTCCTTCCCAGAGGCCAAGCTCAGACCCTGCTCCAGAGCCCCTACTTGGGGTTTGGCTTGCAAACAAGCCCCTGCTTCGAAAGGTTCCCCCGGCCAGGTCTCACATCCCTGTTGTCCCTCAAGAGCCCTCCCTCTGCAGAGCTCTGGCCCACACCGGTGCGAGTCCAGGTCACCCTGCCCAGCAGGATTTGAGCCCAGCCACTTGGGTCCACAGCGAAAATCCTGGGAGCGTCCAAGGGCTGGGCACACACAGCGCCCCCGTTAGTGCAGTGGTCCGCAAACCGCGGTTTTTGAGCCATTTGCGGCTCTTTGGCCCCTTAAGTGTGGCTCTTCCACAAAATACCACGGCCTGAGCGCATCTGTTTAGAAGAAGTTTAAGTTAAAAAAATTTGGCCCTCAAAAGAAATTTCAATCGTTGACCTGTTGCTATTTGGCTCTGTTAACTAAAGAGTTTGCCAACCACTGCGTTAGTGGGGTCCAGCGGTTTTTGAGGGATTCTGCAGTGATTGCTGGTTAATGGGGTTCCCTGGGTGTGAGGGGGGCTCCAATCCCCACACAGTTTTTACCTTGCTGCCTGGTCAGGCCAAGTGAGAGCCCCGACTCCACAGGCCTCCCTTTCCCCATCCGCACAGGGGGCTGTTGGGAGGTTTGCCTTTCTCCTTTGCGGGGGGAGTGGGGGTCACCTTGGCTCCCTCCTACCCCCGAGGTTTGTGAATTGCGTGCGTGCACCACACACTCCCTCCACCACAGGGATGGCCCTTCACAGGTGCACAGCCCTCCACAGTTCACGCAGCACCTCCCAGGCCATCATCCACCTCAGGTCCCACCACCGTCCCGGAGGAGGGGCAGGTAGGTGCGGGCACCAGAAAGGTGGTCTAGTTCGAATTCAAGTCCCTGCCAGACACCACAGCTGGTGACTGTCCCCTAGTGGGTCCCAGGTCCCTGGTCAGCCAGGGCCTCACAGAAGCCGGTGCCTGGGGGTTGTCCTCTCAGGAAGACTCAGCCAGCGGTGGAGCTGGGCAGGCCCTGCGCTGGGTGCTGGGGATCCTGGCATGAGTGAGGCATGCTCTGCCCTCCCGGAGCTCCCCCCAGGGAGCAGGGAAGGAGGAGGAGCTGCCCAGTGGTGTCCGAGGGGAGTGTGAGGTCAGTAGGCCCCACCAGGTGTGGCTCAGCTATCCCCGAGGGGCAGGGAACAGGGCGGGTGCCTGCAGGGAGCCACCCATGCATAGCTGAGGTGGCTGTGGGGATTCTGTGGGGCCCCAGGGAGGCAGTGGTCAGGGGTGAGGTTGAGAGAGTCAGCACAGCTGCCCCTCAGAGGCTTTGCATGCCCGGCCAGGGAGCCGGCGTCCCCGGTGAGGGGGGCATTCCAACCTTAGTCAGCCAACAAGAGAGAGTCAGCCTATGAGCTGCCTGTACCCATCCCTCTGCTTCAACAATGGCCAAGGCCCATCCCTTTTCCTCTCCACCCTTCCCCCCAGGCAACACCTCTCTATATAAAAGCCTACACAACCATTAGGACCGGACAACCAGCCAGTAGCTATGATGTGCACTGACCACCGAGGGCAGATGCTCAACACAGGACCCCTGGTGGTCAGTGTGCTCTCACAGCCAACCTCCCATGGCCAGCCAACCTCCTGCAGTCCCTAGCCCCAGCTGCCCCAATTGGCCCCAATCGCTGGCTGGCCAGGCCAAGGAGCCCACTTGTGCATGAATTCATGCACCGGGCCTCTAGTATCATTATATTTCTGGATGCATTTCTGAATGATAATGACATGTTTCAAATAAAACAAAGAACCCTCACAGTAATAATATTAACACAACTAAACTTTACACTAATTTTTTAATATCAAGTATCCAGGAAATCTTCTGATGTACAATCTGTGCCATAAACATGTGTGTGTTAGTTTGTTCGATGAGACCCATGGTCCGTCGCTGCACCTGGCTGCTCCCACTTCACCGTTTTGTGTCTTCCTTGTCCTTGTTTGCTGAAGAGCCTCGGTCCTGTGCCGTGCCCAGCAGCAGCAGGGGCCCCTGGTCTGCAGTTTTGCTTTCTGCCATTTCAGTTACCTACGGCCAACTGAGGCCCGGAAATATGAAACGGAAAATTCCAGAAATAAACAGTTCACAAGTTTTAAATTGTGCGTTGTTCTGAGTAGCGTGATGAGCTCTTGTCCCCTCCCTCCCGCCTGGACGTGAGTCCTCCCTCTATCCCAGGCATCCCTCTGTCCTTAGCGGCATCCTCTGTTCGTCGCTTAGCGGCATCTCGTTTATCACGCCAAGGGTCCCAGCATCAAGGTGCTTGTCTCCTAACGGTGCCTAATGTCTACATTGCGCTTTATCGTAGGTGTGACACAGGGAAAATAGAGTTTACAGTTACTAAGCATACAACTTTCCCAAACTGATATCTGACTCTGCCTGAGTTATAACTTGAGCTTTATCCTAGGTATGTGTGTGGAGCTTGGTACTAGCTGTGGCTTCAGACATCCACCGGGGTCTTGGAAAGTACCCTGCGAGGAGGCGAAGGCCTGGGGTTGGGAGAGGGGGGAGGGGCTGCTCTATCTGGATTTGCTGGCTTTGTTTTCATGGTGTCGTTGAACACGTTCTCGGTGCCCAGGACTTAGCTCCGGAGGCCCGATGAGGTTGAGACTCAAATTCCATTAGGCACACCGCCTCACGGGCGGTGGTTGCTCTGTTCTGTGATGTTAGAAGCCGTGGTTTCGTAAATCCAGTGGATGCACAAATAGCCGGCGTCGGATACTCTCCTGCCTCTCTCATGTCTTAGCGGGGATTCATCTCCAGATGTAAGCCTCCCTTCTTGGGCTCTTGGGCCCCCTGTGGTACAGTTTGTGCGCAAAAGGCAGGACAAACCTCTCATTCTTTCCCTTAATTTGCCAGGCTCAAAAGCATGAGTTGGTTCCCTGCCCTCCTCGGGGAGTGACTAATTGTTTGTGTTTCATTGTGATCTCATGGATGTGGATGTATCTGGTGTGTTTTCATCCCTCGCAGTTGTTATCCTGATTGCTGCTCGGGTTGGAGCCTCTTCAAGTTGGTCCGGAACCCTTTGATGTGGCTCTGGTTTTTTCTGCCTTGATTTGGGGCTCGATCTGATGTTGTCAGGAAGGGAGCTGAGTTTATATGCCTGTGAAGTGCCCTTCCCGAACAGTCTTATGCCCCTGGCTTGGCACCCCAGCAGTCAACAGAGCGCGGGAGCGGGGGGAGCAGGAGGGGCTGGCGGGGGGCCCACCCCCTGCCTGACCCAGTGGCTGTGATACAGAAGGGGGAAGGAGGCCCGAGGGATCCCTGACTCCAGGTCTCTAGGCCCTGGAACCTTATTAGATGCTTCTTGCTCCGCAGAGGGCTCGGAGCCAAGCCCTGACTTCGGCTAATGATCCTCCCGCTGCCCCAGCAGGCCCTCCCCATGCCCTGTGAGGGCTCTTCTTCCTCCTCCGCCCCCCTCCTCCCTCCCCTCGGTGTCCCCTCCCCCATTCCCACGCAGACCAGGGCTTTCAGAGCGGGAGGAGCTGAGCATCGGGTAGTGGCCAGGCCAGTGTTCTCAGCTTGGACTCCCCATCACTCCGTGCCCTCGGGCAGCTCCTGGCCCCTCGGTGGTTGGGACCCCGTCTTCCTCCCTGTGGAGTGGGGATGACACCCCACCCGCATGTGCCCTGTTTTGTGCATACCTTTCTGTTCTGAGAGTAAAGCAGGAGAGAGTGCTGGGGGTCAGCCTGAGCTTTTAGTTAGAAAGGACACCGAGGGGCTCGAAGGGGAGGAAGGAGGAGGAAGGACTGGCCCGACAGTCTCAGGCCCCCGCTGGGTTCCAGACGCCCTGCCAGGCTCCGAGAGCCCGAGTGTGAGTCCTGCCTCCCTCCCGTGCCCGGGCGGCCTCTGCCAGCATTTCTGTACATTGTCCCAGAGGGCAGCAGCGAGGGTCCCGTGATGGAGTAAACAGCAGGCCCTGCGCCTGGCGCCTCGCAGTCCTGGCACCTCCCGGGCTTCATCTCGGCCGTGAGGCCTCTCCCTGTGCTGAGCATTTTCATTTTCTTGGTCTTGAATGTCTCACTGGGGAGCATTTCTCTTGCCCAACTTGCCTGTTGATGGTATGAGGCATATAAACAAAAACATCTTTAATGAGTGTGGGGGCTGGGAGTGGCTGTGGCTGAAGTCTCTGTGCTCAGGCCCGCCCGGGCCCTGGGGGTTACAGCCTCCTGATGCACGTCTGGCTCCCCAGCCTGGATGCCTGCGTGCCCGCCCCGCGCCTGGGAGTGGTTTGCTTCTAGAAGGAGCTGCACATGGTCCGGAGAGTGCTCGGCCCTTCTATTTGGCAAGGCCAGCAGGTCCCCCTGACGCGGCAGGATAAAAGGTCTTCCCTCTCCTGCCCACCTCCCGATGCCCACGTTGCCACTGTTTGTCCTTGTCTGTGAGGGGACATTCACAGCCCGTTCTCAGGACACCTTCTCAGAAGCTGCTGCTGCCCCCCAGGCCGGGCCCTCCATCCCTTCTCTCCAAGGCCCGATGCACCCCATGTGCCTGCCTCTCTCACGAGACTGGGAGCTTCCTGAGGGCAGGGACCATGTCTGATCCACCCGGGTCCCCAGGTTCCCTGATGAAGAATACGTATATTTTCTAGCTGTGTGATCCTGGACAAGTTAGTTGCCCTCTCTGAGATTTGATTTTTTTCATCTGTAAAGTGGGGATGAGTAATTGTAATGTACTCACGTGGTTAATGTGGGGATGAAACTGACATAACTCATTTCCAAGATGCTCCATCATAATAATTGTTATCGGAGTCCCATGTAATGCCCCTGAATTTATTCATTCAGTCAGCACATGTTTATCAAGCACCCTCTCTGGATCAGGCTCAGCTAGGTGCTGGGGGATAGCAGTGACCAAAGACTAAGTGTCCCTGCCTCCAGAGAGCTGACATTCCAGGGACAGGGTCAGAATTGTTCATGCCATCACTGACTTGTTTAATTAGAACTGGGATAAGTACCTCCGAGGAGAAGGACCAGGAGCCATGAGACTGATGGACAGGGGTCCTGGCCTCATCTGAAGAGTCAAGGAGGGCTTCCTGGAGGAGGAGGGTGGACCCTAAAGGACAAGTGGGAGTCAGCTGGAGGAAGAACAGGGAATGATCCTGTGGGGGAGCTGGTGGGGGTTAGGGTCGGGTAGAGAAACCAGCCTGGGAGGTGGTGGAGGGGGCGGAGTCTCTTAGGTGCTTGTCCAGGGACGTGGTGATCAGAAAGCTCACTCTGCTGCTGTGTGGGGTGGAGGCAGACGTGGCTGATGGTGCTGTTGGTGTCCCCGATAGATGAGGAGATGGGAGTCTGGAAGCAGGGGGGTGCTGGGGGAAGGGCAGGAGGACATGGATTTTAGCAGAATGTAGGAGCTAGGATTGGCCTGATTGGATGGAGAGGGGGAGGAGGCCAGCATGGTTGCCAACTCCTGTCGCAGGCTGGGGGTGGGGATGTGTGTGTGGGGGGGTGGGCGGGGGGGGTTGTGGTACCATTCACCAGGTAGGAACGGGGGTGGATATGATACATGATACGTTTCTGCTTCTGCGGGGTGGGGGTGGGGGGTGGGGGGAGGAAGCAGGTGGAGGCACGAGGAAGGGAGCGGAAGCTCAGAGGATCTTAGAACGACAGAGCTGGAAGGAGACTGAGGGAGCCTCCAGCCACTGCAGAGACAGGGAAGGTTGTGCCCAAGTCCCACACTGTCCGTGGCAGAGGTGGGCATCGAACCCAGCATTCCTCCCCACTGATTCCCTGGAAGCATGCCCACCCCCCATTTCCTCAGGAAGCCAGATGTGACCTCAATGTGTCCCCATCGTGTCGCCTACCTCCAGGTCATCCCGGACTGGAAGGAGCAGGAGTGGGACCCCGAGAAGCCCGATGCCTACGCGGGCATCTTCCACTTCCACTTCTGGCGCTTTGGGGAGTGGGTGGATGTGGTCATCGACGACCGGCTGCCCACGGTCAACAACCAGCTCATCTACTGCCACTCCAACTCCCCAAACGAGTTCTGGTGTGCCCTGGTGGAGAAGGCCTATGCCAAGTAGGTGCTGGCAGGGGGCAGGAAGGCGGGTGGCCAGGCCGGGCTGGCACCGCTGCTGGGCTCCACCTGGCTTCCTTGAAGTGGGATTACCCAACACAGAGAGGGCAGGGGCTGGTGCAGAGTCACACAGCATGCTCAGAGACCTGGCGCCCAGGGCACGGCCAGCTGAGCCTGTGCGGGGTGTGGCGGAGACCTGGATGGGAGGCCCTCTGGGTACCTGGTTGTCTAGTCCCCACAACCAACCACCTGGGGAGGAATAGTTACTCCCACTTTCCCTGAGAAGACTGAGTCCAGGATGGTTTCCTGCCTGTGGCCGGGCGGAGCGAGCACTTGCACTCGGGTCCGGGGGTTCTTCCCCAAAGACCCAGGGGCTGAGCCTCCCAGAGGCCTGGGTGGGGACGCGGTAAATTTCCGGACAGCTCGTTGTTGATGGGCTCGTTGTTGAAGATGGGCTCGTTTGGGGGTGGTCTCCGCGGGACCCATGTTGGCTCTGCTGTGGCCTGCTGTGTGACCCGAGCAGGTTGCTTGACTTCTCTGAGTCTCAGAGTCTCCCCTGTCAGGGGAAGGATGTCGAGTGGCTGGGGAGCCTGAGCCGGGATTCTCTCCCCGTTGCTCCCCAGGCTGGCGGGCTGCTACCAGGCCCTGGACGGAGGCAACACGGCGGACGCGCTGGTAGACTTCACGGGCGGCGTGTCCGAGCCCATCGACCTGACCGAGGGTGACTTTGCCAACGACGAAGCCAAGAGGAACGCACTCTTCGAGCGCATGCTGAAGGTGCACAGCCGAGGAGGCCTCATCAGCGCCTCCATCAAGGCAAGAACACTGAGCCAGACCCCAGAGGCGGCCCCGCCCCTTTACCAGCTCGAATAGGGGAGGGAAGTGGCGGTGGTGGCCCCGGCAGAGCGCCTGCCCGGTTTGGTTCATCAATCCAGACCCTCACTCAGCCTCATGGGGGAAGGGAGCAGTTGGAGGGTGTAAGCCCCACCCCAGTGCCGGGCTGCACAGGCCGCCTGCCCCACCCCCTACGCTGTGAAATGCCTTGCCCACACTGTTTGACCAACAAACACCCTCTCTCCTGGGCCCCTCATATTGGGACGAATGGTGTCTATACATCTAGGTCCCTCAGGCAAAATGTGGGGCATCACAACCTGTGAGGTAACTGGGAGGGGCAGGGAGCCTGCTGCCGTTGGCACAGGCCTGGCTCTTCCTCTCATTTCATTGACTGCGCATGCTTCGCTGGGAAAGCTCGGACTCAGCGAAGGCAGAATTTGAATCCAGGTTTGGCTGACCCGGTAGTGTGGGGCTGCCATTCTCTGCCCGTTCTGTAGGGGACGCTGGGCCCCTGGCTCCACCTGCAGCCAGACAGGGCCCCGCCTCTCTGAGCCACCTCACCCTCCTCCGCAGGCCGTGACAGCGGCAGACATGGAGGTCCGCCTGGCCTGTGGCCTGGTGAAAGGCCACGCCTATGCCATCACCGACGTGCGCAAGGTGCGCCTGGGCCACGGCCTGCTGGCCTTTTTCAAGTCCGAGAAGCTGGACATGATCCGCCTGCGCAACCCCTGGGGCGAGCGGGAGTGGAACGGGCCATGGAGCGACACGTGAGGCTGGGGGTGGGAGTGCAGGCACAGGGCGGACCGGGGGCAGTGGGCGGGGTGGCTTGGGGTGAGGGCTTGGGCGAGGACAGGTGGGCTTCCTGGAGGAGGTTGGTCCAGGGCTGGGGCTTGAGGGGTTGGGAGTTAGGTGGCCTTAGGAGGAGACCACTTTAGAGTGGGCACCTGGGGGTGGATTCAGCCTGTGCAAAGGCCTGGAGCTGAGGACACAGAGACCAATCTGGCCAGTGAGGGGGGAGGAAGCAGGGTGGGAGGCCACCCGGGGTGAGGATGGGGGTGACCTCGCTCTGTGCTTGGTGAACAGAGACCAGGCCCCCAGTAAAGGAGCCCCTCCCTGGTGGGTCTTGTCCCCTGTTCCCCAGCCTGCAGCTCTGTTCCCCGACCTCCAGGCCCTGCCCACATTACCTGTGGACATGGCAACAGGCATCTTAGAGAGGGGCTGGGCATAGCCCCCGGTGCCCACCCACACCCACCCTGATGGAGGCCTGGTGCACACATCCCTCATTCTCCCCGCCCTTGCCAGGGGGCCCCGGTGGGGTCCCTCCCCTTACTCTCTCCTCTTCTCTTCCCCTGTGCTCGCACCCCAGCTCAGAGGAGTGGCGGAAGGTGAGCAAGAGCGAGCGGGAGAAGATGGGTGTGACTGTGCAGGATGATGGCGAGTTCTGGTGAGTGTGCCCTTGCCCCCGGGGGACGTCCGGGGCTGAGGGAGGACCTCCCGTGTGCTGGGCAGGGACGCCGAGGGGAGCGAGGAGGCAGGGCTCCAGCAAATGCCACACCCTCCACCTGCTGTGTGGCCTTGGACAAATCACGCCGCCCCTCTGGGCCTGTTTCCTGCTCTGTAAGAG
>JAAGEH010000005.1:3511511-3568918 GCA_011751065.1 Lasiurus cinereus
TCCTGTATCCCTCATCCTGCATCCACTCATCCTGCATCCCTCATCCTACATCCACCCATCCTGCATTCATTCATTCATTCCTGCATCTACCCATCCTGCACCCATTCATCTTACATCCACCCATCCTGCATCCACCCATCCTGCATCCACTCATTCTGCATTCACTCACCTCTGCATCCTCCAGCCTGTATTTAGTCCTGACTGTGTGCCAGACTCAGTGTCACTCTTCAGCAGGACATTTGGCTCGGAGACTCAGCCATTTCCTGGAGGGGTACTCGGCACCCTGTGTGTAGTGGGTGCTGTGAGGGCCCCAGGCAGGCCCAGAGGTAGATGGAGTGACCGTGGTACTCCAGTGAGGACCCCTCCTGCTGGTGTCAGGGGAGCCCCTGCAGCAGGCCCCCCAAGTTCCCTGGTCTGAGCTCCTATAGATGAGATCCACTGTGCCCAGTCTGGCTTAGGGCTCAGTTGAGTTAAAACATAGCAATAGAAACTCCTCAATAGTGTGAGGGGCTTCTTTCTCATATATGTTCACACCTGGTGCCTCTATGTGCATGTTCTCATCTATGCCTACTTGAAGGGCGATGGGCATTTCCCCTCCCCCACCCAGGCTCTGGAGTGTGTGCAGCATGCAGTGAGTGACCATGGCAACATCCTGGCCCCTGCAGCACGCTTACCAAGGAGTTCCCGCCACCAGTTTGTTCAGGCCCCACAGCAGCCGTGGAAAAGAACGGCTGGGAACGTGCTCTGTAAGCTGTGGAGCGCTGCCCATATTCGTTCTGGGTGCTATTAATCATTGCAACAGCCAGCCTTTGCAGCTGCCTGTCTGCCAGGAGTCGCACAACGTGCGTTTATTGCTTTAGTTAATTCCTGCACTCGCTCTGTGAGATGGCGGCTGTTGTTCCATCCAGTCCCAAGTCACAGATCGGGAAACTGAGGCCAAAAGAGACGTGAAGGGTCTGTGTGACGCCGTGTCCATGCTCACCGTGGTGCGAGTCGGGGTTCAGAGCAGGCAGATGGTGGGCCGGATGGGGGAGCGGCCTGACTCAGCCCCTTGCCACACAGGATGACCTTCCAGGACGTGTGCCAGTACTTCACCGACATCATCAAGTGCCGCCTGCTCAACACGTCCTACCTGAGCATCCACAAGACCTGGGAGGAGGCCCGGCTGCGCGGGGCCTGGACGCGGCACGAGGACCCGTGGCAGAACCGCAGCGGGGGCTGCATCAACCACAAGGACACCTTCTTCCAGAACCCACAGGTGAGCAGCGGCCGGGCCCTCAGCACCCCTGCCAGGGACGCCTGCCTCCCCGCCGCCCTCCCTGCCCCGCTGTGGGCCCAGCACACCCGTCCCTATGGTGGGGGGCGGGGGTGGGAGGAGGAGGGCTGGGTGCCATGTCTGGGTGGTCGTTAGTCCCCACGGCTGGCAGAACCGAGGGAAAGGCTCTGAGGATTGAGGGTCTTGTCCAGAGGTACAGGGACATTTAGAGGCTGAACCGGGGCGCAGACCCCTTATTTCCGCACACACTGTACTCGCCCCCTGGGGGAGCTTGGCCAGCCCGCTCCTCCCAGCACCTCTCCTCCGCAGCCTCCTCTGTCATGCCCCTCCAACTGCTTAGTCCTCATGCCTGGTGTGTCCTTTTTATTTTTATTTTTACTTTTTGGTGCCGAAACCTGGGATCAAAGGTGAGTCTTTATTGAGCACCAGCTGCATGCGTCTCCGAGCTGAGCGCGCGTGATCTCATCAAGTCCTCCCCCCTCCTGCACTGTAGGCATGTTAGGCCCATCTTGCAGGTGAGGGACCGAGGCTCAGAGAGGTGATGTGACCTGCCCCCGCCCACACAGCTGTGGGCCGTGGGCTGAGCCTCTGGGAGCCAGCAAGCGTGTTACCAGCCTGGCCTCCTGGCCTCCCCGGTGTCTCCCCTCCCCGGCCATGCCTGCAGTACATCTTTGATGTCAAGAAGGCGGAGGATGAAGTGCTGATCTCCATCCAGCAGCGGCCTAAGCAGTCTACCCGTCGGGACGGCAAGGGCGAAAACCTGGCCATCGGCTTCGACATCTACAAGGTGCGGTCAGCTCTGGGTGAGGAGAGGGAGGAGAGGGGGGCCCGCTGGCAGAGGGGAAGAACACCTTGCTCCCCGACATCATCCCCTCACCCTGAGCACGCTGGCTGGTGCCAGGGGCATGCTGTGGCGGCGGTCCTGGCTGCAGGACCCACCGAGGCCCCACCCGCCTGGGATTGGCTCCTAGGGGAGCACTCAGCCCGATTTCTTCCCGCCCGGAGACCCATCCGCTTGGGCTGCTTGGTGGGTAGGGAAGGGGAGGGTTTGGGGGGTGGGGCCAGGCTCTGGGAGCCCCCTGCTGCTCTTCCTCGGGGCTCTAGGTCCCGCTGATTCGGAGGCTTTGCTGGGCACCGGAGGCCCCCTGGAGCCGGGCCAGGCAGGCTCACTAGAGGCCACTCCTCCTGGGCCAGGGCCCGGGTACCTTCCACACAGCGTGGTGCTCAGCGTAGAGCCAGACGCCGAGAACCTAGTGACTCCACGTGGATGTGCTGGGCATGTGGCTCGGGTCCCTGGCGTTTGACATGCTGGTCATGGCAGCTTGCTGGGGTCGCTGTGTCGGTCCACTCACTGTGTGCTGATATGCTGTGATTCTGACGTGACGGGTCTGACCCTCCCTGACGTGACTGACGCTTATCGTGGCCCGTATTCCAGCGAGTGTCTAGCTTATCCTACCCACTGGCGATGTCACTTCACGGACACCGGCTGTGACTGGGCAGAGAGGGATGAATCCCCACCGACACTGTTATCGGGGATTCCTATTGCCCCCAACTCACATCCCACGCCATTCAGCCATGTGAAGTGTGTCCTTAGAGCTCTGCAACCATCACCATGTCAACTTTAGAACATCCCACCACCCACACCCTTTATTTTATTTTATTTAAAAATATATATATTTTATTGATTTTTTACAGAGAGAAAGGGTGAGAGAGAGAGTTAGAAACATTGATCAGCTGCCTCCTGCACACCTCCCACTGGGGATGTGCCCGCAACCAAGCTATGTGCCCTTGACCAGAATCGAACCTGGACCTTTCAGTCCGAAGGCTGATGCTCTAACCACTGAGCCAAACTGGTTTCAGCCACCCACACCCTTTAATCACCACCACCCAGTCCCTGCACCGCCCACCTCCCCAGCCCTCGGCAGACACTCGTCTGCTCTGTCTCCGTAGCTTTGCCTGTTCTGGGCTTTCCCTGTAAGTGGTTCTGTTACTTAGCACCGTGGCGAGGGAGAGCTGTGAGATGTGGCTGGGGTGGGGCCGGGGCTTCATGTGACCTCCCCTACATGCAGGTGGAGGAGAACCGCCAGTACCGCATGCACAGCCTGCAGCACAGAGCCGCCAGCTCCATCTACATCAATTCCCGCAGCGTCTTCCTGCGCACGGACCAGCGGGCGGGGCGCTACGTCATCGTCCCCACCACCTTCGAGCCAGGCCACACCGGCGAGTTCCTGCTCCGGGTCTTCACTGACGTGCCCTCCAACTGCCGGTGCGAGGGCCGGGCTTGGGCCAGGGTGGTGGGCGGGCGGGTGGGCCCGAGGTCCGCACCCAAAGATGCTCAGTGTCTGCCCAGAATCCGACCCAAAGATGCTCAGTGTCGGCCCAGGCCTCCAGCCACCCCAGCGCCTGTCTCCTTCCTCTCCCTTCCCCTGCTACCTTGTTCCAGCCTCTCTCAGCCACATAATGGCACAGCTTCTCACCGGAGCACAGCTCTTCACAGTTTACAAGGAGGCTTTCCCTCGTCCCATCTGCTTTTCTCCAACCCGGACGAGGAGGCCTGACCCCTTCTTGTTATGGATCAGAATCGGGGATTGAGGTTGGGGATGCTTTCCAAGATCTCGCGTCATTGGGCTAGGCAGACTGCTGATTCCATCTCATCCCTGCAGGGGTGCAGACCTGTGGCCCCACCCTGCCCTCCACCTGGGTGGGCAGCCCAGATTCGATGCTGCCTGCCCCCATCCTACGCCTGGGGGGCCAGCTCGCATAGTGGGCCTGGTGGGCCTCGATCCTGCCAGCTGGTGGGCAGGTCCCTTCCCTGCTGAGCCTGAGGCTTCCCAATCTGTAACATGGGCATAACAGTCACCTACCTTCTGGGGCTTTGTGGGGATTAGAAATAATTCCTGTAACATCCCAACAGAGGGCTTGGCACACAGTAGGTGCTCGGTAAATTGCTTTTCCCTTGGGGAAGGATGGGGCGGGCACCCTTGGGTGGAGATAGAGCAGCAGGAGCCCAGGGAGTTTGCCCAGGACGAGTCTCCCCTCCCCTCTTCTTGAACCCCCTTGTCTTCCACCTTCCTGACCCCCCTCCGTGACCTCCCGCCTCTTCCCTCTGCCCTGTGCCAGGGAGCTGTGCCTGGACGAGCCGCCCCGCTCCTGCTGGAGCTCACTGTGCGGCTACCCGCAGCTGGTGACCCAGGTGCATGTCCTGGGGGCTGCTGGTCTCAAGGACTCCCCGACAGGTGCGCTGGCTCAGGGAAAGCCCCCCGCCCGCCTCCCCCGGGAGTCGCCCCATGTTTCCTCCCCTCCCCTGCGGAAGACGCCCAGCCTCCAGAGCTCCCTGCCCTCGATCACTGAATGAGCAAACCTTTCCTGACATCCGCTCAGGCCCTGCCCTGGGAGGAAGCTGGGTGCATAGAGAGAAACCCTCTGCCTCCTACTCTTGGGAGGCCTCCAAGGAGATGGGGTACTGGGGCTCGGGGACAGGCAGCGGGGAGGGAGAGCTTCCTGAAGGGAGCGGCCTTTCTCCAGGCCGAGGAGGCGTTACAGCAAAGCCTAGGGCGGAAGGACTCTCTGGACAGAACAGCATGGGTAAAGGCCTGGAGGCCAGAGGTGACTGGGGTATCCCCTCCTGGGCTGCCTCCTCTTGAATACATGAGCCCAGGCCTCACCCCCCAGATGTCTGTTCCCCCCAGGCCCTGCGCCAGCCCCCTATCCTCACCCCATCACCCCCTCTGCCTCTCTAGGGGCTAACTCTTATGTGATCATCAAGTGTGAGGGGCACAAAGTCCGCTCAGCCATGCAGAAGGGGACCTCGACGCCCGAGTACGATGTGAAAGGCATCTTCTACCGCAAAAAGCCAGGCCAGCCCATCACCGTCCAGGTGAGCCCACGGGTCCTGGGGCCCCCGCCTGTGCCCCTAGCCTGACACTTCCCTGTTCAGAGGGGCTGAGCCCCGGGTGGCAGAGCCTTTGAAGGGCAGGACCCAGGAAGGCTCGGTTCTGGGTCCCGCTCTGTCCCCGACAGCGTGTGGCCTTGGGAATCCTCTCGCCTGCCCCTCCTGGGGCTCCAGCCCGTGGGGCCGGGCAGAGGGGGAGGGAGTTAGGTCAGCTGCTGTGATTCTGAGCCCCAGCAGGGTCTGGCCAGGGACAGTGGTCTCCTCTGCCGACTTTGCCCCAATGGGAGTGGTTCCTTCAACTCCCCTGCAGGGGAGCTTACCTGGAAACGTGGCACTGAAGCGGCACGTGGCAGGTCAGAGGGCAGGGGTCAGAAAGCCAGGTCCCTGTGCCTGGGCTTCCTTGTCCTCCCAGGCCAAGGTGGCCAGTGGATGGCCATTCTGGGCTCATTAGCAGGAAGCCCTCTATCCCCCGGGCCCAGGCCAGCATCTCTGTGGTGAGAAACCATCTGTAAGAGCGAACACTTAGGCACCCCCGCAGGAGAGGCACCCCACAGGGGAGGCACTGCAGGTTTTCCGAACCCCAGATCCAACACAGACCTATAGATGTTGGGGCAAGAAAGACCATAGGGGCCACTCATATTAAAAATGGGGACAACAGGCAGGGCTGGGTATATCACTCTTCACGGTCACCCAGACTTCAAGGTCACACAGAGCTAATAGTAACACACTTAGCTGTATATGTGGAAGGGGGCTTGGGCAGAGGAGGGGAAGCCGAAGGAACGGGCTTCACGGGGAGGCAGAGGCAATGAAGGACGGGATCGAGGCCCTCCCAAGGCTGCCAGCAGCCCCACAGCCCTATCCTTGGAGGTGGCCCCATGCTCCTCTGTCTCTCCAGATCTGGAACCACCGAGTCCTGAAGGACGAGTTCCTGGGCCAGGTGCAGCTGAAGGCCGACCCTGATGACCTCCAGGCCCTGCACACCCTCCACCTCCAGGACCGAGACAGCCGGCAGCCCAGCGACCTGCCAGGCACCGTTGCTGTGCGCATCCTCAGCAGCGCCTCCCTCACGGCTGTCTGATGCCTCTCTGCCTCCCTGGTCCCCACGATCCTCACCGCCACCTGCATGTCCCCGGCTAGGGCTTAGCCTGGGAGCTAGGACACAGGGGTCCTTTTCCCAACTGTCCCCCCGACTCGCTGTGTGTCCTTGGGAGGTCTCTGCCCCTCTCTGGGCCTCAGTGTCCCGAGGACCCCACAGCGTTCCCTTCTCACGGAGACATCTTCTTGCCTGAGATTTAAATAGCCCTCCTTTCCCCAGCTGTCCCTACTGCTAGGGGACTTGATCCATTGAAAAGGTTTCCCCCAGGCCCTGCTGTCAGCCACGGAGTGCCAAGATGTCACTTGTTTACACACAAACTGCCACACCCCCAAGCCCCTCTCACCCCTCCTTTCCTGCACCTGCCCCAGACTTTCTAGCCACCTTGAAAGGGCTCTCGGCCCTTCCTGGGTTCCTGCTCCGGCTGGAATTTGGGAAACAGGCAGGTGACATCTGTTCATTCTCGAATTCCATCCACCTGCCCATCCATTCATTTCTCCAACAGAGATTTGCCAAGTGGGTAAGCGACCCCATGAGACCCCAGGGGGAGCTGGGGCCTGCCCCCAGCTCCGGGAGACCTGGCGTCAGTGCTGGGCCGCAGCTCTGCTCCAAGGTGCCCTCTGGCAAGTGGTTGGATGCCAGAGGGCTGCAGCTCCCACCTCACCCCATGTTGGTCTCACCCCGGCCTCTGGTTCAGGGCCCCCCCGAGAAGTTTTGTCAGCGACGGAAAGGAAGGGCATCTTCCTGTCTCCACAGCCCTGGTCCCAGAAGGCGTGTGCCCAGTTTGGTGGCCAGGGGCCAGGCGGGCAGGGAGGACATGTGGATGCAAGGGGGAGGGACATAGTCTCAGGACCCCCTTTGCTGCAAGCACTGGAATTTCCTGGGAGAAGGGACTCCAGGTTGTTGGCATCAGGGTTTGGCAGGAGATGCTCTTGGCCAACATTCCCCCTGAAATGCAGCCAGGGAGGCCACAGCTCTCTTCTTGCTGCCCAGACCAAAATGTTCCTTTTAGTCCTCAACAGTTTATATCCTTCCAGTTTTGAAACTTTCAGTTTTAACCAGGGGTTTTAAAAGGAAAACTGAAAGACGGTGAACCCCCTTTCTGTTCTTAAACTCCAGTTCTTGTGGTCCTCTGGTTTTATTTTTATGTTTTTACTGATTTTTATTTTATGTTTTATTTTTTTAGAGAGAGAGGAAGGGAGAGGGATAGAGGGATAGAAACATCGATGAGAGAAACATCATTCATCGGCTGCCTCCTGCACGCCCCCTACTGGGCATGTGTCCTGACTAGGAATTGAACCAGTGACCTCTTGGTTCCTGGGTCGACCCTCAGCCCTTGAGCCACACCGGTGGGGCTGATTTTATTTTGATTCCACTTGGGGAGGGATAAGGAGAAGCCAGGCCTTCTCAGAAGGGGTCTGGAGGTGGATAAAGAAGAGGGTGTGTTGTACTTTGATGTTTTGCAAGTCAGCACCAATCGTGCGGGCACTGTACCTGCTTAGGGTCTCTCTGAACCCTTCTGGGGCTCCAGACTAGGCAACGTAAATAAAAACGTTCCGCTGGCTCACGAACAGGCATTCCTGCGGGCTCCCTGGGAAGTCCTTCAGAAACCTGAATTCCCGGCCCCGTGTCCTGGCTGGAGGCGCTGCATTCTTGACTTTGCCTCCTCACCCTGTGGCCAGCTCTGCTCCTGTGTCGGGGCCCCGGGCCAGGGGAGGGCCAGGAACTGCACAACAGGGAGGACAAGAGGACGCCTGGGCAAGCTGCCACTTCCTCTCGAGAACCTGGGCCTGGAGCCAGGACCCTCCGATGACCAGGAGCAAATCCTTCAACCTCCTGTGCCTCGATGGCCCCCTCTGCACTGCGGGGCCAGTGACTCCTGTTTGCCAGCACTCTCGCTAACAAGTGCTGAATAAGGGCAAAACCACACCCTTTCTCTGTGTCTCTGTAGGCGTGCACGCTGTACATTCCCATGTAATCGCTTTTCAATGTCTATTGCAAATGAACACTCTTGAGTCCGGGCGGAGCAGCCAACGTGGGCCTCTGGGACGGACGTGTGGGTCTGTTCGCTACGTCCACCTGGGCCTCGGGCCAAACCAGGACCATGGGCAGGCCTGTGGGCTCCAGCCCTGCCCCCAACAGCACTTGTTCGGTAGCCCTGCCCTTGCTTTCTGCTCTTCGGGGTGGGCCAGGCTGGATCCTGGATGTGGGGAGGAGGACCCTGGTTCCCGAAAGTCTTGGGGAGGGGGCAGGTGAGGTTGGAGTTCCGGGTTGGGACTGGAGGGTGGGTGGGGAGAACAGTTGCTCCGGGCACTGATGCACCCTCAGTCCACAGGGCCCGTCCCCGTTTGCAGATGGGCTGGACCTCCGGTCCCCACCACCCCATCTGGACTTCACTCCCCTTGGGGCCCACCATGGGGCCAAGGAGACCTGTTCTCAGAATAAACACAATCTCAGAAAGACCTTCCTGTGTCGGTCTGTCCCTCTGTGGGGGGAGGGATCATGGAGGGAATATTCCTTAGGCCCTGGTGCCTGTCCTCTGGTCAGAGACAACAGTGGGGAGGCCTGGGCATTTGAGCTGAGGCTGGACCCTGCTGCTTGCCCGTGACAGCCCTGAGCTGAGGTCACTGGGCTCACCCAGCTACTCCCTCAGCTGGCCCTGTCCCAAGGCACTAGGGTTGCAGGGGACCAGCCATAGTTCCTGCGGGAGTGGCACCAACAGAGATACTCTGACTAGCGTCCCCCGGAGAGTTCCTGGTAAGGTGGTGTGGGCGTTGCAGGGGCATGAAGGTTAGCCCTGCTCCAATTCTGAGAGGGAGGGAGCAGCTGCATAAAGGGCTCCAGACAGAGGAGACGGGTTTATGAGGGTGCAGGTGGATGTGGGCAGACCAGAGGGAGCAGCTTGAGCCAGGAAGCCAGGGGTGGTGGGGGGAAACGGGACAGATTGTGGAGGTACAGTGGACAGAACTCAGTGCTTGGGTTGGGGTGGAGAGTGAGCAACACAAATGAATGAAGGCCAATCCCTAGATTTCCCCAATGGACCATGGAGAAAAAGACGTTACGAATTTTGTGCCCACCTCAGCACAGAGCCTGGCCCTTAGCAGGTGCTGAATGCATCGTGGCTGTTAGGGCATCTGGAGATCACCCCTCACCAGCTCCCCACCACTCCTCACCCACCCCTCACAGCTCACACCTTATGCCTAAGGCCTAGGGGGCCCAGTTTTCCCATCTGTGCAAGGCTGACGCACTTGCCTGCCCAGCCTGGCTCAGTGGAGAGGTGATGGAGTGGTAGGTACCGAGTCTAGGAGTGGGAACCGTGTACCAGAGCAGTTCCTGTGAGGGCCACCCGGCCAAGCACACCCCAGCATCCAGGGGTCTTCGGGGGTCAGGACTGTTGGGTCTCAGGAAGTCCTCGTCGCTGCAGCTGCTGAGTCTCCCACGTCGCTTCTCCTGTTAGAGCTGGATGCTCAGCCTGGCTCCCAAGAAGGCGCCATTGGCAGCCATGCCTGTGCCCAGCAGGTGGCGCACTTGGACCGCTGGATCCTGGTGGATGGGCACCCCATCTTGGGAGTGGTCCCGGCCTGCCAGCCTTGCCGGGGTTACAGAAGCTGGGGATCCAAAGAGCACCTCCTTCCGCCCAGGCAGAGAGCTGTCCCTGAAGAGGCCCGCACTGATGGGGCAGCTGCCGGGTGGCTGCAGGCAAAGGGTCACTGTGTAGTGCTAGCAACAACATCCGTGGGCCCCTCCTTGTTTATCTGCCCAGCCGCTCCCCACTTTATTTTATTTTTTATTTTTTAAAATATATTTTATTGATTTTTTACATAGAGGGATAGAGAGTTAGAAACATCGATGAGAGCCTTCTGCACACCCCCTGCTGGGGATGTGCCTGCAACCAGGATACACGCCCTTGACCGGAATCAAACCCAGGACCTCTCAGTCCACAGGCCGATGCTCTATCCACTGAGCCAAACCAGTTTTGGCGGCGCCCCCCACTTTAAAATCACACAGCTCACCTTTCTCTTCTTGTGTCCAGGCTGCGTGCTGGGCTGAGAAGGATTCCTGCACAATCACAGACAACAGCCTGCCCCTCCTCCCCAGCAGCTGCAGGGCAGTGGTGAGGGGAGGAGCTTCAAGGGACACACCTGTGGGAAGCTCTCAGGGAGGGGTGGAGGGGGGGCGGCGAGACTGTGTGCATAGATGAGGGAGAAAGGGCTAGAATGTGGGGTTTGCATTTATTTCCTCTCAGAGTCTCAACAGCCACTGATGGAAGACAAATCAGGCTTGGCGGAGGGAGGCAGGGGCCAGGACTCAGCAAACCCTGCCCCGTGCGGAGGGCAGGTGGTGGTACTGCCTGAGGCACCTGAGGCCCGGATGAGTGGTCATAGCCCGGGGCCAAGCTGGTCCCAGCAGCACAGCCCAGAGAGACCCCGTGCCCTGCCTCCCTCTGGCCAGCCAGCACTCTGCCCAGGGCCCTGGGCAGAACAGCCCTCCCCCCACGCTGATGTCATGGCACCCAGGCCTCAGAGGCCCCTTGGACTCCGCCTCCTGAGGGAAGGCTCCCAGGAGAGGAGGAGAGGGCAGCAGTGCGGCTGGACAGCGAACCTGGGCAGGAAGGAGAGGGAGAGACTGGGAGGGAGAGAGGGTGAGATAGTGAAAAACCGCACGACTCAGAGAGGCCCCCAGAGCAAGTTTTGGAGCAAGACAGAGGAGGAGGGGACGTGCCTACAGATTGCCGTAGACCTTTGACCCCAGCGTCCCCAGCCCTCCGTGCAGGCGGCAGCCGGGAGCCTGGTAAGCATGGGCTGCCCCTGTCCTGGGCATTGGGAGGAGGTGGACTGGGCTTCAGAGGGTGTCCTGGGCTGGGGCCACTGTGGAGCCCCTGGGACCACAGTCATTTGCTCCCGGTCTGGGCTTCCTGCACCTTTGGGGGCTCAGCCACAGCAGCCATCACACCCAAGTGCCCGAGCTTGTGAGATGGAGGCTTAGACCCTGGAGAAGGGAAGATCCAGGGGCATGGCACTCACTGAATTGTTTCTGACCAGATCTGGGGCAGGGAGCAGCCATGGGAGAGGGTGGCGGGGGGTGGGGGAGTAAGAGAGTGCTCTATCCTTGTCTCTGTCTCCTTTGGCCTTTTTCCTGCATTTCATCTTTCTCTCTCTCTTCAGATAAGTCACTTCCTTCCTCTGAGTTCCCATCTGTGAAATGGGACTAGGAGGCCACCAGCCAGGGTTGCTGTGAGGATGAAGTAAACCAGGGATGGCACAGAAATAGAAAAGCAGCTCTCTGTTCCCTGCTTTCAATGTGCAAAACAATTAATTTGAACATGGACTAGCTATTTATTTTTTTAGAAGGAAAAAAATAAAAGTTGATCTTCTAGTTTTTTCCTTAGGGATGGCCCTTAACATCTATGCCCTCATCCAAGGCCCTGAGTCTTAATGAACACCCTGGTTCTGCCCCCTGGCTCTCGGGCTCATGCTGGCTCAGGGTTCCTCTTCAGACTCATGCCCTGTGGCTGCTGCCTGCTGGCCTGGCTGAATCCCTTCCCTGCCGGACACCCAGGCCTAGTGCCTGACTCTGGGAGGACGTTGTGCCCGCTGTGTCCCAGAGCTCCAGGGCAGGGGTCAGGGCTCGGGTGTCAGGAGTGTCATGGGCAGAGGATCAAATGCCCCAGTGCCTCTGAATGGGCCTTGTGAAAAATTGATGCTCATCTTGGGGGCAAGTAGGGGGCTGGAGGGCCGCATGCCAGGGCCTGTGGGCTGGGCTGCCTTGAACCACCACACTCAGGCCCACGAGTCCTTCCCGAGTCATCTCCGGGCCTGGCTCTGTGCTGTGTGAGGAGACGGCTGAGCCCACTCCCTGCTCTGGGTCAGCTCTCTGACTTTGGGGTCAGAGGTGGGGACAGACCCCAACCAGATAACATCATACACACAATCAGGGACGGATAGTGGGAAAGATCAGGACTCTCCACAGCCTGGGGGTGGCCAGGGAAGGCTTCCCAGAGGAGGCAACATCTGAACTAAGCATAGGAATGGACTAGTCAGAATTCCAGGTGGAGGAGCCAGTATATGCCGAGGCCGGGAGGTAAGAAAAGGGCTGGTGCATTTCAGGAATAGTGAGTGCAGAGGACGGTCCCAGGGCAGGGCCAGGGAAGGAAGAAAACGGATGACAGACATCAGCAGGAGCCACGTGGTGCTGGCCCTTAAAAGCCAGCCTGGGCGGCTTGCAGCCTCCATCCTGATGGCAGTGGTGCTCTGGGGGGATTTAGATCAGCCCATGACCCTCCCCTAGGGCCAAGCTGTCCCTGTCACTCACACTCTTGGGGCAGCCCCCCAGCTGGGAGCCTGAGGCCAAGTCCTCATCCTAACTTGCCCTGCCCAGCTGTGTGAACTTAGGCAGGTCTTGGCCCTCTCTGGGCCCCTTTGCCCAGATGTCCAGGGAAGGAGGTGCAGACTTGCTACTTCCTGGGAGCCTTTTGGAATCTCTGAAGAACTGGCCCAGAGAGGAGCTCAGCTGCGTGGGACAATAGAGCTGTGATGGTGGCTGAGGCTCAGGTCACACAGCCGGGGCTGCGACAGGAAAGAGAGAGCCGGGAGGGTTCCCCAGAGGCAGGAGGGGGTTGTGGCGTGGGGAGGAGTCCAGGGGACCCCTGCCAGGTGCAGGGCTGACACCGCTGGCCTGCTCGGAAGTTTGACATGATCTCTCCCTGCAGAACTGTGTCTGGCCAGGTGGGCGGCAGGAGCATCTGACAAAGGACAATGGTGATTCTTCAGCAGGTGAGTGCTCTCTGCATCCCACTGGTCTTCATCCCTCTGTGCCAGGAACAACCCTGTTGGGTGGCTCCTCTTACCTATCCCATATTCTCTCCCGCTTATGCTTCACTATGCACACCCTTCCCAATCCTTGCTTTCAGAAAACTCCTATCTATGCTTCAAAACCCAGCTGTAAGACTTGCCCTGACCGTCAGGCCCAGTCTAGAGTTACTCCCTCTGATTTGTCTTTTGGGACTTCCCTTTCTCACTGGGTAGAAGTTACTTATTTACATGCATCTGTGAATCGCCAGACATTCCAGGCAGTGGAACAGCATGTGCAAAGGTCCAATATGGGAAAGCCCTTGGGGGAAGGGGAGAGGAACTTAGCAAGTTTACGGATGCCGGACCAGGAAGGACCTTGACCCTGACTGGGAGCGGTGAGTTGAGGATGCCATGGCCCGAGCTGGAGCCCCCAGGGGTAAATATCGGGAAGAAGAAGAGGTGATGTCTCCAGCCGAGTCCTTCAGCCCTGCTTCCTTCCCAGGGCTACAGCGGCCCCTGACCCCTAGCTCTGCCCCGTGATCGGCCTGAGGCTCTAATGAGCTCCTGGTCTCCAGAGCCAGGAATGTGGGCCTTATGCCAGAAGGGCCTGGCCCAGGCCTTCGGGCCGGTGGCGGCGTGTCCTCTGGGACCATCAGAGCCAGCGGCAGCCTGCTCTGAGGCTGTGGGCTTTTGTGTGAGCTTGTGGGCTGGGTGTGTGAGCAGCAGGCCTCAGGGCAGAATCAGGGTAGGCAGTCTTGTGTCCTGCTGATGTCTGTCATCCGTTTTCTTCCTTCCCCGGCCCTGCACTGAAGACCCTCTCTGAAGCCCCTTGGTCCCCTGGCCCAAGAGTCTGTTGACAGGCCCATCAGGGACAGCCAGGACCAATAACAGAAGAAAAGTCACTGTCTCTGAGTGTTTGCTGTGTGCCAGGGCCTGTGCTACAGCTGGGGCTGGGTGGGTGAGGGCATGCGCAGCCCCCAGAGAGAGACCTTGGGCCACACCCCCAGCCCTCCAAGGGTGTTTGCCTCAGGGGGCCTCTGAGGCAGACCGCTGGCCGACTGTCCCCTCCGAGCACTGGCCCACCTCACCCCGCTGGCAGCTTCTGCAGGTGAACATTGGCTTTGCCCACCCCTCACACAGGAAGACAGAAAGTGCATTTCTGATACTTATTTGGTCCCAACTCTGGGGAGCCAGCCAGCTACACAGACAGTGTGGCTCCGTCTTCAGCCTTCCTGAGCCTCAGTTTCCCCATCTGCAAGACAAGGACAAAACCCTCCTTTCCTGGTTGTTGGGAAGGAAACATGCCCTGAGGAGTTGGATCAAAGCCTGCTTCTTTCACTGCCTCTGCGTCCCCTTCTCCTGGCTGACTTCCCTCAGGCCTCCCCGGGGTCAGGACTCCCTTTGGGCGCCTTCCCTGCTCTGCTCCTGGTAGAGTCCTGTCACTCCACCTTCTTCCCCAGCTCTTAGGGGTGGGGGAGAGGGGTCCTGATCCCCACTGTTTCCTCAGCCCGGCCCAGACCATTCACAGATGGAGCTCTGTGCTGAGTGGATGGATGTCACTACACCCTCATTTGGTCCGAGAGGCTAGGGCAGGCAGTGGAACCTGCTTTAAAGGGAGGCTGAGAGTGAAATGGCATAGTGCACACACACTGCTCACCCCAATGCTGGATGGCTCATGAAAGTTAGCTGTGATGACGACGACCAATAAAATCACTTTGGTAGTATTCCTGTGTGAGAATTCTCCACCCGTTCTGTAGGTGTTTCCCTCTTTCTGATGCTAGCACGGAAAGAGAGCGGGTCCAGTTCCTGAGTAGAGGAATGGGGATTGAGAAATAAAGAGACAAAACACAAAATGGAAGGACAAAGCTGGGGCCGGGTGAGACCACCGTCCACTCTGATGGAGGGACAGGGACCCAGAGCCGATGCAGCAGCGTGTTTATTTATATTCCAAAATACCAGGGCGTTTCACAGAAAACTTAGAATCAAAGGAGCTTGGGTGGGCCTAGATCCTCTTCATTGCCTCATTCCCAGGCTAGACTGTATTTACATATCAAAGCCCAATCCCTGACACCTGGGCAAAGGTAAGAGTCAGTGCTGATAATGCATCCACCTCTTTGGTGAATGTGTATCCAAGACAGGGCTCTGCCTGTTGCCCAGGACTCAGCTGACAATAATTTCAAGAATGCCCATGTGTCTTTGAGGGGGCCTTCTACACTGTTCTCTCTCACACTTTATTTAGGATAAAAAATCTCAGGAAACCTCAAAGGAGATGATGCTTCTCTCCCAGGTGCAGAGCGTTCCCATGTGGAGACACTCAGTGGCAGAGATCCACACACCTTTCTGAACCCCACAGGGTACCAGGCACAGGGAACGCTTCCACAATCCAAAACATGAAGGAGTCTTTTCATTTGTTGAGAGTTCTAATTCTTCAAAGGTAGCATCCCCATTGGTCCACAGGCGCTCTCTATACATGACCTATTTTATTGCCATAGGGCTATGAGGTAGGGATCTGCATCTTATCCCAGGTGAAGAAACTGATGCCCAGAGCAAGTAATTTAGACATAAGCTGTGCAGGTCCACACAGGCCAGAGAGCCATGATGGTGAGGGGGCAGCTGTGCACGGCACAGGGAGGTGACGTAGGAGCAGGCACAGGAAGGAGGTCAGACTGCCCCTGCCAGGTGGCAGAGCAGGGGCTCCTTCCTAGGGGCCCGGGGCAGTCTGGGCACACCTGTTGTGTTGACAGCTTTCGGCGTGGGGTGGGGGTGCCTGGAGATTCCTATCGAGCCAAAAGCCACCCCCTCCAGCCAAGTTCTCACTTACCCACCCAGCAAAGTGGCACTGAGCCTCTTCTCCGTGCCAGCCTGGGCACAAAGGATGCAGAGATAAACTGACTGCTCCCAGCCCTCGAGGAGTTATCAGACTGAAGTGGGAGAAGCACAGCAAGGATGCCTATGAGTGGGACAGTGATAGCAGGAGTCCCAGGGGGTGGAGTGGGCTGGGAGGGATCCTGGGGAGGAGGAAGCTTCTGCCCTGCCTGCCGTGGTAATGGGATGTCGGGGAAGGCTCTAAGACTTTTGTGATAGTTCCTCACATACAGATAGGGGACTGAGGTGTCTGGAGGAGGGACTGGTCCCAGGTTGCAAGGTCAGCTGGTGCTTGCAAGAACCCAGAGATCCCTGGTGCACATGACTCCCTTCTTCAGGGACCTCAGTGGGGGCTGTGCCTCAGAGAGATATGATTTCCGGCTCGATGATGGGGCCAGCAGTGGGACTGGATGTACTTTGCTCAGCCAGCATCCTGGGCAAAGGGGATTTTGAAGATAAATTTGTGGGCTGTTGATAACAGTTGGATTGGCCCACTTATTAACATATAAGGTCCTTTGTCTCTTGTAACACTTTTGACTTAAAATACATTTGGCCTGATATTAGCATCCTCATCCCAGATCTTCTTTGGTTATTATTTGCATAGAATATATTTCTCTACCGTTTCACTTTCAACACATTTGTATCTTTGGATCAAAAGTGAGTCTCTCGTAGATAGCACATAAATGGATCTTATTTTTAAAACTATTTTGCTAGCCTCAACCTTTTGAGAGTTTCATTCATTTCCACCTATTTCTGCCATTTTTCTATTTTTAGTAAGTCATATCTTCCCCCCCCGTCCAGTTCATCTATTACTGCCTTCTTTTGTGTTTAATTGATCTCCCCCATACCAGTGTACTGTTTTGATTCTCTTCTCATTTCTTCCTCTGTATATATACACTTTTTTAGTGGTTACCTTAGGCTCTGCAAAAAATGTCTTACATTTATAACAAACTAGTGGGACTTAACACCCACTTAGCTTCAATGGTATATAAAAACTTTGCTCCTATACAGCTCCATCCCTCTCTTTGTATTGTTATTATCAGAAATTATATCTCTGTACACTGCGTGCTGATTAACATAGATTTGTAATTGTTGTTTTATGCTTTTGTGTTTCAAATCCTATTGGGAAAAGAGGAGTTACAAACCAAAAATTACAATAATCTGGCTTATCATTACCTATGTGGTTACTTTTACCAAGCTTCTTTATTTTTCGTGGCTTTGAATTACTGTCTAGTGCTCTTTAATTTTAGTTGACTGCTTTTAGTGTATCTTTTTTATTTTCATTTTTATTTATTTTTTAATCAAATCTTTATTATTCAGATTATTACATTTGTTTCTCTTTTTTCCCCTCCATAGCTCCCCTCCACCCAGATCCCATCCCTCCTTCTACCCTTACCTTCCCCCTCATTGACATCATCCATAGGTGTATGATTTTTTGTCCAGTCTCTCCCTGCACCCCCCTCACCCCTTTCCCCCTGATAATGATCAGTCCACTCCCTTTATGTGCTCCTGATTCTATTCACTAGTTTATTGTTGATCAAATTTTTAATTCACTTAATTTTTAGATTCACTTGTTGATAGATATGTATTTGTTGTTTATTATTTTTAATCTTTTACTTTTTTCTTCTTCCTCATCTTAAAGAGTACCTTTCAGCATTTCATATAATACTGGTTTGGAGTTGATGAACTCCTTTAGCTTCAGAATTGAAGCTCTTTATCTGCCCTTCAATTCTGAATGTTAGCTTTGCTGGGTAGAGTATTCTTGGTTGTAGGTTCTTGCTGTTCATCACATGGAATATTTCTTGCCACTCCCATCTGGCCTGCATAGTTTCTGTTGAGAAATCAGCTGACAATCAAATGGATGCTCCCTTGTAGGTCATTAACTGTTTTTCTTGCTGCTTTTAATATTCTCTCTTTGTCTTTTGCTCTTGGTATTTTAATTATGATGTGTCTTGGTGTAGTCCTCTTTGGATTCCTTTTATATGGGGTTCTGTGTGCTTCCTGGACTTGTAAGTCTATTTCTTTCACCAGGTTGAGGAAGTTTTCAGTCATTATTTCTTCAAATAGGCTTTCAATATCTTGTTTTCTCTCTTCTTCTGGCACCCCCCACAATTCTGATGTTGGTACGCTTGAAGATATCCCAGAGGCTCCTTACATCATCTTCACATTTTTGGATTCTTTTTTTTTTTGCTTTTCCAGTTGAGTGTTTTCTGATTCTTTATATTTCAAATTTTTGACTTGATTCTTGTGTTCCTCTAGTCTGCTCTTAGGTCTCTGTATAATATTTTTTATTTCAGTCAGTGTATGTTTAATTTCTAGTTGGTCCTTTTTCATCTCTAGTTGGTCCTTTTTCATCTCTAGGTGGTCCTTTTTCATCTCTTCTTGGGTCTCGCTAAATTTATCCATCTTTTCTAGGATATTCTTGAAAAACCTTATAACCGTGGTTTTGAACTCTATATCCAGTCGTTTGTTTTCTTCCATTTTTTGTTTGTTTGTGATCTTTTCCTTTGTCTACGCATTTTCACTATGCTTTAGAACTTCTGTGTTGTATTCAGCCTTATGATACAAGACTTGCAAAACTGCAAAAGCCTCTGTGTTGAGCTTGGGATGGGTGGAGTCTCAGGGCTTAATGGACCACCTTGCCTTCCAGTTGGCCCTGCCCTCCACACCCCCTGGATCTCACGTGACTCTGGGTAATGGATGGAGCGGTTCCTGTGTGTGTGCGTATAATGCCTCTAGACCACTGCCTTTCCAGCTCCCCAGTGCTGTGGGACCATATGAGTCTGTGTCCCCAGGGTTTCGCCTGAAACTGGGGTTCAGTGGAGTTAGAAGTGCCGTAGTTGGGAGGGTCTGTCTCCCGCCCACTCATGAAAGCCAGCGGCACAATCAGCAGTCGGTCTTCTGTGCGCAGTGCTGTGTGCGCCACCAGACTTCTGCCCTTTTGCGATTCCCCTAAATTTCCGTGCGCTTCTCCCTTTTCACAGTCCAAACTCCCCCTGAATGAGTCTCACCTGGACCTGGGATTCAGTGTTGTAGGATAAGGGGTTTAATGCAGTTGGGAGTCTCTGTCTCCTTCCCGCCAAAGAAAACCAGCCAGGTACTCCAGCACCAGCTCTCTTCACATGCATGTCTCTGTACCTTAGCTTTTTGCAGCTCCTCTGGGTCTCTCTTTCCTCCTAGTTGTAGAATTTCCACTCAGCCAGCTTTCCTGTGGTTCTGGCTGCTGTCCGTTCTGTCTTTTAGTTGTAGTTTTAAAATTGTTGTGTGAAGCAGCAGTGTAGGTGTTTACCTATGCTGCCATCTTGGATTCTCCTGCTTTTAGCATATCTTGTAAGGCAGGTCAACAAATGACAAACTCAACTTTTGTTTGTCTAGATATATCTTAATTTGTCTAGAAATATCTTAGTTTGTCTTTCATTTTTGAATAAATGCCAGATATAGAATTCTTGTTTGACAACTTATTTTCCTTTCACTACTTTAAATATGTCACTCTACTGCCTTCTGGCTTTTATGGTTTCTGAGGAGAAATTGGTTATTAATCATATTGAAGATCCTTTGTGTACACAAGCCACTTGCCTCTCACTGCTTTTAAGATTCTCTCTTTGTCTTCACAGTTTAAGTATAATGGGTTTCAGTATAGATCTTTTAAAGTTTATCTTTCTTGGAATTTTATTGTGCTTTTTGTATGTATAGATTTGTATCTTTCATCGAGTTTGGGCAGTTTGATGTCAGTATTTCTTCAAATATTCTTTGTGCCTCCTTTCGGGCTCCCATTATGTATGAGTTGGTCCATTTGATGGTTTCTTAGTCTCTGCTCATTTTTCTTAATTTTTTTTCCCTTCTGCGCCCCAGACTGGATAATTTCAATTAACCTATCTTTAAGTTTGCTGATTCTTCATTTTGCCCCTTGATATCTGCTGTTAAACCCCTCTGGTTGTTGTACTTTTCAATTCCAGAATTTCTACTTGGTTCCTTTTTATAATTTCTGTCTCTTTATTGACATCCTCTTTATGGTGAGATGTTGTTTTCCTTTCTTTCAATTCTTTGAGCATATTTAAGACAATTGATTGAAGTTTTGCCCATTAAGTCCAAAGTCTGGGTGTCCTCAGTGAAAGTTTCTATTAAGTTCTGTTTTCCCCCCTGTGAATGGGACATCCTTTCTCTGCATTCCTCTAAATTTTTTATTGTAAACTGGACGTTTTGAATATCATAATGTGACAACTCTGGAAGTGAGAATCTCCCCAGGGTTTGTTGTTGCTGCCTGTTGTGAGTTGTAGTTTTGTTTAGTGGGTTTTCTAAACTATTTTTGTGATGAATGTGTTCGTTGTTGTGTGTGGTCCCTAGTCTCTAACACCCTGGAGTTGAAACAAAACAAATCAAACCTCCTAGTCCTTTGCAGATGGGCTCCCTGTGTGGGTTGAGGCATGCCTTCAATGCTCAGTCACCTCTGCCTTAGCCTTTACTTTCTGTCTGCATAGAATTTGAAGGTCAGTTGGAGGTGAGAGCTTACGATCTTGATCTTTTTCTGAACATTTGTTCAACCCTGGGCATGTAGGTGGTGTTTTAGATTCCCCACTTTATGCAGGAGTTTGTCAAAGCCTCTATTCCCTGAAGCAACTCACTCCCTGCTTTTCCTCCAGGCTTTCTAGAGTGTCTCCTGTTTGTTTTAACTGATTATTTTCATCCCCAAGCAGCAGTGGGTAGACCATTTGCCTTTGGATAATTTTGACTAATGCCCTCTGAATCTTCTTGTCTGCCCTGGGGGAGTTCCAAGTTAGAAAAAGAAAGGCAACCCCTTTGTGTTATTCCTCCAGCGAACTCCTAGGCAGGTTAAAATAACCACAGTTCTTCAGCAACAAGGTGTGTTCTGCTCCCTCTGGCCCTAAGAACCCTCACCAAGATTGCCAGCAAGGTGTAGGTAAGTGGGGGGTGAGTAGGTTAAAGCACCACAAAGGTTCTCCTGCTGCATTTCCATCACCTATCTCACCATTAAATGCTCATTTTGTTACTGTAAACTTTTGAATATTTTCTAGAGTTTCAGTAAAGTTGATTCTGGCAGTTTTTACCATTATTATGGGAGTGTAGCTATAAAGATGTTCTTGGAGCTCCCTACTCTGCCATCTTCGCTGACACTACTTGTTGATGACAGTTGGCACAGTTATTTTCTGAAAGCTTTTATCCCAACTTACTATACATCCTTGCATAAATCCCTGAACTTCCTCTGAACCGCAGTCATTCCATCTGTAAAACGGGTGGCCAGAATTGGATTGGATGGAGGTTTGGAAGGGGGCGGGGAAGTGAGGCCAGCACCAGAGGTCTGTGTGAGGCACCAAGGGAGTACAGAAAAGAAGGTATTGGGGAGGGGGGGGGGCGGATCTGGGGACCAGTGGACACATGACTCAGTGCAGCCTTGGTGGCTTGGTGGGGGCAGGAAGAGGATAGTGGGATGAAGCATTCCTGGCAAAAAGCTCAGCATAAGCAAAGGTAGAAGGCCCGTGTCTCAGGTGGTGAGCCTGGAGCAACAGTGAGCCCTGGTTCTGGCAGAGGATCTGGTGTGATGCCAGAGTGGGTCATGGGGGCATTAGACTTGCCTCCCAGACCTGGTACACAGGCCACCTGCAGGCAAGGGCCCTATTCCAGGCTGCAGCTCAGGGTGGCCTGGGTGCAGAGGACTGAGGGGCTGAGCAGTGGGTCTGGTCTGGTAGGTGCCAGGCTTTCAGCACTTTGCTGGGTTTTTGGTCCAGGGGGGCCTCTCTCCACACCTCAGACCTGTTTAATACCATCTCTTCCTTCTTCCGTCTGCTTCTCTGTGCTTTGCTGCTTCCCTCTTCTGAGTCCATATCCCTCATGTCTGCTTAAAAAAATCACAACACCCAGTTGCCACCCCCTAACATGACTTGCTCAGTTAATAATCAACATTTATTCAACATATTTGTTCTCACGGGCACCAATCTGAGTGAGTTACGCACATTCTCCTATTTCAGTGGTCGGCAAACCGTGGCTCGCAAGCCACATGTGGCTCGAGAGCCGCGGTTTGCCGATCACTGTCCTATTTCATCCTGCCATTCCACAGACGAGGAAACAAAGGCACCTAGCGCTTGAGGAACTTGCTCCAGGCCACACAGCTTGAAGTCGCCCAGCCTGGGTTGAACCTGAGCTGTGTGTCTCTAGAGTCCAACCTCTTAGCGGCCATGCCATCCTGTCTCTCCAGGCTAATACCATTCTTATCTGTGTCTGGCTCTGCCTACCCCTCCCCCCTGGGCTGGGAGCTCTGAGGACAGTGGCCTCTAAGATTTAGTCTGAACCTAGTTGGTTAAATGGACAGATGGAAGGATGCCCGAAAGCCCACCACCAGCAGCCCCCTGTGGTGGGGGTCCGATTCCTGTTCTCATGGACTCCCGGGTGGGTACGTGTGAGCTTGACTGTGCGAAGGAGCCTGCCTGAGAGCAAGGACCCTGAGAGGGCTCAGGAAGTGGGTGAGGATCGCAGCGATCAGTCCAATTTGTGCTAGATGGCAAAGCGCCATGTTCCTGAGGCTGGGACAGGGGTTTGGGGTGGAAGGAAGCCTGGGTCTGGTGGGGCAGCTCTGAGCTCTGTGTGGGGCATCACTGTCTCCTTTCCTGGCCAGTCCCCCTACACCCCACCCCACCTCAGCCGTGGTTTGCTTGTCTGTGGTAGGAACAGATGGGCTTCTGGAATTCCAAACAAGGTCAAGTTCCAAAAATGGGAACAAAAGGCTTTGAAGAGAGGAGAGAGAGGAGGAGGAAAGAAGGGAGGAAGCTAGAGATAAGTAGGGAGGGGGGAGGGGGCAGGTGGGTGGATGGAGAGTCACAGGGCCTGGGCATTCCATCCCCTCTGGGTGGCACCATGACCACTGCCTCACGGCCCAGCATAGAACCCAGCCAGGTAGCCAGGCCTGTGTTGCTACTAAGACACAGGAGCCTGGCTTGGTACCCACTGTGGTGAGCTCTGAGCCACTAGAGGTTGCCTGATGTTCTCAGGAACCAGGAGACCCCCCCCAACCCCAGGCCTCAGGGCCTCCTCTGCAGGTTGGAGATCACGGGCTGGTGGCCGCAGGGGCTGGGTGAGGACCAGAGACAGACTCTTCCAGGACTTTCTCCAAAGCCTCCCAAAGCCCCTGCCTCCCAACAGCCCGGATTTCTATCCGCCCTCAGTTCCCAGAGGCAGCCAGGGAGCTAGAAAGATCTCTGATGCATTTTCTCTTTAGCCTTTAAAAAAAAACATTTTTATTGATATCAGAAAGGAAGGGAGAGGGAGAGAGAGAAATATCAGCAGTGAGAGAGAATCATTGATCAGCTGCCTCCTGCACACCGTCCAATGGGGATGGAGCCTGCCACCTGGGCATGTGCCCTGACCTCCTGGTTCACAGGTCAAAGCTCAGCCAGGGAGCCACGCCACTCCAGGTTCCCTGTAGTCTTAAAAGTTCACGAAGTTTATTGTATCCACTCCATAACAGCCCAAGTTTCTCTTCGTAGCAAACAGACTGATTTCCCCCAAACTGCAGGCAAGGTGCGGTTCCAGGTGCCTCGTTGACGCTGAGGCCGGCAGCTGGGTGGCCACCTGCTGCGGCCCCTGTGAAGCTGGCTGCGAACCCCCGACCTTTTGGGGGTGGTCAGGGTCCCGCCAAGAGGGGAGGGGGCCAGGTCGGTGCGGGCGCCCCCTCCCCGCTCCTGGCCCACAGGCGTCACCTAAGCCGCCGTTGCCATGGGCCCTCGGCAGATGGCCCGGTTTAGGGTTCCCCGAGGGCGGCGCGCACCGGATTAGGTGAATTAGGGAGCCTGAGCCTCGCCGCTGCGGAGCCGCCGCCAGACCCTTGCGCTATGGAGCCCCCCGCCCACTCCGAGGTCCCCGCGGACCCCGCGGACCCCGCGGACCCCGCGGACCCTGCCGACCCCTCCGCCTCTGCCGAGGCGCGCGCCAAGCAGCCCGGCAAGTGGGCGCTGGTGCGCAGCCTGAACCAGTCGCTGAAGACCTACACGGTCATGCCGGTGAGGCCCGGGAGGGGGGCCTGGGGACCTCCCCCTGCCTCAGACTCCCTGCCTGTCAGGCGCCAGGGCGGGCCAGAGGGTCTCGAAGCCTCGGGTGCACGCAGATGGGGATGGGGGTGCCGGGGGAGGAGAGGGGCTTGCGGTGCTGCGTTGGGTCCCTGACTCTCGGCGCGTGGGGAGTGGGCCCCTCCCTGGGCGGAGAGCTTTTGCCTTTACACAGAGGGATGCCCTGGGCGGAGGAGGGTCCCCAGCAGGTGCCCCAGGGCCTGGGTGGACATGCTGGACTGGCTGGCCCGCTGCGTCTGTCACCAAGGTGTGCAACTGGACACTTCCTGACGCACGGACACCTGGACACGTCTGTCTGTGGGCTCACCTTTCCCACCGGTGAAAACGGGGGCTAATAAACCAGCGTCCGAGAGCCATTATGAGGATGGGGGTGGGGGGAGGGAGAAGTCCTGAAACAGACCCCTTCTCATTCCACCCACGGGACTGAGCCCCAGGCCCTGTTTTTGCGCCAGAGGAGGGAAGAGGCATAAGGAACTGAGGCCCTTGAAGAGAAATGGGGCTCCTGCCTGGGCGGGGAGGTGGGAGACGGCCAGGACCGCTGGCATTTGCGTGGCTCCCTCGCCTTCACCGGGGCTGCCCACGTCCCACTCTAAGGCTGGTGAACACGGAGGCCCAGAGAGCCTGCGAGACAGCCAAAGTCACAGTGTTAGTGGCAGAACAGGGACTGAACCCACTCTCTGATCTACGTGTTCAGTGTGGACGTCTCCTGCTTCCCTGAGGGCCCCACCAGGGTTTTGGGGGTACCCACTCTGGGGCAGGGAGACCCTCTGCTCCAGCCCCTTATTCATAGCTGTGAAGCTGGAAACGTGTCCTGAGTCACACAGCCACACTGAGGTGTGTCACACCGCAAGTGGGGTTCTCCGTTCCAGGTGAGCTCTCCAATGGGGTGCCTCCTGGAATGGGTCCAGGCCCAGTCATGGGGTCGCCTGGAGTCTGGCCGTGGGGATGGGAGTGTCTGGTGGGGTTAATCTGGACCTCAGTGTCCCTTCTATTCTGACCTCCAAGGACTTTCCCTGGGACCAGGGGCCTTTCCCCCTTGAAAGCCCCCTGGTCCCAGGAACTCTCAGGCCCCAGAATTCTCCCTGAAGCCTCTTAGCTGCCATGTTAGGCTCTTTTCTCCAGTTCAAACCTCAGCAGAGACACGTAAGTCACTGTCCTCTGGGTCAGGCCTTGGTCAGGAGGCTCCATCCCTTGTCTTTGCTGAGTGGCCCCAAGCTCCTTGCTCAGCCTCTCTGAGCCCTCATCTCCTGCTGACACCGGGTCTTTCTTTCTTTTCTTTTTAAATTGATTTTTTTTTTTTTTTACAGAGAAGTAGGGAGAGAGAGAGAGAGATAGAGAGTTAGAAACATCGATGAGAGAGAAACCTCGATCAGCTGCCTCCTGCAACGCCCCCCACTGGGGATGTGCCCGCAACCAAGGTACATGCCCTTGACCGGAATCGAACCTGGAACCCTTTAGTCTGCAGGCGGATGTTCTATCCACTGAGCCAAACCGGTTTCGGCAGACACCGGGTCTTTCATTTTGGTTTTTGTTCCCTGAGTGGGATGCATTTTCTGTGTGCCAGACTCTGAGCCGGGTTGGGGGTACCAGTGACTCAGCTAGCCTCACCCTCTGGCTACCCCCAGCCCCAAGCTTCCAGCTGGCCTTTGGGTCATCTGCGGGCAGAGAGCCTATCAGTGCTCTGCATTCTGCTCACAGAGCTGGTTCCGGGCTGGGCCCAGGGCATGTGGGGAAAGAGCACGGGGTCTGGAGTTGGTCAGGCGGGGCTTCATTTCTGGCTCTGCCACACAACAGCCCTGTGCACCTGAGCACGTCTCATGACGTCCTTGAGGAGATAAGTGGAGACAGAATCTTCTGCTTAAAGGTTATCATGGGTTCCATGACATAGGTTCAGGGAAACATCTGACTCACTACCTGGACCATTGTGGGCGTCATTGTGGACTGCTGGCATTTCTGTCAGCACAGAGCAGTGCCCTAGTGCCACAGCCAGCCTCCAGGAATCAATCTCCCTCCAACCCCCGCCCCGTCTCTCTCTCTCTCTCTCTCTCTCACACACACACACACACACACTACACACCCTCCTCTCTCACATGCTCTCTCTTACATACGCACACATGCACATGTGAGCCTCTCTCTCTATTTCTATCTCTGTCTCTCCGAGAGACAAACTTTGCTTTTCTGTGTTTGACCCTGGGAAGTCACAGATGAAGACTCAGACCCAGCCCCGCAGCCAGTGGGGAATGGACTCGGGTGGTAATGACACAGCCTGGTGCTGGCTGTACCAAGCGATGCCTTCGTTCTCCACAGAGAAGCCAGGGTGGAGCTCTGCAAATCACTCCTTTCTCCTGCTCCAAGCCTCCCACTGGCCTGGTGGCAGACGGAACAGCCCAGAGCCCGTCCGTGGCTTTCAGCGTCCGTGGACCTGCGCCTGCTCAGGTCCCTTCCAATGGCTCCAGCTCAGGGCTGCCAGGACTGCCCCAGGCACTCTGCCACGTCACTGCTCTGTCCCCAGAGCCCGCACCAGGACTGGCCCACCGCTGGCTCCCCGCAAATATGTGCTGAATTAATGAATGCACTCTTAGGAGTTGGAGAGGAGGAGGAGGAAGAAGAAAATGGGAGGTGCGGAGGGAGCAAGGAGAGTTGCTATTTGTTCTGGACCTGGACAGACGGGTGGGTGGTGGGTAGGGGAAGAAGAACAGCCTCAGCAGGACAGGGAGTAAACGGGGGAGAGTGTGGGAGTGTGTGTCAGGTGGCCCTCTTCCTAGCACTCAGGAAGCACAGCTTGGGCTCGGGACTAAAGCAGACAAGAGGGTTAGTTACATGGGGCAGTGTATGGGAGCAGCCGTGCAAGCCAGGCACATAGTAGATGCTCAGTAAACACGGAAGTTCTCCTCCCCTCACACAGGCTCTCCAATTATGTTGACTTTTTTTTTCTGGGAAAAAGCTTGGGTTTGGACTAAGCCTCTCTGTAACATGTGCTAACCTCCCGCAAAGCAAAGACCCCCAGTGGCAGCTGTGGCTGAAACATATTGTTTCCAGTGGGAACAGGAAGGGGTTGGAACAGTGCTGAGGTGACCTGGGGACTCACTGAGCCCACCTCTCACTGAGCCGTGTGGAAACAGAGGCTCAGAGTCCAAGCAGGTCCTACAACCCCGTCTCCCGACTCCGAGCCCAGAGCCCTTCCCCTGGGTCATTCCCATGGGCTAGTTTCAGTGTTTATCAGTTGCTAGGTTTCTACCTGCTGTTTGGTAGTAAGTTATGTTTTGTTAGGATGTCTACCTCCTGGAGAATTTGGAAATCACCAAAAAGAATATTCTTATTAGGATTAGAATAAAATCTAAACTTTTTATTTATTTATTTTCTTATTGTCTAAAGTTTTACATATGTCTTCTTTTACCCCAATTGACCCCTGCCCCCAGCCATTCCCACCCCGGGCAAGCCCCCACCACCCCAGTGTCTATGTCCATTGGTTATGCTAATATGCATGCATACAAGTCCTTTGGTTGCCCTCTAACTACCCCTCCCCCCACCATTTGTCTCTGGATCTATTCTTGTTCATCAAATTATGTTGATCATTATATCCCACAAATGAGTGAGATCATGTGATATTTATTTTTCTCCAACTGGCTTATTTTGTTCAGTATAATGCTCTCCAGTTCCATTCATGTTCCTTCTTTTTTTACCACAATGTAGTATTCCATTGTGTAGATGTACCATAGTTTTCTAATCATCTGCTGATGGGCACTTAGGCTGTTTCCAGATCTTAGCTATTGTAAATTGTGCTGCTATGAACATAGGGGTGCATATATACTTTCTGATGGGTGTTTCTGGTTTCTTAGGATAAATTCCTCAGAGTGGTATTACTGGGTCAAACAGGAGTTCCATTTTTAGTTTTTTGAGGAAACTCCATACTGTTCTCCACAGTGGCTGCACCAGTCTGCATTCCCACCAGCCATGCACAAGCATTCCTTTTTCTCCACACCCTCGCCAGCTCTTGACGTTTGTTGATTTGTCGATGACAACCATTCTGACAGGTGTGAGGTGGTACTGCGTTGTTGCTTTGATTAAAATCTAAATTTTTACTTGCCGGCCAATGAGAGCCCCCCTTCCCTGGAGCATGCCCACTTCTGTGGCTAACCTCTCTCTCCTCAGGTCCTGACACAATGGCCTCCCTGTAGTTCCTTCCTGCTCCGGGGCCTTTGCACGCGTCATTCCCTCTGCCCAGATTTCTGTCCTTGTTCTTTCCCGGTCTGGCTGCTTCTCGCCTGTCAGGTCTCAGCCCAGAGATTTCCTTCACAGAGTGGCGTCCCTGGCTACCCCATCACGGTTGGCCACTCAGCCATTCTCCTCCACGGTGCTTATCTCCATCACACCTTCCCCACGAGTCAGCATGGTCGTGTTGACGTACTTGCTCGGCTTGTTGTTTTCTGTGTCCTCCCAACCAAAGCGTGGACTCTCTGCTGCTGCTGCATCCCAGCATTTAGCTCAATCAGTGCCTTGTATTCAGCAGGTGCTCCATACGTGCTTGTTGAATGCATCGTGGCTCAAAGTGGTTGCTCGAACTCCATTTCTCTGACTCTGGGTTTGACATTTGGCTTCCGTGTGCCCTATTGAGAGCCAGGCCCTATGGCAGATGCTTCCGAGGACACAAACATGACACTCCTCCCACCCCACCCACCCCCTTAAGGTCAGGGCTCTACCCACAAGCCAGGAGACAGTGCAATGGAACTCATCTCACAGGGCCCGGCCCAGGGCGCTGTTACTGTGAGGACCAACAACCTAGTTTGGGTGTCTTGTGGGGCTCCTTTTGCACAGAGGAGACGTGGCTTGGGTGCCTCGGTGTTTCTACCCAAACCTCAATGAGTCTGCTTTACATGTGTGAGGTGGAGAGCCTCGGAGAGCCGGGCTTGGGACAGGCCTGGGTTCGAAGCTGCTCAGCTGTGTGATCTCGGCTCTTCTCTCTGAGCCTCTGCTTTACTCCTCTGTAAAATCAGGGCAGTGATGGCTGCTACAGAGGAGGGGGTGGTGACATTGCATAAATGCCCAGCCCAGGGCTGGCACCAAATGGCTTTCAGCAGGTGCAAGGACCATTTTCTTCCCTCTCCTGTGGTTGGGGTAGGGATGGGGGTAGGGAGGGGGTAGGGGTGGGGTACAGGGTTGCTTAGAAGGGTTGCCCAAGCCTTATCCCTGCTCACCTGGCCTGGGACTGTCTCTCACCCACAGGGGGACTATGTCTGGATGGACCTGAGATCCGGGCAGGAGTTCGATGTGCCCATCGGGGCGGTGGTGAAGCTCTGCGACTCTGGGCAGATCCAGGTGGTGGACGACGAGGGCAATGTGAGTATCCCCTATTTCCCCCATCCCCATGCCTTGGGGAGGACACAGTCTGACAGGTGACCTGAGGGAGGCGCCAAGCAGTGACCTCCTCAAGGGGGTACAGGTGGTGCCTGTGCCCTCACTGTCACCTCTCACTGCACCCCGACCCCCTTCCCCCAGAGTTCTCCTCTTCTGCCCCAGGCTACCTGTTCTATGTCTACAAGCACAGTCCATGCTTCCTGCTCTTAGGGAGATGTGTCTGCATGGGCATGGGTACAGGTATGGTTAGGCAGCGGGGGTCACCAGGCTGGGAGCTCTTCAGACACCAGTGTGCTTTGGGGTTAGACAGACTAGATTCCTATTCCATCCTGCCCACTGACTACCCTGTTTCTCCGAAAATAAGACAGTGTCTTATATTAATTTTTGTTCCCAAAGATGCGCTAGGTCTTATTTTCAGGGGATGTCTTATTTTCCCATGAAGAAGAATACGGTATACATTTATTGTTGAACAACAACAAAAAAAGAAATTTTATTACCTGTACACGGTATGATAGTAGTTGTCATCACAAACCAGCTAACTAATTGGCCGCAGCACAGCCAGAGCTGTTCAGGCAGTGCAAGGTCTCTTTAAATCAGGAGTCAGATGCTTTACGGTAGCTTCGGGGGCCTTATATTCTGGGGAGGCCTTATGTTTGGGGGAGGCCTTATTATCGGGGAGGTCTTATTTTCAGGGGGATGCCTTATTTTATGAGAGGCAAAACTGGAAGTAGGTCTTATTTTCGGGGGATGTCTTACTTTCGGGGAAACAGGGTAGTTGTGCAGGCTTTGCCGAGTCTTTTCCACCTGAGCCTCACTGTTTTCTTCTGTAAAATGGGGATAATAGGAACTATGTCACAGGGCGTTGACCCACAAATGAGATCACACATGGAGAACACCCTAGTACAGTGAGAGCTTGAAAACGCCCTGGGTCTCGATTATGGCATCCTGTGAATTCATTGTCCACCCGACTTCCTCTGGGCATCAGCCTAACAGGTTAACCCTCTGTCTCCCGTGTCTCCTCTATCTCCTGAAGGGAAGGGGTACGGGAAGTGGGTGTTGGTAGGTAGTGGACTGGGGCTTCGAGGAAGGAAGGAAAGGTGTGAGGAAGGCACACGGTCTGGATGAGGGCTCTGACGGGGAAGCCTCTGAACACGTGTGCACATGTATTGCACGGGTGTACGTGCATTGGGGACACGCAGAGGTGGTGCAGAGAACAGGGTGGCTGCTTCGCAGGGACAGGAGGGACTCGGAGAGATTCAATTCCACCATAATGTGGGTTGCACTCAGTACTATGCCCAGCGCTGGGGACATAGAGATAGGACCGAGTCGTCTTCGCCTCCTAGTCTGACGGGGGAGAAGGGAGTGGGGCAGCGACTTGGAGCAGAAGGCTCTGCTGGGGAGAGGGGAGGGCTCAGGACGCTGGAGGCCTTGTAGTGGACATGGAGGGAGAGGGGCGTCACTGTTACCCCTGCAGCTCCCGGGACAGCCCCATCAGGGTCTGCACAGCCCTTTGACCCCGCTCTGTCTGTGGGTCCTCACGGCATCTGTGAGAGGCAAAGCGGGCAGCCACTGTTATTACCCAGGGACACTGTGCACGCAGCTGCAGGAGACGGTGCTGGGGTGAGGACCCAGGCCCCCTGGCCTCCGTGCACTCCCTTCCCCTCCCAACATCTCAGCGGCAACTTGGGGCCCAGGTCCCCGGGCCACCTGTGGTCCCCTGGGGCTGGGAGTGCCTGCAGTGTCATCCGGAGGCTCCAGGTCTCAGACTCTCCGGGAAGCCACAGAAGGGGGGCTGGCGGCACACACAGGCCCCGGAGCCTGCTTGCAGCCTTCGGGGTGGGGCGCAGGGACGCTGCCTACCGGTTTGAGTTTCAGCTGGGTCATGTTGCATGTCAGATGGTGTCCCGTAACTGTGTCACCAGATCTCAGAGGTCCCCTCCCACCCGCCCCCCTAAGGCCCTGCATGACTGACTGGCTGACGTGGGGCGGGATGGGGAGGGTGGGTTTGCCTCCGTGGAATCGGGTGCCGGGGCTCTGGCCTTCTCGCTCACCAGCCGTTCTCACTCTCAGGCCCTTCGCACCCCGCAGGCCTGCCCTTTTCTTCCTCTGTCATCCCGCAGACTTCTTCAACTGGAGGGTAGGGACCAGGTGACCCAATCCAGTTCTTCAGAGCTCACCAAGGGGTCTGCCCAGGACACGTTCTCCGGAGGCTTGCTGAATGAATGAATAGTGATGAATGGAAGGCCCTGGTTCCATCCTCACTGGAGCCCTAACACTCTGCCTTTGCCCAAGCCCTTCCTTCCCTGGCCAGACGTGCCTCCTCCATTCCTCTCGCAGCCTGTGGTCCCTCTCTCTCCAAGCTCAGTGGCAGGCCAGCTCTTTCCCAAATGTGCCCCGTCCCTGCAGTTGGCCAGGATCTCTCCCTCTCCCTCCCCCTCTCTCGTCAGGGCCAGGCCTCGGTTTCTGCCCTGGTTACACTTTGGTCCGTATGGGAGGTGGACATTGATCTGAGGGTGCTGCCTCAGCTGGGAAGGGGTGAGGAGAGACGCCGCTCTGCCGTGGGACTGGACAGGCCACTGTCCCTCTGGAGCGTGACTCCTCACTGTAAACCAGCGGCCGGCCGTTCTGTCCTGAGGAATTATAAGACCCAGCGCTGCTGAGGGGTGCCCTGGCCCCTTTGTAGATCTCCCAGGAGTAAAACAAAGGCCAGCCTTCATTGCATCTGTGAATCTGCCTAACGTCCCCAAGAAGAAGGTTCTGTCGCTCTAATCCCCACTTCGTAGGTGAGGGCTTGGAGGCTCAGGGAAGCAGTGACAGGCCCAGGGTTACAGGGTCACGCAGGGGCTGAGTCGCCTCTTCTCTCTGTGCTGAATGGTTGGGGGAGTAATTATGGGCCCAGAGTTGGGGACGAGTGGGGAAGGCAGACAGCTTGCCCGGGAGTCCCCTCTCTCTGGCCCGTTCAGTGAGAGGGGACCAGGCAGAGGGGATTTTCCACCTGGATCAGCTTTTATAAGGAATACGGTGCCTGGGGGAGAGGAATGTTCCACTTGGGACTGGAAAGTCCAGGCGCGTTGTTCTTCGATCTCACTGCCCGGCCCATTCATGCCTGGGGAGAGCAGCGTGAGGGCCTGACCTGGATTGAATTGCTCCTTGAACTGCCGGGGGAACTGGAGTGATGAGCAATGGCGCCCCCTGAGGGCCTTGTGCAGGCCACCGCCCTGCTCTGGTCCTGGTCTCCCATGTGAAGCGAGGGGGTTGGGATAGGAGACCTCTGAGGTCTCCCCGTGACCAGGACTTCTGCTTCTAATTCAGACCTGGTCCGCGTGTCCACCAGCTGGCCCCTGGCCCAGTAGAGAGTCCCTGCCACGGTCCCTGTAGGAGGCACCGAAGAAGGGACAGGGAGCCTGGCCCCAGGAGTGCCCAGCCTTGGGGCAAGTTGGGAGGTCAGGGACAGAGCTGCACTCAGACAGTGCAACCCAGGTGACCACTGCCTTGCCGTGGGAGACCAGGCCACGTGGGAACCCAGAGGAGGACTGGGGGCGGGGGACTGGGGGCTGGGCACAGGTGGAGCATGTGAGGGTGGGCAGCCCTGTCATAGAGGCTTTGGAAATTGGGGAACATCTGAGCCTCAAAGACTGATGAAAAGAAGGCAGAGGGGACAGCACGAGCCAGTCACAGAGGTGTTTGGGGACGTGGACACCAGCCTCCGCTGGCCTGGAATACAGAGGTCACTGGAGCTCACGCTGGCCCTAGAACACCATGCTGAGAAGCATGTGTGGGGGGGAGTCAGAGAAGGCATGCTGAAAGCCCCAGAGTGTGGGATCAGACTGGTGCCTGAGGGAACGCCAGGGGGTGAGGGTGGGGTGGGAGAGGAGGGCTGGAGGGGAGGTGGAAGACAGCAGGGGCAGGCACCAGGTGAGAGCTGGTGTTCCGGATCAGCGTTGGGGCTTGAGGTTGGTAGGTGTGGGGCCAGTTGGATTGGGGTGAGATGGGATGGGGGTTGTGTGCCCAGATTCCTGCTAGCACCTAGCCTGGTCCTCCGGGCGGGGACCTGGAGGAGAATCGTGACATGGCCATCACACCTGCTCAGCAAGTTGGAGGCTCGAGCTGGAAGGTGGCGGAGGGTCCTGTTCACCCCCTCCCCAAAGTCAGGCTCCTGCCAGGTCCCGAGGCTCCCAGGTTCTGGCATTTGGGAGGAGGGAGGGGCCCCAGAAGTCTGTGGGGGTTTAACTCAGGCTATGGCTACACCCCAGAGCACAGGTCAGGCTCACTTCCCTGGAGGACTGGGATTGTGAGGAGAAGGTGCTGGAGACTAGGGGGAGCAGAGCTGGGGGTAGAGGGTGGAGGGAGGAAGAGGAGGGGGAAGCTTCCAGCGCTGGGAGGAAACCTGGGCTTTCTAAGTTCCTTGGGAGTCAATGCTGTTGACCAGATGCTCCACCGTCTGCCACCCGGTGGCAGCAGGGAATATTGCAGGGAAGAGGAAGGGGAGCTAGAGGGCAGCCTCTGTCCTAGTTTCTGCTTCAGCTCAGTAGCGAAAGTGCCCCCCAACCCCGCCCTCACTCTACGTGCATCAAGCCCGTGAAATACACCCCAATGGGTCCACAGCTGCCGCTCTCCTCCACCCTCAGAGCCTGGACCTGGGATTTCCTCCCGTGGGGACTCCCACATCTTACAGGGCCCCTTTCTTATCCTTCAGTCTGAGCTTGGCTGTCACGGCCTCTGAGCGGTGGCTCCTGACCACATTGTCTAGTCGCTCTGCCCGTGGCTCTCCGAGCTCTGTTCTGTTGCTTTATCTCTGAAAGTACCTTTTGTGCATTTGTTTACTGGACTCTAGATTGGAAGCCAAGGCTCACTCTAAGCATTACAACGTTTCATTCCATCTGGCAAAGTGACTGGGGGACCCTCATCCCCTTTATGACATCCTTATGGGGCCACAGACCGTGGCCTGCCTTCCGCTTAGGTCTGTCGAGAGAACCCCTAAGAGGGGGAGGAGAGGCCCTTGGGGGGTGGGGACCAGCAGTGCCATCCTCATAGACTCAACCTGTTAGTGCCCATGGCGCTGGGCTGCGGAAGAGAACAAACCCTCAGCAGGGTCGCACGGACCAGGGGTTCCCTTCCGTCCAGCTGAGCGCAGCCTGGGGCGCAGGAGCGCACACTGATAGAAGCCCCGTGCCTCCCGCAGGAACACTGGATCACCCCGCAGAAGGCCACGCACATCAAGCCCATGCACCCCACGTCGGTCCACGGCGTGGAGGACATGATCCGCCTGGGGGACCTCAACGAGGCTGGCATCCTGCGCAACCTGCTCATCCGCTACCGGGACCACCTCATCTATGTGAGTGCCGCCCCGCCCGACACCCCGGGCCCAGGGCCGTCCCGGGGTCCAGCCTCCTGAGACTGCCAGGCTGCTGCTGGCCACGGGCCAGGGACCCCTCTGCCTGTGCCCCTGGGGCTGGCTCAGCCTCTCTTTGGGGCCGTGTGGTCTGTGGTTGGGGAGGGAGGCTGTTTGCACCACAGGTTCACGTGCTCCGTAGGTCTTGAAACCACAGGGAAGCCAGGGCAGAGTTGGTGACGAGCTCAGTGCTTTGCCCAGAGACAGGAGCCGCTGCCCCGCCCACCCGGGTCTGCTGTGGGGTCAGGCCTGTATGGAGTCCACAAGGTGGAGAGAAGAGGGGTTGGGAGTCTCTATCCTCAGGCAGGGGATGGAGGAGGGAGCGTGCTCCTTGACCCCCCTCCCCCGCACCGCCATATTACAGCCAGTCACACACACACCCCACACTCCACCTGGAAACTCAAGACCCATGAAGACAGTCTCACCCAGACAGGACTGAGCTGATCCCCAGAGGAGGAGAGGCCCATGGGTGTTGAGGGTGGGCAGTTCCCATCAGAACAAGAAGGGCCCACGGAGATCATTAGAGGTTCTCAGACTTTTTGACCCAGGAACCCTTTATGCTATTAAAAATGATTGAGGAGACCTAGCTGGTTCAGCTCAGTGAGAGAGCGCCAGCCTGTGGACCAAAGCGTCCCGTTCAATTCCGGCCAAGGGCAAGCACCTTGATGGCAGGCTCCTCCCCAGCCCGGGCACTGGTCAGGCCTTGTGCAGGAGGCAGACAATCAATGTGTTTCTCTCACATCAATGTTTCTCTCTGTCTTCCCCTCTTTCTTACCCTCTCCCTAAAAAATCAATGGAAAAATACCCTCAGGTTAGGATTAACAAAACAAAACAAAAATTATTGAGGACCCCAAAGTGTGTTTCTGTGAGTAATATTTATTGATATTTACCTAATTAGAAATTAAAATTGGGAAACTTCAAATATTTTATTAATTCATTTAAAAATAACCATAAAAATTCATTACAAGATAACATCTTTTTATAAAAAAAAACTATATTTGCAAAAAAAGATAATGAGATGAGTGGCATTGTTATACAATATTTTCAAATATCCTTAATGCCTGTCTTTAATAGAAGACAACTGGATTCTCATATCTGCTCTGCAGCCAGGCTGATGCTTTAAAGTATATGAGAAAAATCTGGCCTCACTGAGATGTAGGTGGAAAAGAAAGACCTTGTGGACTTTCCAAAGGTGTCTGGGGACCCTCCGAGGTCTTTGGGCCACACTTACAACTGCGGATCTCCTCCAATAGTCCCATTTTACAGACAGGAAAACTGACACTCCACGAGGTTTAGCCAGGCCCACAGCTGTGCACTCTGGTCACTGCCTGGCTCTGACCCAGCCCCTCCCTCAAGCAGCTCAAGAGGTGAAGGTAACTGTGGGTGTGCAGCAACAGGGAGAGAGTGGAGGGAGCCCTGGAGGCCGGAACCCAGGCCCGGGCAGGCTGGCATGGAGGGCGTGCTCAGGGGCTGTGGGGTGACCATGCCTGGGAGAAGTGCACTGAGGGATTTGGTTCGGCGGGATTTGCAGGAGGGAGGTGTCACTCCCAGCTTGGGGAGAGTGGCAGGGCTCCTGGGAGAGGGGTGGACCTGGCTGGTCGAGATGGCATTCTAGGAAGGGCACTGCATGCCTAGAAGACCGAGTCAGGATCATGCCCCGTGAGTGAGCCGCATGAGTCGCTCAACTTGTCAGGACCATGAAGGGGTGTCAGGGACTGACCCTGAGGAATCACAGCAAGGAGCTCTCTAGGCGAGGGCCCGTCCCCTTAGAGGCCCTGGCACTGTGGCCCCGGAGCTGCTGGGAGGCCCTCTGCTGCCCTCCCCACGCCGGTGCCTCTGGGTTTCAGGGTCCTGAGGAGAAGCTGTGTCTGGGCCCTGGGCGTCCACCCCTTGCGCAGGCACAGCAAGCGGCTCTTACTGAGGGCTTGCGGCTAGAATTCGAGTCACGGCCAGACATTCCCCCTGAGGGCCCACTGGTGTCTGCACCCCAGTCGTTGGCCATCCCCCCCTGTTCCTCTCCCTGGACAGCAGGTGGACACCGCGGGTCCAGGGCTCTCCGTGGCCACTCCCTCAGGCTGAGCGGAGGCCGGCACTGAGTCTGGATGCAGCAGGGAGGTGCCCTCCCCCCAGGTCACTGCCAGAGCCATTTCCTGACCCACCCCCTGCCAGGAGGCTGGGCCCCTCCCGGAGAGGAGCTGAGGGAGGTGGGAGGGGCTCCACCTTGGACCCTCAAACCTTGGCTGAGAATCACTCTGAGGCTTGAGGTGGTCATTTTACACACCGTTTAGTGATTTTGCAGACAAACTGGTTGCTCACGTGGAAGGGAGTTGGTTAGTAGACTGAATCAAGAAAAAAGGGGCAAACGGGATTCCTAAGGGCTTCGGTGGGTGGGAAATGTCAGAGTCCCAGATCAGTGGATCCTGTTTGTGATTGGCTGGCAGCTGGCGGAGAAAGCGGCTGGACATTGTGTCCTTTAGTAGGCTGACTCGAGGTCAAAGAAAACAATTCCAGAGGTTAGAGGTTCTCCAGAAAATCCTGGGACCTGCACCATTTGCCTCATTGGAAGAGTTACTAGTAACCTTTCTGTCCCCTTTGCTGGGTGAGGAGAGGGGGCAGGGAGGGGCCAGGGGGGGCGGGGAGCCATCTTCCTTCAGAGGTCTGGTCAGAAAACCAAGCCATGGCCCCTGGAAGGCCCCAGCCTTCTCGTCCACAGGCCCCCGATTCTGGGTGTCTGGGAAGTCGTGCTCAAGAACTACGGGGTTCAAGGGAGTTTCCCGGACTTGGTGATTCCACGGCTCTGGGGCTGGCTGGCTGATGGAGGAGGAGAGCAGGGCTCTGAAGAAGCAGCTGGGCCATTGTCCCACTCAGAAACCGTATCTGTCCCTCGCCATGGCAACTCCTGGTCACTTCATGGCTTGGGTTACCGTGGGCACCGTCCCGCACACCCAGGATTTCCTCAGATTACCGCACCGCTCACGGCCGTGAGCAGGGGGACACCCTGTCCCTGACTGTCCGCCCTGGGCTTGCCTGCTCCAGCTGGCCTGCCCCCAGGAGCCTGAGGGACGAGAGTCCCCAGGTCACAAGTCAGCCCAGGCACCCCAATAGGAGAGGGCCCTCCGAGGACACCTAGCAATCTCTCATTGGGTGACCCAGAGGCCGGGGGCTGTCCCTGAGTTCTGCAGGGAGCAGGTGGCAGGGCTGACAGGGATCCAGGACGTCCTGAAGTTGAACAGAGGTCTGGGAGGCCTGGACCCGCGTCTTGGCAAGCGGCCTTCACGGAATCTCTGCCACTCTGGTCACAGCCTTCCCTCTGGTGCAATGAGGAGACTCTTAGTGGGGGCACTTCTGTGACTCTGGGGAGCTATGTGTGCCCAGGATGTGTTTTGGTATTCCTGGTCTGCTCAAGTAGGGGCTGCAGGCTGGCAGGCCTGAGGGCTTCCTGGAGGAGGTGGAGCTTGAGGTAAAATGGATTCCTGCCACATCTCCTGGGGGTTATCTCTGGCCCCAGGGAGCCCCCTGATCTTCTTCTGGGGACCTGGAGGCCCCTAGGGACCTTGTGTACTGTGTTGGCGCTTGGGAATAGTCCTTATCTGTCCTCCAGGCCGGCCCATGGCCCCACAGGGCAGGTTTTATTACTGGAGACTTTGAGCAAGAGGCCCTCGCTGGGCAAGTGGGCATCCACTGTCTGCTGACTGTGGACTCTTGGAGAAAGAGGGCCAGAGGGCTCGGAAAGCAGTGCTGAGCGTCTTGGGGGATGGATGGGCACTGAGGCCCAGAGGCGAGCAGGTGGGCCTGGTCTCATGCTAGCAGTGGAGAGCCTCTTGCTGCTTCTGCTCGCCCCTCTGCCAGCTCCACAGTGCCGCCGGTGCGCCTGAGATTTGGGAAGTCCAGGAGGGAAAGCGAGAGCTGGGGCTCTGCTTTCTGCCGTGTGATCTCCAAGTCCCTCTCCTTCTTGGAGGCTCAGTTCTCCCTTCTGAGAAGGGAACATGACTGTGCTTCTCAGCGGCCTTCTGCGGAGGCGAGGGGAGATGGTGTGGAGGCTGCAGAGTCCTGGCCCAATGGGACCTTCCCGTCAGGTGGGGCATTCTTGCCCTTCTTTGTGGGAGGGTCCTCTCACTGAAGGAAGAGGCCTGGTGTTTATTATTTATTTTGAAATGGGTATATGTGCTGCAGATTGGAACGTTTCCTCTGCCTCACAGAGAACCACAGCCATTAATCTCCAATCATCCTCCAGCATCCACAGGGGATTGGTGCCTGCACCACCAGGCAATACCCCACATCCATGGATGTTCAAGTCCCTTATAGAAGAAGGTGTGGTGTTTGCATATAACCCAGGCACGCCCTCCTGGATACTTTTTAAAAAAAAAATTTTTTTTATTGATTTTTTACAGAGAGGAAGGAAGAGGAATAGAGAGTTAGAAACATCAATGAGAGAGAAACATTGATCAGCTGCCTCTTGCACACCCCCTACTGGGGATGTGCCTGCAACCAAGGTACATGCCCTTGACCGGAATAGAATCTGGGACCCTTCAGTTTGCAGGCCCGTGCTCTAACCACTGAGCCACGCCAGTTTCGGCCCCCTCCTGGATACTTTAAATCAGCGGTCGCCAACCTTTCGGACCTCACGGACCACCAGTCGGCAGTCTAGGGCTCTCACAGTCCGGAATCCCCTCACAGTCCATGGACCACTGGTTGGCAACCGCTGCTTTAAATCACCTCTAATATACCTAATACAATGTGAGTAGTTGTTATTGTTTAGGGAATAATGACAAGGAAATAAGTCTATACATGTTCAGCTCAGACCCAGCCATCATTGGCCAACTACATAGTAGGTCAGCAACAATGTAACTTTTTCTGAAATTTTTTTTTACTCATGGTTGGTTGAACCCATAGATGGGGAATCTGCAGATATACAGGGCTGACTGTATATAAGTATCCTACATCATAAAAACCTAATATGCAAATTGACTGAACAGTGAAACGACCAGCAGAATGACTGGTGGAATGACAGGTTACTGTGACGCACAGACTGCTAGGGGGCAGATGCTCAATGCAGGAGCTGCCCCCTGGTGGTCAGTGTGCTCCCACAGGGAGAGCGCTGCTCAGCCAGAAGCCGGGCTCACTGCTGGTGAGCACAGTGGCAGTGGTGGGAGCCTCTCCCGCCTCCACTGCAGGTGGGCGGTAAGGAGCAAGGAGATCCTGGACTGTGAGGGCCCTGGACTGCAGACTGCGAGAGGGATGTCTGATTGCCGGCTTAGGCGGACACCCCCGAGAGGTCCCAGACTGTGAGATGATGCAGGCCAGGCTGAGGGATCTCCCCACGGTGCATGGATTTCGTGCACCAGGCCTCTAGTAGTCTATTTAATAAAAGGGTAGTATGCAAATTAACCATCACTCTGTCACAAATATGGTGGTGCCCATAGCCACAAGAGGCAAGCACCCCCCCTCGCCGCGGAGAGCCTCTGGACAGCAGGTGCAGAGAGGCCAGGCTCCTCAGAGAGCAGAGAACCAGGGGGAGTGGCTGCCTAAGCCATCAGGGCTCCCAGATTGGAGAGGGTGCTGGTTGGGCTGAGGGACCCCTTTAACCACCCACCGAGCACAAATTTCATGCACCGGGCCTCTAGTATATATGTGTGTGTGTGTGTGTGTGTGTGTGTGTGTGTGTGTGTGTGTGTGTATGATATAAAGTAATGTGTATATACAGTTAAAAATCTTTGTCTATGATGGTAACGTTGCCCCCTACTGTTCCGTGCTTTTCCACTGGCCACATGTCTGGGCCGTCCTTCCCGTCCCCGTAGGTAGGGCTGCCTCAGTGTTGCTGATAGGCATGTCGCTTGGGCTCCCTTCCCTGCTTTTTCCTGCTTCACCATTAATGTGGTCACTCCTCCAGTTAGTCAGGAGCATTTGCCGAGTGTCCTGCGTGCTGTGCAGGGTGTAGGGAGAGCGAACCAGAACTAGAGAGAGTCAGGTGGCCCAGTGGAGTCCCAGTGTGAGCTGTGCTGGAGACCAGGTGGCTTCCTGTGGGGGCCTCTCAGCGTGGACGAGAAGGATGAGCAGCCGTTAGCTGGGTGGAGGGGCAGGGCATGGAGTGTGGTGCTTCCAACTGAGGTGTTTAATATGGAGGGTGCCTCTGGCTGTGGGTGGGGCTGGTGAGGGCCAGGCTCGGGGTCTGTGGTCAGGGACAGGAGATAGGCTCTGTCCTGAGGCTGTGGGAGGCCGCCTGAGGGTTTTCAGGAGGGGGTGACATGCTCAGATTGTTTAAAAGCTGACCCTGCTCACAGTGGAGGCTTGATGGTAGTGGACAGAGTGGAGCCCGGGGGCCCAGTGGGGAGGTGCTTGGCCAGCGGGGGTGGCCATGCGGGTGGAGAGAGGTGGGCTGAATGCAGGAGCGAGCGAGGTGGAGGGAGCTCCCGGGCCCTGCTCTGCCTGGTGCAGGGAGGTGGCAGCATGTTGGCGGAGCTGTGTGGCTCAGGAGGAGCCCCCTGGCAGGGAGAGGAGGTCTGGTCTGGACAGGCCGGTGGACGTCAGTGAGGACACCCAGGAGGCAGGGGGCGGAGGGCCTGGTGCCCGGGAGGGCCCAGCGGAGAGGCCATGGAGCTCTGGTGGGAGGAGCGGGCGGGGCCCGGTCCCAGGAAGGTGCTCCCGGGGTCTCAGCAGGCCCCGGGCCTCTGACACTGCCCCTGCCCCACCCGGTCACGGACCCGGCTCTCAGACCACCTGTCTGGCACCCCGTTGACTGAAATTAGGTCTGAAATACCATCTCTGCCTGCAGCCTCTGCCGCTGCCGTCCCTCGCCCCACAGCTGCAGGGCGGCCTTTCTCCCAAATGTCATGCCCTTTCATGCTCCCATGCCGATCCTCACCCAGAGACCTGCTGGCCCCTCACCTCCTGCCTCGAGGAAATCACGGGGGTCCTCGAGCTCCCAGAGCCCCAGGCCTTCCCTCCCCAGCCCCCAGGGTGGGGCTGTCAGCCTCCCCGCGTGCCCCAGAGAAAGGTTCCTGAATGACTGCATGGAGCCAGCCTCGTGCCACGTGGTGATCAGGGGCCGGGCGGGTGAGCATCCTGTTTTAAGGGGGTATAAAGAGAAAAGAAGGTGGTGCTTATGGGCAACCGCCCTGCACCAGGTTATGCCCTTTGGTCTTTACCACCGCCTGGGAGGTAGATGTTAACCACCACTCTTTAAAGTCGGTGTTGGGGTGGGAGGGGCGGAGGAGGGAGAAGTAACCCGGGGTGCTTCACTGTGTTCTGGTGGCTTGTTGCCCCCTGAGTGGCAGGGCCAGGCCCCAGCAGGACATTTTGCACCGGTGGCCATTCTGTGCACGAAGTGGGGCACCCACAGAGAGAGGCCCAGAAGACACTCTGAGGGGCACCTGCCCCTGAGCCTACACGGCCCAGGATGTCTGGAGGTGCCCTGTCCCCACGCTCAGGGGCAGTGCTGCAGGGACCGGGGCCCACCCAGCCCAACCACACCTCCTAGCCCCTTCAGCTCCTGTGGCCTGATTCCATTCCCTTTGTTCTAGAAAAGTCCAGTTTAGAATTCTGCTCTAAAAGTGCGGGCTGCAGAGCTGGGGGTCCAGCAGCGAGCCAGCATTTGAGGAGTCCCTACAGTGTGTTATGAATTTCCTTTCATTTTCATAAACAGTTGATTTTTATGCCCATTTTACAGATGAAGATAAAAGAAATCAAGGCTCAGAGACCCTTTCTCCCTCTCTCCTCACTTTCCTGCCTTCATCAAATGTCGATGACACTTCCTCTGAGCCAGGCCGGGTGCTGGTCTGAAGACCCACCCCCACATCATAGGGAGGCGGGATTCTGACAACAGAGCCATGTGGCTCCAAAGCCAGTGCTGTCCCTTCTGGAGGGATGGAGCAGACAGAACCGAGGGGCCTTCTGGAGTCGGAGCCTCCCTCCTGGGCTGCGGTGAGCTCCCTGGTCTTTGTTATCCACAGACGTACACGGGCTCCATCCTGGTGGCTGTGAACCCCTACCAGCTGCTCTCCATCTACTCGCCAGAGCACATCCGCCAGTACACCAACAAGAAGATTGGGGAGATGCCCCCGCACATCTTTGCCATTGCCGACAACTGCTACTTCAACATGAAACGCAACAGTCGTGACCAGTGCTGCATCATCAGGTGGGCGGCCCAGCACCAGGGGGGAGGTCCAGGCGTCACCCCTGGAGCACGAGCTGTGTGCTCCTGCTAATGTCCTATAGTGCAGAGAATCACTTCCCCTTTTGCAGGCCTTACATCTCTATTAATGCAACCAAAGCTCATGTTAGCTTTGGAGGCCCACCTTATTTACTGCTGGCTCCTGTTAAGTGATGGTCAGTTGAAAGCTCAGGATCTTGATCTTTCTTGGGCAGAGGGTAAAAGGACAAAGCGCGATCCAGCATCTAATACGTGCCATGCTATGTGGCAAGTGGGGAGGGAGGGGTGTGCGTGTCTGAATAAAGGGGAGGGAAAGTTACCTCTGGTTGTGGCAGAGCAATGAAGTCCTCTAGCCTTCCCAGCCCTGGAAGGTCTATATTGTCAGCCTGTTACACAGACGGGGGAGGGCTCAATGGGGAAGCAGCTTAGGCTGAAGCAGTAGGAGGAGGAGGACAACACGGACCGTGACAGGCGTGCCTCCCTCTGGGTGTCCTCTGCAGTGGGGAGTCTGGGGCAGGGAAGACAGAGAGCACAAAGCTGATCCTGCAGTTCCTGGCGGCCATCAGTGGGCAGCACTCGTGGATCGAGCAGCAGGTGCTGGAGGCCACCCCCATCCTGGAAGGTAGGGCCAGGGGCCTCGGGGGAGGGCTGGGTGGCTGGGTGGGGGCTGACCTTGCCCGTGACCCTCTACCCACCCTGAAGCATTCGGGAATGCCAAGACCATTCGCAATGACAACTCAAGCCGCTTCGGGAAGTACATTGACATCCACTTCAACAAGCGGGGTGCCATCGAGGGCGCCAAGATCGAGCAGTACCTGCTGGAGAAGTCGCGCGTCTGTCGCCAGGTGGGCCCAGGCCCGGGGCCAGAGCTGTCCCTCACCGAACCCTGGCCGCAGTGCTGCGTGCGATTTCCACCTCGAACAGCCTCAGCTGTCCCCAGGCTGCTGCCTGCTTGCATGCCCGCAATCCACCAGGGAACCACCCTGGGAGCTTTCTCACAGGAGCCACTTGTCCAAACAGCAGCCCTGTAGCCAGGCTGCCGGGCTGATTCTGGCGGCCGCCTCTTGTGCTCCTGCCCTAACACCTGTGCCCTGTTTTCAGGCGCCTGACGAGAGGAACTACCACGTGTTCTACTGCATGCTGGAGGGCATGAGCGAGGACCAGAAGAGGAAGCTGGGCCTGGGCCAGGCCTCCGACTACAACTACTTGGCTATGGTGAGGCCCAGGTGGGGCATCTGGGAGGGGAAGCCATCCCAGCGAGATCGGGTTCGGCCTATCAGCTCTAGGCCGGATGGGTGGGAATTCCACATGGACTTTCTCCCATCCTCTTGCCTGGGCTTGTGTGTTCCCTAGGCCTGTTCCCCACTTGGACACACATCTAGACAAATTCTCCCCACAGACACACTTAATGTGTGTAGACGTGCCAGACCCAGGGACACACACACACATACATACCCATGTGTGCGTGCACATGAACCCGCCTGTACACATACACTGTATTAGTGTCGTTTTAAAGACTTGAAGAATGGGGTCTCTGCCAGGCCCCAGGAATGCAGGATGCAGGACACTGTGCTTCTTACCTGAGGGCTCGCTGATTACAGGACTCTGGTGCCAGCCTCTTGCTGCTGGCAGGCCACCAAGGAGAAGTGGGCCAGGCCACTGCTACCACCCAGCAGGCTGGCTTTGGGGGGGGGCCAGCTTCCATAGCCTCGGGGAGACCCTCTGCCTGGTTGCCTGGAGATGGGCTGAGCACAGGTGTGGGCAATGGCACTTGTGGGACAATGAAGGTGCATGTATGTGTGTTGTAGGTGTAACACGTGCACACACGCACACACACACACACACACACACACACGGGTCTTACAGGTACACACCATGGGGCAGGCCCTGCCAATCCTCCTTCCACCCCAGGCTGCACCCAGTGAGGGGTTCAAGTCCCTGAGAGTGGGTGCCCATGGGTGGAGGGGAGCATGGCAGGGCCTTGGTACTGTGCCTGCCAGGCAGGGCGATGGACCAGGCGTGGCCTCAGGGACCCAGCCCCTCGTACTCATGGGAAAGGGGCATCCAGGGTTCCAGGCGAAGGAGATGTGTCCCAGAGCCGCCCACGTGGGGGCTTTCTAGCCTTCCTGAGAGTCACGGTGCCCGTTAGGTGAGGTCGGTGCCCGGAGCCAGGCTGCTTGGCTGGGCAGTGAGGGCGCCCTGATGCCCCCTTCACCCACTCTCCCCCTCCTGCCCACCAGGGTAACTGCATAACCTGTGAGGGCCGCGAGGACAGCCAGGAGTATGCCAACATCCGCTCCGCCATGAAGGTGCTCATGTTCACTGACACCGAGAACTGGGAGATCTCAAAGCTCCTGGCCTCCATCCTGCACCTCGGCAACCTGCAGTACGAGGGTGAGGGGCCTCAGTGGTACCCCACTCCCCCACCCTGTGCTGGATCCTAGGGCAGCATGACACCTAGCTGTCCAGGGGGTGCTGGTGGCTCCAATTCTCTCTCAGCATGTGCCTTCTTCGGGAGAATTCACCTGTGGGTGATTTGAACAGGTCTCCTAGCCTCAGGTGTGGCTTAACCGTGCTGAAATTCCCCTGTAGAGATGTACGGATAAAGTGTAATGGGGGATGACTCTTGGTCCTTTATATATATGATTTCAGAGAGAAGGGAGAGAGAGAGAAACATCAATGATGAGAGAGAATCATTGATCAGCTGCCTCCTGCACACCTCCTACTGGGAATCGAGCCCGAAACCCAGGCATGTGCCCTTGACTGAAATCGAACCTGGGACCCTTCAGTCTGCAGGCCAACGTTCTATCCACTGAGCCAAACCAGCTAGGGCAATGGTTGGCAAACTGTGGCTCGAGAGCCATGTGCGGCTCTTTGGCCCCTTGAGTGTGGCTCTTCCACAAAATACCACGGCCTGGGCGAGTCTATTTTGAAGAAGTGGCGTTAGAAGAAATTTAAGTTTAAAAAATTTGGCTCTCAAAATAAATTTAAATTGTTGTACTGTTGGTATTTGGCTCTGTTGACTAATGAGTTTGCCAACCACTGAGCTAGGGCATTATTGGCCCTTTAAAACCACTTCCAAATTTGGTTTCTTGTTTAAGGTCAGGTATCTTAGAGAGGGAGTTAACTTTTAAATTAATTCATACTGAAGTATGAGTGATTGAATAGCCATCTTCAGAAAAGGGGAAAGCTAGAAAAGAGGATATGTTCACTCACCTAACACTTCCTGGTCACCTACTATGTGCCAGACTGGGAGATGGTCTTCTAAGCAGCCTGGCACTGAGTTCCATTTTGCTCTTGCCCTTGGTACCCAACATGGTCCCTCCATTGAGTAAGAACTTGAGCTTAAGTCAAAACAGACCCTCTTGGAAAGTGTTTGGTGAATGATTGAAGAATCCCCGCTCTAAGAAGCTCACAGTCTAGTGAGTCTTAAAAGACTAAGAGAATGCATAAAAAACAAATTGATGTTCCTTTCTCTCTCTCAAAATCAATTCTTTAAAAAAAGACTGAGAGATGAAGAAAGAGTACACCAGGAAGAAGGAAGAGTTCATGCAAAGGCTCTGAGGCCTGAGGAAGCATTTGGGGAAGGACAGAGTATCAGGCACTAGGCCAAGCAAGTTCACAGAACCTGTCTCAGAGGAGCCACGGATTGCTCTGGGAGTCTAGAGTGAAGGCTGGGGGGATGGGGGAGGCATGACTGCCAATGTCGGATACCTGGGTGCCAGGCGTAGAGCCAGGTGTTGGATACACACGGTTTCTAAGCTCGTAGTGCCCATAGTTCATGATGAGAACCTTCATCCAACGTACATTGACCAGAGAAGCTTTAAATCAGAGTATGGTGTCCTCTGTGGGCAAGGCAGCCCCTGAGCGCAGGCGTGGCATTCCGTCCCCTTAGACTGCCCCCTGCCCCCTCCCCCATGCCCACCCTCCCCTGCCTGATGCTCTGCCCCCTTGCTGCAACAGCCAGGACATTTGAAAACCTGGATGCGTGCGAGGTCCTCTTCTCCCCGTCCCTGGCCACGGCTGCATCCTTGCTTGAGGTCAGTGCCCAGTCTTCTGTCCCCTCGGCTGATTTTGTTTCTCTCAGAGGGACAGTTTTGACTTTAGGCCCAGGGACTGAGCGTGTGGGGCCCAAGGAGCTGGGACCTCTGCTTGGGGAAGTTCTAGAAATTCAACACGGAGAACCCACGGTGCACAGGATCTGTGCTGGGCACCGGTCCCTAGGAGGAGGAGAGCCCAGAACCTGTCTTAGCCCAGCTGGTCCTGGGAGCAGCAGGGACTTAGGGGACCAGGGTTGGGGGCCCCGAGTGAATCAGCTTGTCAGTCTTTTAGCAAAGACTAGGCTCGGCCCAGGGTTGGAAGACGGCGATGAATAAAGCCAGAATAAGAGCCAGTCCTGGGAAGGGCAGGTAATGTGCTGGGGTGGGGGTGGGGGTGGGGGAAGGGGGCCCTCAGAGAGCAGGTCCCTCCTGACAGCACTCGGGTGGGTTGGTGGTTGGAGAGGATTGGCTGTGGGGCCTGGGAAGGGCATTCTTAGTGGAGGGAACAGTCTGAGTGAGGCCTGGTTGTGAAGAGGGAGGGCTTCTGGGTGCGGTGGGAGTTCTAGGGAGGGACTGGCTGGCAGGTGGCTGGGTGAGCCCCCCGATGTCGCCCCACCAGGTGAACCCCCCAGACCTGATGAACTGCCTGACCAGCCGCACCCTCATCACCCGCGGCGAGACGGTGTCCACCCCGCTCAGCAGGGAGCAGGCCCTGGATGTCCGCGATGCCTTTGTCAAGGTGGGCTTGTGGAGTGGCCCCCAGCCCCCCGTCCCTCCGGAGGATGGGGTGTTGACGGGCAGGAGCTGAGGGGTCCACAGAGCTGGTGGGCCTCTGGGCCATGACCCCGACCTGCCCTTGGACCCAGGCTCCAACCTCTGGCTGCCTTGGGCTGAGTCCCACAGAGACGGGAGTTGTGTCCCCCAGAGGCCCTGCCAGCTCTGGTCCCCTCAGGCCCTCTACCCTGCCCTGCTTTGACCTCCAGCCCCCTGGCCCTCCTGCTGGGGCTTATTCTTTTGGACATTCTCTCTGCTGTGCTGCTTTCAGCCAGGGCACCCTCTCTGGTCTCTTCAACGAAGACAACGAAGAAAGGCTGAGCTGGGTGGGCAGGGTGCTGGATACAGCCAGTTTCCACAGTCACATGCTTACTGTCCGGGTTCTAGGCCCTGTGCTGGGCTCTGGGACCCCTCAAGACATCCAGAGCTGATGGGGAGACAGAGATGGGCAGAGAAAGGGGAGTCAAGGGAGGGGTCCCCAAACCCTGAGGTCAGGGAAGGTTTCCGGGGGAGCTTTGAAAAACGAGTAGGAATTGTCCAAGCAGAAGAGGGTGCTCTGGGCAGGGGGAACAGCTTGAGGAAAGGCGTGGAAGTTTCAGAGCTTGCTACCCTCTGGAAGGGCTCAGGAGCGAGGCTGGTCTCCCTGGGAGGCGTGGCTGGGCCGGGCCTGATGCAGCCGCCCTGCCTCTCAGGGGATCTACGGGCGGCTCTTCGTGTGGATCGTGGACAAGATCAATGCCGCCATTTACAAGCCCCCCTCCCAGGACGTGAAGAACTCCCGCCGGTCCATCGGCCTGCTGGACATCTTTGGGTTCGAGAACTTTGCTGTGAACAGGTAAGGGCGGGACTTTTCTCCCACAACACGGACAGGAAGGTCACGCCTCTCCCTTTAGACTGCATTTGTCGGCCCCTCACACACCCTGCCAGGCTGCTGGGAAATCTGACTCGGGTCGTCCCCGTGGGCCCTCTCCCCTTCCTTCCCGTCCCCTCCAGTCCCTGGGCCAGCTGAGGCCAGTGAAGAGGGGGTGGTGATGGGGATGGGAAGGCTCTTATATTGTCAAGGACACTCCAGGCCCTGCTGCCCATGGGCCTGTGCCCCACTGCCAGGTGCCTGGAAGCAGGTGAGGCTGGGCCTGAGCCATGATTCAGATGGGGGTCTTGGCCACACTTTGAGGTCCACACTCTTGGGGAGGCCATGTGGGCAGACGGATGGAACAGGCCCAGGAGGCAGGAAGGTGGCCCTGCCCTACTTCCTAGCTGTTGTGACCCCTGGCAAGTCACTTCAATCTCTGTGATGTTTGGGTGACCCCAGGTAACACCACATTGAATTTACAGAGCGTCACCTGAGGGCACTGAGTTGGTGGCTCAGAGATGTCAGCCTTCAAGGCTCTGCTTCCACATCTCACCAGCCCCATCCCCAGGCTGCTGACACTTTGAACTGCTCCCCCTCGGCAGCCTCGGCTCTTCCCCTGGAGGCACGCTGCCTGGGGCTGGGGCCCACCTGCCCGCCCTCCCCAGTGCCTGGCCATGCAGGGGAAGGGTCCTGAGCCCCGGATCCTGGCTCTAACTCTCCCTCTGACTCACTGAGTGACCTTGGCAGGGGGATGCTTTGCTCTCGCTGGGCCTTGGTGTCCTTTCCCGCACATGAAGGGGGTGGACATGACAGTCCCGGGCCCCTGCAGATGTGGAGGCAGACCTGGGCCCCCAAGCGGTGAAGCAAGGCCTAAAAGATACCCCCTTGTCCCTGTGTCCACTGGGCACCCCTCCTCCCCAGCTTCGAGCAGCTCTGCATCAACTTCGCCAACGAGCACCTGCAGCAGTTCTTTGTGCGGCACGTGTTCAAGCTGGAGCAGGAGGAGTACGACCTGGAGAGCATTGACTGGCTGCACATCGAGTTCACCGACAACCAGGACGCCCTGGACATGATCGCCAACAAGCCCATGAACATCATCTCCCTCATCGACGAGGAGAGCAAGTTCCCCAAGGTGGGCCTGCAGGGCGGGAGGAGGGGGTTGGCACCCTCCACACCCAGCCTCCGCCTTCCTCACCGGCAAAATGGGGCTAATGACACCGTGCTCAGGCTCTCAGGGTGGCTCAGGGCCAATTCCATGCATTCGCCTGGCATTTGGAAATCGGTTCAATCCACGGGGTCCTGCACTAGACGCCGAAGATCTAAGCAGGCAGCTGGCACAGAACCGGTGCTCCAGACACGGAGAGGCCTTGGAGTGGGGAGGGACCGTTCCCAGGGTTTTACTCCCGGGAGTAGATTTTTCTAAACTGAATGTGCGATCATGGTGGGGAAGTGGAGGCTCAGAGAGCTCCCCTGTGGGCTATAACTAAAGGGAGGAAAGCTCTTGAGAAAGACAGAAGAGGGGCTCAATGCTCATGCAAAGATGTGGGGCAGAACAGGCAGTGGGGCCTGGTGGAGGGCGGGAGAGTGGATGGTGGGGCGGGCGTGTGGGAGAGGAGGCCCGACAGCTGCCCTGGGTTCCCACAGGGCACGGACACCACCATGTTGCATAAGTTGAACTCGCAGCACAAGCTCAACGCCAACTATATTCCTCCCAAGAACAACCACGAGACCCAGTTCGGCATCAACCACTTTGCTGGTGTCGTCTACTATGAGACTCAAGGTACAGGCGGGCTGGCTGGGGCTGTCTCGTTGTCCGTGCCCGTCCCTCCCTCTCCCTTCTCCAGCCCAGGACAGGGACACCCGGGCCTGGAATGAAGAGAGGAAACGGTGGGGTCAGTGTTTGTTTGTTTGTTTGTTTGTTTTAGAGATTTTAAAGTGTTGTAGTAAGATACATAATATAAAATTTACTATGTTAACGACTTTTAGTCTATGATTCAGTGGCATTAAGTGGTTCACGATATAGTGTAACCATCACCGCTGTTTCCAGAACCTATTCATCACCCCAAACAGGGGCTCTGAACCCGCTGACAATAACTCCCCATCCCTCCCTCCAGCCTCGGATACCCTCAATCCTACTTTCTGTCTTACTTATTTGACAGAAGTCCTTCATGGAAACGAAATCGTACAATATTTGTCCTTTTGTGTTTGGCTTATTTCACTTAGCGTAAGGTCCGCAAGGTTGATGGCTGTTAGAGCTTTTTAGTTATCATTTCATCTTTTGATGGTCATTTGTGTCGTCTCCATGATGTGGCTATTGCAAATAATGCTGCTGTGAATGTGGGGTGCAAGTATTTGAGTCCCTGCTTTCAGTTCTTTGGGGTGGGCTCAATGCTCTTCTGTACATATGGGAAACTAAGGCTTATTAAGGGGGTTCACTGTCCTTACAAGACGTAGCCATTAGATGCAAAGCCAGGCCTAGAACCAGCCCACTTACCCACCAAGACTCTTTCAGCTAAAAGACCACATGTGAGCTTTGAAGGGGATGCTCTTCTTCCCTCCTGGGACATGCAGTTGGGTTCATTTTCAAGTGAGACGTCAAGAAGAGGGTCAGAACACAGTCAAGTTTTCTCCACTTGGAACTCCTACAGGGTCTGCCAGAAGCTGCAGATAGCCCTGGCCTGCCCCGCTGTAAAGGGCCAGTCTTGAATGGGTCTCAGTTGTGGGATGTGTGTACATGGAGCTCCGGCCATTCAGCCCCAAAGGGTCCCACCCACTGCCCACACCATTGAAATTCAAAACAAATAAAGAGAGTCATCGAGTTAGCACATCCTTGTCGAGTTGGTCCAGAGGCAGGAGAGTGTATCGTGAGCCATGCTGCAGGGTGAAATCCGAAGGCTGCTCAGCCCTCCTTAAAATATGAAACGTGAGATCCCAGCAGGCTGTTAGAGAGAAGGAAGCCAATGTCACACGTGAAGGACGCTTGGGCAAACCAGTGGGTCTGTTGTGTGGAGTAACAGAGGGCTGTATTTCTCAGTTCAGTGCCACCAACATTCACTGAGCATCTATTATGTGTCGGTCTTCCTGCTGTTGCTGAGGATGCAGAAGTGAAGACCGAGGGAACTTCACAGGAAGTTATAGGATTATAGGATGTCAGATCTGGAGGAACACAAGGGTCATCTACTTTTGTGGATTTGCAAGCTGAGGTCCAGAGAGTGAAACGACTTGCCTAAGATCACGAACCTGGTTTGAGCTGCTTTAAGCAATTCTGCCAGCATTTTCTGGTTCACAACGTCCTGTTTTAATCCGGCATTTTGTTTATGACATGGATGGTGACAGGTGATCTAAAGAGAAGCAACGGCCTTTGAGTCCTGTCTTTCCCAACTGACAGCTGAGGAAGCTGAGGCCCAGAGGAGACCTTCCCAGGGTCACAGCGCTTTAGTTAGAGCCCTACAATCCATGCCACGCCCAGAGCCCACCCTTCCCCTGCTGAGGGCTCCTGCAGCTCACCCCTCTCAGATGCCTGGCAGGCAGCCCAGCACTGTCTCTGTACCATCTACAGAGCAGCCCGAGTCCTGCAGGGAGAGGGTGCTGCCTCTCTGCAGGGTCCCTCCTCCTCAGCCTGGGCACCTGTCTCCTGCCCGCCCCCAGCACCCCACCCGCATTAATCAGCTCCTAACTCCCCAATAACTGGGAACGGCAGTGGGGGTCTGTGTGGTGCAGGGAAGCCTCCTTGGTCTGCACCAGTGGTCTGAGTTTGAGTCTTAACTCTGCCTGTGACTTGCTGTGTGACGTTAGGCACCTTGCTTAGCTTCTCTGAACATTGATTCACTCCCTTGTGGGATGAGAAGGTAATTCCTGCTTGTCCCACACCTCCTGGGTGTGGGGGTAGCAGTGAGCATCGGAGCTGTGAGGGGACTTTGAAAACATAAGGCAAGCTATTTTGAATTAATTTCTGTACTATTAGCTGGTACCAGATCAACACATAGTCTCTCTCAGGTGACACTTACCAAATGCTTTAGACACCTTTGTTTAAAAGCCTAAGTCTGACATTTTAGGCCCTGGGGTTCCCTCTGCCCCAGGGACAGACCTCCTGCCCTCTCTCTGACCCTGAAGAGGGGCTGTGTGGCTGGGGAGATGGGGCTCCAGCTCAGGCTCTGCCCTCACTCTCTCTGTGACCTTGGGCCAGTGGCTGTCCTCCCCAGGCCTCAGTGTCCCACTGTAACATGGGTGTGAGTGGACTGGGTGAATTTTGAGGATCCTCTAGCCTGGCATTTGGGGCGGGGCTGAGTCTTGTCAGGCGGAGGCAGCCCCAGTCGGTGAGGTGTGACCACTCTTTGCTGCTGCCCAGGCTTCTTGGAGAAGAACCGGGATACTCTGCACGGAGACATCATCCAGCTGGTCCACTCCTCCAGGAACAAGTTCATCAAGCAGATCTTCCAGGCCGATGTCGCCATGGTAACGTCGGGGCAGGGCATCCATGGGGCGGGAAGGGTCCCAGGCGCCAGGCATCCTTGTCCATCAGCTTCAGAGCATCCTATACTTCAGGAGGGGTTCGGGGCCCTCCAAGACCCTCCCATCTGGTCCTCCTCTACTGACTGGGAGGGTATGGGAGGTTGCAAGGCCCAGAGAAGGGTCACGTGAGAGATCTCAGAGTAGATCCTGATCAGGACTTGGCTTACCATGGGGACCCCTTCTCCCTCCTCCCCCCTGGAACTCCTACTGCTAACAGGAAGCAGGGCAAAGGGAGCAGGTCCAGCCTCCAGGTCGTAGGTAGGTGTGGCATTCAGAGAAATGGCACAAAGGATGTACGTGCACCAGCCCTAGAGAATTTCCCACCTCTGTCTCCCCTTTGTCCCTAGAGTGGGAGGCTGGTGGGCTTCTCCCTGCAGGATGATATGCTTTTGTTTCATATTTCCTCCTGTCCCGTGGCTTCTTGCAGAGGAGGGGGGCCTCACAGGGTGGCAGAGCTGCTGCCCCCTCGGTGCCCATCCAGGTGCCCAGATGTCCCCAGCCCCAAGGGGCCCAGACCTCTGCCCTGAGGGTCCTCCTCTCTCCCTGGTGGGTTTTGCCCTCTGTTGTCTGACCCACCCCTGTCTCCTTGCCCCTCCCCCATCTCGCCCTGCACTGTGGTTCCTGCCATAGTTTCTCTGTGGTTACTCATCGGGCACTCTCCGCCAGTCAGCAGCTTCTGCGAAGGTAAAAGCCCCCAGGCCTCGGCGGCCCCTGGGACTAGGCTGTGTCCTTGGTCCCCATGGCACCAAGGTTTGGGGAAAGGGCTGGGTTTCCCTTTCCTTTCTTTCTTTTTTGAGTGTGTTTTTTGTGGAGTGGTTTGTGGAGTGGTTTTGGTTTTGGTTTTTGAGTGTGTGTACTACAGACAACTCAGTTTCTTAAAGAAGGAAACTGAGTCCTAGAAAAAAAGGCAAGACTTACCCAGCTGTCGCGTGAGCCAGGGCAGAGCCGAAACCAAACCCAAGTCTCCCAAGTCCTCTGCCCGCCCTCCCCGCGCCCCCCCAGCCTCTGCGAGGCATCAAGGCGGCTCCTCCCCAGGCCCTGCACTCGGTCAGGTCCTCGGTGAACGTGTGTGGCAGGAGGGGCAGGTGCTGTTTTCTGCATTTTGCAGATGGAAAGCTCAGAGATGGGGTGTGACCCACCCCAAGTCAGCATCCTGGGGAGCTGTCCCCAAAAGGCCTCACCCCGGACCTGCTAGGCTCTGGAACAGCAGCCCTGCTGTGTCCTGACCACCACCTTACCTTCAGGTCTGGGCTCCCAGGGCGCTTTGGGTGCCAAAGGTGCTGGTTCCCCTTAGCAGTGGCAGAGCGCTGCCATCCCCTTTGCCTCCCTTTTCTCTTCTGACCCTCGGTCTCCTCTGTCTAATCCTGCCGGCTTCCCAAGCTTGGTCTAAATGCTGAGTCTCTCTTCCTTCCTGGAGGTCTGGCGCCCTCTGCTGCCCAGTGCCTCACAGCGTTCTGAAGCCACCACTGCAGTCTGGTAGGAGCAGGGCAGCCTCTGTCCTCTGCCCCTGGAGCAACCCTGAACCCCACCCCCCACTGTGGCTCAGTCAGTTAACAGGGTGAAAGTAGGGCCACCACCAGGAGGGAGCCCTGGACTCCTGAAGCAGCAGCTCCCAGCACTCCCACCCCGAATCCCCCTGTCACAGGGTCATGTTGATGAGGCAGGTGGCCTGTAGGCTCTCCTGAATTCCTTCCTTTATTCCTTTCCATTCTTTCCTCCCAGCCCACCCCGCCAGGTTTACCACTCCTTCTGGTCTTGCATAGTCCTGGAATACCACTGAACCACGACTTTTCCTCCCACCCCTTCTCCTCTCACCCCAAATTATGATTGCCCCCATGTGACAGTGAAAGGATCTGGGGCTCCGAGAGGCCTAGCTGCTTGCTTGTGCTCACCCAGCTTGTGACACACAAGGGGTTTGATCTGGGTCTGGTACAGCGACTGGTCCAAGGTCACATCCAAGTGAAGGCTAGTGGGGCTTTCCAAGTCCCCACTCTTTTCCCTGCACGATGCTGACTCTGTATGCCTCACCCCTAGAGAAGAAACGTGCTTGTACCTGCTGGAAATGCCACGGTTCTGTACCTGCTGGAAACCAGCAGGGTGAAGTGGGAAGTCGGCTTATTCCACACAGGGCACTGGCTGCAGTGCTTCCTCGGGGCAGAAGCCCAGATGCCTTGTCCAGTGATCTGGACGCCTGCCCTGTGCAGGCCCCACGCCTGAACTCCCAGCCCTGCTTCTCGTGTCTCCTCCCCAGGATGGCCGGGCGGCCCCACCCCAGCTATTGCTGCTGGAGAGATCAGCTGAGCACCCAAATTAATCCCGGGCCCTGAGTCCACAGGACGCTTTGTTTACTCCGTGATGGGGGCTTCTCCTGCCTGCAACCTCCCAGCCCTGTCCCCTCACACTCAGACACCTGCCCTTAGGTCCCCTCTGTGGAATCACTTCACATGGACATCTGGACTTTTCACTCCGGCCTTTACTCCACCCCGCCTCCCCGCACCTGCCCAGGTGCCATTCCCAAACATCTTCAGGTTATCCCCGAGACAAGGAGTATCCGGAAGGGCCACCTTTCCCTTCACTGATATGAAGCCAAGTCGGAAACCCAGGTGGCCAGGGGCGTGATGGGAGAGCCCGCTGCTCCATAGCTCCATTCACTCTGTGATCCAGTCATAACTACTGACTGTGTCCATCATGTGCCAGACACTGTCCTATGGTTTGATGACCTAGTAGTGAACAAAACAGGGGGAAAATGTTCTGTCTGCATGAAACTTACATTCTAGCAGAAGGGGAAATAGTCATTCCTATCTAGTAAAAGAGTAATATGCAAATTGACCATCACACCAAGATATAAGATGGCTGACCCCATGTGGTCAAAGAGCGCTGCCCCATGTGAACATAAGATAGCCATCACAAGATGGCCTGCAGGGGAGGGCAGTTGTGGGAAGTTAGGGGTGACCAGGCCAGCAGAGGAGGGCAGTTGGGGGAGACCAGGCCAGTGGGGGAGGGCAGTTGGGGGGTGACAAGGGCTGCAGGGAAGGGCAGTTGGGTGGGACCCAGGACTGCAGGGGAAGGCAGTTAGGAGCCAGCAGTCCTGGATTGTCAGAGGGATGTCCAAACGCCTGTTTAGACCTGATCCCAGTGGGGTCCCCAGTGGGATCGGGCCTAAACGGGCAGTTGGACATCCCTCAAGATGTCCCAGATTGGAATGGGTGCAGGCTGGGCTGAGGGACACTCCCCCACCACTATGCACGAATTTCATGCACGAGGCCTCTAGTCAGTTCCTAATAAGTAAAGTATATAGCATGTCAGATGGGGCTATATGATATGGAGAAAGATTAAGGAGTGGGGAATGTCTGGTGGTGGGGTGTTGCAATGTTGAATAGGGAGCATCAGGAAAGAACTATGGAGATGTTGATAATGCGGGTGGGAGTGGAGGGAGGAGGACCCCGCCATGTGCATCATGGAGGAAAAGCAGCCAGAGAGAGGGAACAGCAAGTGCAACGCCCTCAGGTGCTCCTCATGCCTAAGCCTGCGGGAGCCTTGTAGGAAGAGCTCTGGCTGGAGGGAGCGAGTGGGCGGTGGAGGGCGAGCAGTTATAGGGGCCAGGTCTTTCGGGCTGTCAGGCTGTTGTGTCAATAGCAGCATGGAGGCGGGGGCAGAGCAGCTTGGAGGTTCTTGCAGGATCTGAGAGAGCATGCTCGTGGCTTGGACCGGGCTGACAGTGAGGAAGTGGAAAGGACGTGGGTCCTGGACCACTTTCGGAGGGGGAGCTGAGAAGATGCTACCTGCTGGCTGTGAGAGGAGTTGGGGATGACTACTAGACTTTTGACCCAAGCAATTGGAGGTGGACAATTTCTGGGAGCCCTGGAACCAGTCAGCACCACTTCAGATCAGCTGTGCTGTGGGCTGGTACCGTGCCAGGCCCTGGGCACAGCATTCAGAAAGGCAGGCCCACCTGTCCTCACACAGCCTACAGCTCAGCAGAAAACACAGACTAAGGTAGTTCCAGTGTGGTCAAACCAAAGGAAGCTGTGTGTTGTGTGTGTGGTTGTGTATATGTGCTGTGTGTGCACTCTGTGTGTTATATGTATTTTATGCGTGTGCTGTATGTTCTGTAAGTTGTGCACTCTGTGTATTGTATGTGTGTGCTATATGTTCTGTAAGTTGTATGCCTGTATTGTATATGCTGTGTGTGTGTTCTGTAAGTTGTGTCTTGTGTACTTTGTGTTGTATATGCTACGTGTGTGTTCTGTGAACCATGTATTGTGTGCTGTGTGTTGTATATGCTGCATATGTTCTGTAAGCTGTATGCTGTGTGAGTTCTGTGTGTTGTGCATGCTAAT
>JAAGEH010000005.1:3568928-3774906 GCA_011751065.1 Lasiurus cinereus
GGCAGGGGCTCTCACACAGACTGGGCACAGCCCGCCCTGGACAGCTCCCCGTCCCAGTGTTTGGCCAGGGTTGGGGGTAGCCAGCCTGACATTCTCTCCCCCCGCGCGCTCTCCCCTCTCCTGTGAATACTCCCAGCTTCCCTTGGCAAACCTTAGATATTCTCCATTTAAAACTACAACGGAAAACACTGCACATTTCAGACCAGCAAGGTTTCTCGGCAGGTTCGTTTCAGTCTGCCTCCCACCCATCCCTCACATGTCTGCATCTGCACCCCTGGTTTGGGGTGCTAAAGTTATGTCTCGCGTGTAGCATAAGACCTTACAATGATAACCGAATTCATTCATAAGGAATCCTCACCCAACAGAAGTTGCCAGCAAAACAATACCACCAAAATGCTCTGGAAGAGAATCTGGGTTCTAAGGCCAGTGTCTGGGTATCAGTCTGAGACGGTCCGCTTCCTGTTTGTTTGCTGTCCAGCCTCCCACCCCACCATTTCACCGTATTCTGAGAGGGGTTCCACCGGGGCAGGGAAGTGCAGGGAGGTGGTGGGCTCCCCAGAGAGACTAGCTGGTGGAGCACAGAGCCGTGGGCCAGGGGCCACGCAGTGGGAGGCCCGCTGTATGCCTTCCTGGGAGGCTGACCCAGCCTGCTCGGCCAGCCAGCTGCTGAACTGCTAACCCCACAGGACAGCGAGAGCACCGGCAGCACACCCCGCCCGCTCCGCCCACCCCAGGTCCCCAGGTTTCTGTTCACATCCACTGTGCCCACTCCCATCGCACCCTGTCGGCCTGATAGGGAGGGAGGCTCGGCGCTGTTTGGTGACCTGCTCAAGATCACACAGGAGGTGGGGGCCAGGGTGTGAGCATAGGAACGACCCCTCCCCTTACCTGTGCTCTGAGGGAGCACGTTTGGCCACTCATGTATTCCTGGAGAGGGCGACTGGAGACAGAGGGGGCTGTGAATCCTCCAGCACACCAGGGCTCTTCCTGGCTCAGGTCCCAGCAGGCTCCCTGGAGGGGCCACACCTGGCTCCAAGCTCCAGCTCAGACCAGACAGGTCACAGGGAAACCCCAAGTGCCCAGGCGGCCTGCTTCTCTGGGCTGTCCTCCCTTAGGCTCTGAGCCTGCTGACCTCCCACCGTCCCTTCCCTTCCCTTCCCTTCCCTTGCCCTTCCCTTCCCGAGTGCCAGCGGGACACGGGTCAGCCCCTCCCTTCGCTGTGGTCCGTCCCCCCAGGGCGCGGAGACCAGGAAGCGCTCCCCCACGCTCAGCAGCCAGTTCAAGCGGTCGCTGGAGCTGCTGATGCGCACGCTGGGTGCCTGCCAGCCCTTCTTCGTGCGCTGCATCAAGCCCAACGAGTTCAAGAAGCCCATGGTGAGCGGCCCTGGCTGGGGGCCAGCCTGGAACCAGCCTGGGGGGGCGGGCGGGGGGCGCTGGAGGGGCTGGGCTGTGGGGGGCAGGGTGGGGACTGGGTGATGGCCCCACATTCGAGATGTGAGACCGAGGCTCAGGGAGGTAAATCCTCACTGGGCGTCTCGTTCCCCCAGGGCTCTGGATGTGTTGTTCACCACATGCTCCTTCTAGAGGCTGGGGTGGGGGTGGGGGGGGACAGAAGGTGGGGGCCATCCCTGGGCCAGGGAAAGTGCCTGGAGGGAGAGGAAACAGGTGGCGGAAGGAAGCCAGCTGTCCGCACGCGTGCTGGCCCTGCCCCCTGCCTGGACGCATTTCCCGGCGTGCGCTGACCGGTCCCCTGGGGCTCAGGGCCAGGTCTGCAGGGGGGCGAGCTCCCACCTAAAACAGAAGGAATGAGGCCGGGCCCCTGCCAGGCAGCTGGGCACCACCTCTTCTGCTCTCAGAGGCCCAGGGATCCTTCTCTGGGCCCCGACCTCAGCATCTGTGGCCTGGACCTTGACAGCAGGACATGCTCACTGCCCACTGCCTTCCTGCCCCCACCTCCCTGCCCAGGCCCCTCCACTGCAGTGAGAGACAGGAGTGTCCCACGCACACCTCCCCGCTCACTGCCTGCGGCCCCAGCCAGGCCCCGGAGGGCCTTCTCGGCCCCTCCAGGAGCCCAGGCCGGGCCGCCAGCTGCCATCACAAAAACAACTTTGTGCCAATTAGACAAATATCTGTCTTTCTTAAGGCACTTTGCTGTCAGCAGCCAGAAAGTTGTCTAAATAATGACAGATCTGCAATGGCCGTGATATGGAGGGCAACCCCTGGGATTGTGCCAGGCGCCTGTACAGCCACAGCCCCTGGGAAGTCCCCCGACAGGTCCTGCCCTTTCAGGCTTCCACACCTTTGCGCAGGCTCGCCCTGCCCCTCCAGTGTTCTCCGGGGTTGCAGCAAAGACTCCTCCGGATGTCCCGGGGGAATTAAGCCTTCTCTCCTCCATGCCCCTGAGCACTAGCTCACCCCCGTGAGAATCTCCTTTCTCCTTGCTCTGTGGGTTTGAACTGTAGACCCAGGTTCAGTCCCACCTTTGCTCCTCGTCTGCTGGGTGGCCTTGGCCTCTCTGGGCCTACGTCTGGGGCTGGGGACACGCGGAGCAGGGCTGGCCTCCCAACAGGAGCCGCCAGCACTGACACCCTTGGCCCTGGGCAGCTGTTCGACCGGCACCTGTGCGTGCGCCAGCTGCGGTACTCGGGGATGATGGAGACCATTCGCATCCGCCGCGCCGGCTACCCCATCCGCTACAGCTTCGTGGAGTTCGTGGAGCGGTACCGCGTGCTGCTGCCCGGCGTGAAGCCGGCCTACAAGCAGGTACAGAGCCGGGCACAGGTGGCAGGAGGACAGGCCCCACTCTGGGCTGGGCCTGGGCCATTTCTCCCCAAGACAGTGTGCTGGGCGGGCGTCAGCTGGCACCTGAGGTACAGCTGGGAAAGCTGGGGTCAGGTCGGGGAGTGCAGACAGCAAGGCTTCGATGGCCATGCTTGGCGGGCGTGGACTTCACAGGTGGGTGTAATGGATGAGACCAGGGATAAACCAAGTGGGCCACAGGGTGGTGGTGTTTTTTAAATTTGTTTTTTATTCATTTTTTTAGAGAGAGAAAGGGAGAGGGAGGGAGGGATAGAAATACCAATGATGAGACAATCATTGATCGACTGCCTCCTGCACGCCCTACATTCCCCGGCGTGTGCCCTGACAGGGAATCGAACCGGCGACGTCTTGGTTCATGGGTGACCGCTCAGCCACTGAGCCACTCCAGCCAGGCTGATGTGGGAGAGGGTCCTGCAGCCGCCTGCTGAGCTAGGGAGAAACGTGAGGGTCAGAGGAGGCAGGGCCTGCTGGGGTCACACAGTGAGGTGGGGCAGAGCCGGAGCCAGAGCCTGCCTCCCAGCCCTGGGAGCAGCACAGAGGGGGCCTTTCCCGCTGTCCATGCCCTGGTGCGCCCCTGCCCCCAGGACGATCTTCGGGGGACCTGCCAGCGCATGGCGGAGGCTGTGCTGGGCACGCACGATGACTGGCAGATTGGCAAAACCAAGATCTTTCTGAAGGTGAGAAAGGCTCCAAGCCGGCTGCCTTGGGGGCTGTGGACTCCTGTCCTGGTGGGGACTGGCACCTGGGGCCTCTTTGGAGAAGCTGGCATCAGATGGGCTCAGGGCTGGGCCTGTGCCTCCTCCCATCCTGCTATCTGTGATCGGACGAGTGGGGAGTGGGCGGGAAATGAGGTCTTCTTGGGAAGGGAGGGCAACTGGTATTGAGCCCAGCTGTGACCTGGGGTTGAGGTCAGAGCACTGACCCTGGGTGAGAAAATGGAAGACCAAAGTGGGCTCATGGGTTCAATGCTGACCCAGCGGCTGTCTTCCCTGGGACTGTGGGCAGGCCACTGGCCCTTGCGAGCCTCATTTCCCCATAAAACAGGACATGCCTGGGGCGGGGAGAGGGCGGTCCTTGCCTGTGGTTGCCTGCAGGGCCGGGCTCACCCCAGGCTCTGTTGAATGCCACTCCCTCACTCTCTAGTGTCCCTCGCTCCTACCCTCCCTGAGCACAAACCTGGAGCTCTCTGGCTCCCACCGCAGCCTGAGCAGGCCACCAGAGCCTGGCCATTGGGGAAGGGACAGGGCTGGGAGCAGGAAGCTAGGTTGTGGAGCAGAGCTTGCTGGGTGCTGGGTGCTGGGGGTGGGGGGGCGGCTGCCACAGGGACAGTGTGAGCTCCCAGCACGCAGGCTTCCTCATTTCCATTTCCGTTGCGTCTGCTTTCTGTCCGGGTGACAGGGCAGGGCTCCTTCCTCTGGTGCGGGAGGGGCCTGGGCTGTGCAGGACATCTGGGTGGAGAGGAGGAAAGGGCCAGCTCGGAGCTAGAGGGAGCCCCAGCTCCAGTGTCCTTCCTTCCTGGCTGGGGGGCCGTGGCCAGCCCCTTCATCTCCCGAGCCTCCATTTCCGCGTTGGAAAATGTGTGCACCCTGCCCTCTGGTTAGACAAAATCTCATCATTCAGTCAATGCCTGCCCTGCCCTGCGTCCCACAACTGCCAGACTCCGTCTGGTGGGGCTTTTCGTCCGTGATCTTTTTTAGTCGTCACAGCAGCTGGTGAGGTAGGATCATCATGCCCATTTCAGAGGCTCAGAGAGGAGAAGTGAGATGCCCGAGGTCAGGCTCTGGGCTCCCTCCCAGCCAGGGTTGGTCTGATGCCCGGCCGTGTGGGTAAGGGAGGGAGGGCACGCAGCACGGTGGTGCCGAGCGCCAGGCTGCTCTGAGGACCTGAGTCACTGTCCCCAGCCTCACCTCTCTGGCTCTTCAGAAACCAGTAGTGGTTTCCAGTCTCAGAGTCCACTTCTCATTCATTGATTCATTCATTCAGAAAGGCATGGCTGTGCAGCTCCTCTGTGCTGAGCTCTCAAGAGATCCAGGCCACAAGAGGTGTGATCTGTGATTATCTGGTGGACGTGGCTCCCCCACAGAGACCCCGCACAGGCCCTGTCTGCCCGGCTCCCTGAGGACCCACTCCAGCACCTAGCACGGTGCCGGCAGTGGAGACGTTCATTTTAAAGGCATTGAATGAATGATGAGATTTTGTCTAACCAGAGTGAAGGCTGGGGGTGTGGGGTGAGGAGGGGTCAGGCCTAGAGAGCTTGTCAGGGCCTGGATCATGGGGGGCCTGGGGGCCAGGGGAGGCCAGGCTTGTCCCTGAGAGTCATGGGCATCACTGTAAGGTCCCCTGACAGTTGTTTTAGGGGGACTCCTGCTTAGGGAGGGCCAAGGGGAGCCACAGAGGCCAGGAGACTGGTGAGGAGACTGCTGCCAGGATCCTAGAGGGTGGCTTGGCCCAGGACAGAGGCGGATAGGACAGAGACATCTGGGAAAGCACGGCTTGGGCCACAGGGATGAAGCCGCTGTGTGTGCCCCTTGCACCCTCTGACTCCACCCAGTCAAATTAGGCTCCTCCTGCTCCATGTGTCCCACCCAGAGCTCTGCCCTCTCTGTCCTGTGGCTGTGAGAGGCGCCCCACCAAGCAGAGCAGGGCTGGGAGCCTGTCCCAGGCCTGGAATCCAAGAGAAGGAAGAGAGAGGCTTCCCTTGGATTCATGGGGGGCCGCTGCTCAGGAGCTCTGCCCCCCAGGACCACCATGACATGCTGCTGGAGGTGGAGCGGGACAAGGCCATCACCGACAGAGTCATCCTCCTCCAGAAGGTCATCCGGGGATTCAAAGACAGGTACGTGCCGGGACCAGCTCCTCCCCATGAGAGCGCCCCCCCCCGCCCCCACACACCCTTTGCTCACCTCTTTTTCTCTAACTGGAGCACTAAAAATAAGCATGCACACCCATGTGCACACATATAAATGAGTACACACATGCATCGCACATGGGTGAACACACAGACACATGATTTGCACAGGCACACACATGTGGATTCAGAGGGCACACCCATTCATTTGGACACTCTGTGGTCTCAAATGCCTGATGAAATTTCTCAAAGAGGAAATTTGAGATTTTATAAATTACAAATTTTATACATGACAAAGTGTGTTCCTTATTCCAAATACGGGACACGAATAGCTGTGACAATTCACAAATCAGCAGGACTGACTCCGGAGTGCGATTCAGGCTTCACAAAAATCCCACAGCCTGCCCCTTTTGCAGTTCATCTGGCCACTCCCTCCTCTCCATCCATCCACCCACCCACCCACCTGTCTGTTCATCCTTATGTCTGCCCACCCATCTCTCTGTGTCCTTCCTCAGTTGCTCACTTGCTCATGTGTGTCTCTAGGCATTGGCATGCTGGCTCACTCAGACATACATGGCCATATTAGTTTTTCACTCCTCATTTATTTATTTCTACCTTCAGCAGACACCTGCTGTGTGATGTGTGGTCTCTCTGTCCTCCATCAGGTCACAGGTGACTGTCATCCTGGAGAAGCCATGGAGTGTGCAGGGGAATAGCATTGGGCTCACTCAGACAAGGTGGACTCTAGTCCAGCCTCATTGAGTATCAGTTTTCTCATCTATAAAGTGGGGACATTTGATAGTAGTGAGTGATGTTCACATATGTTCAAATATTCTAATCTTTAATATTATTTACTTACTATTCATACACTTATTTGTTTATTCAGTAAACACATTTGGAAAATCTCCTTATTGGGCTCATGTGACAAGCCTGTGAGCAGGCAGGGCAGGTATCATTCTACCCACTTCACAGATGAGGAAGTTGAGGCAGAGGTGATACCCTGTTGCCCCAGGTCAGTGGTCAGCAAACTGAGGCTCTGTTGACTAATGAGTTTGCCAACCACTGGGATAGGCGCTTAATCACAAGGAACAGGAACAGCCTGTAATTATTGGAACTGAGAGTCAAGGTCGGTGGTCGGCAAACTCATTAGTCAACAGAGCTGCAGTTTGTGACCGACCGCTGCCCCAGGTCATTTATCCAGGAGACACAGAGCTGGGACTAGCCCTGCTGTCTTGATTCCAAGGCGCCGGGGGGGGGGGCGGGCCCCCCCCATACCCTGCTCCCTGCTGCCTCTGGGCTCTGAGTCTCTGCTTTGAGGCTCTCCTGCTGTTTTAGGTCCAACTTCCTGAAGCTGAAGAACGCTGCCACCCTGATCCAGAGGCACTGGCGGGGCCACAACTGCAGGAGGAACTATGGGCTGGTGAGCCTCCCCCGGGGGGCTGCTCCGGCCTTGGAACCTGCCCAGCTGCAGGATGAACCTGTGCCCCAGACACGTGGCCTCCTGCCCCTGTCCTAGCCTGCCCCTACCATTCCTCTAGCTCAAAGCCAAGTCTGGCTCTGGTGCCTTTCCCCATCTGGTCAGCAACGTTCAGGCTTTTCTTCTGGAATGTTTCAATGAGAGTGAGCACTAGGGCATTAGAGACCTCTGAGGGGGCCCGAGCAGGTGTGTCCCACTGACCTCAGGGAGCAACTGCGCTGCAGCCTGAGGGTGGGCTGGGGGCAGACAGGAAGGAGAGCAGCTTCCTGGTCTGAGGATGGGGAGTCAAGGGCGCCGCTGGGAAACTCCCGCCTGAGCGGAGGCAGAGCCTCTGGGAGCCCTCGTCCAGGGAGGTCAGGGTGTTGCTTGGGGGCACGCAGTGGGCAAGGGGCCAGGGCAGGCCACCCCGGGATCAGAGCTCTGAGCCGGCTGTCCTTGCAGATGCGGCTGGGCTTCCTGCGGCTGCAGGCCCTGCACCGCTCCCGGAAGCTGCACCAGCAGTACCGCCTGGCCCGCCGGCGCATCATCCAGTTCCAGGCCCGCTGCCGGGCCTACCTGGTGCGCAAGGCCTTCCGCCACCGCCTCTGGGCCGTGCTCACCGTGCAGGCCTACGCCCGGGGCATGATCGCCCGCCGGCTGCACCGGCGCCTCCGGGCCGAGGTGAGCAGTCCCGCCTGTGAGGGGCCCTGCTCCACCGCCTGGGGACACATCCCCCCACGTGTTGGCTGAGACCTAGGGCTTGGTCCCCCCTGAGGAATGACAACACTGGGACCACACCCTTCGTGTTCGTTCTCCCAGCCAACGAGAGGTCTTTGGGAGGTGTTGGTGAACCTGGTTTGGTTTGGGGATCAAGGGTGTCTAACCTACTCCCCAGTCCCCCAGTCGTGTGACCTGGGGAATTTCTCAGATGCCTCAGTGTCCCCAAACGATTTGGCAAAGTCGCTCCCAGGCCCAGAGCTTGGTCAGGTGAGGTGGGCCAGTAACACGGGGCTCCTGGCCACCCGCTCCCCTCCCCTCAGTACCGGCGGCGCCTGGAGGCTGAGAAGATGCGGCTGGCGGAGGAGGAGAAGCTGCGGAAGGAGATGAGCGCCAAGAAGGCCAAGGAGGAGGCCGAGCGCAAGCATCAGGTGAGCGGGGGCTGTCCCAGCGCTGGGATGTCCGTTCACGGGTCGCCAGCCTTCACCGGACACTGGCAGTCCGGCTCTGTCCTTGACTCCCTTCTTCATGTGTGCTCTGGGGGCGCCCTGGCCCAGGACAGAGGTGGGAGGCTGTGGCTCCGGAGGGTTTGTGCCCTCAGGAGCACCTTTTCCAGCTGGGAGACAAGCCTCCGTAAAAGCCCAAGCCGGGGCCACAGCACCCAGCATGGGCCACAGCCACATGTGTGACTGAGCTTTCAAAATGACACAGCACCCTGAGCATGAAATACTCAGGGGTTTTGGAGGCACTGAGGGAAAGGGAGCTATAAACGATCTCGGTACTGTTTTTAAAATATGAATTGCATGTTGGGATGGTATTTTGGAAAGATTGGGTTGAATAAAATGTATGATTAAAATTGATTTCACGTATTTTCTGAGACCGTTTTAAGTGTAGCCACTCCATGCATGGCTCCCACGATCTTCCTGTGGGACAGCGCTGGTCCACAGCCGTGAGCCACCGCGATGGGGTTTTGGGTGGTGCGGTCCCCTGCAGCTGGGGAGGCCTGAGCAGGCTTCCTGGGGAGGTGTTCCAGCTGAGCCCCGGAGGCAGGTGGCCTTACTGTCTGGGCATCTAGCTGCACAGGCTCGGAGGGCTGAGTGGAGCGAGGCCCGGGGTGAGGCAGCCTGAGGCCGGTCCCTCCCAGTGGTCAGGAGGCCCAGGGGGAGACGGACTGTGGCCTGGGTGCTGCAGGGGCCCTGGGGCTCCCAGGGAGGGCTTGTTCTCTGAAGCTGTCTCCTCTGCATCACCCCCTCCCCCCAGGAGCGCCTGGCCCAGCTGGCCCGCGAGGACGCGGAGCGGGAGCTGAAGGAGAAGGAGGAGGCCCGGCGGAAGAAGGAGCTCCTGGAGCAGATGGAGAGGGCCCGCCACGAGCCCGTCAACCACTCGGACATGGTGGACAAGATGTTTGGCTTCCTGGGGACTTCGGGCGGCCTGCCAGGCCAGGAGGGCCAGGCCCCCAGTGGCTTTGAGGTACGAGGCTGGGAACAGGGACTGGCGACAGGCCTCGTGGGGTGACTGTGCCCCTCATTGAAGACCACCTGGTCCCCTCGGAGCAGAGGGCAGCAGCGATGGCCGCCAGCCTGCCCCGTCAGCTCGGTCACTGTCCCTCTCCAGGGCCACTCACAAGCCCGTATTCATTTGTGCATTGAGGTCTCCCCGTGCGCCAGGTTCTAAGTCGTGAAGAGGACGGCACAGTGCACCCCACAGGGCTGGGGGGCTGCAGTCAGCTGAGTCTGCCCCCACAGCAGGGACCCTCTCTTCTCCCAGGACCTGGAGCGCGGCCGGAGGGAGATGGTGGAGGAGGACCTGGACGCGGCCCTGCCCCTGCCCGACGAGGACGAGGAGGACCTCTCTGAGTACAAGTTCGCCAAGTTCTCTGCCACCTACTTCCAGGGCACGACCACGCACACCTACACCCGGCGGCCACTCAAGCAGCCGCTGCTGTACCACGATGATGAGGGTGACCAGCTGGTGAGGGCTGGCCCTGGGGGTGCCGAGAGCAGGTCCCTCCTGGTGGGCGGGCCCCAGGGCTGACTTTACCCGCCACTGCCAGCCTGGGGTCAGGCCTCCTGGGCAAGATGCTAGGGACATAGAATGCCCTCAGCACAGTGGCCTCCTGTGGGCTTCTCCCACCCGCCCCACCCCGCCCCCCCGGGGACGCTGGCGGCTGAGCGATATCCTGCCCGGGCTCTCTGACTCCCGTGGCTCTCCCCCAGGCGGCCCTGGCTGTGTGGATCACCATCCTCCGGTTCATGGGGGACCTCCCCGAGCCCAAGTATCACACGGCCATGAGCGACGGCAGCGAGAAGATCCCCGTGATGACCAAGATTTACGAGACCCTCGGCAAGAAGACGTACAAGAGGGAGCTGCAGGCGCTGCAGGGCGAGGGCGAGGTGAGGCCCCGGGCCCGCCAGGCGATGGCCCTCCCGCCCGTGGCAGGGCTGTCCGTCTCCCTCAGCCTCAGGGTCCTCAGCAGAGGAGGGTCCTGAAATTTGCCTCCCCTCCCCTCCCAGACCCCTGCTCCCCTCTGTCTACCCCTGGGAACAAGTGTCTGAGTGTTTGGTAAACGGTCAGGCGTTGACCGCAAGTGAGTGAAGCCAGGTGGTGGAGCAGCGGCCTGCATAGTCAGGCCTAGTCCCATGGAAACCCACCGAGGGCCGCTGGGTGGGTCCCTACACATTCCCAGCCTCAGTTTCCTGTCTGGCGATAGAAGGGGCCATGTGGGGGTGAGGGTGGAGGTGTCAGCGTGGGGTTTGCCTCATAAGCATTAGTGTGTAACACTTCTCCAGCCACAGCCCCATGGACAGCTGCGCTGGTCATTACTTTGGCCCACTCGCTTGACCCTGACCCCTGACCTCTGACCCCCGTTGTCCTGCAGGCCCAGCTCCCCGAGGGGCAGAAGAAGAGCAGCATGAGGCACAAGCTGGTGCACCTGACCCTGAAGAAGAAGTCGAAGCTGACAGAGGAGGTTAGCACAGACCTTAGGGCCCTGCAGGGAGGGGAGCAGGAGTCGAAGCTGCCTGTCCTCAGGGCGCTGGGATGGCAGGCGACAGGACAGCGTAGGGGGTGATCGGGGAGACGGGAAGAGGGCAGTGAGGTCAGGCTGGGGCCAGGCCAGGGAGGGCTCCCCAGACGAGGGGTCCTGAAGGCTGGGGAGGGCGGGAGAGGCAGCTGGGGAGGGAGGACACGCCGCCATAGCGTTTGCTCTCAGGACCTCGCTGTGGGATGAGGGCCACGGGGCACCAATGCTGTTGATTCCTCTGAGCTCATGGGTTTAGTCACCTTGGCCTTTCCTGGAACCATCGCTGCCCTGTGCTCCAGGTTGTTCAGCTGGGAGGGCAGATGGACACAAACCCAGGCGTTCACAGCACGGGGCTGGCTCCCTCATACCCCTACCTCTGCACACACTGTACTTCTCCCTAAAATTCTCCCTTCCTCTTCTCTGCCTGGGGGTGACCTCCTCCAGGAAGCCTCGGAGGAGCTGGGCCTGCAGGTGGGCTTCCACGCTGCCTTTGCCTCCGTCCTTGTCCTGTTCCCCATCTGAGGCTCAAATCCAGCCTCACCGTCATGGAGCCCTAGATCCAAATCCCCCCTTTGCCCCTGGGTATCTGAGACGCCCACTCTGTGGGTCCCTGGGAGGGCCAGTGCAAGACAACAACTGTGGGTGCTCAGTAGCTGTGAGGACCCCCGCGCACCCCCTCCGTCTGGAGGACACCCTCTCACGGCTCACCTCTCTCTCACTCCTCACCTGGGCAGGGGGCAGGGGGCAGGGCTGGGGGCTGTGTGAGACCAGGGAGAAGAACCCAGGCTGGACGTGGCTCACACAGAGGGGCCAGAGCATTGGCGACAGGAAATGGTGACTGGGACTTGGCACTGGGAGATGCTCTGGGTGTCAGAGTGTGTGGAGCCCTGGAGAGAGAGGGGTCCTGCCAAGAGCTGAAGGAGCAGATCCATGTCCTGACTGGTAGGGCGTCAGGGAGGCTGCAGAGGAGCCTTAACCCCAGCAGTGGGTGCCAGCAGGCCAGTGCTCCCAGCATCTGTCTGGAGAGGGTGGGGTGGGGCAGGATAGGGGCATGACTGGTGGAGCCAGCTCTTTGGGCCACTCCCAGGATTCTGCTCTTGTTGGGGGAGGGGGTGGTGAGGGGAGTGAGGGGAGTGGGCAGACTCGGACAAGAGGCAGGTCCCTCCCTCCTCCTGGCCCAGGTCCAGCCTTGTCCCCTCCCTGTGGCCCAGGTGACCAAGAGGCTGCACGATGGGGAGTCGACCGTGCAGGGCAACAGCATGCTGGAGGACCGGCCCACCTCCAACCTGGAGAAGCTGCACTTCATCATTGGCAACGGCATCCTGCGTCCAGCGCTGCGGTCAGTGCCCGAGGGCAGGGGGGCAGGAAGGGGGGGCTGCTGGGGCAGCAGCGCTGGGTGTGGCCTGGGAAGGCTGCTGGTGTCTGAGCCTGGGGTTAGCCTGCTGCCTGCTGGTCACGTGGCCTTGGTAGAGTTAGTTCCTCTCTAAAGCCTCAGTTTCTTCCTCTGAAAAGGGGGGGGAGGGGGCAGGGTAAGAAGTGGACCTGCCTCAGAGGCTTGTGCGCAGATCAATCTCAGGAAGGTTGTACCGGGAGGCTCTCGGTAAGTGGTGGCTGTTGTTACCATGCCTGACAGGCATCTTCTACTTTCACTGCATCCCTGCCAGCTCAGGCCTGGCCGTGCCTCTGTCCCCGCTCAGGTCCCTGGGGGTTGCGGGAGGAACGGGATGATGGAGGTGTCCCCAAGAGCAATGAAGGAATCAACTCAGCTGGGTCAGTGGCGGGGAACTGGCCTTTTCTGAGAACCCACAGGACAGCTGGGCAGGAGGGCTGAGAGCTGAGAGGAGAGGGTGGGCTCCACTTCACCCAAAGGAAAACTGAGGTCCAGAGAGGGCAGAGACTGTCCCAGGAGTAGTGACTCCCAGACCTTCTGCCTTCCCTCCAGGCCTCCTCTCCAGGCCAACACCACCTCGAAGGGATGGTCACAGGAGCCAGGGCCACCCGCCTCCAGGGAAAAGGGGCGAGAATTTGTGGCCCAGTTGTCTCAGGAATAGACCTACCATGATTACTTCTAGAGAACAAGAGGCGGAAGGCTGGGGTATTGACTCCCCGCAGGACCCCAGCTGGCCCAGGTGTCCCGTAGATCCATAAAGTGATGGGGGTCAGGGACTCCCCGCTGCAGGGGATGACGTTCTCGTTGGTTCCTGACCAGATGGAAAAGATAAGGGTGTTTCTAGAACTAACCTGGATTTATCTGAAGGCCTGCTCTTTGTTCTGAGACTTCAGCTCTCCTGCTTTTTGAATATGAAAATTACCTTTGTTCTATGAAATAATTGTGATCTAATTAATGGGCAGGTTGTGTGTGTGGGTGTGTTTTTAAATGGTCTTATTTGTCATGATGAAGAGTTAGCAACCTCCAGAATTTATTTTGAAGTTGCGCTGGTTTGTTAACTCTCAAAATTGGGAGCCACTGAATTAGAGATTCCCCCCTTTCTACCTACGCCTGCCTTTCTGAGAGGGAAGAGAGCCGTGAGTGCCCCCTGGTGGTCACACCATCATCGCGGGCCTGCTCCTGGCCCAGAGCAGGCAGGCAGTGTCTTCACTGCGGCGAGCATTGAGTGACAGGTGATGGTGACTGAGGGTTTTTGTGCCAGGTGCCTGCTAAGCCTCGGCTCATTTCCCTGCACAGCAATCCTGTAAGGAAGGCACTATCGTTTCCCTTTAAAGTGAGACCAAAAACCTATCTTCATTGCTTTAATCTGATTACAAAAGCAATGCATGACCACTTAAATATGCTAACATTACAGAGATATTTCAAGAGAAGGTCCAAGTTACTCATTCTGCCGGGCAGAGCAAGTCCCCAGATGTTTTTGCTGTTTCTGTCCTGCCAGTTGCCATTAGTAGAAATTGTACCTGCTCTCATGACCGTGGGCTGGGCTCAGAAAGGTGAACTCTCCTGCCTGGGCCACCCAGCTGGTGAGGGACGAGGCTGGGGTGAGGCCTGGGCACCTCATCAGCGTGGTCATCAGTGGCTGTGGCCGCTGTGCCCCAGGGCAGGGTATGCGCCCCCTCAGGATCACGGGGCCCCGCTCGTGGGTCTAATTGGAGTTAGGAAGGGCTCCGTGCCTGGTGAGCCAGGCTCCGAAGCAGACCCTTTTCCCCAGGGTCCGGCCCAGCAGTCCTTACCTGGTTCCACTCCGCCTCTCCTTGGATAGTCTTGGTTAAGTAGCAGAGGAAGGCCTGGGTATCCTACCCGCTGTGGGTGGGACGTGCCCTCTGAGCCATCTCCCTTCCTGCCTCCCGCCTGCCAGGGATGAGATCTACTGCCAGATCAGCAAGCAGCTCACCCACAACCCCTCCAAGAGCAGCTACGCCCGGGGCTGGATCCTCATGTCTCTGTGTGTGGGCTGCTTCGCCCCCTCTGAGAAGTTCGTGAAGGTAGGGGGCGGGGGTGCCTGGCCTCCCAGGCGGGAAGGGGAGCTGGGAGAGAGCAGGGGAAGGGGTGCTGAGGGGCTTGGGGGTGAGGCCCCGCCTGCGTCATCTCACCCGGGCCTCACAGCTGCCAGGGGCCCCTCTTCCTGTGCCCTCCTCCCAGGCACCCAGAGCTTCACGCCGCCCTCCCCTCACCGTTTATGTAGGAGGAGGCCGAGTCTGACCGCACCTCCTGGCCCCTCTCCAAACTGTGCTGGAGCAGGCACCTTAGTCCCTCTCAGGCCTCTTTCTTGCCTGCTCCTTGGTGCCAGGCCCTGGGTGCTGGGGACACAGGCAGAACTGGGAACAGCCTGGCGGCCAGTGCATGAACAGGGAAGCAGTCCTCAGGGAGGGAGCCCTGGAGGAGGAGGAGCAGTTATTAGGTGAAGAGGGGTACAGTGTGTGGGGGAGACAAGAGGCAGGGCTGAGACTTGACGGGTCTGGACGGTGGTGGCCCTGTTGCCAACACGAGGAGTGTGTACTCATTCTGAGGCAGGGGGAACCGTGGAAGGCCCGGAGGGCTGGGGCAGACGGGCGTGGACAGCAGGTCCTGAGTGTGGGTGGAGGGAGTGGAGCAACAGACCCAGCGAGACTGCTCCGATAGCCCAGGCGGAGCCAGACGGGCCCTCAGCCGGTCCTCTGTCTGCAGTTCCTGCGGAATTTCATCCACGGGGGGCCGCCGGGCTACGCCCCGTACTGTGAGGAGCGGCTCCGGAGGACCTTCGTCAACGGGACCCGGACACAGCCGCCCAGCTGGCTGGAGCTGCAGGTGCACCCGCCCCGCCAGGAGTGCGCGTGTGCACGTGTGTGTGTGTGTGTGTGGGGGGCTCTCCGGTGTGTGTGTGTCCAGTGTGTGTGTCTGGTGTGTGTGTGTATGTGTGTGTGTATATGTATCTCTGGTGTGCGTGCGTGTGTGTGTGTGTGTGTGTGTATCTCTGGTGTGTGTGTGTGTGTGTGTGTCTGTGTGTCTGTGTGTCTGGTTTGTGTGTGTGTGTGTCTGGTGTGTGTGTGTGTGTATGTCTGTGTATATGTGTGTGTGTGTATATGTCTCTGATGTGTGTGTGTGTGTGTGTGTGTGTGTGTGTCCGGTGCCAGAAAAGCCCCTGCTTTAGGTTTCTGGGTTCTTCACCCTTAGGTTCTGGAATCCCAGGCCTTTTGGAACAGAACCCCTGGCGGATGATCTGTTCACATCCATTCGTTTTATGGTCCAAGTGCTTTAGGCAGGGCCTCCCAAGGTGCTTCACTGGCCATGACAATACTCATTTCACAGGGCCCTGTGAGGGTTTGGGACACGAGGGCAGAAGCCCCTGGTGTGTGGCAATGCCTGACCTCCCAGCCCCGGGGACCTGGCTCAGGGACCCTAACATTCCCACCTAGTTGGGGAGCACAGCAGGGCTCCCTGGGCCCTGTGACCCGGGAGAGACGATGTCTTGGTGAGATGCTGGGATCTGGGGGAACTGTGGGGGGAACTCCAACCTCCTAGGCAGCAGGGAGCCAGGAGCCCAGAGGAGGGTCAGGTGGTCTGAAGTGGAAGGACTCCCACAAACCCTCTGTGGTCACTTTCAGGCCACCAAGTCCAAGAAGCCCATTATGCTGCCTGTGACGTTCATGGATGGGACCACCAAGACCCTGCTGACGGACTCGGCCACCACGGCCAAGGAGCTCTGCAACGCGCTGGCCGACAAGATCTCACTCAAGGACCGCTTCGGGTTCTCCCTCTACATTGCCCTGTTTGATAAGGTATGGCCTGCACTGCCCTGAGCTGCCCACAGGTCCCCGGCTCAGTGCTGCCACCTGCTGGCCACCTTGCACATATTTCCAGGGCCTTGGTTTTCTCTGTTAGCTGGTGGTAACTCTAGCTTCCGGCGATTCTTTAGGATTGTGGAGCCCTCTTAAGCCCCTAAAGAAAACAGTGTTGAAACCCAGAACTCATTTCAGTCGTATGTAGCAAGTCCCCCGCTGGAGAATGCAGCCACATGGCTCTCCAAGATTCATTTCTCACCTACAAATGCAGATGTAACGCCTCATCAGGTTGCTGTGGTCATTTCCTTTCCCTCTTAGAGGCCACCCATCCACATCTAGGCCAGGAGCCTTCTCTGTGGCGCTGGGCCTGGGGGTGGCTGGTTGTACCTGCACACCCAGCAACATCACACACAGCAGAGGTGCCCCACCCTGCAGGAATGGGGCAGAACCACGTGTCCGACACAATTTATCTGGATTTTCCTGGCGTACAGACAGATACTCTTGTGTTTTCAGTGGCCATTTGTGTATCCAAGTGTCACAAAAGGCTTACTCTAGGAAATGGGAACTCTGTGGCTGGGCCGGCTCAGAGCCCATGTCTGGGGTGCAGGGACCCGTGCTGGCCTGCCTCCAGGGTGACCTGGGCACCTCCCTGCCTCTCTCTGAGCCTGGGTTTGGCACCTCCCTGCCTCTCTCTGAGCCTGGGTTTGGCACCCAAGAGCAGCTGGCACAGTCGATGGCTCTTTCTAGTCCTTCCTGCTTGCTCCCCTCGCCCCTGGGTGACCTCCAGCCCTCTGCCCACAGGTGTCCTCCCTGGGCAGTGGCAGTGACCACGTCATGGATGCCATCTCCCAGTGCGAGCAGTATGCCAAGGAGCAGGGTGCCCAGGAGCGCAACGCCCCGTGGCGGCTCTTCTTCCGTAAAGAGGTCTTCACGCCCTGGCACAACCCCGCAGAGGACAACGTGGCCACCAATCTCATCTACCAGCAGGTGGTGCGAGGGGTCAAGTTCGGGGAGTACAGGTGTGAGAAGGTGAGCATCCCGGCTGAGCTTGCTTGGCTCTCAGCCGCCTGTTTTCTGCATCCGAATTCGGGCTGCGGGTTACCGGCTGGGACCCGCCACTAGCTAATGCGGAGGTCAGCCTGATGGAGGGCGGGCCTGCTCCTCACTCCTCCTGGAGTTAACGCTGCCTGCAGGAGCCAGGGCTTTGGAGCACAGTCCGGATTCTGCCAGTGGGAGTTACTGCACGGCTGTGGTGACTGCCTCACACTTGCTGCACCAAGTTTGTCCAGGAAACTCCGCTCTCTGGAGGATCGAGAGATCCACTCATGAGAACAGAGTGTGCACACATGCAAACTCCCGCCTCCTCCTGCGGACAGGGGTGGCGTAGTAGTTTTGTGTTTGATGATGGTGATGATGGCTCCCATGGCACCTGAGATTCCGGTGGTACTTGTGATGGAGGATGGAGATGATGGAAATGAAGGGGATGGGTGGTGGTGGTGGCGAGGGTAGTAGTAGTGCTGGTGTAGGTGTAGGTGTGAGAAGAGTGATGATAATGATGATGGTGTTGTTGATATTGTGGTGGTGGGTTGATATTCGGGCAGAATGTATCAGTCCAGCCATGTCCATTGCTAAAATCCTGAAATACTTTGAACTAGTTGGAAAATATCCACTGCCTTTGAAGCACCCAAGAGCCTTTTTTTTTTTTTGGTTTAAATAAATCTTTATTTTTCAGTTTATTACGGATGTTCCTCTCCCCCCTCCATAGCTCCCCTCCACCTGATTCCCCACCTCCCACCCCATGCCCTTACCCCCCCCCCCACTGCCCACTGTCCTCATCCATAGGTGTAAGATATTTGTCTAATCTCTTTCTGCACCCCTCACACCCCTTTTCCTCCTGAGAATTGTCAGTACACTCCCTTTCTATGCCCCTGATTCTATTATATTCACCAGTTTATTCTGTTCATCAGATTTTTTATTCACTTGATTTTTAGATTCACTTATTGATAGTATGGATTTGTTATCACTTTGTTGTTCATTATATTTATCTTTACCTTTTTCTTCTTCCTCCTCTTCTTAAAGAATACCCTTTATCATTTCATATAATCCTGGTTTAGTGGTGATGAACTTCTTTAGCTTTTTCTTGTCTGTGAAGCTCTATATCTGACCTTCAATTCTGAATGATAGCTTTGTTGGGTATAGTAATCTTGGTTGTATGTTCTTGCTATTCATCACTTTAAGTATTTCCTGCCCCTCCCATCTGGCCTGCATAGTTTCTGTTGAGAAATCAGCTGACAGTCGTATGGGTACTCCCTTGTAGGTAATTAACTGTTTTTCTCTTGCTGCTTTCAAGATTCTCTCTTTGTCTTTTGCCTTTGGCATTTTAATTATGATGTGTCTTGGTGTGGTCCTGTTTGGATTCCTTTTGTTTGGGGTTCTCTGGGCTTCCTGGACTTGTAAGTCCATTTCTTTTACCAGGTGGGGGAAGTTTTCTGTCATTATTTCTTCAAATATGTTTTCAGTATCTTGCTCTCTCTCTTCTTCTGGCATCCCCACAATTCTGATGTTGATATGCTTGAAGTTGTCCCAGAGGCTCCTTACACTGTCTTCACATTTTTGGACTCTTTTTCTTTTTCTTTTTCTGGTTGGGTATTTCTTGCTTCCTCATATTTCAAATCTTTGGCTTGATTCTTAGGGTCCTCTAGTCTGCTGTTGGATTTCTGTATATTATTCTCTATTTCAGACAGTGCATGCTTAATTTCTGACTGGTCCTTTTCCATTTTTTTTTTGAATTCTCATTAAGGCCCTTGAAGGTGTCACTAAGTTTCTTGGCAGTTTGTAGAAGATTCTTAAGTAACCTTATAAATGTGGTTTTGAACTCTATGTCCAGTAGTTTGTTTTCCTCCATTTCTTTCATTCATGATGTGTTTTTTTGTCTCCATATTTTGGCTGCTTCCCTGTGTTGATGGAGTGGCTTTGTGTGCTAGTTGTCCTTTATGGCCCAGAAGCTCTGCCTCCCCAATCACCTGAGGTAGACACACTTGGTGCGCCTCTTCGTGGGCTGGGTACATAGTCTTGTTGTAGTTAAGCCTTGATTGCTATTGGTACACTGGGAGGAATTGACCTCCAGGCCAACTGACTGTGAAGATTAACTATGTCTATTAATGGAAGGACTGCTGTGCTGCAGACACCCCCATGGGGCAGGACTTGCTTCAGTGGGGCTTTGATGCTCACAGAGTCTGCCCCTTGAGTGTGTCACTTATGTATGTGAGGAGTCGAAATCTGGTGTCGTCTCACACTGACCTCTAGGTACACTGGTTCCTGGATCCCCAAGGAGGTACAAGTCAGCTACTGTCTGAGGCTACCCAGCAGGAGCTACAGGGAGAGCTGCATATTTCTCCTCTTTGCTTGGAGTTTGGAAGTTTTGGAGTTGTCTGACCCAGTTGCAATTTGTTAGGTTAAGCTGTGAGAGGGCAGGCCATTCATATGCAAAAGCTGCTGCATGCAGCTAGGTGGGTTTGTAAATTGGGCAGGGTGGGGTCTCAGGGAATCACTAAGCTAGGGTGTGGCAAACAGCAATGGCTGCCAGTCAGCCGTCTTTGCCGCATTCTGTGCAGTGTCCTATGTCCCATGCCCCAGCATAGTAAACAATGTTTCCTGTGTGCACCTCTGCGAGAAGGCACCCTCTCTTTCCGACCCGATGGCCCACAATCCAGTTTCTCCTTGTATGAGTCTGGGTCCCCAGAATCTTACCAGAAACTGGAGTTCAGAGAGTCCGGAACTTGTAACTCCCTCCCAATTGAAAAAAAACAGTGCATGCCAGCCTGATTCGAGCGTGTCTCTGTACCTCTGCCCTTCTGAGCCTCTGCACGTCCTACCGGGTCTCAATGCACTTTTTTCTTTCCTTCTTGTTGTAGAACTTCCACTCCACCAACTTTCCCATGGTTCTGGGGAATAATCGTTTTGTCTTTTAGTTGTAGTTTTGGTGTGATTATGAGAGGCAGCACATACAGGTGTATAACTTATGCCACCATCTTGGTTCTCCCCAAGAACCTTTCTTTACTGCTTCCGCTGCCAGAACCTGGGGAACCCCAGGCAGGCATCACAGGGGCTGCCGAGCACCAACCACGGGCAGAGAAGGGAAAACTGCCCAGAGCCCAGCTGGCCCTCTGCGCCTCCACACTATAGCCTATGGGCTGTTCAATGCTCTGACTGTCCCAGGGGTGTGGTGACGGTGACGGGGTTAGTAACGGTGATGTATGCCCTCCATTCCCTCAGTCTCCTACGGTACCCAGGTCCTTCAGGGCAGTCCCGTCTGCATGCTGTTTGCCAGCCCCAGTGGTTATCTTACTGGGTTGAGGATGTAGTGGCTGACCCATGACCAGTGGGCTGGCTGGTCTCTCTGGGTCAGCTCGGTGCTGAGACGACCCAGGAGAGGTCCTGCCCTTTATGCCCAGTGGTCCTGCCTTTAAGAAGCTCATGGTTCCACCAACCAGACAAAAGCTCTGGGCGAATCGGTGAGAGCTCAGGGCGCAAAGGCCAGGGGCTGAGGGCCCAGGAGGCAGGGGCCTGGGCTTCGGTCATGGGCCAGGGTTTCCCGGAGGGTGCGTGCATGAGGTCTCCACACACAACCCCTTCTACCCCGACTCAGGAGGACGACCTGGCCGAGCTGGCCTCCCAGCAGTACTTTGTGGACTACGGCTCTGAGATGATTCTGGAGCGCCTCCTGAACCTCGTGCCCACCTACATTCCTGACCGCGAGATCACGCCCCTGAAGACGCTCGAGAAGTGGGCCCAGCTGGCCATTGCTGCTCACAAGAAGGTAGGAGGGCTGGAGGCTCTTGGAAGAGGGGGTCCTGATGACGGAGGCCAGGAGGTAGCACCTGGGGAATCGACACGTCCGTCCCCAGGCTGCAGGGCCTCCTTGCTCTCCAGCAGCCTGCTCCCTCCACCACGCACATAGGATCTCTCCTGTCTCTGTCATCGTTCTGGCCTGGGTTCCAGGGAGACGAGATGGCTCCTGTTCAGCTCTGTGGCCCCACGCGGGAAGGTGGTGGGGCTCCCAGCCCTGGCCTTGCACAGGCGCTCACTAGAGCACAGCTCGGTGGCACTGGTGCTGTTGGGAAGCTTCTAGGAAGGGCACCCTCCGTTCTGCCTGCAAGAGCTCTGGCCCACCTTTCTGCCGGGAGAACTTTAGGGATAGGCCCCCTCAGGCACCGTGCCTGAGTAGCTCCCTTTCAGGCGAAGGGGCTGCCCAAGTAGAGCGGGGTGGCCTGCTGGAGAGGGGGTGGGAAACCCTGGCTGCTGGAGGGGACCAGGCCTCCCCACCTCCAGGCCCTGGTTGTGTCTGAGCAGAATTACCTTTGCACACAGTCGCCAGAGGGCTTCATAGACCAGCGGTTTCTCAGCCCCTCAAACTTTCTACCCATCTCCCCCTGAAGCCCTCTGCACCCCCTCTACATCTAGGTGGGGCTCAGCCGGAGTCCCTCCCTCCCCTCCAGAAAAGACACGTGCTCCCCCTCCATCCTTCTGTCTCTATCCTTGGCCACTTCCTCTCCATCACCACTCACCCCCAGCAGCCGCTGGGCCCTTCCATGCCCTGCAAATGGAGTAAGAGGAGGCAGTAACGGGTGGCTGGGCGGATGGGATGGGTGAGGCCGAGAAGCATAGGAGGCACTGCAGCGCTGGGCCACTCCTGGCCGGGAGACAGGGGTGTTTGAGTTCCAGCCAGAGCACAGGCGATGTCTCTTTTCCCCGTCCTTGTCTGTCGCCCTCCAGGGGATTTATGCCCAGAGGCGAACTGATTCCCAGAAGGTCAAGGAGGATGTGGTCAATTACGCCCGCTTCAAGTGGCCCCTGCTCTTCTCCAGGTTTTACGAAGCCTACAAATTCTCAGGTACCCGCCGCCCTCCTGCCTCCACCCCCTCCTCTGCCCTCCCAGCGGCCCACGCCAGGGAGAGGCCTGAGCGGGGGCCAGTCAGCCAGGCTCCTGCCTGCGGGGCTGCTGGTCTCTCAGGTCAGTGCGCTGCGGGGGTCCCACCGCCCACAGTCCAGCTGGCTCTGTGGCACACAGTAGGTGCTCAGCGGCACAGTGGGTTGAACAACTGAATGGGTGTGGAGGTCATTAGGGCTCCTGCAGGGGAGGGAGGCCCAGAGCCAGGACTGGCTGACTCCAGGAGCTGAGAGTGGCTGTGACCAACACCTCTCAGGCTCTCAGCTCGGCTGTCATCTGGGGGGCACTGGCTCCGTGCCAGCCCCGGGCTTCCCAGAATCACCAGTTCTCAGCTGGAGGGAATCCTGGGGCTGGGTGAATCCAAGCCCTCCCCACACCCCACCTCAACGCAGGGTGGGGCTTGTCCGCAGGTGCAGGAAGACCCGTGAGCTGCACGGGCTCACACCCAGGGTTCTGGTCCCAGCACCTTCCCCCCACCACACACTGGGCTGGGCTTCCGGGGAGGCTGTGCTCTGAGACTCAGTTTCCATTTCTGTGAAGTGGAAATCAGTATACAGTGGTACCTCGAGATACGAGTTTAATTCGTTTCGTAACCTTGAGGCGTGGGAAACTATGAGACGCTTGAGTCGCGGTAAGCTGGTGCAGCCGGCCGATCCGAGCGATTACTCCTATCTCAAATGTTGCTCGTATTTCAAAGCAAAAATAGCTCGCTCGATGGCTCATATCTCAAAAATCTTGTATGTTAGGGCACTCGTATCTCGAGGTACCACTGTACTCCCTGCCCTGGTGGTTGTGAGGACTGGGCAGGGCTGGGCCCAGGAGACGGGGAGGCCTCCCTCTCAGAGCCTCGGTCTCTGCCCCAGGCCCCAGCCTTCCCAAAAATGACGTCATTGTGGCCGTCAACTGGACGGGCGTCTACTTCGTGGACGAGCAGGAGCAGGTGCTTCTGGAGCTGTCCTTCCCGGAGATCATGGCCGTGTCCAGCAGCAGGTCAGTCCCACCCCCGCACCCCTGTTTCTGCAGAGCAGGGAGTTGTCGAAGCTGCGCAAAGACCCAACAGGGTCCTGATTCAGCTCTGACTGAACTGAGGAGGGGCAGAGGGACACACACCCCGAGAGGTCTCCCCGCGTTCTCCTGCGGGTCACGGCCTTTGAGTGGAGTCTGCACCTCACAGAGGACCCTCCGAGGTGCCAGCCTTCAGGGCCTCCCGGGTCACGTGTAACGAGTAGTTGGTGTGTTACTGTGCAGACCCTGCAGGCCCTCCCTCCTAATGGGATGGAGAGGGAGGTCCCTTTAGTGGTGGTTCTGAGATGGGCGAGAGTGGCTAGGACAGTCTGGGGCAGTCCAGGGTGTATAGAAAGATCCTGGCCTGAGGTAGAGGGGCCTGGATGGGGCTCACCTCCACATCCTCATCCCTGAAATAAAGCTCGTAATACTGTCCTTCGATCACTGTGCTGAGAAGTGCAGGCAACTGTCAGGGGGAGAGCACGTTGTAAACTGAAAAGTGCGGTGCAAGTGGGAGCAAGGGCGGGTGGCTCCTGGGATGGACTGGTGTTCTCTGTGTCACTGAGGGCAGGGTGGGGCCTGGCTGGCTATGACCAGGCCCATGCCCAGCACACAGGATGCCGTGGTGACTGGACAGTCCTCCCCCTTTGAAGCTCCAGTCGAGAGGGGAGATGGCTATTGAACAGGTCATGTTGAGGCAGGACCAGTGCCATGAGGGCTGGGGGGTGTGGGGCAAGGAAGGCTTCCTGGAGGAGGGGGTACCTGGGCTGAGACTGAAGGGCGAGTAGGAATCAGACAACAAAAGGGACAGGGGCGGGGCCGCGTCTGACGCAGGCTGAGCTGTGTCTGACCCTGGCTGGGCGGCCTCTGACTGCGCTGGCCTTGGTCTCCTTCAGGGAGTGCCGCGTCTCGCTCTCGCTGGGCTGCTCTGAGCTGGGCTGTGCTGCGTGTCACCCGGGCTGGACAGGGCTGAGCCCGGCGGGGCCCTGTTCTCCGTGTTGGTCCTGCAGGGGAGCCAAACTGACCGCCCCCAGCTTCACGCTGGCCACCATCAAGGGGGACGAGTACACCTTCACCTCCAGCAACGCCGAGGACATCCGCGACCTCGTGGTCATCTTCCTGGAGGGGCTCCGGAAGAGGTCTAAGTACGTGGTGGCCCTGCAGGACAACCCCAACCCCGGTGAGTGGCTCTGGGCGGGGCAGCCGGGCACGGGGCTCGGGGCGTCAGGCAGGTCACCCTCCTTGGCCTGGGCCTGGGCCTGGCTGCCGCCCATCCTTCCCAGATTCCCCCTTGGCTCCGATGGAACCCAACAGCCGCACTCGGTGTCTGCCGTCTGCGCTCCGTGGGGACGCTTCCTCTCCCTCCCCACTTTCCTGGTCTGAATGCTCACCCCTGTCACCTCCTCCAGGGGGTTTAGGGGTCCCTCCTCCATGTCTCCAAACGCCCCATCTCCAGATGATGACAGCACCCCCTCACTGAGCATCCCCGGAGCCTCCTAGGCCCCAGGCAGAGCAGTGGAAAGACAGAGGGGCCAGGGGCCCTGGGCCCACCCTCGATGGGGGCAGGGCAGGGGCAGACTGTGCGGGGCCTGTGCCTGTGCAGTGACCAGGGAGCCAGCGGCTGAGGGAGCCCAGAGAGCAGCCCCAGGCAGCGTGGGGGCGGGGAGGAAAACGGGTGTGAGCGTCTGAGGCAGAGAGCAGACCAGAGCCAAGCACAGGGGCTGGAGAAGCACGTGTCTGGGAACCGCCGAGTTTGGTTTGGCTGGAATGAGGGAAGGAAAGGAAGGGGCACGGGGTGGAAGATGTCAGGCCTGGAGCCTGTCGGGGAGTGTGGGCGTTCTCCTAAGGGCCATGGGGAGCCGCAGGAGGCTTTGGAGCAGGAGGCTGACCCACTCTGATGGCCATGTCTGCCTGGGGCGGGGTGGCCGGTGAGCAGACACGACAGGGCCTCCATTCCTCAGCGTGAGGAGCAGCGTATCGGGCATCAACCCAAATGGAGATGTCTTAACCCAGAGTCTCTCTCTGCCCCTGTGGCCCCTCGCCACGGCCCCCAGCGGGCGAGGAGTCGGGCTTCCTCAGCTTCGCGAAGGGAGACCTCATTATCCTGGACCACGACACCGGAGAGCAGGTCATGAACTCCGGCTGGGCCAACGGCATCAACGAGCGGACCAAGCAGCGCGGCGACTTCCCCACCGACTGCGTGTATGTCATGCCCACGGTCACCATGCCGCTGCGGGAGATCGTGGTATGTGGACGAGGCTGGAAGGGTTCCACGGCGGAGGGAGGGATTGCCATAGACACATGGCCTGCAGCTTCCGTGAAGATGGCCTGGGGTCTCCCGGGGCCACAGACTTCACACTGGGGCTGCTGTCACCCCTGGAGGAGGGCCTGAAAGTGCCCAGTGAGGAAGAGCCAGGGCAGAGCGGAGGGGAGAGGAGGAGAGGGCAGGATGCCACCTGGCTCTGAGCGGAGGCCGTGAGGGCAGAGCTGGGGAGGGGGCCCTGGCTCTTCGGACTCCCCTTGAGCGCAGCTCTGAGAACTCAGAGCTCAGCTTCTCCAAGCAGCTCCCTGGGCAGGGGCGGGGAGAGGGGCCTGGCAGGACCCTGTGCAGCCTTTCTGATGGACCGACCTGGTCAGACCCAGGGCACCGAGGGAAGGGCACTGAGCCCAGCAGCATGGAGGCAGCAGCTGCTTCAGAGATGCAAGCAGCAAAGGGGCCCCCAGGCTCAGAACGGGCACAGGGCCCCCGAGTGGCAGTGTCCCTGCCCCCGGGAGAAGGCTCAGAAGCCCCAGGTAGAGAGCTGACCTCAGCCCCTCCCCTCGGTCTCTAGGCCCTGGTCACCATGACCCCTGACCAGAGGCAGGACGTGATCCGGCTCCTGCAGCTGCGAGCACCGGAGCCTGAGGTGCGCGCCAAGCCCTACACACTGGAGGAGTTCTCCTACGACTACTTCAGGTGATGGGGCCGGGGGAGGGGCTGGGGCAGGGGCAGGGGCAGGGACAGGGGAGAGGGGGGAAGGGACTCGGGGCATGGGGCAGGGGAGAGGGGAGAGGACTTCTTTGACTCTGGTGGGGGCATCACAGAGCAACCCCATCTGTGAGCAGGGCCTGGGCCAGAGGGAGCCAGGAGCCCGTTCTTGTCCCTCTAGTGACCCTTCTAGTGTGTGCCATCTTACTCTTCCTTCATCTAAGCGATGGGGCTGTGCCCACCCAGGCAGGACCCTGGGCACTCACAATTTGCAGTCCTGGTGGGGAGTGGGCACACAACCAGGAGCTGGGATTCTGCGTGCCCAGCCTTGTGGTAGGGCTGCTGGGGGCAGAGGCAGGCTTCCTGGAGGAGGTGGCCTCTCACTGGGCTGTGTGGGGTGACTCGGATAGAGCCCGTGCCAGGGCAGAGCAGAGAGGAGCAGGGGTGAGGGGGTGGGGAGGCGGCAGGGCTGACTGGGGCCCAGATGTCAGAACCTTCGTTTTCCAGCAGAGAAGGTGAGGCCGGGGCAGCACCTGCCCAGGTCACAGGGCAGCAGGGCCCGCTCCTGACCCCTGACCTCCAGCAATGGGGCAGCTGGGGTGGGTCTCACAATTTGGTAACTGTTGGTGCTGACCATCCATTCCGGTGCCTACCAGGCCCCCGCCCAAGCACACGCTGAGCCGGGTGATGGTGTCCAAGGCCCGAGGGAAGGACCGGCTGTGGAGCCACACGCGGGAGCCGCTGAAGCAGGCGCTGCTCAAGAAGATCTTGGGCAGCGAGGAGCTCTCGCAGGAAGCCTGCATGGCCTTCACCGGTATCCGCACCGACGGGCGGGGACTGGGCGGGAAGGGGATCGCCGGGCAGCGTGGGGCCGGGCCTCTGCCTCCAGGGTCTCCATCTGGGGTGGGTTCAGCTGGGTCCTGGGCAGATGTGGAGGGATGCTGATGGAGTGCCCCATCCATGTGCCGGCACCTTACAGCATGCAAGGAACCACCTCCCCATCGTCTCTCTGCCCTGTGATTCGGTTGGCAGTCCTGTTGGCCTGTGCCGAGCCAGGCATCGAGACACAGTGGAGAGCAGACCCAGTCCCGGGCCTCAGCGACGCATGCTGACCGGGATCGGTGCTAGGCTGGGGTTGGCAGCACAGGGACCTGACCCAGCCTTGGAGGAGGGCAGGGAGGGCTTCCTGTAGGAAGTGGTTTCTGGGCTGATGCCTGGAAGCTGAGTAGGACTTACTGAGCCGGTCAAAGGGAAGATGGGTGGGGGGTGCTCCAGGCACAAGTGCCGGAGGCAGCACAGAGCAGGGTGTTGCCAGGGCACAGCTGGAGGGCAGATCCCAGACAGGAGTGGAAAGATGCGGGGGGCTCATGCAGGGTTTGTGTCCTGTGAAGAAGCCTGGACTGAGACCAAGGGGCCCCTCTCAGGCCTGGCACAGATTAATGAGTTGGGCAGTGCGTCCTGGTGCTGCGAGGGCTTTGGAAATAGGGTCGGGGGCCTGAGGAGGCCTCGGCAGGCGTTGAGGAGAGAGTGGGGGCGGGGGGCAAGGACCCAGGGTGGGAAAACAGTGCCCATTTCCTGAGTGATTAGCCCGAGGCCCGGGACCTCCTGCCTCCTGGCCCGGTGCCACCCCCTCGGCCACAAGCCCTTCCTTGACGGCTGCCCAGCCATGCTCAAGTACATGGGGGACTACCCCTCCAAGAGGATGCGCTCTGTCAACGAGCTCACCGACCAGATCTTCGAGGGCGCCCTGAAGGCCGAGCCCCTCAAGGACGAGGTGTATGTGCAGGTCCTGAAGCAGCTGACCGACAACCACATCAGGTGAGCCTGGGGCTGTGGGCAGGTCAGGGGACAGGCCCATCCCTAGCGCTCCCAGCTGCAGGGGATCCTCTCGGTCATGCACCCGTTGTGATGGGGAGCCCCACCCCCGCTCCCTCCCTTCCTCACTCAGAGCGGGGAGCCACCCTCAGACTCCTGTCCTAGCTCTGCCTCAAGGAGGTCCAGAACCAAGAGGTGGCGGCTGTGCCCTCTGAGTCTGTTCTCCAAGTGTAACAGGCCCGGCCCTTCCTAATTCCTGCCACTCTCTGCCTGAGTCTCCTCTGGATCCTCCTGCCCAGCCCAGACTCTGCTGTCAGCTGCAGGGTCAGCTCACGAGCAAATGCCCATCTCTGGTTCGGGCTGAGCTAGGTGTCAGTTGGAAGCTCTGGCTTAACACTCTGATGGGCTAAAGGTGTTGGGTCCCAGAGGATATCACCTTCTTCTCCCTGCTGGCCACACAACTGCAGGAAGAGGAGTCAGGCACCTGCAGTCTCAGAGCCTGAGAGAAGCCCTCCCCTCCCCGCTTATGCCCAGACCCCCAACTCCCTCCCGGCAGGGTCACTCTCTACATCTCTTACTCAAGAGCCACACATCAACTCTCCTCCCACTGATAAACCTCTGTACATGCCATAATCACAGCCTGGAAAACTTCTCCTCTCCTTTGTGTATAAGAATTTTTCTCATCCTTGAAAGCTGAGATCAAATGCCACCTCCTCCTAGGAGCCCTCCATGATTCCCCCCGTCAGACACAGGAGCTCAGAATGGTGTCTGGGGGAGCCCTGTGGCTGTTCTAACTTAGTGTATTCAAAGAGTAGGGGAGTTACAGAGCTTCTGCCAGAACAAATCACACACTTCTTCCTTCTTCCTTCCTTTAGGAAAGTCTTGCTAAAAACAAAAAAACAAAAAAACAAAAAAAAAAAAAAAAAAAAAAAGAAAAAAGGAAAAAAAAAACTTAGTTGAACCAGAGTACTTGGTGACACAGCTGATTTTCATTCTGGCATGAGCCTCTGACCCCCTGTGGCTGTAACTGTGGCCCCTCAGGGTTCAGCTGGCTCTCCTTTGAGTAGCACTAATTGGATCTAGCTGTCCGGGAGGTGGGTCCATTGGTCCTCAGAGAGGGGTGGGGGTCAGGCCAGGCGTGTGCTGCTGTGGTGAGGAGCCAAGGGGTGTGCAGCCCTGGGCGGTGCTCAGACCCCGGGGTGGGCCCTGCTGGACACCACCCCTCCCCCTGCAGGTACAGCGAGGAGCGGGGCTGGGAGCTGCTCTGGCTGTGCACCGGCCTCTTCCCCCCCAGCAACATCCTCCTGCCCCACGTGCAGCGCTTCCTGCAGTCCCGGAGGCACTGCCCGCTCGCCATCGACTGCCTGCAGCGGCTCCAGAAAGCTTTGAGGTACAGCAGCCCGGGGGGCAGAGGCAGCTGGCACGGAGCTTGGGGACAGGCATTGGGATGGGCCCCCAGCCACCCGGGTTTGTAGGACGAGCCCCCTTGGGGTGAGGAAATGACCACCCAACCATAGTGACCATCCCGGGGGACCGCAGCGGTCAGTGCGACCAAGGTGGCAGCACCCAGTGCCCATTCCGGGCCCAGTTTGAGCCTGGTGGCCCAGAAGGGCGTGGCTCCTGCCTGCAAGTCTGTCAGGGAGGCAGACGCCTGACGCCTGACGGCACTTCACACTCTGAAAAGCCCAGGCGCCCTTCCCTTCATCCGGTCCCCTCCGCCGCCCTGTGTGGTGGGCACGGCATCCCATGGTGCTGGCGGGCAGCTGGAGGCCCTGAGAGGCTGAGTGACTGTCACCCGGGAAGAGGGGATGGACAGGGATTGGAGTGGGTGTTCTGGCTCCAAAAGTCCCCTCTCCGTTCCTCGCTCCATGACCAGCTGCCCCTGACTGTGTCCCCTCCACCCCGGCTTTTAGAAATGGGTCCCGGAAGTACCCCCCACACCTGGTGGAGGTGGAGGCCATCCAGCACAAAACCACCCAGATATTCCACAAGGTCTACTTTCCCGACGACACCGACGAGGTGAGGGCCACCGGCAGCCCGGTTCCTGGATGGCCCCAAACACCTTCATGAATGCCCCCGGGCACAGGGAGCAGCCCGAGGCTTCCCCTCCGCCATCCCCACGTTTGCCCCTTCCTCCCGCCCCTCGTGAGTCAGAGCTCAGTCAGGCGGCCACAGACGGCCTGGTCAGGAGCCCCTGGGTTCCGGTCCAACCTTCCGCCCGTGAGCAGCTTCCTGGAGAAGGTCCCCTCCCGCTCGTGAGGAGTCCCTGCCTTGGAACCAAGTGCCGTCTCCCTCCCCCGACCTGGCCTGATTGGGGGTCCCCACCACCCTGGTCCCCTTGTCCAAAGGTCCCTTTTGTCTGTGTCTTCCTGTCCGCCCATTCGGCCAGGCTGCCTCCTGGTGTCCACTCCTGAGCCATCTTAGCACCGCATCTCGTTCAGATCAATGAGTCCAACATGGAAGCTTTCCGTGTGAAAAGCAGTTTTAAAACTTGTCTACAGAGTAGAGACTCAGAAATGCCCAACAGGATGCCAGACACAAGGACAAAACTCTCTCAGTCCCTTCTCTGCCCCCTCCAGCGGAAGGTCAGCACAGGCCCCTCCCCACCACCCTCCTCCCTCCATCCAGACTTCCCCAGACTCTGCAGCCCCAGAGGCTCTTGACCCAGGGCGTCTGTGGCCGCCAACTGAGCTCTGCCTCCGTGAGCCTCAGGAGGAAGGGGAAAATGTGGGGATGGCTGAGGGGAGGCCTCGGGCCCCAGCCCACACTTTGGGCTGCTTCCCTCTCTTCTCTCCTCCCCCTTTTTCTGAAATTTGCTCTCCTCCTCCTCCTGTCTCTCTCCTTCCAGTCGCCCCACGCCCCGCCCCTGTTCTCTATGCTCCCTCCACCATCACTCAGGCTTGCTCAGCCGGCCCAGGCCTTGAGGCTGAGGCCGAGGCCGAGTCCTGCTCAGGGGAGGACATGATGTGGGGAGACCGAGACAGGAGTTAGTGGCCTTGTTGCTGTGCCTCGCTCTGGACCCAGGGGGGCTGTCGAGTTGGAGGCACAGCCAGAGCCAAGAGAGCCCCCTCCCCCAGGCCTTCGAGGTGGAGTCCAGCACCAAGGCCAAGGACTTCTGCCAGAACATCGCCGCCCGGCTGCTCCTCAAGTCCTCGGAGGGCTTCAGCCTCTTTGTCAAAATTGCAGACAAGGTGGGTGGTGAGTCGTTGCCTCCTGTCAGTCTGTCCTGCCGGTTGGGACATTTGCTGAAGCCATAGCAGCTCATGGGCAGGAGCGGGAGGAGACAAAGGAGGGAGGTTACAGAGAGAGGAAGAGAGAGGTGGTCTTGTATGTGGCATCCCTGTGTGCCCCCTTACAGGCAGCAGCTGCCCCGAAAGCTTTCCCCTGAGGCACTGCACAGCATGGCAGCGCACCAGGCCCCTCCCCTCACCCCAGCACACCTGTACTGTACTTCCAGATTTGACTTGACCATTCCCTCAGCTGCAGCTGAAGCCAATTAATCCTTGAAATGACCCTTGAAGAGAGGGCAGTCATCCCCACCTGACAGGTCACAAAGCCTGGGCTGAGGAAGGTTCCCTTATCGAAGGTCACACAGAAGGGCTGGATCTAAGTGATCTGCCTCCAAAGTGTAGACCTCTGCCACGTCCCACGTTGCTCCCCGTTTCTCTGCGCACGGGGTCAAAGCTCCTCCCCTGGGAAGGCTTCCCTGACCAGCTCGGGTAGATCCCTCCCCTTTGCTCCAGCTCCTGGTGCATCCATGTCTGTCTCCTCACTTCACGACTGTCCCTGTGCCTGACACTGGGGGTGCAGAGAGATCTCGGTGAGGTCTTGGACCGCTCAGAGCCTGCGGGAGGAGCAGGATGCCGGGGAATGTACAAGGCATAGCCTGGGCCTTGTTCCCAGCCTTTTCCCTGAGGCCCAGGCAGCTGACTGACAGAATGGAGTGCCTGTCCCTCTGTGCAGGCTGTGTGTGTTCTGCAGACACTCAGCAGGCATGGTGGGGCAGGGTGAGGCTGGTACACGGACACCCCTTCTGGCTGCCAGAGGGGGTCTGTGGAGAAGGGGCCACCTGGTCCTGGGGTGGGAAAGTTGGAAGACAGTGTTGCTCCAGCTAAAACGCGGGGACTAGAATGGCCATGTCCTTAGGTCATCAGCGTGCCTGAGAATGACTTCTTCTTTGACTTTGTCCGACACCTGACAGACTGGATAAAGAAAGCACGGCCCGTCAAGGATGGTAACGGGAGGCTGGGTCCTGGGTGTATCCGAGGCCCAGCACAGGGCGGGGGCTGGCTCAACCTCATACCTGGAGGCCCACCTCCGAGGCACCCGGGCGAGGGCCTCCTCCGGGGCAGGTGCTGGGCACGGGCACACTTGTCCTGGGACCCTTTGGGTGACACCCCGCTGCCCTCTGCTGCAGGAATCGTGCCCTCGCTCACCTACCAGGTGTTCTTCATGAAGAAGCTGTGGACCACCACGGTGCCCGGGAAGGACCCCATGGCGGATTCCATCTTCCACTATTACCAGGTGAGCTGCCAGCGCCCCAGGCGGCTGTTGCCTCCACGTGCTGCCTGCGGGCCCGAGCGCTTGCTGGGGCGGGGCTTGGGGAGAGATTTGTCATGCTCTCTGCTGGGATGCCCTTCTCTCGGATCTTTTCCTCTTTACCTGCTGAGCTTTTGGATGCGAATTCAATCATCGGGTGTGTCTGTTTTTCAATTACACTTTACATTCAGTATTATTTTGTATTAGCTTCAGGTGTACAGCATGGTGGTTAGTCACATACTTCACAAAGTGTTCCGTCAGTGTTCTCAGTACCCACTGGCAGCATGCCTCGATTTTAGTGTTATTAACTGCATTTCCTCTGCTGTACTTTAGACTCCCAGGACTATTTTGTAACTGCCAATCTGTACTTCTGAGTCCCTTCACCTTTTCACACAGTCCTCTAATCCCCGACCCTTCTTGCAATCATTAGTCTGTTCTCTGCATTTATGAGTCTGTTTCTATAGGTTTATTTTGTTTTTTTTAGGTTGCACATGTAAGTGACATCATATGGTATTTGTCTTTCTCTGACTGCCTTATTTCACTTAGTATAATACCCTCATTCATGCTGTCACAAATGTGTGGTTCTTTTTGATCAAGTAATATTCCATTGTGTATATGTACTATAGCTTCTTTATCCAATCGTCTGTTGATGGGCACGTGGGTTGCTATCATAACTTGCTTATATAAATAACCCTGCAGTAAACATAGGTATGCATATATTCTTTCAAATTAGTGTTTTGGGTTTCTTTGGGTAAAATTGCTGGTCATAAGGCAGTTCTATTTTTAATTTTTTGAGGAATCTCCATGCCGTTTTCCATGAATCATCTTAAGGGAAGTCTTCCCTGTCCCCAAGACTCTTATCAAGTCACTTTGTCCTATGTTTTCATAGCACTGGGAATATGTCCTTCAAAGATTGGAACTGTGCATTGATTTGATGTGATAATTAATGTCTGTTCTTTCTTTGACTCTAAGTTCAGCGAGAGTAAGGAGGATATATGTTGTTGCTTATAAGGCTTGGCTCATAGTTGATGCTCAATAAATAGATGTTGGCTTGATGGATTGGATGAATAGGTGACTGAATGAATGGGAGAAGGATGGATGGTAAATGAATTTTTGAATTGGATATGGGTGAGTGGATGGGTGAATGGTAAGTGGTAGGAGGGGTGGTAGGTGGATGGATGAACAAATAGGGAAGTGGATGGGAAACAGATGTGTGGGTAGACCCATATGGCTGGGTAGATGGATAGATGAATGGGTATAGTTGGGCAGATAGGTGATAGGGTGGATGAGTGGATTAGTGAGTACATGAAAAGGTGGGTGGATCATCATTGACTCGGGTTTCTGATTTGCCCTGTGTCCTCCGGCCAGCCTCCGTTTCACTATGCTTTAAACAAGAGAGCTGTAAGGCTCCAGGAGCCTGTGGGTGGTGCTGGCCCTTTAGAGGATTCACCTTTGCTTTTGAGTTACCCGCCACCCTCAGTTACTCTGGCTCTGGGTCTGGACGTTCAAGGTGGGGAATGGGCTGGTGCTGCTGACGAAACCAGCCAGTCTCAAGGAATCAGTGGAAGGAGGCCGGCGGCCTGAGAGGCTTTTCCCACAGAAGGACAGGCCTGGGTGGTCCGGGGAATCGTCTCAGGTTCACCCTCTGGTTGCTCTGAGTTTCGGCATTTTTGAAATGGGACTGCTCACCTCGCTGGACTGTTATGAGGGGCAGTGACATACTGTTCACATGCAGCTCTGTTTTGAACTGCCACGTGCTGAATCTGTGCGGGCTCAGCCGCTGTTGTCCTGACTGTGCCATCTCCCCTTAAGGAGGCTGGAGAAGCCGGTGGACCCGGCCTCAGGGGGGTAGGGAAGGAGTCCCCGCCTCCCTGTGACCTGCTCTGTCTCTGGCAGGAGTTGCCCAAGTATCTCCGAGGCTACCATAAGTGCACGCGGGAGGAGGTGCTGCAGCTGGGGGCGCTGATCTACAGGGTCAAGTTCGAAGAAGACAAGTCCTACTTCCCCAGCATCCCAAAGCTGCTGCGGGAGCTGGTGCCCCAGGACCTCATCCGGCAGGTCTCACCTGACGACTGGAAGCGGGTGAGCATGGGCGAGGCAGTGGGAATAAGGTCCCGCACAACGATCTCTGGGCACCCCAAGGGCCAAGGGGCAGCCAACAGCCCGGGGAAGCGTCTCCTGTGGCCCCGCGTGTGATAGAGTCAGTTCTCCTCTCCCATTCCCTCTCCACTTGCTTTAGTCTCCATTCTGTCAGGCAAAGGCCACTTTGCAATACTTTTCCCTGTCCTCGTTACCATGGTTACTGTGATGACTGTGGTGTCCGGGCTTTACTTGATTGCTACTATTTGGCTTGCTTGCTTGGGAGGAAGGAAGGGCAGGAATCCATTAACTGGGACAAGGAGGCAGCTCCTCATGGCTCCAGGACCCCATCCTATGCCTGGTCCTCCACGGCCCATCTGACAGAGCAGATGGGGCAGGAGGGAGGGGAGAGGATTGACCCAGCTCCCATCCCCCCACCCCCCTGCAGTCCATCGTCGCCTACTTCAATAAACACGCGGGGAAGTCCAAGGAGGAGGCCAAGCTGGCCTTCCTGAAGATCATCTTCAAGTGGCCCACCTTTGGCTCAGCCTTCTTCGAGGTGAAGGTACGCAGTGGGCGGTTTCTCAGAGAGGAGGGAGGAGGGAGGTGGGGCCGGGGCCAAGAAGACAGAGACTCCTCCCCAGGATCTGCTGCCTGCCCTGGCCTGGAAAGGAGGAAAGCCTAGGGCCTGTCTCAGCCAGGTGTCTCAGCTAAGTGCTGAGCCCTGGACTCGGTCCTGAGACACAGAGGGACAAGCCCTCAGCCCGGCAGGGGAAGCGGATGTGTAAACAGGCCAGGATCTTGGAGGATAATCTGTGGGGCGCTCTTATCAAGGTGGCATGGCAGGGCTGCCAGCACCCTGCCTCCCTGGCACGGAGTTGGCAGGAGAGGTCAACTTAATCGCAGCTGGAGTGTCTTTATTCTGCCCCAAATGCACACAGCTTTTCCTGCTCTGGGTCCCCACCTGATGGTTTTTTCCCTTCTTTACTAGCAAACTACGGAGCCAAACTTCCCAGAGATCCTCTTAATTGCCATCAACAAGTATGGGGTCAGCCTCATTGATCCCAGGACCAAGGTGAGCAGAGACAGGGCAGAGCAGGCAGGGGCAGGCTGCTCTATCTGTGCCCCTAAGAAAGCCCCTGCCAGCTTCCACCCTCACATCACCTGCCCTCATGGCCACACATCTTGAGAGGCCGTCTACTTCCTGACCCTCATCTGCTCCATCCAAAGGGCTCTGCTGGAGTTAACTAACACCTTGTTACTAAGCCAGGGGACTCCTCTTAGTGTTTGCCTTTCAGCCTCATTGGATGCCACCATCTTCTCTCCTTTCCTCCGTGCTCTCTGCCTGTCGTGGGCAGCATGGCAGGCTGTGCTGGGTAACTAATGCTCATATTTATGGGCCCAGCAGCCCTCACCCAGGGGACCAGGAAGCACACCCTCCCAGGTGCACAGGAGGACAGCTGTGCTGCGGGTGCCAGTGACGCCCGTCTTCCTCTGGGCTCCATGTGCCGTTTGCCTGGTTTTTCTCTCAGTCCCATCTGTGGGCTTCCTCTCTATCCAGCCCATAACACTGCGCTCCCCAAGGCTCTTTTTGATATTTATTTTTGAAAGTATTACATATGTCCTCCCTTTTCCCTTCTAGCCCGCCCCCGCCCCCCGCCGTCTTCTTTTTGTCTCTCTCCTCAGACTGTCCCTGGACCCTCTCACCCGGACCACAGTTTCAGTTCCTTTAGGCCTCTGACATTTCCACTTCCAGTCCCACATCCCAGCAGCTCCTGACTCCCTTGGGTGTCCCGCTGCTGGTCCCAACCAAGGCGTGGAGAGGGAAGGCACCTGCCTCCACAGCAGCGCCCTGGCAGAGCCTCCACCCTCCCGCTCCTTTTCCCAGGGCCCTGGGCCCTTCCTCTGGGTGGTGTCTGTGGGCTGGAGCTGGAGGGAGTGAGGCCAGAGGGTCCAGGTTGTGCAGCTTCAGACTTTCTGCTCCCCCCAGGACATCTTGACCACGCATCCCTTCACCAAGATCTCCAACTGGAGCAGCGGCAACACCTACTTCCACATCACCATTGGGAACCTGGTGCGCGGGAGCAAGCTGCTCTGTGAGACCTCACTGGTGAGAGCTTCTTTCCGGGCCTGGCGGGCGCCCCGGCCACATGGCAGCTTCAGCCACTCTCCAGGCCTGGGGCCAGGATCCAGAGTCAGGTTGGGGCCAAGGTCAGGTCATTCTGAGGCTCAGCTTTAGGTCTGGGGGAAGAGGCTCAATTGGGGGCTGAGGAACTGACCCTTCCTGCAATGACTATTGTTTGAGTGCCTTTAGTACCTGGGGATTGAGCCTTCAATTCTGAGTTCAACAGTAAAACCATTAGCAGTGAGGCCTCCTGGACTCAGTGTCAAGGCTTAGCTTCATGTGTAGAGCCTTTAGAGTCATTCTTGGAGGTAGGCTTTCAGGATGCGAGGGGCCCACAAGCTAGGCCTTCATGTGGGGTCATACAGATTAGAACAGTAGACATCTACCTGGATGAACCCAACCCCTCCACTGTGCAGCTGGGAGACTGAATCCAGAGTGGACCGAGAGTTGCCTTATCCAGGATTCTGCCTCCTGCACTTCTCCGGGTGCTGTGTCTGGGTGGGCTGGCCCTGTCTCTGCACTCTGTTTATCATCTTGCCACTGTTTCCAGGGCTACAAGATGGATGACCTCCTGACTTCCTATATCAGCCAGATGCTCACAGCCATGAGCAAACAGCGGGGCTCCAGGAGTGGCAAGTGAACAGAGTGGAGGTGGCACTGGCTCTGTGCCTGCACCTCAGGCGGCAGCTGGGGAAAGACCTTTGCCATTGGGCAGGGAAGCTGGGCTGGCCAGCCACCTGGGACAGCACCAGTGAGGTGGCCTTGCTGGGGTGCAGAGCACCCTTGCACCACCCCTAATGTCTGCGGGTAGGATTTGGTCCTGGCTGTGGCCTTCCCTGTTGTAAGAGCCTGTGCTCCGTACATGCTTCTCTCATCCCAAACCAGCCAGGCCATGCGACCTCCTTTGGCTTTCTGTGCACCACTGGGACCGGGAATCAGGAGGACACCCTAGTTCATCCTGGGAGCAGCCAGACCAAACCAACCGAATCAAAACTATTCTGACACCTAAGGACTGGACTGCTTGAATTCCACAAGTCCAGGACCCTCAGCTGGGGTGGAGGAGACGGACTACTTTCCTATATTGCAGTGTGACTGTTGAGCCCCTGCTTTCCTGATCAACTCAGGTCATAAAGCACGTGTTCCACCTTCTGGCCTGAGAGTGTCTCTTGAGGGAATGGGAGGGGGAAGGAGAGTCTGTGGGGACAGGGCCCTGTTGGCTGTGTAACTCTCTCCTTGCTCTATGTGTACAGGGCCAGGCTGGTCTGGGCTTGGGGGTAGGGGTGTCTGGGCCCAAGGTGTGCTTGAAAGAGACTTAAAAGGACTGGTTGAGACAAGGGCAGATAGCAGAGAAATGCTGGGCCTCAGCCTGGGAGGTGAGGACCTAAGTGTGCATGGGCAGTCAAGGAGGGACTGGCTTCTAAGCCTTCACCAGGGCCAGTGGAGCCAGAGTGGCCCCGAAATCCTGCCAGAAACACCTCCTTGGATCATCAAGAAATCACTGAGAACCCCCAAAACAATGTCTTTTTGGGTTAAATCCCTACATCCAGTGGGTGCGTAAAATGCTACTTTGTCACCAGAATAGAACCAAGTTTGGCCATGACCTGGACAGGTCTGGGTCTAGGGGATCAGACAGGGAAGGTGTGATTTGGGGCTGTGGCCAGGATCAATGCCTAGAGAGGTAATAGGGGAGAATCTCCTTGCAGTGGATGTGTTTGTGATCTGCCAAGTCCTAAGGTGTTTAGCGTCTAGGTGCCCAACTGACCCATAGGGAGTACTATTCCTGTTCTCCGCAGCTGCCTGTGGGAGAGGGAGGGGTGGTTGTGGAATTGGAGGCCCCAAACCATAGCCCTGCCTTCTGGGATGGTCATGTGTCTGTCCTAGGCTTCCCTGGTCCCCAGTGGTTACCTGCCTCCCCAGTCAGTCCAGGATAAGCCTGGCCCGGGGGAAGGTGCTGCAGAGGTCTGCCCCTATAGCATCATCATATAGGTGGGGATACTGCGGCCCAGAGCAGCGTGAATAGGTGATGGTCACCTAGTGGAACTCAATTCACTGCTTGTAACATTGGGACCCCAGACAGAAGGGGCACCCTGCTTGTTCTAAGTTGTAGTTACCCTTCAAGGACAAAGGCCATTGGATGCGTATGGAATCATGCCCATCTTTCCATAGGGGAATCAGCCAACAGCAGACTATTAGGAAACATCACCCCACTTCACACTAGATCACAAAGAGTGCATGTGGATAAAATCTTTGCCCCTAACATGCCCAGGCCACCTCTCATTTTTCTGACCCAGGATGGCATCCCTGATGTACTCATCCCCTAGTCTTTGTCAGCCTGAGTCATCACAGAAAGGTCCCAAGAATACATACTCTTACTTTCTGTATTCCTGAAAGGTTGCCTTTATTTACATGCCGAAGTTGACCACTCCATTAACAGAGACTACTATGAAGGGTTAGGATGAGAAAACCCCCATAGCATCCAGGGAAGAATTTGCTCCAGCTCCAAGACCACAACAGTTGTTTTCCCTCTTGCCTAAACCCTGAAGCTTCATCCTTTATAGAAAGGCCAGACCAGATGTTCTCATTGAGCTTCCAATGCTCTTCTGCACTCCTTTCTTGACCACTCCCCACCATCACGACCGTCAGGCACAGAGAGGAAGAATTAGAAGGGGGCAAGATGTGGCTAATTCTTTGAAGAGAGCCCAAAGGAGAAGGACATGTTGGATGTGGTGGAAAACATCGTAAAACAGGATTCTTGGGAGTATTTAATTGTGGGAGTCTTTTGGGGTTGTGTTTCAGGGTAAGGGATGTCTATGGAGGAAATTGCTGGTTCCTTTGCCTTCTGGTGCTGCAATTTGGATGGTGGCCTTTCTGTTGGCCTCCTAGGTGAGTGCTGGGGTGGATTCAAAGACCTTCTCGGTGGGTACCAGTTGTCTAAGGTCATCTGTAGCAGGCATGGTGGCTTCCTGGACTGACTATGGTTCAATGTCTTTTATCTTGCTTAAACTTGGGGAGGTACTGCTGGAGGCTCAGGGCTTTCTCCAACTTGGGAAGGAGATGGTATGGTTACAGCATAATCTTCTCCTTTCTCACTTTTTGTCCTTTAGAATCTTCTACTTTCAGTATCTGTGGGATAGAAAAGACAAACACACAGAGTTCTCAAATGTCACTTCTCCAATCCCTGTTGGTCATGTAGTGAAATCCTTGTTATTTTTAAATGTTAGTCTCTCACTTACCATCTCAGGTTCTTTTCCCCCTAATTCCCCCTATCCCAGACTTGTGCAAACTTTATCATGGTCATTCAATTCAGCACGCTGCTGGAATTGAAGAGTATATTGTGTGAGGTCCCAGCTCCCAGGGAAGGCCTCAAAAGACAGAAAGTAACATTCTCTTAAAGTTCATGCACTTCACAACCATTGCTTTAAAAAATGAACACAAGAAAAAAGAGAGATAAATAAATAATGAACACTCCCCTATTAGGAGCTTTTTATGGTCTGAGACTTTGTCTTGCTTGGCACTAGCTACACAGTGTCGTCACATAGTTAAGTACTCAAAAAACAATTTTTATCTAGCTAATAGAAAAAATAGGCGGAGATGTCTTCTAGCAACGGAGCTGGGAATTTGACGCTTACCAAAGACAAAAACTGGGTAATATACAAAATCAAGAAAATATCTGAAATGATATAAAAATTTAGAATAAGGGGAGGAACTGTGGAGCCAAAATCTAGAAGAAAGCGAGAATCCAAAGTGATAAGCCCAGAACTCAGTTATTTTTTACTCTGAATATAATTTAAATCTTGAAGAAATACCTGCACACATGAGCTTCATCTTCAATCAGGAGGAAGGGGATTTTTTATTGCTCTTGAGTGGAATTTGTAGGTAAACTGAATTGAAGAACAAAGAACAACAAATACCTAGGATATTAGGTTTACTAATTCATGAATGTGATGTATTGTTCCATTTATTTGGGTCTTCTTTCCCTCAGCAAACATTCAGTTTTCAGGTTTTATGTTGTTATAAGTGGTATTTAGATTTTTAAAAATGTACTAATTATTCATTGGTAATATAAAACCTTACAATTAATTTCTCTGTATATTGACCTTATATCCTGAGCGACTACTTAACCCACTTATTATTTTCAATAGGTTTGATTCCTTAGAATTTAAGTAATCATATCTGCAAATCAGAAGTTTTATTTATTCCTTTATAGCTATCATTTATCTTACTAAACTGGCTACAATTTTCAGCAAAATGCTGAATAGAAGTTGTGAGAGTAGACATTCTTGCCTTATTTCTGATCTTACAGGGATAATATTCATTGCTTTCCCATTAAAAATGATATCAGCAGTAAGTTTTTTATACATATATTTTATCAGATTGAGGAAGTTTAATCCCTCTTTCTAGTTTGCTCAATCATTTATTATAAAGGGGTGTTGACTTTTGTCAAATATGCTTTTTCCATTTTATTTTAATATCGGATTATATTGATTAGTTTTTAAATGATATATACATTATGCATTACTGGTGTAAACCTTACTTGTTCATGATGTATTATTCTGTTTACATGGGTTGATTCAATTTGCTAATATTTTGTTAAGGATTTTTTATGTCTAAGTTTGTAGATAATATTGATCTGTAAATTTTGCTCTTGTAATGTCTTTGTGAAGTTTTTTATGAGGACTTTTCTGGCCTTAAAAATTGGGGGGGGGAGTATTCTTTCCTTTTTCTTTCTTTTTTTTTAGTTGGTATAATATTGGTATCATTTATTTATTTTTAGTTAATCCTCACCAGAGGATATTTTTTCCTATTAATTTTTAGTAAGACAAACACTGATGTGAAAGAGAGACATTGACTGGTTGCGTTCAGCATGTGCCCTGACCAGGGCAGCGGATTGAACCTGCAACCCAGGTACATAACTCTAGACTGGAAATCAAACCTGAGAACCTTCCATGCACAGGCCGACACTCTAACCATTGAACAACACCGGCTAAGGCTATTAGTATATTTCTTAAATGTTTGAATAATCAGTGAAATTCTTTGGACCCAAACTTTTCTTTCTGGTGAAGTTTTTGATACATGAATTTGATTTTGATAGTGGATTATTACAAATTTCTATTTCTTTTTCTCTTGGGTCTGATAAGCAGCTATATTTTAAAGAATTGTTCCCTTCATTTTGGTTGTCAAATTTAATGACATAAAAATGTTCATAATTTTCTTTTTTTATGGATAGCATCTAGGGATATACTCTTTTATTCATCATTCATTATACTGGCAACCTCTTTCCCTTTCTCCCCTCCCCACATCTGGCTAAGAGTTTATCAATATTATTAAACTTTTCAGAGTACTAACTTTGCACTGTTTTTCATTTCTTTTGTATCTTTCTTATTGATTGCTGCTATTTTTAGTATTTCCTTTCTTCCTTCTAACTTTTAAATTTTCCTATAATTTCCTTTACTTAAAAATATATAATATCTAAGTTCCCTTGTGATTTACTCCTAAATCAATAGTGTTTAAAAATACATTAATTTCCAGTATTTAGAGGCTAATCTAGATATTTTATTAATATTTAAGTTTTTTTTGTGGTACCAGAATATACTATGTAAGATCCAAATCTTTTGAAATTTATTTATTGAGACTTGTTTTATGGCTTGTCATCTGGTCTATTTTGGTAAATATGCCATGTACATTTGAAAATATGGTATATTCTTCCAGTTGGGAATTTTGTTTCATGTCAATGTGCTGAAATTGTTCAGACTTCTATAACCCTTGTGATTTTTTTGTGTGTGTGCTTATTTATTTCAAGTATTGAGAGACTACTTATAAAATCTCCAATTATTACTTCTTTCACTTTTTCACGTGGTTTAAAGCTCATATTAAGTGCATACACCATTTTATTTATAATGGCTTCCTGATATACAGACATTTTCATTATTATGAAATCTTTGTTTCCAGTAATGTTCTATGCTTTTAAGTTATTTTTTTCTGATATTTCTTACTAGAGGCCTGGTGCATGAATTCCTACACAGGTGGGTTCCCTTGGCCTGGCCAGCTATCAGGGCCAATCATCCGATCAGGGACCCTCATCAGGGAGGGACCTCGGGAGATTGGCCAGACATGGGAGGTTGGCCATAGAAGCCCACTGACCACCAGGGGGCAGCTCCTGCATTGAGCATCTGCCCCCTGGTGGTCAGTGCATGTCACAGCAACTGGTTCAGTCAATGGTTGTTATGGTCCCTTAGGTTTTTATATATATAGATGCAGATTGTTTGCATGATTTTTCATTTTCCCCATCCTTTTGAATCTATTTGTGTCTTTGTTTTTAAGTATTTCTTTTGTAGATCACATATGGTTAGGACTTGCTTTTTTTCTATTCAATAAGCTCTACTTTTGAGTATTTGGTCCATTTATATTTAATGTAATTAATAAATAGTTGCATTTATGACTACCATGTTTCAACTTTTTCTGTTATTTTGCTTCCTTTGTTCTCCTTTTTCTGAATCCATCTGCCATGAGATACATTGTTCTGCTAGCTATGAAAAGTTAGCTGCTTATGTTGTGAGAGGGCCATATGACTAGGACCTGAAGGTGAACTCCAGGAGCTCAGAGAAAAACCCTGTCATCAGTGATCAAGAAAACAGGGACAGTTACAGTGATACAATTCTAAGGAACTAAATTTGGCCCAAAACCAATAATAATGAAAGAATAATCTTAAGTCTCAGCCTGGCCAACTCCTTGATTTTAGCCTGGTGAGATTCTAAAAAGAGTACCCAGCTAACCCATGCCTAAACTCCTGGCTTATAATTAATGAAAACCAGTAACAAAAGAAATAATCATAAAAAGCAGTCAGAAGGGGGCATCTCAAATACTTTCAACAATAAATATAAAATTTAAAAAAAATAAAAAAAGGACTTATTAGAAATAGAGGAACAAAGATAAAAAAAAGTAAAAACCTATTTATCTTTCCATAAAAAACTATATACTAGTGAGCCCTAGCTGATTTGGCTCAGTGGTTTATGTAATGGGCAACTAAAAACTCTTAAACTGAAATACTCAACTTATTTTCTATTCACCTTCTCTATATCATTTTAACATGAAGGGTGTTGGAGTTAAGTTAACCGAGTACTTTTTCTAAGGCATTATAGCCACTTCCTTCATTCAATGCATACATATCTTCAAATTTTCCTTCAAAACCACTCCCATCCATGATTTCCTCACCATTTCCATGTTCTTTTCATATTTTGGCTTTATTAGTTATGAGCTGAATCGTGAGCCCCCAAATTCACATGTTGAAGCCTTAACCCCGATGCCTCAAAATCTAAATTATACTTGGAGATAGAGCCTTTAAAGAGTTTATTAAAATAAGACCAATAGGGTGGGCAATAATCCAATCTGCCTGAAGAAGAGAAAATTTGGAAACAGAGGCACTAAAGATGTGTGTGCACACAGCGGAAAGGCTGTGTGAGGACACAGCAAGAAGGTGGCTAACTGCAAGTCAAGGGCAGGGACTCAGAAGAAATCAAACCTGCTGACACACTGATCCTGAAGTTCTAGCCTCTATATGTGGGAGAAAATAAAGTTTTGTTGCTTAAGCCACCAGCCTATGGTATTTTGTTATGGCAGCCTTAGTTGCTTTATGCAACCAGTGAAAATTATAAGATATCTGAAATACAGCCCTGAGACTTCTTAACAACCAGTAGAGTGATCTTCTTAAGATTCATATAACTCAGAGTTACTTGAGAATTCTCTTGCCCTCAAGAGATTTGGACAATCTTGGTTTGAACATTCAGTTTCACAGTATAAATGACTTCCATTTAATTTATTCAAATTTTGAAACATATTTTATCAGAGTCCCTGTGGATCCATTCCTAACTCTAAGTATTGTATTGTTCAATTATCTACCACTGGTGCATAGCATCTCAGGATCTTCACCACCATCCACAAGAAATTAAATTAACTCATGATTTTGTGACTGCTTTACTTAAGGTCCCAGGAACTGTGAAAGAAAATAGTATCATATACTGCATAGTCCTCTGCCTTCTAGTTCGTTTTTCCTTTGACATTGAACTGGCTTCCCAAACCAATACACTTTGATGATAGCCACAAGTTTTTGAAAGTTAAATCTAGCTTCCCATTCTCTTACTGGATCTATCTCCCTTCCTCAGTACCTGAGTTCTTCTGCTTAATAATAAACTATTCTGTTATTCCATCCCTTCTACACAGAAACCTAGCATATTGCTCCCTTGTTTGAAACTCATTTGCCAAGACCTGACTGCTTATATGCAGAGCCTAGACTCTAGTCCAGCATTTCAGGATCTCTGCTGTGTTCTCCCCACTCTCTAACACACATTACCCAACAACTGTTCTGGATATGAGTGTCTGGTCCACTGGTGTCAATAGCTCTACTTTTGTCTGTTCTTCACTGTTCTCTGTGGGCCTACCCTCTGCTCTCTGGAGCCAACCTCCATTTTTCCAATTATCTTCAGTCCCTCGCAGGGTGTTTGGCACAAATTGAGAACTCAAGAACTGTGCAATGAATAAAGATAAGAAATAAAAAATAATACCATGTTCAATATCTTCCTATGGGCTCTCTACTTAGAAAATGAAGTCCAAAATGAGCCTTATGTCAAGGGCCCTCCAGGATCTGTGCCCAGCTACACTTCTCAATTTTCCCTGGTCCCCAGCCCTCCATATCCGACTCCCTTAGCACTTGTCAGTGACATGAAAAGCAGACCCCTTGTCGTGGGGTAATGGGTAGCAGTTGGGTAGGCCCCCAACTTTACCTGTGTAACTTCTGGGGCTTTCGAAGACTTGTTCTCTTAAGTTCTCTCTCCACCTGGAAGGAAGCAGACTATTCATGAATCTTGGATAACAATATAATAATCCAAAAATAACAATAATCCAAGGTAGTGGCCATAAATCACAATAACCCAAGGCAGTAGTCAAAAAAGAACAATAATACAAGGCAGTAGTCAGAAAAGAATCGTTATCCAGTAAAATTCTCACTTCAGCAGAGGGTTTGTAGTTTTCCCTTTGGAGGATAACTCACAAATGAAGAAATGGTGGGCATGATTAGATCTACACAACCATGTTTTCCTCTAGCTAAAATTCTTCTGGTTAGGTATTTCCTCTCCCACCTTGAAACTTGTAACCATGTAGGCATTATCCTTGCATGGATTCTGACATGTCATTTTCTTAGGTAAAGATTATGATCTAGAAAAGGACAGTGATTTTCCCAGGGTCACCTTGCAACTAAGGGGCAAATCCAGGGCTAAAACCCAGGCTTTCATGTTTGTGAACTTGCTGTTTACACAGCATCCTGCTATGTCCAGTTTTGTGGAAGGTGGAAAGATGGAGGCACTTGTTTGTGACAACCTTCAGCTCCCGTCAGTCCTTATCCTTAGCATATTGTCTTGTGCTGAGGTGGTGGAAGGAATGTGATGAGCTGCAGACAGCATGAGAAGAAATGAAGGGTTCAGATTACTAACCCTGTCTTCTTGAGAACTTGCCATCAGAGATGGAGTATAGGAAAAGCGTTTAACTGTTTTTTTCTCAACTTCTCAAAGGAACCATTTGTACTTTTATTTTGGGAAAAATTCATTTAAAATCACAAACATGCTTACCAATGAAAATAAAATATGACAAAAATGAAAACTGCAGAAATACAATCCAGGAGAACCCACAGGAACACATAGTCCTTTGGTGTCTGCAAAGTAGAAAACAAACTACAGTTCATGAACTGTTGGAAGGGATTTTAGATCAGATGGGCCAAATCCCTTGCTCTGCTGCCAGGACTGGGGGTGGGATGGAGGGGAACAAACCAGGCAAAGGAAGCTGTTTGATGTGGTGATCTCACACACTGGGAATACCTGCTGCTAGCCTAACAATCACCTTTCCAAGCAGGAAGTGGCTCTATAAGGGATGAAACTTCACTCTTCATTTCCCCTGACACTCAACACAGAGGCCAGAGGGAGTCCCAGAGAAATAACATGGCAAGTCTGCTCTGGACCCAGGACCACAGCCCAAGTTCTCAAGTCCCAGCTCTCTGTTTCTTGGCACGGTTTCCTAAGCCTGGCTGTGCATCCAAATCCACCTGCGCAGCTTTCAGTAGTACAGGTTCCTGAGTCTTCCTAGACCTCAGGAATTAGAACTCCTGCATTTTTATCAAGTTTCCAGGTAATACTGAAGCACCTCGTCTGTGAGCCAGCAGGTAGGGATCTTTGTTCTACATCATGATGCTTCAAGTAAGTAGGTTGAAATTATAATTCTTCCTTACCTAACATGTCCCCTGCCTGAATCACTACATCCCAGAACTCTAGCTCCTAGGGCCTCTTGTGTGAGTTTTCTAATTCCCTGGTTTGATCCTTCCTTTCTTCCTCCACTGATCCCCCTCCAATTTTACTTCATGCTACTGAGGCTGGCACTTTTTATTCTTTCATAGGCTGTTCTCCACCCTATCCCAAGGTCTTTCCTTGTATTGAATAATGATATTAATAAAAACACTAATGATCATGATAATAATAAGAACAACTAATAATTAATGAACATTAACAGGAGCTAAGGAAGTGTTCTAAGCACTTCAGGGTATTTTCACAACAGCCCTACTAGACAGGTGTAGTAGAAGCTCTTAACTTCCATTAAACTGAGGCTCTTAACGCCTTCTGGGAACCAGACTGACTGATGCATTGGCCTACTCCAGGATGCCCACCCCACTAGCATCACCAAACAAAACCAAGAATAAGTTGTTCTTATGCCTCAAATGGCTTAGAACAGTTGTACTTATTGTTTTAATTGTGCAGTTTAATAAAATCTGTAAAATCTGAGTGAAAATAAAAGTATTCAATGTGACTTTGCTATTCCTCCCTAACAAGAGGTGAAGTCTGTTTCTGCCAATAGAACATTTCCAAGTTCACAGTAGAATCTGTGTGATAGAAAGGAGAAAGCCACAGCTCCAAAATCATAGATGTCTCTGCTCTTAAGTAGCTCCCCAGGCAACTACACATTGAGCAATATACAGGTGGGATAGGGACATGAAATCCTGCTATTCCAGCTTTGGAAGAACAATCTGGAAGTCAGCTCACCATGGTGTAGTATGGGTAACTTATCTGCCTCAGGAGTACAATGTTGTCTGTGGTCACTGAGTTAATCCTGGAGCACCAGGCCAATGAAAAGACCCAAGGCTCATTGACGATATATAAGTTGATGGTGATGTTAGCTGCTTTATAATCTCTGGAACAAAAACAGAACCCATAGGAGATTTAGAATTAATCTTCCCCTCATCATCTAAAAAGGGAAAAGTTACCAGTTTTGTGAAAGGCTGCTGCTTAAATCACCAGAAGCAGCCTGTCCTGAAACAACTTATGATATGACATGCAGAATGGGCTCCTGTAGGAATGAGATAAAGGAATGGATTTAATTCCTCTACTCTTGCACCAACAGTATGGTATGTTAGTAAACTAGATGGCCTATGGCAGTGGTCAGCAAACTCATTAGTCAACAGAGCCAAATATCAATAGTACAACGATTGAAATTTCTTTTGAGAGCCAAATCTTTTAAACTTAAACTATATAGGTAGACTCATTGTTATTAACTTAATTAGGGTACTCCTAAGCTGGCCTTTGCTAAAATCATCCTCAATCTGATTGAGGTACACTCAAGGAGCCAAAGAGCAGCATGTGGCTCGCAAGCTAGCTGCAGTTTGCCAACCACTGGCCTAAGGGAAAGCAAAGAAAGAAAAAAGAAATACTCCATCCATAGCCAATTTCAAACTACCACTGGTTAAAAACAGGTTTGCATAGTTTCTGAATATTTATTATTAGGCTTCCAAAACCTGAATATTTATTATTAGGCTTCCAGCACAGTATTGGGTAGCAGCTATACTTACTTCCATCAGAGCATTTGCCACCCTTTATTCTATCTGCTCTTTTATGAGTCTTCTTTACTTGAGTGTAAGCAAATTAAAGGCAGAAACAGTACCTAGCATAAGACTTGCCTTCATAAATAGTAATTGAAGGAATGAATAAATGAATTCCAACTTGGTTAATATTTAAATTTCAAATATAAAGATATTTTTATAAACATTTAGTACAGGGAATGAAACCCAATTTCCCCCAGTACACTAAATGCCAGTAGATAATTGTGTACTGTCTTCAGAAAAAGGAAGAAAATAACTAGAGGAATATTTAGTAATTCTAATCAGGTTGTCATTTTCAGGGATTAAACTTCTCAGAAAAGACACGATGTATAGCACATTGAAAACAACTCCATATAGCCTGGGTCTGAATCTCACCTGTCATATACAGTGGTACCTCAAGATACGAGTTTAATTCCTTCCGTAACTTTGAGGCGTGGGAAACTATGAGACGCTCGAGTCTCGGTAAACTGGTGGGTCATGTGCAGCTGGCCTATCCGCGCGATTACTCCTATCTCAAATGTTGCTCGTATTTCAAAGCAAAAATAGCTCGTATCTCAAAAATCTTGTATGTTAGGGCACTCGTATTTTGAGGTACCACTGTATCTGCTTGGCAAGTTCTGTAAAATAAAAACAATACCACCACATTTGCAGGAATGTTTGTAAATTATTATCCAATATGTGTCTAAGACAATGCTACATATCACTTAAAGATAAATAAAATAAAAAAATAAAAGAAAGTAGGGAGAAGGATCTATTCAAGGGGAAAAAAAATCAATAGAAACTGTCCTTAAAAAGACTTGATGGCAGATATATTAGACAATGACTTTAAAACAACCATCTTAAAGATAATTAAGGATCTAAAGAAGATGTGGATAAAGTAAAAAAAATAAACAAAATTAAAATATTAATAAAAGGACAAAAATACTAAAAAGAAACCAAAAATTAAATTCTGAAGCTGAAAATACAGTAATTGAAATAAAAACTTGACTATTAGCATTCAAAGGCAAATATGAGCAGTCAGAATAAAAAAAAATCAGTGAATTTTATGACAGGACAATAGAAGTTAATGAGACTGAAAAAAAACTTTTAAGAAAAGTGATCAGAGTCTGCAAGATCTGTTGTACATCATTAAATGAACCAATACATGAATTGTGATAGTCTCTGAAGGAGAAAATAGAAAGGAGCAGAGAAAATATTTGAAGAAATAATGGCTGAAAACTTCCTAAGTTTGATGAAAGACATGAATATAAACATTTAAGAAGTTCAATGAATTCCAACTGAGTTAAATTCAAAGAGACCCACACGAGACACATTTTAAATAAACTTTCAAAAGGCAAAGACAAAGAGATAATTTTAAAAGCACTAATAGAGAAGTGATCTATCACATACAAGGGGTCCACAATAAATATCCGATCATAAACTTTGAAGGCCAGAAGGCAGTGTGCCCATATATTCCGTGTTTAAAAAAAAACACCTGTCAACCAAGAATCCTATATCCAGTAAAACTGTTCTTCAAAACTGAAGGTAAATTTGATAAATTCCTAGATAGACTAAAGTTGAGAACACTAGATCCTAGTTCATGGAAACTAGATCTGCCCTACAAGAAAAGATCAAGTAAGTCCTGCAAGGTGAAATGAAAAAGACACTAAATAGTTATTGTTTTGTATCATTTGCCAAAAAGGATTACATAAGAGAACTATGAACAATTGTTCCCAAAAAATTGGATAACCTAGATGAAATGGACAAAATCCTAGAAACACAAAATCTACCAAGAATGAAACCTGAATAGCTGGAAAACATGAAAACCTATAAGTAAAGAGATTGAATCATTAACCAAAAATAGAAATCTTAGAAATGATGACTTCACTGGGTGAATTTCACCTAACATTTAAAGAGGAACTAATAACCCATTAGGATTGCTATGTCAATAAAACAAATCAACAAGAATGTGAAGGATGTGGAATAATTGGAACCCTGTGCACTATTGATACAGCAGTTGTGGGAAACAACATGTCAGTTCCTAAAACAATTATAATTACTATATGATCCAGCAAATCTACTTCTGGATATACAAGCATGTCTTGGAGATATTATAGGTTATCTTCCAAATCACCACAATTAAGTGAAAATCTCAACAAAGCAAGTTATACGAATTTTTGGTTTCCAATTGCACATAAAAGTTATGTTTACATAATACTGTTGTTTATTAAGAGCACAACAGCATTATTCCTAAACTAATAATATACATACCTTAATTTAAAAATACTTGATTGCTTAGCCCTAACTGGTTTCACTGTGGATAAAATGAGTTCGATTCTAGTCAAGGGCACATGTCCAGTTTGCTAAATCCTCAATAAAGGGCATGCAGAAGGCAGCCTATCGATGATTCTCTCTCCCCCCCTCTCCCTTCCTGTCTGAAATCAAGAAGATATATTTTAAAATAAATAACATTTTTTTTTTTTGCCGCTTAAAAAACGCTGACCATCATCTAAGCTTTCATCAGGTTGTAATCTTTTTGCTGGTGGATAGTCTCGCTTTGATGTTGATGGCTGCTGATTGATCAGAGTGTTGTTTCCCAAAGTTTGGGGTGGCTGGGCAATTTCTTAAAATAAGACAACAATAAAATTTGCCCCACAATTGACTCTTTCTTTCACAAATGATTTCTCTGTAGCATGCAATACTATTTGATAACATTTTAACTCCAATGAAAGTTCTTTTAAAATTGTAGTCAAGCCCCAACTGGTTTGACTCAGTGGATAAAACATCAGCCTGTGGACTGAAAGGTCCCAGGTTTGATTCCGGTCAAGGGCATGTACCTTGGTTGCAGGCACATCCCCAATAGGAGGTATGCAGGAGGCAGCTGATTGATGTTTCCCTGTTTCTTTCTATCCCCCTCTCTTCCTCTCTGTAAAAAATCAATAAAATATATTTTAAAAAAATTGTAATCAATGCTCTCAAACTCTGCTACTGCTTTATCAACTAAGTTTATGTAATTTTTTACTTGTTTATTTGAGCCAAACTGTCAACTGCCAGAAAACAAAATTTCAAAGCATTGAGATAATGATCCCAAGACTATGTAATTTTATATATTCTTGCTTGTCATTTCAACAATATTCACAGCGTCTTCAGCAAGAACATATTTCATCTCTAGAAACCACTTTGGTCATCTGTAAAATATAACTCCTCATCTGTTAAAGTTTTATGATATTACAGCAATTTAGTCACATCTTCAGGCTCCACTTCTAATTATAATTCTCTATTTCCATCACATCTGCTGTTAGTTCTTCCACTGAAGTCTTAAACCACCCCTCCCAAGTCATCTATGAGAATTAGAATAAACTTCTTCCAGTCTCCTATTAATGTTGCTATTTTGACCTCATCCTATGAATCACAAAAGTTCTGAATCTAGATAGTTCATTTACAGAAGGTTTTCAATTTACTTTGTTCAAATCCATAAGAGGAATCACTAGCTATGGCAGCTAGAGCCTCATGAAATGTATTTCTTACATAATAGGACTTGAAGGACAAAATTACTCCTTGATACATGCACTGAAGAATGGATGTTGTGTTAGCAGCATGAAAACAACATTAATCTCATTGTACATCTCCATCAGAGCTCTTGGGTGACCAGATGCATTGTCAATGAGCAGTAATATTTTGAAAGGGATTTTCTGTGCTGAGCAGATATCTTAACAGTAGATTTAAAATATTCAGTAAACCATACTGTAAACAGATGTGCTATTATCCAGGCTTTGTTATTCCATTTATAGAGCACAGGCAGAGTAAATTTAGCACAATTCTTAAGGGCCATAGGATTTTCAGAATGGTAAATGAGTATTGGCTTCAACGTAAAGTCACCAAGGCATTAATTAGTTCCTAACAAGCAGGTCAGCCTGTCCTTTGAAGCTTTGAGACCAGGCATTGAGTTCTCCTTTCTAAGCTGTAAAAATCCTGGATGGCATTTTATTCCAATACTAGAGGACTGGTGCACGAATTCATGCATGGGTGGGGGTCCCTCAGTCTGGCTGGTGGTTGGGGCCAATAGGGCCCATCTGGCCATCTGGCCTGGGGTGCTGGCTATGGAAGATTGACTACGGGAGATTGGCTGTGGGAATGCACTAGTTACCAGTGGGCAGCTCCTGCATTGAGTGTCTACCCCCTGGTGGTCAGTACGCATCATAGCAACTGGTCCACCCATTGTTCAGTGGACCAGTATATACACTTTTATATATATAGATAAAGCTGTTCATCTATACTAAAAATCTGTTGTTTAGGTAGCCACCTTTATTATCTCAGCTAGATCTTCTGGATAACTTGGTATAGCTTCAACATCAACACTTGCTGCTTCACCTTGCACTTTCATGTTATGGAGATTGTTTCTTTCCTTAAACCTTATGAACCAACCTCTGCTAGCTTCCAACTTTGCTTCTGCTGTTTTCTCATCTTTCTAAGCCTTCAAATAATTAAACATAGTCTTTGTTCTGGATTAGGCATGGTTTATGGAACTGTTGTGGCTGAACTGATCTTTTATTCAGAACACTAAAAATTTCTCTATATCAACAATAAGGGTATTTTGCTTTCTTATCCTTTGTGTGTTCATTTTCCCTTCAAGAACTTTTCCTTTGCATTTACAACTTAGCTAACCATTTGGAACAAGAGGACAAGCTTTTGGCCTATCTTGGCTTTTAAAATGCCTTCCTGACTAAACTTTGTCATTTCTAGATTTCATTTAAAGTGAGAGACATTTGCCCTAACTGGTTTGGCTCAGTGGATAGAACATTGGTCAGCAAACTGTGGCTCGTGAGCCACATGCAGCTCTTTGGCCCCTTGAGTGTGGTTCTTCCACAAAATACCACGTGCGGACACGCAAGTATAGTGCGACTGAAACTTCATGGCCCATGCGCGGAAATTGGTTTCATGCTCTCAAAAGAAATTTCAATAGTTGTACTATTGATATTTGGCTCTGTTGACTAATGAGTTTGCCAACCACTAGATAGAGCATTGGACAGGAGAATGGAATGTCCCAGGTTCAATTCCAATCAAGGCCACATGCTTGGGTTGCAGGTTCGATCCCCAGTAGGAGGCATGCAGGAGGCAGCTGATCAATGATACTCTCTCATTACTGATGTTTCTATCTCCCTCTCTCTCTCCTTTCCTCTCTGAAATCAATAAAAATATATTTAAAAAGTAAAGTGAGAGACATTTGGTTGCTCCTTTCATTTGAACATTTATGATAGAGGCTATTGTTGGTTAATAATGGACCAAACATTCCCATTAAAAAACAGAGATTGTCTAAATATAAAAGCAAGAACCAATAACATACTTTTTACAAGAGATGAATGGACTTTAAAGATGCAAAGCAGTTGAAAGATAAATAACAGAAAAAATAAGTATAATACAAACACTAATTATAAGAGAGCTAGTGTGGTTATATTAATAAAAGAAAAAGTAATCTTTAAATAAGAATTATTAGCAGACACAATGGACATTTCATAATGAAAGGGTCAATTCACCAAGAAGACCTAACAATTCTAAATGCATATGCACCCTAATAAAAGAGTTTTAAAACATAAGAAGCCCAAAACAACAACAGAGGTAAAAAGAAAGATACACAAATCAACAATCATAGTTGGAAACATTTACACTCCTCTCTCAGTAACTGATAGATGAGGTATAAATAGTCATTCACTTCTTTTTGACTGGTGAGTTTGTTCTCAGAAGAAAGAAGGCAGAAGACTTGGTGTAATCTTCTTGTCAACATGATAACTACATCTTTTGTAAATATAATAATGATATTTACTAGGAAGAGAAATATATCTATACTAGGGGCACAGTGCACAAATTCATGCATCTTGAAAGGAACTGTGGGTGCAAGACTTCAGTAGGCACAGGGAGGGGTCTTGGTCCATCCTCTGTGCCCTGCCCGGCTCGGCTCCTCCCACCATGGCTCAGTCCCATGCACTTACAACACAGGTCCCTCTAGCACCCACTGACGGCACAGAGCAATTGGGGCAGGTGCCAGCAGTGAATGCGTGCAGGGCCAATGCCATCAGTAAGTGCAAGCAGTGGCTGCTGCCCTGATTGCCCCTCAGAAGCAAGGGGAGGTGGAGAAGCCCTTAGGGGTAATCAGGGGTGGCAACCACTGATGGTGCTGAGTGATCAGGACCAGCACCGGCAGTGCGTGTGAGCATCAGCTCCAGTGCTGGCTGCAGGTGTGATTGGGGCTGATGCTGGCAGTGAGTGCGAGTGGTAGTTCCTGCACCGGCAGCATGTGTGAGCACTAGGCAGGACCACAGCACATGAAAGCAAATAATTTTCAGTAACCATCAGAGGCTCACCCCAATGACAGCGACCAGTGCCCACCTTGGTCTGGCAACCCCGCTCACCTGCTCCACCATCCCATCGTGGCCAACACCCACCATGTTCTGCACACACACACACACCCCTCCCAGCACACATCACAGCAACCAGTTGTTCGGTTGGTCCAGTTGTTCCACCATTTGGTTTATTTGCATATTAGCCTTTTATTATATAGGGTATATCTCTATCTATCTATCTACCTATCTATACTGGTATATATATATGCATACATATATATAAATTTATTTAAGAGAGGAAAGGTGAGGGAGAGAGAGAAACATCAATAATGAGAGCTAATCATCCATTGGCTGCCTCCTGCATGCACCCTACTGGAGATCAAATCCACAACCCGGGCATGTGCCCTGACCAGGAATCGAACTGTGACCTCCTAGTTCTTAGGTCAACCCTCAACTACTGAGTCCTACCAGCCAGGCAGGAAGAGAAGCTTTATATATACAAAATATTAGTTAAAGGTTGTTCCTTGTTAAGTATTTCTTTATTATACACTAGAGGCCTGGTGCACGAAATTTGTGCATGGCCGGGTGATGTGTGTCCCTCAGCCCAGCCTGCAACCTCTCTCCAATCTGGGATTCCTCTCACAATCCAGAACTGCTGGCTCCCAACTACTTGCCTGCCTGCCTAATTGCCTCTAACCGCTTCTGCCTGCCAACCTGATCACCCCCTAACTACTCCCCTGCCAGCCTGATCAACACCTAACTGCTCCCCTGCCTGCAAGATTGCCCCTAATTGCCCTCCCCTGCCAGCCTGGTCACCTCTAATTGCCCTCCCCTGCCAGCCTGGTCGCCACTAACTGTCCTCCCCTCCAGGCCTGGTCGCCTCTGACTGTTCTACCCTGCTGGCCTGGTCAACCCTAACTGCCCTTTTTTGCCAGCCTAGTCGCTCCTAACTGCCCTCCCCTGATGGCCTGGTCACCCCCAACTGTCCTCCCCTGCAGGGCTGGTCCCTCCCACTGCCCTCCCATGCAGGCCTTGTCCCTCCCACTACCCTCCCCTGCAGGTTTGGTTGTTCCCACTGCCCTTCCCTGCAGGCCTGGTTGCCTCTAATTGCCCTCCCCTATCAGCCCAGTTATCCGTAACTGCCCTCCCCTGCAGACCTGGTCACCCCCAACTGCCCTCTCCTGGTGCCCCCACTCTAACTGTCCTCCCCTGCAGGCCTGGTCCCCAATTGCAATCCCTTGTAGGCCTGGTCCCTCCCAACTGCTCTCTCCTGCAGGTCTCATTGCCCACAACTGCCCTCTCCTGCCGGCCATCTTTTGGCAGCCATTTTTTGTCTACATGGGGTGGCCATCTTGTGCATTGGAATGATGGTCAATTTGCATATTACCTCTTTATTAAATAGGATTTTGTAAGTAAATATAGAATGTGTATTTATGAGGCATGGGTCCCTGAAGGAGGTCACATAAGCTATACCACTCCCTGGGAGTATTAAATGGAGATGTTTTATAACTCAAATGTGCCTCTTCTATGTGAAATATTACTGTGGACCTTAGAGTATTTACGTATCCAATAAAGGAAGATATCAGTGGAGCTGGAGTCAATGTCTCTGACTTCTGGTCTGAGTCTCTTAACTTCCTACTTATCTTTAAAATTAATAAGAAAGATTGATAGTAAGGCAAGTTCTCTGATGTGTGTCAGTTTGACCTGCAACTTAATCTCTTGTGTTAACATATAGACAAAAAAAAAAACAGGGAAAAATTCACTATGAAATGTTTGAAAAGACTCAACCAACTTAAACTAATTGACATTTATAGAATACTACATCCAGCAACTGAAGAGAGCACATTATTTTAGATAGTCATGGGAAATTCAGCAAGATAAATGATAGAATTGGCCATAAAACAAGTTTAAATGCATTAAAAAGTAATGAAATCATACAAAGTTGTTTTCTCATCACAATGAATTTAAATTAGAAATCAAGAGGAACACTTTAAATTATTTAAAAAGTACACTTCTAAATAATCTATGAGTAAGATGGAAATTAAGGAGAATTTAAAATATTTTAAATTGGATTATAATAAAGACAATATATCTAAATTATTTGTGGGATGCTATTAAAGTATTGTTTACAGGGAAATTTATAGCTTTAAGTGGTTACATTGAACAGAAGATCTAAAATCAATCACCTAATTTTCTACCTAGGTAAAGCAGCTACCTAATAAAAGAAAATCAAATTAAACCTAAAGTAAGTCAAAGAGAGACAACAATAAAGGTAAGAGTAGAAATCAATAAAAAGGAAAACAAATATGCAAGAAAAAACTAACAAAGCCAAAATTTGGTGTTTTGAAATGATAAATAAAATTCATAACCCCCTAGCAAGATTGTCCAAGAAAAAGAGGGAAGTAAACATTTCCAATATCAACATTAGAGTTGATAGTTGTACAATGCTGTGAATGTGTTAATGTCACTGAACTGTTCACTTTAAAAGTTACTTTTATGAAATATCACCTTAGTAAATTAGCTTTTAAAATTAAAAAATTTCAAAAAAAACTTAAAAATCCCACATCAGAAATAAAATAAAGGGCATCTCTTTATATATTAATAAAATTTTGGTTAAAATAAATGCATTTAAACCAATCTGTCAAGATGGCAAGGTCACCACCATGTCATGTTACAGTGGTCTAAGGGACTAGAAAGTGAGCACTGATCATGGAGAATGTACTAAAAATGTAATCATAATCCTAAATATTCTGGTCATAAACATTATTCAAATAATTAAAAGTACAATTGCTTAATTTCTTAAAATTTAGTGGTCCTTGAGGGGAATGACTTGAAAAAAAGTCCAACTCATGAATTTATTATCATTAGCTTTGTAGTACAGCTATATAGAAAAAGCCCCATATTCTTCCTACTAGAATACAGTGGTACCTCGAGATACGAGTGCCCTAACATACGAGATTTTTGAGATACGAGCCATTGAGCGAGCGATTTTTGCTTTGAAATATGAGCAACATTTGAGATAGGAGTAATCGTGCACAACCCACCAGTTTACCGCGTCTCATAGTTTCCCACGCCTCAAGGTTACGGAACAAATTAAACTCGTATCTCGAGGTACCACTGTATATGCTTTCCTTAACACAAAAGGTGATGCCTTGCTTATGTTAACTTTTCAGAATAGGAGTCAATATATGACCCTCTTTAATTCTGAGACCAGTTGAAACTATACTCATGTAACTCTGGCCAGTGTGTAAATTTAAAGGCACAGTGGTCAAATTATTTGGACTCTGGAACCTGTCAGACCTATATTTACTCAGTTTGGTACCCTACTGACCACCTGTATGAACTTTTCCTCTTTAGAGACAAATTTCCTCAGTTGCAAAATGGGGATCACGATCATTTCCAGGACACAGCATGTAAGGATGATAAAGATAAAGGTAAAGCTAAGATTGTGTTCTTACATTTGCCATATGCATAATAAGAATTCTCATTTAATAATTTAGCAATTCAATCAGTTTATTGTTATTCTGAATTTACAAATGAGAAAACTGACAAGTACAAACTTGCCCAAAGTCCTATGATGAATAGGTTAGGATTTGAAAAAGAGCCTTTGGTCTACCAACCACAGAACATGAACATAATAAATACTCAATAAATAGAAGCTATTAAAATTCTTTCTCAACTACTAGATTAATCTAAATTATGATTAGGAGAAAAGCAAATCACCTTAGAGCAGTGGTTCTCAACCTTTCTAATGCCGCGACCTTTAATACAGTCCCTCATGTGGTGGTAACCCTCACCCATAAAATTATTTTCGTTGCTACTTCATCACTGTAATTTTGCTACTGTTATGAACTGTAATGTAAATATGTGATATGCAGGATGTATTTTCATTGTTACAAATTGAACATAATTAAAGCATAGTGATTAATCACAAAAACAATACGTAATTATATATTGTGAAATATTTATTTCTAATTACAAATAAATAAAATTTTGTCTTGAATCGTGGTGTAGCATGGGCAACAGTCTTCATATAACAACAGTAAACTACATTGCTACATTTTGCTACACTGAGGAGCGGTCTGTTGGTTCATAAGACCATGGGAAATATATGTTTTCTGATGGTCTTAGGCGACCCCTGTGAAAGGGTCGTTCATCCCCAAAGGGGTCGCGACCCACAGGTTGAGAACCACTTGCCTTAGAGCCATTTTCTCTTTTAAAATGTTAAAATTGCCCTACCTGGTTTGGCTCAGTGATAGAATATTGGCCTAAGGACTGAAGGGTCCTGGGTTTGATTCTGGTCAAGGGCACATGCCTGGGCTGTGGGCTTGATCCCCAGTATGAGGCATGCAGGAGGCAGCCAATCAATGATTATCACTCATCACTGATATTTCTATCTCTCTCTCCCTCTTCCTTCCTCTCTGAAATCAATAAAAAATTTTAAAAAGTTGAAATTATAGAAATACATTCAAAATACAATACTAGTTGGGCAAAGAGAAATACCCTATTTAGGAAATAAATATAACAAAACTTCCAATGCTTAAGAAGAGGCATATTTTATGCTAAACCACCCCATAGCCAAGAAGCAGGAAAAGCAGAACAGGAACAGAGATGCATCCCACAAGTTAGTTCACGGTTTGAGATGCAGAAAGTTATCTAGAGAGATTTTTACTAAGGAGATTTTGGGTATATATAATAACATCTCCAAGGAAAACTTTATCTCTGAAACATTTAGAATTATCTGAAAAAGATATTTTTAAATACAGTGGTACCTCGAGATATGAGTGCCCTAACATACGAGATTTTTGAGATACAAGCAGTTGAGCGAGCAATTTTTGCTTTGAAATACGAGCAACATTTGAGATACGAGTAATCGCGCGGATCAGCCGGCTGCACACAACCCACCAGTTTACCGCGACTCGAGCGTCTCATAGTTTCCCACGCCTCAAGGTTATGGAACAAATTAAACTCGTATCTCGAAGTACCACTGTATAAGAAAAAGGAGATATGGGTTAAATTAATCAGTGATTAATAACAGTTAAGTTTGAAAAAGTGATCATTTTATTTCAGGTGCTTTTAATTCTTAAAACTATCTCAAACTATCTTTCCTATATAATAAAGAGCTAATATGCAAATGATTGTCATGCCCTCATGCCATCACACCCTAAAGGCTCAGACACTCAACACTGAGGAGAGAGGAATGGGGACAACTAGGCTGTGGCCCAGAAGATGGACAAACCATATGCCTCATGGTCCCCAGGAGAGGAACAAGCCACCTGCCCTGTGGTCCCAGGTGCCAATGGCTACACCTGCACTTCCAGCCTAGGAGAGGGACAAGCTGCCCACCCTACAGTCCTGGGCACCAGTACCTATAGCTGTGGCCCTGGAAAAAGACAAGCTGCTCACCCCACAGTCCAGGGTGCCTACGGCTGTGGCCCAGGCAAAGCCACCTGCCCACAGTCCCCTGTGGCTGCGACAAGCCTGGGCAAAGCCAGTCTGGTCTTGGTGCCTGCAACCAGCTGGAGGAGAAAATCCAGGGTCCTGGGTACAGGGCAAGGCAGAGGCAGTTAGGGGTGATCAGGCCAGTAGCAGAGGAGCTAGGAGCGATCTGGCAGGTAGCCAGAGGCAGAGATGGTTAGGGACAAACAGGCAGGCAGAGGGGTTAGGGGCGATCAGGCAGGCAGGGAAATTAGTGGTTAGAAGCTAGCAGTCCTGGATTGTGAGAGGCAGTTGGACATCCCCCGAGGAGTCACGGATTGGAGAGGGTGCAGGTCAGGCCAAATTTCATATACCAGGCCTCTGGTATCTACCTAATAAAAGGGTAACATGCTTACTAATGGTACCTTCACAACGCCACCAGCCAATAAAGGAGTATGCAAATTAACCCAACAAAGATGGTGGGTTAATTTGTGTATGCAGGCACCATGGTGACAACGCAGGCATTCTGCACCACCCCAGCCGCTATGGGCCTCTGGACAGCGTAGGAAGGTGGAAAGGGGGCTCTGGCCAGAGTGAAGGTGGTGCCGGCAGCCAGGGAAAGGAAGGCCCATTCTTGCACAAATCTTTGTGCATCAGGCTTCTAGTATATATATAAAAGCCTAAGCAATCAAATGATTGAACAACTGAATGACCAGTTCATCAGTCACTATTATGTACACTAACCACCAGGGGACAGATGCTCAATGCAGGAGCTGCCCTCTGGTGGTCAGTGTGACCAACAGGCGCCAGACACAGGGCTCAGACTGGAGATGAAGCCTGGAGATGGCAGCAGATGAGCCTAATGAGTGGCTGTGGCAACAGGCACAGTGGGGCCTGGATCAGCAGGAGCAGCAGACAGGAGTGACAGGTGGTATTGGACTGCTGGTTTCATCCAGATCCCCGCAGGCTATGCCGAGGGACCCCACCAGTGCACAATCCATGCACCTAGCCTCTGGTATATTGATCAATGTGGTGGTTAACAATTTTAGTTTCTTCTCATGCTTGGCTGCTTTAAGTTTTTAAAATAATGATGTAGTAATATTCTTAATTATGCCTTTTAGAAATCTGGCTATCTGGATAACAAAGCTATTCATTAGATACAATCCTTCTGGTACTGACTGGAGAAAATAAACATCTCTCTGAGTTCTGACTTTTCAATAGTAACCTTATATAAAAACAAAAACAAAACAAAAAAACAATGCCAAGCATACAAAAACGTGTGTTCATTGAAGCACAAAGGAGAAGAGGCTGAAGACTATGTTCCAGGGATATAATCTATACATGATACATATTGGTTGGTAGAGGTGGGGAGGAAAAAATAGAGGGAAGAGCAAGAAGAAGAGAATATGGGATTGCAAAATGATAGCCATACACAGAATCCTGAGATGGGAAGGGGAAGCTAAGAAGTTTGGATAGAATGCAGATTTTGTGTAAGTAAAGCAGTACATGCCTGGAGAGGTGTGGTCAAACACTTACCTCAACCCGTTGTGGAACAACCTCTTGTAGTCAACATTTATTATACTGATATTTTCTCTTTTAAGTTCATCAATGGGAGTTAACCGGCCCACATGCTGAAAATTGGGAGCTTTCCACCTCACATACTTCCTATCAAAACCAGGCAACCAATAAACCTGTAATAAGAAACATGAAAATTTTCAGTGAACAATCAGCTGTATATATACAAACAGTTCCCTGTACAATAGATGAAGCTCCAGTCTATAAGGAGCAGAGGGAGATTCAAGCCCTTGGCCTGATGTAGTCTGAAAAACTCTTACAATGGAGCTTTCACCAGGGTTGTTCTGAAATTAAATTTTCTCACATAACATCATGGGTCAAGGGCCCATTATGTCACACTAACCAAAGTGGAGGAGGGTTGGAAGGTGTGGATGAGAGATGGGAACCATAAACATCTCCTCTGGCTGATGATGCTAAACATTATCTTTAAGAGGGTTAATTATGACTCATCTGCAAATAGTTCCATTGGTAAAAAGACCCATTTTTTTTTTCTCGGACTCATAGTACTCTTCCATATTCTGAGAATTTAAGAGATTTGGAATAATTTGGCTACCCCAATGCGGAGAGTTCCTTCTGAAAAAAACATGATGAGCAAATCTATGCTCAAGTACGACCCAACTTATTCATCATTAATTGAAGGCAAGTCCTCAATGCATTAGTATACCCAAGCCCTTTCTAATAGTTCTACCTTGGTGCATGGTACAGGTTACATCAGATAGTCATTACACTGCTGATATTTCATTTGGTTTAGAATGGCAACAAACCTCAATGTTTTCCCCCAGTGAAATAAATATAAGTGAGTCACTCTTAAGTTGCTTCATGTTATGTATAAGCAATAATCTCCATTTCTAAAGGGAGCAAATTTATTTTAGGATCCCAGAGAAGATCTATAAGATAGGGTAAGTTTAACTGTATACTTTTGGGACATGCTATCCACCTCCCAACCTCTACCATAAATACTGAGATAGACATACCAGACGTTGCTCAATTTTAGAGTCAAGAATCACATCTACTACACGACGTACATATGTATTTCTGAGAGGATGTTTTGGTGGAGGGCCATTAAGATCAAATATTACATATTTATTTGTCTTCCGTGCAATTTCCAAATAATCACTTAGTTTTGGAATCCTCTGACTTTTTGCCTTTTCTTTATCAGCCTCTGATAAGGGTTTCATATTGTAAAATGGCTTCTTCTAAAAATAAATACATCAAAGAATATATTGGCTCCTATCAAAAGCATTTTCCAATTTTCCTGCTATATGGTCTATTATCATTCAACGCCAGGACCTGTGAAATACTGGTATTTCAAGGAGGAAATAAACAACTAGATAAGAGTTGCCAAGGAGAAAAATAAAATATAGACTCCAGCTCAGCTGGTGTGACGTAGTGGTTGAACATTGACCCATTAACAAAGAGAACCAGGGATGGTTCAATTCCTGATCAGGGCACATAACCCAGTTCCAAGCTTGATCGCCAGTGGGGGACATGCAGGAGGCAGCTGATCAATGATGAATATTTTAAAAATAGAGACTCCATAGCTAATTATGGTATTTGGAATATTTTTATGTATAGCAAAGACCCTGTTGTATTTGCACTGAAAGACCTTCGTGTTCCTGTCTTAACCTTCTTTTTCAGATTTTTTTCTATAACTCAAGGCATCCTTTTTCAGTTGCCCTGGCTTCCAACATTTGCTCTCACTGTTCTAGAAACAGGCTTTGGGCTCTAGCTGGTTTGGCTCAGTGGATAGAGCATCGGTCTGTGAACTGAAGGGTCCCTGGTCCTATTCCAGTCAAGAGCACGTACCTTGGTTGCTGGCTCAATCCCCAGTAGGGGCTGTGCAGGAAGCAACCGATCCATGATGTTCCTCTCTCATCTATGTTTTCTCTCCCTATCCCTCTCCCTTCCTCTCTCTCACAAAATTAATAAAAACATTAAAAAAAAGAAATAGATATTGGCTTCAGACTGCATTAGAGTCAATACCATCTCTTATTACTCATTTGCCTTCTTTGTCATATCCACCTGTTAAAAAATCCTACCCTCAACCTTCAAAGCCCAGTTCAAATGCTACCTCCTTCATGAAGCCTTAAATATTCCTTAACTAAAAAGATTTTAATAGTGTTAAAGTTTCAATGGCCCATTTTTGTGCCCCTGTATTTGTATGTCTCATTCTGCCTTCTCTAGTTATCTGTGGATATCTTAGACCAGATTGAAAACCTAACTTCATATGCTTCTCTTGCTGTGTAATTGGTAGAACCATTTAAATTCTCCAAGTCTTCATTGCTCAAACTATAAAGTAGGGGATAGGGATGGAGGGTAACCTATCTACTTCTCAAGATTATTCTGAAGATTAAATAGGATGAAATATGTACAGGGTCTAGGAGCATGTTCAGTACATAGAAAAGTGCACAATTCACTTAGTTCCCTTACTCTCTACTGCTTCAACTGGAATGTAACTCCCTCACAGCAGAATCTATCCATTTTTCTGTGCAATACACAGCATTTCATCCACACCTTAGTCCATACATGTACTAGGTATTTTAAATGTAACAGATGGCTGCTTTTATTGTCATTTACCAATTGTAGATTATTTGTGGGTAAAGTCAGTGAAGTAAGCAGTAGCCACCTCACATTTGTGTAACTCAAATAATCTCTCTGCAAAACTTTATCTTCATTTTTATTCTCATCTTTTCTATTCCTTTTCTTTCCTTGGCCTCTTTAAAAAGCCTCCCTTTCTCACTTTTTTCTCAGGAAATATACAATCACATTTCACAATATCCCCATGCTAGACTGTAAAGCAGATCACAGAAGCTGAATTAAACATAGTCTATATCTGAGCAGAGGTTTACCATGATTGTTTTTCTTCAGTCTCAGAAAAAAGAAATTTGCTTTAGGATTCAAGGTTTTGTTTGACTCTACACCCAATCTAGACTGACTCATTTAAATATTAAAATAACCGTATAATATAGACCAAGATAAGATTTAAATGACTAAACTGTGCATTCTTTTTTTAACTGTGTTTGAATGGGAAAAAGAATAGGAAATGCACTGTAGGAAGACATTTATGAAGCCTTTCCTTTAAGAATAAATTGGATGAAATTTCAAAATAGCAAAAACAATAAAGATTAAGCAACAGGAGAGTTTTAAATTAGATTCCAGTAAACTTTAAATATTAGTATGGAGTAGAACTAACAGCTGAAGTAAATCAAGCCTCTTTTTTTATAGGCGACTTAGTCAGAAAAATAAATAGAAATGGGACAATGCCCGTTTATTAAATACCTGGTTCCTTAACTTAAAACAATACTTAAAGGTCTTTGGTTCTCTAGGCCTATGTTTAGAATAATTGCAAGTAGAAGGTCCTGTGTGTCATACTAAATAAAAATTAGGACAATTATCCAAAATCTGCCAAATGACACTACTTAAAGGAAAACATTACCATTCAACTGGCAATTTTTGAGAACTATCTGTAAATATACATGAAGAATAATATATGTTCAATTTGTAACAATGAAAATATATCCTGCATATCAGATATTTACATTACATTTCATAACAGTAGCAAAATTACAGTGATGAAGTAGCAACGGAAATAATTTTATGGTTGGGGGTCACCACCACATGAGGAGCTGTCTTAAAGGGTCGCGGCATTAGGAAGGTTGAGAACCACTGGAATAGACAAATGTGTCATGCACCTTGTCCTGGAGCCAGACTGGAAATACAACTAAATCAGAGAACAGACACCTGGCATTAACAAATTAGACACAGCCGAGGAGACAATTTACAATAAGGAAGGGCAGAGGATGCCTGGAATCTGGTAGGAATGGGAACGTGGACTTAGGGGAGGCTGGTCAGTTGGCTGAGAGGGTGAGGAGGAAGCTGTGTTGCACCAAAGCTGCATCCCTTGGAAACACATGTAACATCCAACTGTGAAAAGGAAAAACCACATGGCTGCTGGCTGCTGGGGAATCTGGACCCAAGACCCACAACCTCAAAAGGCTGCACTACAAAAGGTGGTCTGAAAGGCAGCCTGAGAGAAACATGCAGTTTTGTTGTTGTTGTTGTTTTTGTCATTGCTTTTATTCTCTAAACCCAGAACACAGCACTTTTCCATTGCAAACACTCACCTGAGGCTTCGGCGCAGGGAGAGAGGCACACAGACTTGAGGTGCCTGAGAAGAGGCTGGGGAGGGAAGCAGGGCAGGGAGACGTGACCAGGAGTCCTGCATTAGAACACTCTTAAGGTTCTGAACCAAAGCAGCCATTTCTCCCCACAAGTGCTAGCCCTTCCCAGTAACCTCAAGGCAGGTAATACAGCATACCACAACTTGCATTTTGAGTTTTATAGAGGAAACAAAGGTAGAGGCCAAGCTTCAGGTCTGAATAGTCCCAAGAGCTCTCAGTGACTGCATTGAAAGAGGTGTCGTCTGTCCGACTATTCTGGAACCAGACTGATAAAAACTCCAGATTTCCAGCCAACCCCATTGGTCTCCATACAAGGATCTCTGACCAACCAAGACCAGAGTAATATTTTGGGCCACTTGTGGAATAGTAACTCTAGGTCAGGAATAAAACATCCATCTTATTCCCTGAAAGTGAAACAGCATCAACCCCACCTAAAGCCCTGTCAGAAACAGATGCTTGAGTGATTAAGACTGACAACTGACAGAGAAGCAAAGAGGGAAGATTTGCAGCCAAGGCCTGTAGACACAGACATGAGCAGAGGACCTGTGGATCGCTGGGAGCTTCAAGCAGGATGCCAAAAGCCAAAAGACAGTGCCTTACAGTGGCCAGCACCTAAGTACATAACAGGAAGCTCAGAATTAGCAGACAGAAAAGATGAGTGGAGTCCTAAACCAACTCCCACAGGGCATTAAAACTCAGCTGAAGCAAACAACACTTCTTTTTTTATTATTAAATATTTTTAATTTTTAATCTTTTTACTTTTTTTTGCACCTTTTTCTTTCTCACTTCTATTTTTCTCCCATTTTTCTCCTTTCTCTATTTTAGTTTTCCTCCTTCCTTTCTTTTTTCCCCCCTTTTAAAAATGGATCTTCTTTATCTGCTTTACTGTTATTATTCTAGACTCTGTTGGTTTATTCAAATATCTAATTTTCTCTTTCCTGCTCATGCTCCATTTCCCCTTTTCTTTTCTTTTTCTTCACTACTCAATTTTTTATTTTTCTCTTTTCTTGCTCTTTTCTTATTCCAATTTTTTAACTTGTTTCACAAACTAAATTTAGACTTATCTGCTCTCTCTTCTATTCTTTTAAAAAAAATTTTAATTTTTTTATTCTTGTCTTCTCGTGTCTTTTTTCCCTCCTCTATGCTAAACCATGGTCCTGCCCCTATTCATCCAATTCCTTAACCTTATTTTCTCTATTTAAGCTTTGCATCTACAGATTCTACCCTCTCCCCCTTTTCTGGGTGCTTTTTGTTTGTGCTTTTTGTTTTGTTTTGTTGTGTTTTCTACCCATATTCATCTTTCTTTTTCCCCCTTGCTAACATTCTTGCTCTCTTTTCTATTTCCCAATTCTCCTTTCTCTAGTGATCAGTTTTATTGGGGATATAGTTGTCTTGTGTTCTGTTCTTACTGGGTCGTGTCTTATCATGTTGTGTTTTGTGCTGTTCAGTTATCACCTCCACAATGGTTGGCACAATGTGGTAGGGAGCGAGCCACATAATCAGACATCCTGAGAGGAGACTCCATCCACGAGTGGGATAATAACGTTCAAGACCCAACTACATCAGGGGGCCTGGCCCAGGAGGCCTGAAAGTGTACACCACTAGGTCACAAAAAAACATCTACTACATAAGACCAATTCAAAAATCTGGGGGGCACAGCAGTCTAATCTAATACATAGAAACAATTATAAAGAAATAGCAAAAGTAGAGAGACAAAGAAATAACCCCCAAATGAAAGAAGAGGGGGAATCACCAGGAAAGGAACTAAAGGAAACGTAGGCAAGCAATTTGTCAAAGAAAGAATTCAGAGTAATGGTTACAAAGATGCTCAAACACCTAGATGAGAAATTCACCAACATGTGTAAGAATCAAGAGGAAAAGAAGAAATATATACTGCAATAAAGAACACAATGGAAAATTTCAACAGTAGACTAGAAGAAGCTAAGGACCAATTCAGCAGGTTAGAAGTCAAGGTAGAAAAAAATACCGAAGCAGAGCAGCAACTGGGAAAAAATTTAAAAGCAGGAGAGTTTAAGGGAGCTCTGGGATAACACGAAATGAAACAACCTCTACATAATAGGGGTACCAGAAGAAGAGGAAGCTGAGCAAGGAATAGAAAACCTATTTGAAGAAATAATGATAGAAAACTTCCATGACTTTGAGAAGAAAAAAGAAGCACAGAGAGTCCAAAACAAGATGAACCTCAAAAGACTGACACCAAAACATACTATAATTAAACTGGCAAATGTCAATGACAAAGTAAGAATCTTAAAGGCTGCCAAAGGGAGCCTGAAAGTTATCTACAAGGGATCCCTAATTAGACCATCAACTGATTTCTCAGGCCAGAAGGAAATGGAAAGAAGTATATAAAGTGATGCAAAGCAGGGCACTGAATCCAAGAATATTCTATCCAGCAAGAATATTCTATTTTCACATTCAAAATGAAGGTGAAGTCAGAAGCTTCACAGGAAAAAAAAAAAAAAGGCTAAGGGAGTTTATTACTACCAAGCCAGCAATGCAAGAAATGCCAAATGGACTGTTGTAAAAAGAAGAAATAGAAAGGGAATAAGGAATGTATACATCAAAAATTAAAATGGCAACAAGTACCTATCAATAATTTTAAATGTAAATGAATTAAATGCTCCAATCAAAAGATAGGGTAGCTGAATGGATAAGAAAATATGACCTATATAACATGCTGTCTTCAAGACACCCATCTCAGAACAAAGGACTCACATGAAAGACACAGATAATGGGATAGTGAGAGCCTGGTGGGGGTGGGTGGGACAGTAACGGCTGGAAGAGGTTAATTGGGGGGTGGGGAAAAGGAGGACCATTTCCCCTAAGAATAGGAACAATACTTGTAATACTTTCAACAATGAAGAGTTAAAAAAAAAAAAGCTTTATTACTTAACTTTAAAAAGAAAAAGCATCACCAAGAGAAATGTACTACATCTAAATTATTTTCAGGAGTCACAGAAAATTCTGCTGTAGATTATCAAATTATCACTATAAATATTAGTATATTGATTCAAAACATAAATTATGCTTCAGGAATTTACTGAAGGCACATACTAGCTCCTTTGGACTTAAACTGAGATATTTTTAAAATTTTCATTAAATTTATTGAGTGGCAATGATTAATATGATTATATAGGTTTCAAGTGTACAATTCTATACTACATAATCTGTATGTTGCACTATATATTTACCACTCAAACATAAAGTCTCCTTCCATCACCATATATTTAACCCCCTTTAACTTCTACCAACCCTGCTCCTCTTTCCTCTGGTAATCACAGAACTATTGTCCGTGTCTCTTAGTTTTTTGTCTATTTGTTATTTTCTGTTTATATCCCACACTAAAGGCCCAGTGCACGAATTTGTATACAGGTGGGGACTAGCCGGGCCATCCCATTGGGGGCCAATCTAGGGTGGGGCCAGCAGGGGGGGGGAGAGGATGCAGGCAGTTGACCAGCTGGCTCTGCCCCTGATTGGGTTGGGGGAGCCAGTTAAGAGTGGGGCTGGGCCAAAACCAGTTTGGCTCAGTGGATAGAGCGTCGGCCTAGGGACTGAAAGGTCCTAGGTTCGATTCCGGTCAAGGGCATGTATCTTGGTTGTGGGCACATCCCCAGTAGGGGGTGTGTAGGAGGCGGCTTATCGATGTCTCTCTCTCATGGATATTTCTGACTCTCTATCCCTCCCCTTTCCTCTCTGTAAAAAATCAATAAAATATATTAAAAAAAATAGTGGGGCCAGCCAGGGGGACGGGCTGTGGAAGGTTGCAGGGGGTTGGGGGTGCCAATCAGGCCCGGATCAGGCCTGTTGGCCTCCATAGTGTGCATAATAGTGACCAGTTGTTCCAGTCATTCCACCATTTGGTCACTGGGCTTTTATATATATAGAGATGAGTGAAATCATATGGTTCTTGACTGTTTCATCTGACTTATTTCACTCAGCAGGATAATCCCAAGAGCCATCATGTTGTCATAAATGACACTATTTCATCTTTTCTTATGGCTGAGTAGTATTCCATTGTATATATGTACCACGTTTCTTTATTCAATCATCCATCCAAGGATACTTAGGTTGCTTTCATGTTTTGACCACTGTGAATAAAGTTGCAATAAACATAGGGATACATACATTTTTATGAATAAGTATTTCCAAATTTTTCAGGTAGAGATGCAAAAGAAGAATTGCTGGGTCATGTGGTAGCTCTAATCTTATTTTTTTAGGAATCCCATACTATTTTCCATAGTGGCTGTACCAATTTACACTCTCACCAGTGGTGTATAAGGATTCCGTTTTTCTCTGCAACCTCTGCAACATTTATTTCTTGTCTTGTTGATAATAGCCATTCTAACAGTTGTGATTTTGACTTGCATTTTCCTAATAGTTAGTGAAGCTGAGCATCATATATCTTTTGGTCATTTGTATGTCTTCTTGGGAGAAGTGTCTGTTCGGGTCCTCTGCCATTTTTTAATTCGATTTTTTGTTGTTGAGTTATATGAGTTTTTTGTACATTTTGGATATTAGCCCTTTATCAAAGGTATTGTTTGCAAATATCTTCTCCCATTCGGTTGGTTGACTTTTTGTTTTGTTGTTGGTTTCTTTTGCTGTGCAGAAGCTTTTAAATTTGATATAGTCCCATTCATTTACCTTTTACAGTATTTCACTTGCATTTTGGGTCAAAGTCACAAAATCCTCTCTAAGATCAAGACCATAAGTTTAGTATATATGTTTTCTTTCATATATTTTATTGTTTGAGGTCTTACATTTAAGTCTTTGATCCATTTTGAGTTAATTTTTGTGTATGCTGGCAAATAGCAGTTTAGTTTCATTGTTTTGCATGTGGCTTTCCAATATCCCAACACCATTTATGGAAGAGACTTCCTTTTCTCCACTGTATGCTTTTTGCTTCTTTGTTGAAAATTGCTTGCCCAGTTTCTTTTGCTGAGTGGCACTACACTGACACAATTGGCACCCAGCCTTAGGTTGCAGTGTGGTCTCTTATAAGTGCCTCTGGTCTCAGCACCGGCAGCTGCCAACCAGCGGACACTTTGTAGTTCCTACAAGGAGGCCCTGGGCCTGGCACAGGTAGCCACTGAATTCAGACTCTACCAGTGCTCCTCCCAAAAAACCCCAGAACAAACACACCTGGAGGCCAGCCTCAGACCACAACAGCACCACCTGATTAGTTACAAACAGAACATCCAAAGGGTTGGTCTCAGCAGACACCAGGGTCCTGCTGGGGCGAACCTGCTCTGTGTGGACAAACGTTTTCTGTATTGGTAAACCCTACCCACTGACAAGCTAACAGAAATCAAGTTTCAACTAAAACAGGTAATACACAATTTATACCAGGGACACTCTAGGAGCACCCAGCTCAAGTGGCCAGAAAGACTGTGCCACGAGGCCCTATAGAACACATACTACATAGGGCCATTTTACCAAACCTGAGAGATGCAGCAGCTCTACCTAATACATAGAAACAAACATAGGAAGACAGCCAACATGAGGAGACAAAGAAAAACGACTCAAATTAAAAAGAGCAGGGAATAACTCCAGAAAAGGAATGAAATGAAACGGAGACAAGCAATCTATAGATGTAAACTTCAAAACATTGGTTATAAAGTTGTGTGGGCCAACACTCTAGCCACTGCTCAGCACATTCTTAAACAAGCCCACCTAAAGGTCATCTAACTCTTAGGGAAATGTACTTTTGTTTAAATTATTATTTAGTATTGATTAGTGCCAGAACTTGTAGACAACTGATAAAAGTGGAACAGATTTTTGTCCAGTGGAGATGCAAATTATTTTTGTCTGGTAGAGATGTTAACTTCAAAGGTATGATTTCAGTGTCATATAATATATCAACCAACTTAATATATTAGGTTTATATCTAATTTAGCAATCTACTTTCAACAGTTCTTTGTTGCACTGACTATACTGGTATGTATGTTGGTTTCCCACTTCTCTTTGGAGTGGGGATTTAGTCATCCTGCTTGTTCCCTTATTAATATGCTAAATAAAACTTGTTCTCATGCTCACTATTTGTAGGCATGAGAATTATATTTTCCTAAAAGGATATAAGAAAGCTCCACAGAAAAGTTGATTTTGCTAGAGAAACAGGAACTCAGCTAAGCCTCCAGAAACAATGCCCAGAACTTCTGTATCTATTTTTATTTTATTATTGATCAAACTGCTTAATTTTCATAAGTAATATCAAGAATAATAAATATACTAAAAAATAACTATCAACTTACCACCATCATCAATCCATAAGTATACCGATCCAATGAAGAAGGACAAGAATAATCTTCATGAAACAACAACAATTCTTTTGTTATGAAAAATTATCCAAACAGCCAAATCTTTTAAAACACATGCTCAGATCACTTCAATCACCTCTGGACACAGAGTGTGCAAAGAGATCTTCACAATCAAACCTAAAAATAAAGTTTAAATAACCATATTTGGCCCTGGCTAGAATGGCTAAATTGGCTGGAGCATCAACCAGTACACCAAAAGGTTGTGGGTTTGATTTCTGGTCAAGTCATATACCTAGGGTTGTGTGTTTGATCCCCAGTGGGGGTGCATATAGGAGGCAACAAATCAATGTTTCTCTCTCACATCAATGTTTCTCTCTCCCTCAATCTCTAAAAATCAACATATCCTTGGGTGAAGGTTAAATAACCATATTGGAACGTTAGGTTTCAGGATAGTCCTCAATAGTCACAGTTATAGCATAACTAAATATTGCAAGCCTACTGACTAAGTATACTAAAAGTAAAGGTATAAATCCTATTTAAAAACACCAAATTTTATTACAGTAAAATATCCAGCCCTACCATTTATAATAAGAAATTTTTATGAGCCATACATTATACATCAGATATAACAGCCTTTTCATCTGGAACACAAATTTGCCAAAGCATTAACTATGGCTAACCAATCCAACATACATTCTAATGTAGCATCTCTATTTCTTGTGTCTAATTTGTTCATATATAATGAATTATATGAGGAGCTTGCATACCACAGACACCTGGAATATCAAAGTGATCCCATTATTTTCACATATGAATCAGCACTTATAGGCCAGGTACTCCTATGAGAACACATTTTCTGAGGAGATGAAAGTTTACAAATTTACTTTCAACTATCCATTAAAAGAATGAACCTGAAACAGATAAGTCCTTCCTTACATAATTCTTTACTTTTTATTATTTTTTACATGAAAAAGGATCAAGTAAGTCCTCAAGATGAGCACCAAATATAAATAAAATTCCATTTCACCCTTAGTGCATAATAAAAAATATCTTAATATTTATTTTCCTAATTACACAATTACTTGAATATTTCCACAGCGGATCCCTAGAGCATGTGCTCCACTGCCACTGGTGCTAGTGATATGGAGCCTGCTACTGTCTGTACTGAGCTGAGGTTTATTTTCAAAGTCAAAGTCTCAAGTTAGTGTATCTGATTGCTAAGACTTTAGTCACATAGATTCCCCCTGCACATATAATAAGCTAAAAAATGCAAGTTGTTTTGTTATTTAACCTATCTTGAGAAGGCAGTCTTTATTTTTAGCAAATGCAAATCTGACATTTTATTTTACTTTAAATTTTTCAAAAAAATCTTTAATTTGTTATTTAAGCATTGTTATAATTTCCTCTCAACATGTTTTCCCAGATTATTTTCCCAATCTCCCACCTACACCCATACTTTTCTCTCTCGCCTTCCCTCCATTATTCCCTTCCTCTCTTACACACACACACACACACACACACACACACACACACACACACATTTCCTCTGTCTCCAGCATACTATTAATCTCTGAAACGTACCACCATCCCTGCCCCTAGTTGTGTTCTTCCCTCAGTTAAAATGATATTTTTCCATAAAGTATTTTCCATCTATCTCAGGTAGAAACATTCACTTATACCTCAAAATTACACTGCACACAACACATACTTTATACTTATCATACCTTTATTAGTCTATTCCATGGTCAGTTTGCTGCTCTGTTAACTAATGAGTTTGTTGACCACTGGCCTATACATCTCCTCCCTCCAGAATTCTCAAACCATGCATCAGACTGAGTTAGAAATTGTTCTTTATGCTCCTGAGCAACCTGAAGTTAATTCTAGTTTAGCACTTATCACAATGTATTGTAATGGCCTGTTTCATACACAGGCATGTGAACTCCATTAAGTCTATATGTGTGTTATTCACCATTGTACTCTGCCTATATGGTACCCAATAGGTTCAATAAATATTTGTTGAATAGAAAGATGGAATCAAGAATAAACATGTTTCCTAGTCAACCTCATTTATGAGTATGAGTTACTCAAAATGCCTAGGAAAATGTAATGTTTATGAAATGCTTGGATAAAAAGGAATTAAATAATAATAATAAGTTTACAAGTTTGTCTTCAGAATTTCCAGAGACTGTAGAAAGCAGTAATTAGATCAACAGCATTACTGGAAAAACCCAATGCTATATAATCCTGGTACCAACTGGAATGAAAGTGTATGAATGCTTGACTATCTTCATCTAAAGCCTTTTTGTCCAGGAGCAGCACATGACCGTGTACAGGAGAGGAAATCAATGCAGGACTGTTGAGCTGGGGAATGTCTTACCCATGAATCTACAAACCATTCGCCAGCATTCAGAGTTGACAGGAAATCCCAATAGAAGGAGGAACTTGCTGAATAGGATTCATTTGGCATGACCTCCCTGATATTGGTTGTTCTTCTCAGGTTATGGTCATGCATGAGAAAAGGCACCTCATCAATACTGCAGACAGAGGGGGAAAAGAAGGGAAGGGGTGGATAGGCTGAACTCAGCCACCTTGGCACATAGAGTTCTCAGAAGCCCATCTAGGTCACAAGTTTTACTAGGGTTCTTTACTCCCTCCCAAATCTCATCAAAGGCTTAAATGCTAGTCATTTATACTTTGATGTCCATATTTTTCAGCCTTAGGGTTCAATCTTTTATAGCATATCATATCAGTGATGGTGAAAGAGTAGCTTCCCTATCCAGGTATTTTCTGGCATCAAGAAAACAACAGGTACAGTAGTGACTGAGAGTGAATGGGGTGGTGCTAGGGCAAGGCCCCAAGGTCCCAAAATTATACTAAGCAGGCATCCACACAATCTTCCTGTATTTTTTCTGACCCATTTCCTAGGTAGGCACTTTCCCTGAGTATTTCTGGCCCTAGATCCTTCATATCAGGTGGTATCATTAGAAAACTTCCTGGTTCTCTTATCTGCTTATTTGCCTTGAAGAATCTCTGTTTTTTTGAAAATCTCTCTTCCTTTTCTATTAAAACACCTATGAAAAGAACCCTGTAATGGCCATGAGGGAGAAACAGGGTTGAGACTTAGCTCCCTGCCCATTAACAACTACAAAATTGGACGAAATGAAGGAAATAACTTTTTCAGCCAATGGACAACAGAGAGCACAGTATGATAATTTCAGAAAAGATAAATAAATAAAATAGGCTCTACCATTATCCAGGCTTCCTTCTTGAAGGTGAATACAGGATTATGCAATACATTGTGGAGGAACCTAAAAGGGACGAAGCTATTGTGCTGAAATGAGGAGAAAAAGATCAGATTAAGGAGAGGTCAAGACACCTAGAATTTGTGGGCTAGAGTCCTATAGAGGGTAGAGCTATGAGAAAGACAGAGAGAGGGAGATATTTTGATTGATCTAGGGAAATATGCAATTTTCAGGAGAAAGCCTGGACTTAAACAGGGGTTAATTTTATTCCATTTCAGCTCTTAGCCCAGTAGCAGCTATCCATACCCCACCAAGGGCCATATCGAAAACAACTGTGTACAGGTTCCTGGAATTGCTTGCATAGCAGCTAGTAAGAACCAGGACCCTGTATTGCAAATATAAGGGATTATGCTTTGGTGGCTGGCTGCTGCTTTTTGTCACTGAAGGGAAGATAAGAGAGGAGGGCAACCATTGTTGCATCTCCCCCCACTGTTGCAAAGCCCTCCTACTCTGCTTGAAGTGACTTTCAGAGGATTTAAAACTCCAGCACCTTTTTACTACTCTTCATTTTTCTCCTTTTGAAAGCCAGACATTAAAGACAATCATTTTAAAAACAAGTGAATATGTGGGAAAATTTACAAAGTGACTGTATAAAACAGCTGCGTATATGGGGAAATTAGAATGTGACACTGTATGCCCAAGAAAGGGATCAGAAAAATCTGAAAATACCTGAAGTTTACACCTTAGGCTAACCCATAGCACAGAGACACCCTAAATAATTATAATAATTTTTTAATGCTGTAAATATTGGAATCTGATTTCCAGTGTTACCATTTTATTAGACCAAATATCCATTTTTCAACCAATCTCCCCCTCCCCTACCCCTGCCAATATCACAAGGTATACAAAGAAATAGGAAAGTATGGCCCATTTAAAAGAAAAAAATAAAACAATAGGTCACTGGTTTGATTCCTGGTCAGGGGCACATACCTAGTTTACAGGCTCAAACCCCAGCAGGGGGCATGCAGAAGGTAGTCGATCAGTGATTCTCTCTCATCATTGATGTTTCTATCTCTCTATCCCTTTCCCTTCCTCTCTAAAATCAATTTTAAAAAAAATAAAACTACAGAACATATCTTATGAACACTGATGCAAAAATCCTTAACAAAATACTAGCAAGCAGAATTCAGCAGTGTATTAAGAAAATTATACAATATGGCCAAAAGCAATTTATTCCTAAAATGTAAGGATGGTTCAACATAACAAATCCACCAATGCAATACATCATATTAACAGAATGAATGAGAAAAAATACATAATAATCTCAATTGTCACAGAAAAAGCATTTAATAAAATTCAACACCCTTTTATAACAGCACTTAATGTAGGAATAGAAGAAAACATCCCAACATAATAACAAACATATGAAAACCTACAGTGAACATCATATTCAACGTGAAAAACTGAAAACTTTTCCCTTAGGAACAAAGCAAGACAAGGCAAGAAACAAGACAAGGTCTACTTTTTCCTCTTTTCACAGCACTACTGGAAGTTCTAGCCAGAGCAAATAAGCAACACAGAGAAATGGATGGTATAAAAATTAGAAAGGAAGAAATAAAATTACCTGTTTTCAGATGATAAAATCGTATGTAGCAAACTGTAAAGATTCCCATTTAAAAACAATAATAATCCAGAACTAATAAAGGAATTCAGCAAACTAGCAGGAGACAAAGTCAAAACACAAATAGCAGTTGCATTTCTACACAGTAACTAGAGGTGTACGAAATTCATGCATTGGTGGAGGGTAGGGAGCCCCTCAGCCCGGCCTGCACTCTCTCGCATTCTGGGACCCCTCGAGGGATGTCTGACTGCCTCAGATATCCCTCTCTCGATCCTGGACCGCTGCTTCCTAACTCCTGGACTGTCTGACTGCCCCTAACCACTCTGCATGCCTGCCTCATCACCCCTAACCACTCACCTGCCTGCCTTATCACCCTTAACCTTTCTGCCTGCCTGATAGCCTCTAACCACTCACCTGCCTGCCTGATTACCCCTACTACTCACCTGCCTGCCTCACTGCTCCTAACTACTCTACCTGCCTGCCTGATTGCCCCTAACCACTCGCCTGCCTACCTGATTGCCCCTAACTACTCACCTGCCTGCCTCATTGTACCTAACCACTCTACCTGCCTGCCTGATTGCCCCTAACCACTTGCCTGCCTATCTGATTACCCCTAACTGCTCATCTGCCTGCCTGATCGCCCCTAACCACTCTGCCTGGCTGCCTGATCGCCCCTTACTGCTTGCCTGCCTGTCTGATCACCCCTAACTGCTTTTGCCTCAGCCCCTACCACTGCAGCTTCATCCAGAGGGACATCCAGAATGACATCTAGAAGGTCGTTCAGCTATCCAGTCTAATTAGCATATTATGCTTTTATTATTATAGATTATTATAGATGATGAACAATCTGAAAGGAAATTACAAAGATAATCCCATTTACAAAAGCATCAAAAAGAATAATATGCTTAGAAAAGAACTTAACCAAGGATGTGTAATTTAAAAAACACTGCTAAGAGAAATATTAAAATTGGAAAACATCTTGCCTTAGCTGGTCTGGCTAAGTGGATAGAGCATCAGCCTGTGAACTGAAGAGTCCCAGGTTCAATTCCAGTCAAGGGTACATGCCTGGGATGCAGGCTCAATCCTCAGTAGGGCACATGAAGGAGGCAGCCAATCAATGATTCTCTCTCATCACTGGTGTGTCCATCTCTCTCTCCCTCTCTCTTCCTCTCTGAAATCAATTTAAAAAAATTAAAACACATCTCATCTTCATGTATGGAAGTCTTAACAATATTAAGATATCAGTACTACCCAAAGCAATCTACCAATTCAATGTAATCACTATCAAAATGCCAATGATATTTTTTGAAGAAATAGAAAAAATCCACTCTAAAATTCATATAGATTGTCAAGGGATCCTGAATATCCAAAACAATCTTTAAAAAGAGAATATAACTGGAGTACTCACATTTTCTAACTTCAAAACTTACTACAAAGTTACAGTAATCAAAACAGTATGGAAGATAGTGGCATAGGCAAACGTCTATACTCGCTGCCTCCCACAACCACATCAAAATTACAGCTAAAATACAGAACAACCATCATCCAGAACCACTGGAGAACCAGCTTAATGAAAGTCCTACAACTAGAGAAGTAAAGAAGAAAGCACACTGAGAGTGGAAGGAGGTGAGGAGGCACAGAATGGCTGGTCCAGCATCTACATGTGCCACCTTTTTAGTCAGAAGGGAGATCGTCTCTGAAGAGGCTGCCTGAAGGAGCAAGGGGTCCAGCCCCACACCAGGTGCCTAGCCCAGGGTCAAAGAGCTGGAAAAAGAAGTCCCTACGGGAAGTAAGAACTATGGGCTGTAAAAAAAAGTGTGGATTGGGGCTTAGGGACACAGAGGGTGCTGGCGACCCAGCTGCTCTTAAAAGGATAGCACACAAACTGAACTTATAAGCTCCCCCTTCCTCTGAGCTCCAGTGCTGGGCAAAGCTGGGGGAGGGGAGGGCCCAGATACATACGAGGAGAAACTGGACTGTTTGGCATTGAGGCAGGAACTTGGGGGAGCTTTCTCCCAGGCGGAAGTGCTTGCAGAAGTTATTATTCCTATGCTGGGACCTTCCCAGTTGCAGGGCAGACTGGCAGCCATTTCTGTTTGCTCCACCTTGGTGATTCCCTGAGACCCCATCCCATCCAATTTACAGCCCCATCCCAGTGGCTTGCAGTGACTTTTGTGTATGAATGGCCTGTCCTTGCTCAGGCTAAAACCTGTCAAACAAGTTGTAGCTAGGTTAGGAAGCCCCAAACCTATCAATAAAAGTCTCAAAACCCAGCACCAGCACCAGTACTGCCTTGCTTCACAGCTGGGCCTCATCTGAGTGCTGTCAAACCCAATATAAAGAGAAGGAATTTTTAGATCTCTCTAGCTTCTACTGGGTGGGCCTAGGCAGTGGCTGACTTTATATCTCCCTGAAGACCCAAGAGCCAGTGTACCCAGTGGTCAAGTGTCAGACAATATCAGATTACAACTCTATATATCCATAAGCGGCACACACAAGGGGCAGACTCAGTGAGTACTAAAGCCCCACTGAAGGAAGTCCTGCTCCATAAGGATGTCTCCTGCACAGAAGCTCCCCCACTGTAGTTGCAACTGGTCCCCACAGTCAATTCATCCCAGTGATACTAACAGTATTCAAGGCTCAATTACAAGGCTGTGCACACAGCCCACAAAGGGGTGTACCTACAGTGTCCACCTCAGGTGACTGGGGAGGCTGAGCCACTGGGCCCTATAGGACACCTACTACACAAAACCACTCTATCAACTCAAGAAGACTTACCAGCTCTACCCAATACATAGAAACAAATGTAAGGAAGCTCTACCTAATACATAGAAACAAATATAAGGAAGCAGTCAAAATGTAGAGACAAAGAAACATGTCACAGCCAAAACCGGTTTGGCTCAGTGGATAGAGCGCTGACCTGCGGACTGAAAGGTCCAAGGTTCGATTCTGGTCAAGGGCATGTATCCTGGTTGTGGGCACATCCCCAGTAGGGGGCGTGCAGGAGGCAGCTGATCAATGTCTCTCTCTCATTGATGTTTCTAACTCTCTAACCCTCTCCCTTCCTCTCTGTAAAAAAATCAATAAAATATATTTTAAAAAAATAAAAAGAAACATGTCACAAATGAAAAAAAAATAGAAGAAAGCAAACTACTGGATATAGAGTTCAAAACCATGTTTATAGGGTTACTCAAAAATCTCTAGAAACCTCTAAGAGACTTAGTGAGACTTTCAAGGATCTTACTGAGAATGCCAAAAAAATTAAAAGGACCAGTCAGAAATTAAGCAAACACTGACTGATATAAAAAATAATATACAAGTATTCAACAGTAGACTAGAGGATCCTGAGAATCAAGAATAGCAAAAAAAAGAAAAAAAAAGAATCCAAAAATATGAAGATAGTGTAAGGAGCGTCCGGGACAATTTCAAGCATACCAACATATGAATTTGGAGGTTGCCAGAAGAAGAGAGACAGCAAGATATTGAAAACCTATTTGAAGGAATGACGACAGAAACTTCCCCTATTTGTGAAAGAAATAGACTTACAAGTCCAGGAAGCACAGAGAACCCCTAACAAGAGGAACCCAGAGAAGACCACACCAACATACATCTTAATTAAAATGCCAAGGGCTAAAGACAAAGAGAATCTTAAAAGCAGCAAGAGCTACCTACAAGGGAGCACCCATATGACTATCACCTATTTCTCATCAGAATGTAGGCCTGAAGAGAGTGACAAAAAAAAAAAAAAACATTCAAAGTAAGACCAGCAAGGACCTACAACCAAGATTACTCTACCCAGCAAAGCTATCATTTAGAATTGAAGTTTAGATAAAGAACTTCACAGACAAGAAAAAGCTAAAGGAGTTCATTACCACCAAACCAGTATTATATGAAATGCTGAAGGGTATTCTTTAAGAAGAGAAAGAAGAAAAAAAGAAAAAGAAAGTATCCAAGATGGTGGCATAGGTAAACACCTACACTGCTGCCTTGCACAACAATTTCAAAACTACAACTAAAAGACAGAATGGACATCTTCCAGAAACATAGGAAAGCTGGCTGAGTGGAAACTCTACAACTAGAAGGAAAGAGAGGGGCTCACGAAGACCCAGAGAAGCTGCACAAAGCTGAGGTACAGAGACGCGCGCGGAGAGAGCGGGTGCCAGAGTACCTGGCTGGCTTTCTCTGGCAGGAGGGAGATGGAGACTCCCAACTGCACTGAACCCCTTATCCTATGGCACTGAACCCCAGGTCCAGCTGAAACTCATATAGGGCAAGTTTGGACTGTGAAAAGGGAGAAGTGCATGGAAATTTAGGAGACCCGTGAAAGAGCAGAAGTCTGGTGGCACACACAGCACTGCGTGTAGAAGACGGACTGCTGATTGTGCTGCTGGCTTTCATGAGTAGGCAGGACACAGAGCTTCCCACCCACGTCACTTCTAACTCCACTGAACCCCAGTTTTGGGCGAGACCCTAGGGACTCAGACTCATATGGTCCCAGAGCGCAGGGGAGCTGGAAAGGCAGCGGTCTAGAGGCACTGCACGTGCACACAGGAACCGCTCCAGGGATTACCCAGAGACACGTGAGACCCAGGGGCCACATAGGGCAGGGTCAAGTGGAAGGCAAGGCGGTCCATTAAGCTCTGAGATTCCACCCCTCCCAAGATCAACAGAGAGGCATTTGCAGTTTTGCAAGTCTGGTATCATAAGGCTGAATCTAACACAGAAGTTCTCCCAGCATAGTGAAAATGCCGAGACAAAGGAAGAGATCACAAACAAAAGAAACGGAGGAAAACAAATGATGGATATAGAGTTCAAAACCACAGTTATAAGGGTTTTCAAGAATATCCTAGAAAAGATAGATAAATTTAGCGAGACCCAAGAGGAGATGAAAAAGGATCAACTAGAGATGAAAAAAGACCAACTAGAAATAAAACATATACTGACTGAAATAAAAAATATTATACAATGACCTAACAGCAGACTAGAGGAAGGCAAGAATCAAGTCAAAAATTTGAAATATAAAGAAACCGAAAACACTCAACTGGAAAAGCAAGAAGAAAAAAGAATTCAAAAATGTGAAGATAATGTAAGAAGCCTCTGGGACAGCTTCAAGCATTCCAACATCAGAATTGTGGGTTTGCCAGAAGAAGAGAGAAAGCAAGATAATGAAAACTTATTTGAAGAAATAATGACTGAAAACTTCCCACATCTGGTGAAAGAAATAGACTTAGAAGTCCAGGAAGCACACAGAATCCCATATAAAAGGAATCCAAAGAGGACTACACCAAGATACATCATAATTAAAATACCAAGAGCAAAAGACAAAGAGAATATTAAAAGCAGCAAGAGAAAAACAGTTAATTATCTACAAGGGAGCACCCATACAATTGTCAGCGGATTTCTCAACAGAAACTATGCAAGCCTGAAGGGAGTAGCAAGAAATATTCAACGTGATGAATAGCAAGAACCTACAACCAAGAATACTCTATCCAGCAAAGCTATCATTCAGAATTGAAGGGCAGATAAAGAGCTTCACAGATAAGAAAAAGCTAAAGAAGTTCAACAACTCCAAACCAGTATTATATGAAATGCTGAAAGGTACTTTTTAAGAAGAGGAAGAAGAAAAAGGTAAAAGATAAAAAATTATGAACAACAAATACATATCTATCAACAAGTGAATCTAAAAATTAAGTGAATTAAAAATCTGATGAACAAAATAAACTGGTGAATATAATAGAATCACGAGCATAGAAAGATAGTGGATTGACAATTCTCAGGGGGAAAGGGGTAAGGGGGAGTGCAGGGAGAGACTGGACAAAAATCATACACCTATGGATGAGCTCAATGGGGGAGAGGTATGGGTAGAGGGAGGGGTGGGAGATGGGTGGAGGGGAGCTATGGAGGGGAAAAAAGAAAAACAAATGTAATAATCTGAATAATAAAGATTTAATTTAAAAAAATAAAAAGGGAAAAATATGAGTAACAAAATATCAACAAATACATCTATCAAAAATTGAATCTAAAAATCAAACAAATAAGAAATCTAATGAATAGAATAAACTGGTAATTAAAATAGAATTGGAGGAATAAAAATGGAACAGACTGATAATTCTCAGAGGGAAGTGGGCATTGAGGGGACAAGAAGAGATTAAAGAAAGATAAGCATGTATGCATTACCTATGGATATAGACAATAGAGTGGTGAAGTCCTGAGGCAGAGCAGGAACTGGGTTGAAGGGAGCTATGAGGGAAAAAAGAAAGATATCTATAATAATCTCAACAATAGAGATTTTAAAAAGGATTATTTGATTAAAAACAATAACAACAGTATGATATAAACATAAAGACAGAAAAATAGAGGGAGAAACCAAGATGGCGGCATAAGTGAACACCTAAACTGCTGCCTCACACAACAATTTTAAAACTACAACTAAAAGACAGAACAGACATCATCCAGAACCACAGGAAAGCTGGCTGAGTGAAAATTCTACAACTAAAAGGAAAGAGAGGAGATCATGGAGACTCAGAGGAGCTGCAAAAAGCTGAGGTAAAGAGACACACACGTGGAGAGGAGGGGAAAAGGAGTGCCTGGCTGAATTCCTCTAGCGGGAGGGAGATGGAAACTCCCAATAGCACTGAACCCCACTTCCAACTGCACTGAACCTCAGTTCCAGGCCAGTCTCATACAGGGGGGTCTGGACTGTCGTGAAAACGAAGGAATGCAGGGGAACTCAGGGAAGCCACAAAAGACAGAGGTCTAGAGGTATGTGCCAAAGTGCTCGCAGAGAGAACTGACTGCTGATTGTGCCTCTGGCTTTCTCTAGCGGAGGAAGACAGAACCTCCCAACTGTGCTAGGTCGGACTGCACTGAACCCCAGTTTTGGGACCCCAGAGTGCACGGAAACTTGGGGGAGCCGAAAAGGCAGAGGTCTGGAGCCACACAAGCGTGACTGTGTGCAGAGAGGGATGCAGCAATTACCAAGGGACACTAAGACCTAGGAGCCACGTAGGGCAGGGCTGATGTGAAGCCAAGGCTGTCTGCTCAGCCCTGAGACTCCACCCCATCCAACCCTAGCACAGAGGCTGTTGAATGTTGCAAATCTTAAAGCATAGTCCAGCACAGCAGTTCTCCAGGCACAGACACAGCTGATCCTCACAACCAATTGGCTTGGAGGTCAATTGCTCCCAGTGATACCAACAACAATCAAATCTTAACTACAATAAGACTGTACACACAGTTCACAAAGGGATGCACCAAGAGAGTCTACTTCAGGTAACTGGGGAGGTGGAGCTACTGGGCCATATAGGACACCTAGCACACAAAGCTACACTACCAACTCAGGGAAGCAGCAAAAATGTGGAGACAAAAGAACAGATCACAAATAAAATAAATGGAGGAAAACAAATGACTGAATATAGATTTCAAAACCACAGTTATAAGGTTTTTCAAGAATTTCCTAGAAAAGATGGATAAATTTAGTGAGATCCAAGAGGAGATTAAAAAGGAACAACTAGAAATTAAACATACACTGATTGAAATAAAAATATTATACATAAAAAAAGAACTAAAGCAATAAAACTCTTAAAAGAAAAAAGAATAAGAAAATGTGAAAATGGTATAAGGAGCCTTTGGGACAACTTCAAGTGTACCAACATCAGAATTATGGAGGTGCCAGAAGAGAGAGAGCAAGATACTGAAAACCTATGTGAAGAAATAATGACTGAAAACTTCCCACACCTGGTGAAAGAAATAGACTTACAAGTCCAGGAAGCACACAGAACCCCAAACAAAAGGAATCCAAAGAGGACCACACCAACACACATCATAATTAAAATACCAAGAACAAAATACAAAGAGAGAATCTTGAAAGCAGCAAGAGAAAAACAGTTAATTATGTACAAGGGAGCACCCATTCGACTGTCAGCTGATTTCTAAACAGAAATTATGCAGGCCAGATGGGAGTGGAAAGAAATATTCAAAGTAATGAATGGCAAGAACCTACAACCAAGATTACTCTACCCAGCAAAGCTATCATTCAGATAAAGAGCTTCACAGATACGAAAAAACTAAAGGAGCTCATCAGCACCAAACCAGTATTATATGAAATGCTGAAAGGTGCTCTTTAAGAAGAGGAAGAAGAAGAAAAAGATAAAGATAAAAATTAGAAACAACAAATATATATCTATCAACAAGTGAATCTAAAAATCAAGTGAATTAAAAATCTGATGAACAGAATAAACTGATGAATATAATAGAATCAGGGGCATAGAAAGGAAGTGGACTGCCAATTCTCAGGGGGAAATGGGTGAGGGGGTGCAGGGAGAGACTGGACAAAAGTCATACATCTATGGATGAGGACAATGGTGGGGGGGAGGTAAGGGCAGAGGGAGGAATGGGAACCAGGTGGAGGGGAGCTATGGGGGGGGGGTAAGGAGGAACAATTGTAATAATCTGAACAATAAAGATTTATTAAATAAATAAAAAAGACTGTTACCCATACTACACCATTCTTCAAGACAAAATTACATTTATTTGTAATAGAAATAAATATTTCACAATATATAATTATAAAAAAGAGAGAAAAATATACTAAATAGAACAAAAATAAAATGCTGCACTTATGGTTACAATTTTATTGTTTTAATATATTTTTATTGATTTCAGAGAAGAAGAAAGAGATAGAAACATCAATGATGAGAAAGAATTATCAATCGGCTGCCTTCTGCATGCCACCACTGGGGATTCAGCTTTCGACTGGAGCATATACCCTGCACACATGGTCACAATTTCTGACAAGTGTGTGGAAGACCGTTCAATAGAGAAAGGACTATCTTTTTAACAAATGGTGCTGGGAAAACTGGATATTCACATAAAAAGAATGAAGTTGGACCTTAACACCATATACAAAAATAAACACAAATTGTATCAAAGATCTAAATGAAAGAATTAAAGCAATAAAACTCTTAAAAGTTTTATTAACATAGGGAAAATATCCATGACATTGGATGGGCAGTAATTTCTTGGATATCACAACAAAAGCACGGCAATAAAAGACAAAAATAGACAAATTGACTTTCATGAAAATTTTAGAATTTATTGCATCAAAAGACAGTATTAACAGAGCAAAAAGAAAATCCAAAGAATGAGAGAAAATAATTGTAAATCATATGTCTGATAAGGAATATCTAAAATTCACAGAAAACTAAATCTCAACAATAACAAAAAAACAAATTGAAAAATGGTCAAAGAACCTGAATAGATATTTCTTCAAAGATGATTATGAATCCTAAGAAGCACATGAAAAGATGCTCAATATCCCTAATCATTAGGGAAAGGCCAATTAAAACTATGAGATACCTTCTCACACTTATCAGAATGTGGAGAAATTGGAACCCTTTCTGCACGGCTAGTTAAAATGTAAGACATTATTGTCACTGTACAAAACACTGTCGGGGTTCCTTAAAAAACTAATAATAGAAATATCATATGATCCAGCAATCCCACTTCTGATTGTATGTATCCAAAGGCAATGAAAGCAGGGTTTTGAAGAGATATTTATGTTCCCAGGTTGATAACAGCATTATTTACTACAGCTAAGATGTAGAAGCAACACAGTGTCCATCAACTAACTGATGAATAAATAAGCAAAATTTGGTATGTACACACAATGAAATTATAAGCCTTTTTCTGTCAGTCACTTAGAATAAGAAATTACTTAAGTGTTCTGGAAAAAAATTAAGTCATAAACTGCAGTACCAAAAAAAATTAAATAATTGCAGCTTAAAATTTCTAAAAATTCAATTAATAGAACCAAATGAATTAAAATGGAATAAAAATATCAATGAAAATGATTAACATGTTAGACTTATAAATGAAATATGGTATATACTAGTAAGCTAAATTTAAAAACTTAATAACTAGGGTACTGAATTGGAGTACTTATTTTCATTTCAACCAAAGTTAAATGATCCTGACACACAAAAAATCACTTTGAGACATAAAATAAACTTATATTTAGTAAAAAAGAAAGGAAAAGTAAAAATATTTTCATATAAAGAACGATGAGGTCATTCATATCCAGCAGACCTTTAATATAAGAAAAATTAAAAAATGTTCTTAGGTAAAAAGTAGATACCAATTGGATACTTGCATCTATAAAACAAGTATGAGATATAATATGTAAGCAAATATTTAAAGCATTTTTAATTTTTAATAATATTGTTGGACTATATAAGCAAAAAATAGTAATATATTGTGAAATTCCTGACAATAACAGGTCAAATTATAGGAGAGGTAAAATAAAAGCATACTATTAATTAAATCTTTGTGTCAACATGGTGAAATAGTTAAATTCTGTGCCTGCCTCTTCTCACACCATATCAAAATTACAACTAAATTACAGAAACCACCCTGATGACTAGCTGAACAGACTCCTATAACTAAGGATATAAAGAAAAAGCCACACTGACACTGTTAAGAGGGCTGGAAATGTGCAACAGTCTGGTCCCACATCTGTGTGTGATGGCTAAGAATTGGGGAGGGATATCTTGGCTGCAGAAGTCTCCTCTGAGGAGCAAGGTGTTCTAGTCCCACAGTAGGTTTCCCAGCCCAAAGCACCAGTACCAAAAGAGGAGTCCCCACAACATCTAGCTGTGAAAATCAGCAGGGACATAGTCTGGGTGAGACAGGATTTGCATAAAACTCAGACACCCTCTTAAATAGCAAAAAATAAACCCACCGCTCCACCCTCCCCCTGAGCACCAGGAAAGGGGCACCAAGGTGTCTGGAGAGGAGATGAGTTGTGTGGCCCCAAGCAAGAACCAGAAGAGCAGCTCTCCCTGATAATAAAATGCCTGTGGGCTCCATTGTTCTTTTGTGGAGCCCTTTCCACACATAGCCTGCACCATATCTGAGTCTCCACTGACCTAGTTAACTCAGCTCTCATCCTACCCTGGTGATTCTCCGAGATCCTGCCCTACCCAATTCATGCTCCCAGACTGAACCTTTGTCAGAGACCAATCCATACAACTGGCAGCCTAGCTCCCTTCTTGAGACTTATCTAAAATCTCTAAAAGGTCCTCAAGCCCCAAACTAGCAGTGGCTGGCCTGGGCATGCCCATCACCTCTTGATAAGCAGCCCCAAGCCTGGCACTGGTAGCAGCCAGCATTGGTTCACAGCATAACCATTCCCAGATACTTCCATGCCCAGCACAGGCAGCTACCAACCACAGACCACTTGGTAGTTCCTACCAGGTAGGAAGCAAAAGCTGGCCTTGGCCTGTACCAGAGCCCCTCCAAAGAGGCCCCAGAACCAACACACTTGTGTCCAACTTCAGATCACACCAGACTACCACCCAATTAGCTCCAAAATGGCATACCCAAAGGGTGAACTTAGTGGGCACCAGAGCCCTACTAAAGTGAATCACACTTAGTGGCGTTAGCACCTGCATAACAGCTTTCTGTTGTAATCACAGCCAGTCCTCACAGCTAATCAGCCCCTGGATAAATCCCACCCACTTATATGCCAACAACAATCAAGGCTCAACTACCACAGGAGAGCACAAATGTCCCACACAAAGGATACCTCTGGCGTATCCAGCTCAGGCAAGCAGAGAGACTGTGCCACTGCGCTCCACAGGACATCTACTACATACCAGGTGTACTGGTTAATAATACGGATTTTTCTTCAATAGATGCAGTTACACATATGTTGATATATATGCGATTTGATATGTATACTATTTTGTTGTATTGACCAAGCTTCAAAACTTCATATGTCAAATTTGCTGAAGGTGTTAATATCATAGATATTTTTACCCTTAAAAATGTCGAATTTCGGAGAACCAAGATGGCAGCATAAAGTATACACCTATACGTGCCATCTCTCGCAACCACAGCAAAAATACAACTAAAAGACAAAACGACTATCCCCCAGAACCTCGGGAAGGCTGGCGGATGTGAAGTTATACAACTAGAAGGAAAGAAAAAGTGCATTGAGACCTGGTAGGATGTGCAGAGGCTCAGAAAGGCAGAGGTACTGAGACGCGCGTGAATCAGGCTAGTGTGCGCTGTTTTTTTTTTTTTTGTTTTCAATTGGGAGGGAGTTACAAGTTCCCGACTGCTCTGAACTCCAGTTTCTGGCAAGATTCTGAGGACCAGACTCATACAGGGAGAAACTGGACTGTCTGCCATTGGGTCAAAAAGGGAGGGTGACTCTCTCCCAGGGGTGCACACAGGAATCATTGTTCACTGTGCTGGGGCATGGAACATGGGACACTGAACAGAACACAGCACAGAGGGCTGAATGGCAGCCATTGCTGTTTGCCATTCATTAGCCTAGTGACTCCTGAGATCCTGCCCTGCCCAATTTACAAACCCACCTAGATGTGTGCAATAGCCTTTGCATATGAATGACCTGCCCTCTGGCAGCTTAACCTAACAAATTGCAACTGGATCAGACAACTCCAAAACTTCCAAACTCCAAGCAAAGAGGAGAAATATGCAATCTCCCTGTAGCTCCTGCTGGGTGGCCTCAGACACTAGCTGACTTGCACCTCCTTGGAGATCCAGGAACCAGTGTACCTAGAGGTCAGTGTGAGACGACACCAGATTTCAACTTCTCACATACATAAATGACACACTCAAGAGGCAGACTCGGTGAGCACAAAGCCCCACTGAAGCAAGTCCTGCCCCATAGGGGTGTCTCTAGCACAGCAGTCCTTCCATTAATAGACATAGTTAATCTTCACAGTCAAATGGCCTGGAGGTCAATTTCTCCCAGTGTACCAATAGCAATCAAGGCTTAATGACAACAAGACTGTGAACCAAGCCCACAAAGGGGTGCACCAAGAGTGTTTACCTCAGGTGATTGGGGAGGTAGAGCTACTGGGCCCTAAAGGACAACTAGCACACAAAGCTACTCCATCAACACTGGGAAGCAGCCAAAATGCAGAGACCAAGAAACATGTCATGAATGAAAGAAATGGAGGAAAGCAAACGACTGGATATAGAGTTCAAAACCACATTTGTAAGGTTACTCAAGAATCTTCTACAAACTGCCGAGAAACTTAGTGAGATCTTCAAGGATCTTAATGAGAATGCCAAAAAAAAAAAAAAAAGGAAAAGGACCAGTCAGAAATTAGGCATACACTGTCTGAAACAAAAAAAAAATAATATACAGAAATCCAACAGCAGACTAGAGGACCCAAGAATCAAATCAAAGATCTGAAATATGAGGAAGCAAAAAATACCCAACCAGAAAAAACAAAAAGAAAAAAGAGTCCAAAAATGTGAAGATAGTGAAAGAAGTCTCTGGGACAACTTCAAGCACACTAACATCAGAATTATGGGGGTGCCAGAAGAAGAGAGAGAGCAATATACTGAAAACCTATTTGAAGAAATAATGACTGAAAACTTTCCCTACCTGGTGAAAGAAATGGACTTACAAGTCCAGAATGCACAGAGAACCCCAAATAAAAGGAATCCAAAGAGGACCACACCAAGATACATCATAACTAAAATACCAAGAGCAAAAGACAAAGAGAGAATATTAAAAGCAGCAAGAGAAAAACAGTTCATTACCTATAAGGGAGCACCCATACGACTGTCAGCTGATTTCTCAACAGAAACTATGCAGGCCAGAAGGAAGTGGTAAGAAATATTCAAAGTGATGAATAGCAAGAACCTACAACCAAGAGTGCTCTACCCAGCAAAGCTATCATTCAGAATTGAAGATCAGATAAAGAGCTTCACAAACAAGAAAAAGCTAAAGGAGTTCATCACCACCAAACCAGGATTATATGAAATGCTGAAGGGTATACTTTAAGAAGAGGAAGAAGAAGAAAAAGGTAAAAAATTATGAACAACAATGTGATAACAAATATATACCTATCAACAAGTGAATCTAAAAATCAAGTGAGTAAAAAATCCGATGAACAGAATAAACTGGTGAATATAATAGAATTAGGGGCATAGAAAGGGAATTGATTAACAATTCTCGGGGGGAAAAGGGTGTGAGGGGTGCAGGAAGAGATTGGACAAAAATCTTATACCTATGGATGAGGACAGTGGCGGGGAGTAAGGGCATGGGGTGAGGGGTGGGGAACCAGGTGGAGGAGAGATATGGGGAGGGGGGGAGAAGAACATCTGTAATAAACTGAACAATAAAGATTTATTTAAAATAAATAAATAAATAAATAAATAAATAAATAAATAAATAAAAACAAAAATGTCGAATTCCATGTTTAAAAAAAAAGAGCATTTGCGGGAAGTTTTAATTCATTATTTTGAAGTAAAAGTTATTGTATACTTCGGGAAGCTTATGGTGAACATGCTTGTTATAATGTTATGGTCATAAGGAAACACCTCTAATGTGTGAAATGATTATTGTGTGAAATGTTTGCTGTGTGGAGATCCCAATACTCTGTAACTTCCAAAATGTTAAAAAACATGGTCAATGCCCCACTATCTTGATGTAAACACCCTAAGCCCTTAGAGTGTAAACACTCTGCTCCCAGCATAAGGCACACCATCTGGCCCACACTGATAAGAAACAAGTTGTTTACTACCGTCTATATAAGCACAGGACCTTCTTCAGTGGAGATCTCCTGACTGATAAGAGAAGGACTCCACATCGCTCCGTGAGACGAGCCCCTGATTGACTGCTCTGCTGTGCGAGCCTGAACCAACTGCGGCCACCTGTCTGTCTCTGTCTTTATAGTCGGTCTTTTGGTGTGCATTGCCAGATGGCCTTTGCTGGAGCCTAGGACCCACTAGGAATAGGTAAATAAACCTTGTGTGAGTGCATATTAATTCTGTCTTGTGTGTTCACATGTTCTAGTTCTACTGAACTGTCTAGACATTGAAGTACTAGGGGATAGGCCATTATTGCTAACCCCTGGTCACCTGCATAAGTCCTACTAAATCTAGGCAGATAATTAATTGGGGCATAATTGCAATGATGCTCCATTTCAAGATACTTGTGAACATTGGTTTAAATGCTTTAAAAATGATGATTTCTATGTGAAAGACAAAGAACGTTCAGGTCAACAGAAAAGTTTAAAGACCAACAATAACAAGCATTATTGCCTGAAGATGCATGTCAAACTCAAAAACAACTTGCAGAAAGATTAAACGCTGCTCAGCAAACAATTTCTGATTGTTTACACTCAATGAGAAAGATTTTAAAGGAAGGAAAATGGGTGCCACATTAACTGAATGACAGACAAATGAAAATCTGAAAAGTCTTTGATAAAATATTGCTTCAACGGCACAAAAGAAAGTCTTTTTTTGCATCAAATTGTGACTGGCAATGAAAAGTGGGTTTATTTTGAGAATCCCAAATGCACAAAATCATGGGTTAGTTCAGGTCAACCATCAACATCGACTGCAAGGCCAAATTGCTTCGGAAAGAAGACAATACTCTCTGCATTTGGTGGGATCAAGAAGGTGTGGTGTATTATGAGCTTCTAAAACCAGGTGAAACTGTTAATACTGATTGCTACCGACAATAAATAATCAATTTGAACCACCCTTTGATCGTGAAACTATCAGAATGTTCCAGAAGACACAGCAAAGTAATTTTGCTTCATGATGACGCACCATCACACACTTCAAAACCAGTTAAAGACACATTAAAAGATCTTGCCTGGAAAGTATTAATCCACCTACTGTATTCACCAGACCTTGCTCCTTCATATTACCACTTGTTCTGATTAATGGCACTCGTACTTTCTGAGCAGCACTCCAAAATGTATGAAGAAGTGGAAAATTTGATCTCTGAATGGTTTGTCTCAAAACAAGAAAAGTTCTATTGGGACAGTACCCACAAATTATCTGAAAGATGGGGAAATATGTAGCTAGCAATGGACATTGCTTTGAATAAAGTACTTTTGATATTTCTCTTGAACTTATCATGTTTTCTTTGATTACAAAATCCACATTATTAACCGGTATACCTGGTAAGGTCACTCTGTCAAGACTGGGAGATGTAGCAGACCTACCTAATACGTAGAAATAAACACAGGGAAGCAGCTAAAATGAGGAGACAAAAAAATGTGCCAAATAAAAGAACAGGAAAAAAATCCAGAAAAAGTACAAAACAAAATGGAGGCAAGCAATCTACCAGATTCAGAGTTCAAAACACAGGTTATAGAGATGCTCAATGAACTCAGGGGGAAGGATAGATGAACTCAGGGAGAACTTAAACAAATAGAGAGAAACCAGAAAAAAAGAACCAGTCAGAAATGAGGAATACATTATATGGAATCAACAGCAATTTAGATGAAGCAGCGGAACCAATCAGTGATTTGGAGGATAAGGTAGTGAAAAACACCCATTTGAAACAGCAAAAAGAAAAAAAGATTCCCAAAAATTAGACTAGTTTGAGGGGCTTTTGCGACAATATCAAGCATACCAACATTCCCATGATAGGGATACCAGAAAAGGGAGAAGGGAAATAGATAAAAGGACTGAACGATTATTTGAAGGTATAATGACTGAAACCTTCTTTAACCTGGGGAAGAAAACAGATACCAAGTCTAGAAAGCACAGACAATCCCAAACAAGATGAACTCAAAGAGGCCCACATTAACACCCATCACAATAAAATGTCAAAGGTTAAAGACAGAGAGTATCTTAAAGGCAGCAAGAGAAAAGCACTTCGTTATCCACAAAGGAACTCCCATAAGACTGTCAGTTGAAAACTGATGAACAAAAATAGATCCAGCGACAGAGAAGCATTGATCAGATGTTCAAACCTCAGAGGAAAGGTAGGAGAGGATGGGGGTAGTGGGGAGAGATCAATCAAAGGACTTGTATGCATACATATAAGTATAACCAATGGACACAGACACCAAGGGGGGTGAAGACTTTAATGGGGATTGGGGAGTGGGGGTAGGGATGTGGTTAATGGGGGGGATAAAGACACATATGTAATACCTTAATCAATAAAGAAAGAAAAAAAAGACTGTCAGCTGATTTTGCAACAGAAACATTTCAGGCCAGAGGGATTGGCATGAACAATTCAAAGTCATAAATGCTAGGATATACAACCAAGATGAAAAGCAAGGATATACTCTATCCAGCAAGGCTATCAGTTATAATCAAAGGAAAGATAAAGAGCTTCCCAGGTTTTTCTTTCAGAGAGCCAAAGTTTTCATTTTGACAAGGTCCCATTTATTATTTTTTTGCATTTTATGAATAGTGCTTTTGGTATAAAGCCTAAGAACACTTTGGCTAGCCCTAGATCCCAAATGATTTTTCCTATGCTTTGTTTTCTAAAAGTTTTAGAATTTTGCATTTAAAGCCACAATAAATTTTGAGGTTTCCTCACTCCCCCAAATCATGAGGATTAGGTAAAGGGTCTTTTTCTTTTGTTTCTGGATGTCCAATTGCTTTAAGACTATTTGTTGAAAAGAATATCCTTTGTCTATTGTTTAGCTTTTATTCCAATTATGTTTTACTATGGAAAATATATAGAAAAAATTGCCCTTTGAAAACCACTTTTTTTTGTTTGTTTGTTTTTTTATTAATTTTTATTAATTTTTTATACATATCTCCCCATTGCCCCCCCTCCCTCCCAGGCGTACCCTGACCCCCCAGTGTCTGTGATCATTGGTTATGTTTATAAGCATGCATACAAGTCCTTTGATTGATCACTTATTTACCTCACCTAACTTTAATCTTTCTGCTATAATTTCACAGTCTGTTTGATGCTTTATGATTTTTGTCCTTCTGAGAATTATCAGTCTACTCCCTTTCTGTGCTCCTGATTCTATTATATTCACCAGTTTATTCTGTTGATCAGATTTTTAATTCACTTAATTTTTATATTCACTTGTTGACAGATGTGTATTTGTTGTTCATAATTTTTTGTCTTTTACCTTTTTCTTCTTCCTCTTCTAAAAGGGTACCTTTCAGCATTTCATATAATACTGGTTTGGAGTTGATGAACTCCTTTAGCTTTTTCTTCTCTGTGAAGGTCTTTATCTGCCCTTCAATTCTGAATGATAGCTTTGCTGGATAGATTATTCTTGGTTGTAGGTTCTTGCTGTTCATCACGTTGAATATTTCTTGCCACTCCCGTCTGGCCTGCATCGTTTCTGTTGAGAAATCAGCTGACAGTCGTATGGGTGCTCCCTTGTAGGTAATAAACTGTTTTTCTCTTGCTGCTTTTAATATTCTCTCTTTGTCTTTTGCTCTTGGCATTTTAATTATGATGTGTCTTGGTGTAGTCCTCTTTGGGTTCCTTTTCTTTGGGGTTCTGTGTGCTTCCTCGACTTGTAAGTCTATTTCTTTTACCAGATGTGGGAAGTTTTCAGTCATTATTTCTTTAAACAGGTTTTCAGTATCTTGCTCTCTCTCTTCTTCTGGCACCCCCACAATTCTGATGTTGGTATGCTTGAAGCTGTCCCAGAGGCTCCTTACATTATCTTCACATTTTTGGATTCTTTTCTCTTCTTGCTTTTCCAGTTGAATGTTTTCTGCTTCTTTATATTTCAAATTTTTGACTTGATCCTTGCCTTTCTCTAGTCTGCTGTTAGTACTCTGCATAATAGTTTTCATTTCAGTCAGTGTATTTATTATCTTCTCTTGGGTCTCACTAAATTTATCCATCTTTTCTAGCATATTCTTGCAAAACCTTATAAGCGTGGTTTTGAACTCTATATCCAGTCGTTTTTTTTCCTCCATTTCTTTTGCTTGTAATCCCTTCCCTTGTCTCGGCATTTTCACTGTGCCGGGGAAACTTCTGTGCTGGATTCAGCCGAAGAAGCCTCTGCTGAGCTTGGGAGGGTGGAGTCTCAGGGCTTAAGGGACCGCCTTGCCTTCCAGTCGGCCCCGCCCTCCACAGCCCCTGAGTCTCCGGTGACTGGGTAATGGCTGGAGCGGTCCTTGTGCGAGCGCGCACCCGCAGCGCCTCTAACCACTGCCTTTCCGGCTCCCCTGTGAACCAGGACCACACGAGTCTAGGACCCCCGGGTTTCGCCCAAAACAGGGGCCCAGTGGACTCAGAAGTGGCGCAGTTGGGAGGGTCTGTCTCCCGCCCTCTCGCGAAAGCCAGCGGCACAATCAGCAATCCGTCCTCCGCGTGGTGCCGTGCGCGACCAGACCTCCGATCCTTTGTGACGCCCCTAAATTTCCGTGCACTTCTCCCTTTTCACAGTCCAAACTCCCCCCGTATGAGTCTCGGCTGGATCTGGGGTTTAGTGTCGTAAGATAAGGGGTTCAATGCCGTTGGGAGTCTCCGTTTCCCTCCCGCCAGAGAAAGCCAGCCAGGTACTCCGGCACCCGCTCTCTCAGCGCGCGTCTCCGTACCTCAGCTTTTTGCAGCTCCTCTGGGTCTCTGTGAGCCCCTCTCTTTCCCTCTAGTTGTAGAACTTCGACTCAGCCAGCTTTCCTGTGGGTCTGGATGATGTCCGTTCTGTCTTTTAGTTGTAGTTTTGAAATTGTTGTGCGAGGCAGCAGTATAGGTGTTTACCTATGCCGCCATCTTGGATTCGAAAACCACTTTTAAACATACAATTTAATGACATTAACTACATTTACAATGCCATGCAACCATCCCCATTATCTATTTCCAAAACTTTTTATTACTCCAAACAGAAACTCTGTACCATCCTAATAAAAGAGTAATATGCAAATTGACCATACCTCCGCTCCACTCACAAGCCATGCCCACCAGCCACAACCACCATCCAATCAGAGTGAGTATGCAAATTAACCCAACCAAGATGGCTGTGGCCACAGAGAGAGTAGGAGGGAGGCTTGGGTTTCCCAGGCAATAGAGGAAACCAAGCTTTCCACACACCCTGGATGGCCCAGGCCTCCACTTGATGCTACAAAGTTTCAATTATAGAAGATAAATAAATTCCAACAAAAATGGCGGCAGCCATGGAGCTGGAGAGAGCAGGAGGTTAGGGTTTTCCCTGGTGAGGGAGGAAGCCAAGCTTTCCGCAGCCCTGGCCTGCCTTGACCTCCACTTAAGGCTACAAAGTTTCAATTGTAGAAGATAAATAAACCCCAACAGAAATGGCTGCTACCATGGAGTGGAGCAAGCAGAAGGCTTGGCTCTGCTCCAGGCTACAAAGTTTCGATTATAGAAGATAAATAAATCCCAGATACCTGGGCCTCTGTTTGGGTCGCCAGGGGGCGTGGCCAGCCTGCAAACAACCACAGACCCCTTGCCCAGGCTATCCCACACCCCAAGGGGACCCCAAACCTGATCCAGGACACCCTTCAAGGCAAACCAGCTGGCCCCCACCTATGTACCAGGCCTCTATTCTATCTAATAAAAGAATAATATGCAAATTGACTGTCACTCCAACACATAAGATGGCTGTCCCTATGTGGTCAAAGATGGCTGCCCCCATGTGGACACAAGATGGCTGCCACAAAATGGCCAGCAGGGGAGGGCAGTTGGGAGGGACCAGGCCTGCAAGGGAGGACAGTTGGAGGCGATCAGGCTGGCAGGAAAGCTGCTAGGCATCAATCAGGCTGGCAGGGGAGTGGTTAGGGGTGATTTGCAGGCCAGCCACACACCCCTGCAATCAGGGTGACCAGGCCTGCAGAGGAGGGAAGTTGGGGGAGACCCAGGCATGGAAGAGCAGTTGTGGGGATCAGGCTTGCAGGAGAAGGCAGTTAGAGGTGACTAGGCCTGCAAGGGAGGGCAGTTAGGAGCAAACAGGCTGGCAGAGTAGCAGTTAAGCATCAATCAGACTGGCAGAGGAGTAGTTAGGGGGTGATCAGGCTGGCAGGCAGAAGCAGTTAGGGGCAATCAGGAAGACAGGCAGACAAGCAATTGAGAGCCAGCAGTCCTGGATTGTGAGAGGGATGTTTGACTGCTGGGTAGGATCGGGCCTAAATGGGCAATTTGACATCCCTTGAGAGGTCCCATATTGGAGTGGGTGCAAGCTGGGCTGAGGGAAACCCTCTTAGCCCCCGTGCATTGATTTCATGCACCAGGCCTCTAGTCCTATATAATAAAAGGTTAATAAGCAAATCAACCTAATGGTGGAACAACATAATTGGAATAAAAGCTAAACAATAAACAAAGGTCTTTATGATGCACATTGACCACCAGGGGGCAGATGCTCAATGCAGGAGCTGCCCCCTGGTGGTCAGTGCACTCCCACAGGGGGAGCTCTTCTCAGCCAGAAGCCAGCTCATGGCTGGCAAAAGCAGCAGCAATGGCAGGAGCCTCTCCTACCTCCATGGCAGCGCTAAGGACTTCTTGGGGCAGTGGTTGGCAAACTCATTAGTTAACAGAGGCAAATATCAACAGTACAATGATTGAAATTTTTTTTAAGAGGCAAATTTTTAAAACTTAAACTTCTTATAATGCCACTTCTTCAAAATAGACTCCCAGGCCATAGTATTTTGTGGAAGAGCCACACTCAAGGGACCAAAGAGCCGCATGTGGCTTGCAAGCCGCAGTTTGCTGACCATGGCCTTGGGGGATGTCTGCGGAGGGGTCCCAGACTGCGAGAGGGTGCAGGCTGGGCTGAGGGACACACCCCACCCCCAGTGCACAAATGTCATGCACAGGCCTCTAGTTAATTAATAATTCCCCATTCTTCCCTTCTCCCAGCCCAATACCTCTAATTATTTTATATCTCTGTGAATTTGACTATCCTAGATATTTAATATACATAGAATCATATATATTTTTCCTTTTGCTCTCTCTAGTTTAACTCAGCACAGTATTTTCAAGGTTCATTAATATTGTAACATTCATGTCATAGAAAACTTCAATCATTTTTATGGCTGAACTAGAGGCCCCGTGCACAAAATTCATGCACTCAGGGGGTCCCACAGCCTGGCCTGAGCCCTCTTGCAGTCCAGGAGCCCTTGCGGATGTCTGACTGATGCTTTAGGACCTAAGCCAGAAGGCAGACATCCTTAGCACTGCCACAGAGGCAGGAGAGATTCCCACCAACAGCGCTGTGCTTGCCAGCCATGAGCCTGGCTTCTGGATGAGCAGGATTCCCACTGTGGGAGCACACTGACTACTAGAAGGCAGCTCCTGCATTGAGCATCTGCCTCCTGGTGGTCAGTGCACATCATAGCAACTTGTCATTCTTTTTGGTTAATTTGCATATTAGTCTTTTATTACATAGGATAATATCCCCTTTTATGCATATACCACACTTTATCCATTTTCCTGTTGATAGATGCTTGGGGTATTTCCACCTTTTGGCTATCTTCTATCTATATATATAAAAGGCTAAACAACCAGCTGGTAGCTATGATGTTCACTGACCAACAGGGGGCAGACGCTCAACACAGGAGCTGCTGAGTGACAGCAACTTTGCACAGTGCCCTCTCACACTCCAGGACCCCTCAGGGGATGTCAGACTCCTGGTTTCAGCCCAATCCCCACAGGCCAAGCCAAGGGACCCAACCTTCCTTAGATGCCCTTAGAGCCCTGGCTCCACCCCAGGTGTGGCTGTCCAGGGAGAGACCACAGGAGGTTGGCTCCAGAGCATGTCTGGCCCATCTTACCCAGTCCCACCCCATCAGCCACCTTCTAATTAATTTCCTTTCAATGTTCACGAATCTGTGCACTGGGCCTCTAGTTGTGAATATTGCAATAAACACTGGCATATAAGTACTTAAATCCCTATTTTGAATTGTGTAGGGAGGGGATCTGTTAGTGTATATGACAATTCTATGTTAAGCTTCTTGAGGAAGCACACTGTTTTCCAATGTCTATGTCATTTTATACTTCCACCTGCAATGCACAAGTTTACATTTTTCCACATCCTTATTTTCTTTTCTTTTGTTAGTATAGTCATACTATTAAGTGTGAAGAGATATCTCACTGTGGTTTTGATTTGTATTTTCCTAATGACATTAAGCATATTTTCATGTGTTTATTGGCCACCTAAATAACTCCTCTGGAAAAATATTTTCAGGTACTTTGGCCATTTTTTAATTGGGTTATCTATTGAGTTATAGGAGTTCTTTATACACTCTAGATAATAAAGCCTTATCAGATATATGATTTGCAAATATTTTCTTCCATTCTGTAACTTGTCATTTAATGCTCTTGATCATATCCTTTGACAAGCAAAGGTTTTTAATTTTGAAGTCCAGTTTACCTATCTTTTCTTTTTGCTGTACATGCTTTTAGTGTCTTATCACAGAATTCACTACCAAATCCAAGTTCATAAAAGTTTACCCACGTGTTTTATTCTAAGAGTTTTCTGGTATTAGTCCTTATATTTATGTAATTGATTTTTAGTTAATTTTAATATATGGTGTGAACCATGGGTCATTGAATTTCTTTGCATCTTTGTCAAAATCATTTGGCATCAAAGAATGAAAAACAGTATACATAAGGGGAGAAAATTTTTGCAAATCACATATCAAATAAAGGAGACCTCTTTAATTCATGAATTATTTATATTTGTTTCAATTACAATTATTTAGATATGTTCTTGTTACCTTTGTCACTACTTTCTGGTGTGATTCTATTGTGGTCAGAGAATTCATTCTTATGACCACTATTTTTTATTTTTTTAAATATATCTTTATTGTTCAGATTATTACAATTGTTCCTCCTTTTCCCCCCCATAGCTCCCCTCCACCCAGCTCCTATCCTACCCTCTGCCTTTACCTCCTCACACTGTCCTCATAGGTGTATGGTTTTTGTCCAGTCTCTCCCTGCACACCCCTCACCTCTTTCCCCCCGAGATTTATCAGTCCAGTCCTTTTTTATGCCTCTGATTCTATTATGTTCACCAGTTTATTCTGTTCATCAGATTTTTAATTCACTTGATTTTTAGATTCACTTGTTCCTAGGTATGTATTTGTTCTTCATAATTTTTATCTTTACCTTTTTCTTCTTCTTCCTCTTAAGGAATACCTTTCAGTATTTCATATAATACTGGTTTGGTGCTGATGAACTCCTTTAGTTTTTTCTTATCTGTGAAGCTCTTTATCTGCCCTTTAATTCTGAATGATAGCTTTACTGGGTAGAGTAATCTTGGTTGTAGGTTCTTGCTATTCATCACTTTGAATATTTCTTGCCACTCCCATCTAGCTTGCATAGCTTCTGTTGAGAAATCAGTTGACAATCGAATGGGTGCTCCCTTGTAGATAATTAACTGTTTTTCTCTTGCTGCTTTTAATATTCTCTCTGTCTTTTTCTCTTGGTATTTTAATTATGATGTGTCTTGGTGTGGTCCTCTTTGGATTTCTTTTGTTTGGGTTTTTGTGCGCTTCCTGGACTTACACTATATTCACATTTTTGGATTCTTTTTTTTTCTTTTTTCTTTTCCAGTTGAGTGTTTTCTGCTTCTTTATACTTCAGATCTTTGACTTGATTCTTGCGTTTCTCTAGTCTGCTGTTAGGTATCTGTATAATACTTTTTATTTCAGTTAGTGTATGTTTAATTTCTAGTTGGTCCTTTTTCATCTCCTTTTGGACCTCACTAAATTTATCCATCTTTTCTAGGAAATTCTTAAAAAACCTTATAACTGTGGTTTTTGAACTCTATATTCAGTCTTTTGTTTTCCTCCATTTCTTTAATTTGTGATCTATTCTTTTGTCTCCACATTTTCGCTGCTTCCCTGAGTTGGTAGAGTAGCTTTGTGTGCTAGGTGTCCTATATGGCCCAGTAGCTCCGCCTCCCCAGTTACCTGAGGTGGACACTCTTGGTGCACCCCTTTGTGGACTGAATACAGTCTTGTTGTAGTTAAGTTTTGATTGTTGTTGGTATCACAGGGGGGAATTGACCTCCAAGCCAATTGGTTGTGAGTATCAGCTGTGTCTGTGCCTGGAGAACTTCTGTGCTGGACTCAGCCTTAAGATTTGTAAGATTGCAACAGCCTCTGTGCTAGGCTTGGATGTGGCGGAATCTCAGGGCTAAGCAGACAGCCTTGGTTTCTCATCAGCCCTGTGCTATAGGGCAGATCCTGGGTCTCAGTGTCCTTCGGTTATCACTGCAGCCCTCTCTGTGCGCATGTGCACACACATCTCCAGACCTCTGCCTTTTTGGCTCCCCTGAGCTTCCGTGCATTCCGGGGACCTGTATGAGTCTGGGTCCCCAGAGTCTCACTCAAAATTGAGGTTCAGTGCAGTCAGACCTGGATATTAGTACAGTTGGGTTCTGTTTTCCTCTTACTAGAGAAAGTCTGGTGCACCATCAGCAGTCAGACCTCTTTGTGCGTGCCTCCAGACCTCTGCCTTTCACAGCTCCCCTAAGTTTCTGTGCACTCCTCCATTTTCACAACAGTCCAGACTCCCCTCTTATGAGTCTCGCCCAGAACTGGGATTCAGTGCAGTCAGAAGTGGGGTTCAGTGTAGTCAGGAGTTTCCATCTCCTTCCTGCTAGAGGAAGCCAGCCAGGCCCTCCGCCGCCCATCCTCTCCACATGCATGTCTCCGTACCTCAGCTTTTTGCAGCTCCTTGAGTGTCCATGAGCCCCTCTTTCTTTCTAATTGTAGAATTTCCACTCAGCCAGCTTTCCTATGGTTCTGGATGGTGTCTGTTCTTTTCGTTGTAGTTTTGAAATTGTTGTGCGAGGCAACAGTTTAGGTGTTCACCTATGCCCCCATCTTTGTTTCCTTCTGACCAGTATTTTTTAAATGGTTGAGTTTTGTTTTATGGTGCATGATGTCACCTGTAGTGATACATGTTCTGTGGACACTTGAAAAAAAATGTCTTCTGTCCCTGGATTGAGTGTTTCATAAATATCACTTAGATTCTGTTGATGATGGTGTTGTTAGCTGTTCTGTATCTTTTTTTTTTTTTAATCCTCACTCCAGAATATTTTTCCATTGATTTTAGGTAAAAGGAGGAAAGGAGAGAGTGAGAAAGAGAGATATATTGTTTGTTTGCCTCCTACATGCACTCGGGATTGAACCTGCAACCGAGATACAAGCCCTTCACTGGAAATTGGACCCCTGACCCGTCAGTGTACAGGCCAATGCTCTACCCACTGAACACATTGGCCAGGGTTGTTTTGCATCTTTAATGGTATTGTATTTAGTGGTTATATCAATTACTATGAGAAGGATGTAGTAGTCCTTAACTATACTTATGGGTTTGTCTATTTCTCCTTTCAGTTTCTGCTTCATGTATTTTGAAGCTCTGTTTTTTGGGTTGATATATATTTAGAATTGTTATATACTCTTACCAATTTTTTTATCATTATGTAATGTTCCCCTTTGTCTCTAGTAATTTTCTTTGCTCTGAAGTCTACTTTGTCTAGTATCAATATAGCCAAGCTCTTCTAGCTTTGATTAGAATTTATTTAGCATATTTTTTCATTATTTTATTTTTAATCTACCTAAATCATTGTATTTGAGGTGAATTTCTTTTTAAAAAAATATTATTTAGTGTTGACAGTATTACAGATGTCTTCAATATTTTCCCTATTTGCCCCCTGAGGTGAATTCCTAGAACACAGCACATATTTATACCATAATTTTACTTTTCTATTTTTTAAATGTTTTTATTTATTTTAGAGAAAGGGGAGAGGGAGACAAAGAGAGAGAAGCATCAATGTGAGAGAGAAACATCAACTGGCTGTCATCTGCACACCTCCTACTGGGGATTGAGCCTGAAAACCAGGCATGTGCCCTGTCTAGGAATCGAATTGATTCCTGCATGGAATGTAGCCCAACCAAATGATTCTGCATGAATGTAGCCCAACCAACTGAGCCACACTGTCCAGGACTGTGTATATTTTTAAATCTATGTTTCTAATCTCTTTTAATTGGTATATTAAATCATTTATATTTAATATATTTATTAATATGTTAGGATTTAAAACTGCCATTTTAATACTTGTTTTATGTTTGTTCTCTTTGATTTTGTTTATCTGTTTTTTTATTAGCTTTCCTGTTGGTATTCTGAATACTTTTAAATTTATAGTGTTTTTTAGTGTATTACGTCTTTGTTTTTTGGGGTGGTTTCCCTATATATTACAATATATATCTATATCAAAAAAAGCATAATATGCTATTTAGACCGGATGTCCTTCCAGACAACATTCTGGATGAAGCCAGGGCAGTGGGGGAAGCCCAGGTCCCGGGTACCAGAGGAAAGCAGGTGCTGGCAGCTAAGGGAAGGAAGGCCTACTCTTGCACAAATTTCATGCATTGGGCCTCTAGTGTGTGTGTGTGTGTGTGTGTGTGTGTGTGTGTGTGTGTACATATATATATATAATTTATTACATTTACTAATAAATGTCAATATATTATCACTTCAAGTAGAATGTAGAAATTTAGATCCCTTTACCCTACTCCCTTCTTTTATGATATAGTTGTCTTAAATAGCTTAAAATAAACTGAAACCCTCATGAAACAATGTTATGATTTTTACTTTTAAACATCAAGCCAAATTTTTAAACTCTGGAGGAGGAGAACTGTATACTTATATATTGCCCTCTCTATTGCTTTTTCTTAATTCCTGATGCTCCAAATTGATCCTCTCCCCCATTTTATTGGGATACAATTAACATATAGCACTGTATAAGCCTTGGTGTAGAATATAATCCTGTATAATAAAAGGCTAATATGCAAATTGTCCCCTCCACCAGTTCAACCAGGTGGCGGGGCCAGCCCACTAACAGCCCACAGCCCCTCCCCTCCAGCCGTGCACAAATTCATGCAACGGTCTCTAGTGATATATATATATATATATATGTAAGTTGACTTTTTAAATAATTTTTTTTGTCTAAAGGATTTTTACTTCTATTTGGTTCTTTCCTATTCCTTCTATTTTTTATTGCTAAGACTTTCTACTTTTTCATTTGTTTAATGAGTGCTCATAATTTGTTGGAGATATTTTATGATAGCTGGTTGAAAATTCTTAAATAATTCCTACACTCTTTCTTAGTATTAACATCTTTTCTCATTGAAATTGAAATTTTTGTTAATTTTGGTATGATGAAAATGTTGGATTGTATTCCGGCCAGTTTGGGTATTATGTGACTATGGGTCCCAGTTAAATCTATTTTAACAGGGTAACCATGTTTAGACCCAGAATACATATCCAGGCTCACGTTTTGTGGGTTACAATTTAAATGCTAATCTAGTTTTCTAAGTCTTTATCATGCTCTTCTGGACATTCTCATTATATGCTACCCAGAGGTCAATCTAAAACTGAACAGTGCTCCAGATCAGTGCTCAGTTATCAGATCTTCTGCTGTTTTGCTTCTGTTTGGTCTCACACATGAGTTATACAAAAGTCTGCCTAATATTTTATATGTAGATTTTAAAAATCAGATGCTCTACCATAGCATTTTTTTTCAGAAAATTAAACACAGAATTATCATATGGTCTAGCAACTCCACTTCCCAGTGTGTATCCAAAAGAATTGAAAGCAAGATGTTGAAAAGATTTTTGTGTATTGATTTTCATAGCAGCTTTAATCAAAATAGTCAATAAGTAAAAACAACCAAGATGTCTTTTTGTGGATGAATGGATAAGCAAAATGTGGGATATACATACAATGGGATATTATTCAGCCTGAAAAAGGAAATCTTGTCACATGTTAACACATAGATAAAACTTGAAAACACTAAGCTAAGTGAAATTAGTCACAAAAACAAATACTATATGATTCCACTCATATAAGGTATCTAAAGTAGACAAATTCACAGAAACAGAAAGAAGCTAAGAAAGAAGGAAAGAAGTTGTTTAATAAGTAAAGAATTTCAGATTTTCAAGATAAAAAGTTAGAGATTTATTTCACAACAATGTGAATATACTTAACATTACTAAGCTATACACTGAAAATTGTTAAGATAGTAAATTTCATGTTATGTAATTTTGAACAAAATTTAAAAAAGACAGATATTTTGATATATGTTATAATAGAGATGACCCTTGACATTATGCTAGGTAAAATGAGCCATGCATAAATGGCATATATTGTATGTTTCCACTTGTATGAGATAACTAGTGTAGTCAAATTCATAGAGATGGAAAACAGAATAGCAATTGCCAGGACCTCAGGGGAGGAAAGACCAAGGAGTTATTATTTCATATGTACAGAGTTTCAGTTTGAGAAAATGAAAAGTTCTAGAGATGGATGGTGCTAATGGTAACAAAACATGATCAATGTACTTAATGCCACTGAATTGTAAAACTAAAAATGGTTAAATTGATAAATTTTTATGTTAAGTATATTTTTACCACAATAAAGAGACCACTAGACAACATCTTAATAATTCTCTCCTTGCTCTCTAGTTGGGGGAGTGAAGAAAGGGGTACCTCTCTTATTTCAAGTCAGGAATGGAAGACAGGGATCTGCCCATCATCTCTAGGACCAGAGCCCCAGGCAGGGGGGAATGGCTTCACTGTGATGTTCACCTGCGATAGTCAACATATTCACAACTTGTTGGGCTACACTTCTCCCCATTTTTTGCTAGAGAAAAAAACGGGGAGAAGTGGAGGGGGCTATTTTTTTCCATTCGCATCTGTAGGTGTTTTCTGGGTTTCAGGTCTCTACAGAGCTCATGTAGGAATGTATAAGGAAAAAAAATAAAACAACAAAAATGGGGATCTCACTACCTACTTGCTATTTCCTTCAGTCTTAAGAATTCTAGCCAGTCCACCTTCATTCCTCTACCTTTCAGAGTCTTCTGTCAGTGACTTTTGCCAAGTTTTTTTTACTTATTTTTTGTTTGTATTATTATTCTTGGAAAGAATATGGTGAAATTTGTTAACTACATTTATTTCATCTTGAACAAAAGTTCCTTTCACTGGCTACATTTGCTACTTTTATACTGACTAGGTCTGCTTTACCAATTTAAGTAGTTAACCATATTTTACCACTTAGTAATTACTGATACTACATTTTTCCTGTTCAAGTTATTGGTGTGATATTCATGTCCTGACTGACAGGCACTTTTTGGTAATGATGAAGCCTAGGCTATGACCATCCATGTAAATGGTGGAGTATGTAGAGATGGTCACCGGAAATGAAGATGCCATTGAGGAGAGAAACTGAGGAGTTGGAAGGATAATCTGCATCATAGTTGAAGTCACAGAAACAAGAGAAGAAAGGCCAGGAGCTCGTTGGCTCAGCACCTAAACCACGTTATGCCATGACTACCAATCACTTCCACAAATGAACCCAGGAGCTCTGACAGGACATCCTGTTTCAAAACTCCAACCCGAATATTCTGCACAGAACAGTTGTCATGGTTGGGTAACTTCAGGAAATGTAGTTCCAATCCTGGCTTTATCATGTACTTCCAGCCTTATGACCTTACCATACATTTACCTTCATTGAATCCAGGTTCAAACCACATTTCCTCATTTTGAATTAGGATGTTCATTTTTCTGTTTGCCTCACAAAAAGGCTGTGAAGGGAGTTTGCACACAACACTACCTATCTCTGTAAGAGGTCTCCCTCACAGATTGCCTAAATTTTTCTAAATCACAATTTTTAAAACAGTAAGAAATCTACTGAAACCTATGACAGCTTGCCTATTACACACTTAAGAATCTCCCAGTGACCTCACAGACATACCTCCTCCTCACATGGCTCTCTCTCCTGTCCCCAAGTGTATCAATTTGCCATCCATACAGGTTAGCTCACTGATCTACAAAGTTGTTGGTTTTTTTTTTAATTTAGATGCCTTTAAATAAGTAGTTGTCTCTGCCTGGAATATACTCTATCACCATATCTTCATGTAAAATAATATTTATTCTTCAACACTCAACTCAAACACAATTCTGAGTACATAGGTCATTTTTCATATAATAGGCAGTGACCTTTTCCTCCATGTTTGACTTAATCTTCTCAGGAAGGGACACCCCACAAATGGTCTTATACTGTGGGCATTTATAAACATGCCATGTCTCCTGCTTTGGCTGGGAACATCCCTTAGCCAGGAGTACACTATACTCACTTGCCTCTCAATAGCACTCCAGAAGAAGACCTGGAATATAGTCAGTGTCCAGAGGCTGTTAGGTAAACATATTGCTAGGTAGTATAGTGCATAGGGTTAAGTTTTAAGCATGGCTTGTAATGGGGCCAAATTTGTGGAGTCTATACATAGTGTGTATGATTTATGACCCTATAATTAAGAATGCAGTGGTACAGATATATGCTTGCAAGGGAGAAATGTCTCATGCACATGCTATGTGCACATTGGCATAGGAACACAGGAGAAACTCCCCAAGGCTTGTGCTCTTACACCTTGGCCCAAGCTGGTCATCCTCCATGGCACTGACCTTATTTCTACATCACCCAGTCCCTGCTTTCTTACCTTAAGAATACATCAGTCTCCAGCCCAAAGGCCCTATTTTCAACAGCTTTCTCAAAGGACATCATGGTATTCTCAGGCGCCAGCTGTGGAAGGAAAGGACATCAGACCCTTCACCTCAGAGTTTCTCCTCCCAACATGCCTTTTGTGGTAGATGGGAAGCCCCATAGTGAGCCCCTCTCTCCTACCCAATAGGTCTGGGATTGTGCTCATCTGAGGCAATGTCACTGGGCACAGTAAAGAGAAATGGACTGAGAGTTAGGTGACCTGTTGGGTTCAAGTCTAATATCTATGATTATCTTTATTCTTTTCATCAAAAGCCCATCCATTTTTCTTTACCAAGATTCCTACAGTTCTGAGGTCTTTAACTCTAACCCACAACCCCATGCACACTGGTACTCACCCACGTTCATCATGCTCAGACCTACCATGGGTGCACCTCTATGTCCAATGAGGCCTGGCTTGGGTCCCAATTTATTCTCATTCTCAACGCAGGGAGAATAAAATCCCCATGGCATCACAAATAGAAATAAAAGGATAAGAAAAAAAGGCAGTCCAATAACCACTTGTGCAGCTGAAAAAATTGGAAGGAGGGGGAAGTGAGAAAAAGAGATAAAGAGGAATGGAGACCCAACCCAAGCAAACTATCCCAAAGCAGCAGACAGTAAACACCCACTGCATGGGTTTCAGTGCCTTGTGGACTGCCTGATTTTTTCTCTATTTCCATCACATCCCCATTTATTTTCAGTGATTAGAAAATACAGCACTATCCAAACGTAAGTAAGCCTTATTATTAAGGCAATACTATTCGACTGAAAATATCCCGGAAATAAATGGCGCATGCAGGAGGCAGAAGTGAAGAAGAGGTCATGTTAAGGAATACCTTCTCAGGAGTAGGAGTAGAATGGCTGGTGCTGAGAAAGTCCTGAAGCCTATAAAGATCAGCCCCAAATGGCCCTAAGTTCAAAGCCAGACATCGTAGGGGTAGGGAACATCTGGCCCAAGAGCCATATAAGACCAGTGAAATCATTTGGTCTGATCCTACCAAGGTTAAAAATTTGAACAAATATAGCAGGCTAATATTTAAGTTGATAATTTGTATGGCCCGGGAATTATGATATAAATACCCAAAAGGCCTTTGGCGGATAAAAGGTTCCCAACCCTGGTCTAATATGTAATTAAGGAACACTGTGCTTAACCTCTCTGCATCTTCATTTTCTTCATTCTGAAAAATAAGGTTATCTTGCTACTAACCACTCCCTCATAAAGTTGATATGACAGAATTTACCAACAATAAGTACTCAATAAATACTACGCATTTACTTTTTTCTCTCTTTCTCTCCCTTCTCCTTCTCCTCCTCCTCCTCCTCCGTGTTTCTCTCTCTCTCTCTCTCTCTCTCTCTCTCTGTCACACACACACACACACACACACACACACACACACACACACACAGCTCATCCACAATACTTGTTATTTCTGGCCACTCCCCATCATTTATAATTGTAAACCTCTGAGAATTTTACCTATTTGTACATTTTTAAGTTACTATGCATACTTCAGTCACTTTCAAATCTGTTTCTCCAGCTCTAACCTCTCAGCTTTGTGAGTCTAGAATATATCTTGATTCTTTTTCTCTTATGACGTTTACTCTGGTTTCTTCTGTATCTAGCTAAAATTTCAGAAATGAAAAAGAAAAAGAGTTCATTATTGTTGCCTTTAAACTTTAGCCCCAAAACATTTCCTACAATTCACCCTCCACATACAGATACAAACAGGTACAAACACTCACAATGCTAACACGAGCAATCCATTCATTCTCTTGTTTCTATCCTTTTACAATCAGGGAGCGAACACTCCCTATGTAACCAATAGTAAACAGAGATACCTAAAAAGATGATGCTACTGGTTTTTCAGGAAGGGTTCTGAGAGATAACTCCATTCTCAAAATGATTTAATAGCTCTGGTTCTTCTTTTTTTTTTTTCCCTATGACATTAGGGCAAAGGATGGAGAGCAAACCAGAGACAGAGGGAGATGTTTCTGCTTCTGCTCCAAGCTCCCAGGTATGACAGGGACTCACAGGGGCCTATTTTGCATTACTAGAGGGTAACCAGGCATATCTGGACCTCATATAAGTTCATTAATTGAAACTAGTAACATTTGAATACAATATAAAGGAACTGTGACTAGTACTATCACTCTGGCAAATAAAATTAAAATGGCCTCTAACCTGCCCCCAACCTCTTTCCATTTCCAGACAAGTCACTGTGTAACATCATTCTTACTCTCCCAGGAGAATCCCTCTTTAGAAGAAGGCCTGTTTGATCAGGAAAATGTTCTGACAGGCCACATGGGGTTATGAATTTGACCACAAGGAACATGCCTGAGTAATAAGCTAAATGAATTTCAAAGCCGCATAGTGGTGGCTCTCTACCACACTTGTGTTTGGCTGAGAAGAGTATGTAAGCTAAAGCCAGGACATACCTTCTTGTTCCAAATGGATCAAGTAGTAGGCCACAGGCCAGGAAAGGAGAACCATCACAGTTATCATGGTCAGATGCACATGGGGAGCAAAAACCTGGGAAAAAGCCAAACGTCAGGCTGACCACATTGGACAAACAGTGCTCAACCGACAGGATGATGCTTACCTTCAGTGAGAGCCCAAATGTCAGCCACCTGTCATTCCAGTAAATGAATAAAATCGACAGAAAAAACGTGCATATCAAAATCACTAGTATAACCAGGATCTGCAGGGAAAAAAAAAAATCTCCTCACTTCCAGCACTAGGCTTGGGTCAGATCTGTCCTTGGGAATTGTATGTGTGTCCCCACAATGGCAAGGGCGTTCTTTCCTCATTATTTTAACCTGACCATCCTGCAACTCCCTAGTATGGAACCAATCATTTACCTTCTTAGCTCCCAAGTCTTTGTTGTATAGCACGGCTGGGAACAAATCACACAGCTCTGTGGTCTGATGCCTTTACTAATTATCACCTCCAACTCAGCTGGGCACACAGCAGTGCCTGGCATCTCTCACTCAGTCTCAACAATGGCCATTACAGATATACACTACCTTTTTTATTCGACTCAATATAGTCACAAGAAAATAATATTTTGTGATTAGCTTTTCTTTGTATATTTTCCCCAACAGTCTGTAAGCTTCATAAGATCAAGTAAAATATTTACGATTATATTCTCCCTGCCTTGCAAAATGTCTAACACATAGTAAGCTTTCAATAAATACTTCTTGAGCAGATGAAAATCTGCCTGCAAGACCACCATATCCCTCATAGAAAATATTAAGACCAAGCTGATATAACTTTAACTTCTTCCCCTTGAAATGTAGTCATTCTACATTTGTCCTACTTTCTAGAGAGTGCTTAGTTCCTTCATTTCTATAATCTGTATACAGTGGTACCTCGAGATTTTTGAGATACAAGCCATCGAGCGAGCGATTTTTGCTTTGAAATATGAGCAACATTTGAGATAGGAGTAATCGCGTGGATCAGCCGGCTGCACACAACCCACCAGTTTACCGCGACTCGAGTGTCTCATAGTTTCCCATACCTCAAGGTTACGGAACGAATTAAACTTGTATCTCAAGGTACCACTATATCTATTAAAGTAATTGAGGCCATAATTAAACCTCTCACAAAATAACTCCAAGCCTTGCCAGCATAAATGTTTAATTTTACCAAATATAGGCTTGGGCAAAAAGTAGGTTAACAGTTGTGGTATGGGAAACACAGAGTTAATAAAGCTACTGTAATAATCATAATCTGCATGTCTTTTTCCCTCAGAACAACTGTAAACCCACTTTGTTCACCTCTGTACTTAAGGAAGAAACATTTCTAATCTTTAACAAACTCTTCTAGAGAATAGAGAGGCAACACTTTCAAACTTCTCTTTGAAATCAACAAAGCATTAATACCTAAACTCAACAAGGACATTGCAAGAAAATAAAAAGTAGTTATGTGCCAAAATAACATTTTGGTCCATAGCAAACCTCCTATACAATGGTGGTCCCATTTATAATAATAAAAGCATAATATGCTAATTAGGTCAGAGGTCCTTCCGGAAGAAGCTGGGGCTGCGAGGGAAGCCTGGGTCCCAGATGCCTGCCAGTGGCCGAAGGCAAGCCAGGGGAAGGAAGTCCTACTCTTGCATGAATTTCGTGCATCAGGCCTCTAGTAAGATTATAATGGAGCTGAAAGTTTTCTATTGCCTAGTTACATCAGAGCCATCATAATGTCATTGTGCAATGCATTAGTATTTGCTTTGATGCCCGTGTAAACAAACCTATTGCATTCCAATGGTAGAAAAGCACAATATCTTTTCTATGTTTAGTTGTGTGTAGATACACTAATATTGCCTACAATATTCAGTACAATAACATGCTGTACAGGTTTGTAGCCTAGGAGCAATAGGCTATAATATTTAGGGTTGGCTAGGTACACTCTATGATGTTGCAACAATCACAAAATCAACAAAGAATGAATTTCTCAGAACGCGTTCCTGTTAAGTGACATATGAATGTATAGGCCTATCTCTCCTATGTACATAGATGAAAAAATCTTAACCTATTAGCAAACCAAATATGCATCACAACACAGATATTTAACTGTCAAATCAGACATACAGGAGTCTCACGGGATTCTATGACCTTACAACACCTGATTTAAATATAGGCAATTATAAGATACAGATAAAACAGTTTCCCTTCGAGAAACCTGATCCTGCCAAATACAGATATTGATAAAAAGTTCTTTTCTCTCCTATACTAGGATACATGCTGGTTTTGAGGTTAAAATGTGCAGTGTGTTTTGGGCAAAGTATGTGGAAACACTGTTTCACAGAAGGAGCCTTTGTGGTTATGGACCATCCATATCTTATACAACTCCAGCAAGCCATGTCTCCAACCCTACAAATCTAGAAATTCCAGGTTTCTTTACAATAGGGAACACAGATATACTAGGTTATAGCCTGCTAGATATTTTCATAGATAATGGTACTCATTTTCTTTGGCTAATAAATATCTTTATAAGTGTTTCCCAGGAGGTTGGGTTATTAGCATGTTTACAAGGAGTTTGGATTTAAGTCATTCATTCTTCTTTGCGCATGAGGTAAAAGGGGAATGTGTTATAGCCTAATGCTAACCATCTCCTTTCAGATTTATTCTGAGTACATTAAAACTAAAACTTCAACCCATACAATATCTACCTTGCCAACAGAAGCAGTCTCTCCTCCCATGTCTGATAACTCTAGTCCTTCATTGGTGTGAAAATGTATTGAATGAGTACACCTACTAGAGCTTTTGAATTCAGCTTATCAGAATCCAGGTATTATGCACCTCAAATTGGTTCTATATCTGAAACCTTGACTCAACAGTGACCTATGCTTAATGAAGTTGATGTTATATAAAAGGTAGTATCCAAACACTTATTCTATATATTTTTTATTTTCCTTATCGATTAAGGTATTACATGTCCTTATCATCCATTGACCCCCACCTCCTCACTCATCCTCTTGTTCCCCTAGTGTCTGTGCCAATTGGTTGTGCGTATATGCATGCATATAAGTCCTTTGGTTGATCTCTCTCTTCCCCACCACCCTCCCCTGCCTTCCAAGGTTTGCGGGTCTGCTTGATGCTTCTCTGTCTCTGGATCTGTTTTTGTTCATCAGTTTATGTTGTTCATTATATTTCACATGAATGAGATCATGTGATATTTATCTTTCTCCAACTGACATTTCACTTAGCATAATGCTCTCGAGGTCCATCCATGCTGTTGCAAATGGTAGGAGTTTCTTTCTTTTTACAGCAACGTAGTATTCCAGTGTATAGATGTACCACTGTTTGTTTTTTATTTCGTTATTAAGATATTACATGTGTCCTTATCTCCCCATTGCCTCCCACCCGACTCATGTCATCAGCCTCCGTCGTCTGTGTCCATTGCATGCATACAAGTCCTTTGATTGATCTCTTCCCTTTACCCCAACCCTCCACTACCTTCCCTCTGAGGTTTAATTGTCTGATCGCTACTTCTCTGTCTCCGGACCTGTTTGTTTTCTTTAAAATATATTTTATTGATTTTTTACAGAGAAGAAGGAAGAGGGATAGAAAGCTAGAAATATCGATGAGAGAGAGACATCGATCAGCTGCCTTCTGCACACCCCCTACTGGGAATGTTCCCGCAACCAAGGTTCATGCCCCTGACCGGAATCGAACCCGGGACCCCTCAGTCCACAGGCCGACGCTCTATCCACTGAGCCAAACCGGTTCCGGCTCTGGATCTGTTTTTGTCCAACAGTTTATGTTATTCATTATATTCCATAAGTGAGTGAGATCATGTGGTATTTATCTTTCTCTGACTGGCTTATTTCACTTAGCATAATGCTCTCCAGTTCCATCCAGCCTGTTGCAAATGCTAAGAATTCTTTCCTTTTTACCACAGCATAGTATTCCACTGTGTATATGTACCACTAATCTACTGATGGGCACTTAGGCTGTTTCCAAATCTTAGCTATGGTGAATTGTGCCACAATGAATATAGGGGTGTATATATTCTTTCTGATTGGGCTTTCTGATTTCTTGGGATATATTCCTAGAAGTAGGATCACTGTGTGCTTCCTGGACTTGTAAGTCTATTTCTTTCACCAGATGTGGAAAGTTTTCAGTCATTTTCCATACTGTTCTCCACAGTGGCTGTACCATTCTGCATTCTCACCAGCAGTGCAGGAGGATTCCTTTTTCTCTGCATCCTCAGCACTTGCCATTTGTTGATGATAGCCATTCTGACAGGTATGAAATGGTACCTCACTGTTGTTGGTGTTTTTTTTTAATATATTTTGTTGATTTTTTTACAAAGAGGAAGGGAGAGAGACAGAGTCAGAAAAATCAATGAGAGAGAAACATCCATCAGCTGCTTCCTGCACACCCCCTATTGGGGATGTGCTCGCAACCAAGGTACATGCCCTTGACGGGAATCGAACCTGGGACCTTTCAGTCCACAGGTAGATGCTCTATCCACTGGCCAAACCGTTTCAGCCCATTGTTATCCCCCCCCCCCATTTTTATCTCCTCTTTATTTTTTAATTTAATAGATCTTTATTGTTCAGATTATTACATTTGTTTCTCTTTTTTCCCCCTTTAGCTCTCCTCCACCCGGCTCCCACCTCTCCCTCTACCCTTACCTCCTCCCACATTGTCCTCATCCATAGGTGTATGATTTTTGTCTAATCTCTCCCTGTACCTCCCTCATCCCTTTTCCCCTGAGAATTGTCAGTCCACTCCCTTTCTATGCTCCTGATTCTATTATATTCAGTTTATTCTGTTCATCAGATTTTTAATTCCCTTAATTTTTAGATTCACTTGTTGACAGATATGTATTTGTTCATAATTTTTATCTTTACCTATTTTCTTCCTCCTTTTCTTAAAGAGTACCTTTCAGCATTTTGTATAATACTGGTTTGGTGTTGATGAACTCCTTTAGCTTTTTCTTACCTGTGAAGCTCTTTATCTGACCTTCAATTCTGAATGATAGCTTTGCTGGGTAGAGTATTCTTGGTTATAGGTTCTTGCTATTCATCACTTTGAATGTTTCTTGCCACTCCCATCTGCCCTGCATAGTTTCTGTTGAGAAATCAGCTGACAGCCATATGGGTGCTCCCTTGTAGGTAATTAACTGTTTTTCTCTTACTGCTTTTAATATTCTCTCTTTGTCTTTTGCTCTTGGTATTTTAATTATAATGTGTTTTGGTGTGGTCCTCTTTGGATTCCTTTTATTTGGAGTTCTGTGTGCTTCCTGGATTTGTAAGTCTATTTCTTTTACCAGATGTGGGAAGTTTTCAGTCATTATTTCTTCACATAGGTTTTCAGTATCTTGCTCTCTCTCTTCTTCTGGCACCCCCATAATTCTGATATTGGTATGCTTGATGTTGTCCAAGAGCTCCCTACACTATCTTCAAATTTTTGGATTCTTCTTTCTGCTTTTCCAGTTGAGTGTTTTCTGCTTCTTTGTCTTTCAAATCTTTGACTTGATTCTTGCATTTCTCTAGTCTGCTGTTAGGTCACTGTATAATATTTTTTATTTCAGTCAGTGTATGTTTAATTTCTAGTTGGTCCTTTTTCATCACCTCTTGGGTCTCGCTAAATTTATCCTCCTATGAAATTCTTGAAAAACCTTATAACCATGGTTTTGAACTCTATATCGAATCATTTGTTTTCCTCCATTTCTTTTGTTTGTGATCTGTTCCCATGTCTCCACATTTTCACTATGCCAAGAGAACTTCTGTGTTGGAATCAGCCTATGATACAAGACTTAGAAAATTGCAAAAGCCTCTCTGTTGAGCTTGGATGGATGGAGCTAAGCGCCTTAGCTTCCAGTCAGCCCCGCCCTCCGCGGCCCCTGGGTCTCAAGTGTCTCTCCGTAATCACTGGAGCCTTCTTGTGCGCGCATTTCTAGCCCGCTGCCTTTCCGGCTCCCCTGCAATCCAGGATCCATATGAGTCTGGGTCCCCAGGATCTCACCTGAAATTGGGGTTTAGTGGAGTTAGAAGTGGTGCAGTTGAGAGGTTCTGTCTCCCGCCCATTCGAGCAAGCCAGTGGCACAATCAGCAGTCCGTCTTCTGGGCACAGTGGCGTGCGCACCCCCAGACCTCTGCCCTTTTGCGGCTTCCCTAAATTTCCAGGGACTCCTCCTTTTTCACTGTCTAGACTCCTCCCGTATGAGTCTCACCTGGACCTGGGGTTCAGTGCCGTAGGATAAGGAGTTCAGTGTAATTGGGAGTCTGTGTCTCCCTCCCACAAGAGGAAGCAGCCAGGTACTCTGCAGCCTTCTCTCTCCACGCATGCATCTCCGTACCTCAGCTTTTTGCAACTCCTCTAAGTCACTGTGAGGCCCTCTCTTTCCTTCTATTTGTAGAATTTCCACTCCACCAACTTTCCTGTGGTTCTGGATAATGTCCGTTCTGTGTTTTAGTTGAAGTTTTAAAACTGTTGTGCGAGGCAGCAGTTTAGGTGTTCACCTATGCCGCCATCTTGGTTCATTCCTCATTGTCGTTTTGACTTGCTATGAAAACATGCTCAGTCACTAATCACCTTTCAGATGATTAGTGACTGAGCATGTTTTCATATGTCTCTTGGCCTTCTGTATGTCCTCTTTTGAAAAGTATCTTTTTAGATCCACTGCCCATTTTTTAATTGGGTTATCTTCCTTTTGTTAAGTTGAATTCCCTATAAATTGTGGAGATTAAACCCTTATCAGAGATAACATTGGTAAATATGCTCTCCCAGGCAGTGAGCTTTCTTGTCTTGTTGATGGTTTCTTTTCCTGTGCAGAAGCTTTTTATTTTGATGTAGTCCCACTTGTTTATTTTCACTTTAGTTTCCATTGCCCTAGGAGATGTATTGCTGAAGATATTGCTTTGGCATATGTCTGCAAATACAGCCCAGTGAATGAACAAACACCACCTATAATAACAATTTCTCCTCCATTGTGGAATGGGCAACTGTGACCATGGTTAAGTTTATTCCTAAGTATCTTAATTTTTTGTTGCAATGTTAAATAGGATTACTTGTTTAGTTTCTCTTTCTGAGAATTCATTATTGGTGTATAAAAATGCCATAGATTTCTGGGTGTTACTTTTGTATCCTACTATACTGCCAAATTCATTTATTAAGTCCAGTAATTTTCTAATAGAATGTTTAAGGTTTTCTATGTACACTTATCATGTCATCTGCAAATAATGACAGTTTTATTTCCTCCTTTCCTATCTGAATGCCTTTTATATTTCTTCTTGTCTTATTGTTGTGGCTAGGACTTCTAGTACTAAGTTGAGTAAGGGTGGTGAAAGTAGACATCCCTCTCTGTTTCTTGTTCTTAGGGAAAAAGGTTTTAGTTTTTGCCCACTGAGTATGACATTGGCTGTAGGTTTGTCATATATGGCCTTAATGATATTGAAATATCATCCGTCCAATTCCCACTTTGTTGAGAGTTTTTGTCAAAAATGGATGTTGGTTCTAGCAGGTTTTTTCTCAATGGATAGAGCATCAGCCTGCAGACTAAAGTGTCCCAGGTTTGATTCCAGTCAAGGGCACATGCCACGGTGGCAGGCTTGATGCCAGCAGGGAGTGTGCCAGAGGCAATTGATCAATGATTTTCTCTCATCATTGATGTTTCTATCTCTCTCTACCTCTCCCTTCCTCTCTGAAATCAATAAAAATGTATTTTTTTAAATGTGTGTTGGATTTTATGAAATGGTTTTCTGCATCTATTTGATATGATCATGTGATTTTTGTCTTTCAATTTGTTAATGTGTTATATCACATTTATTGACTTGCAAATATTGTACCAGCCTTGTATCCTTAGAATAAATCCCACTTGTTTGTGGCATATGATCTTTTTAATACATTGCTGGGTCAGATTTGCTAATATTTTGTTGAGGATTTTAGCATCTATGTTCACCAGGGATATTAGCTTATAATTACTTTCTTTGTAGTGTCTTTATTTGGTTTTGGAATCAAGATAATGCTGGCCTCATAAAATGAGCTTGGAAGTATTCCTTCCTCTTGGATTTTTTGAAATAATTTGAGAATTACAGGTACTGTATCAGTTCTTCTTTGAATGTTTGGTAAAACTCCCCTGCGAAGCCACTTGGAACAGGGCTTTTGTTTGCTGGGAGTTTTTGTGTTTTCTTTTGTGTGGGTGTGGCGGGGAGTTGGGGGAGGTTGTTGTTGGTGGTGGTTTTTACTGCTTCTATTTCATCAGTTGTTATTTGCCCACCTTAGATGTTTTAATGCATGACTCTCTCAGATGTATTTGTGCATTAAGCAGGGAACCCTTTGTCGAGATACAGCTGTACAGATTGTTGTAACTTCTAGGGGAGACACCAAGGGAATCTCTTATGTCAAAATTCCTCTGATGTCATTCTCCATTCTAATCACTCTTAAATTTATATTTCTAGTTAATATCTCTCATTACAGTAATAGTCAAGGTAAGAAGACCACTCAGAGATTTTGACATGTTCCTGATTTCAAGAAATGTATCGAACCCATGCCTGAAACAGTTTAGAAAAAGCAAAGGCTATATTGATGGAGCTTTTCAAACACATGGCAGAACAAAATAATGGTTATGATGGAAATGACCTACATGATAACAAAAGGGGGTTGGAGGAGCAAAGATGCCTGCTATCTAGGGATCCTTTGAGAGAAGCCATACTGTACTGGTGCCATTTTAAAAACTCAAAATGAAGGGACCTCACCAGACAAATTTCAGGGGATATAGGAAAACAAGCAATGGCACCACCAAAACAGTTGTAGTCAAGGTTCTCAGCAGAAAGGTCTCTGAAAATACACATGGAAAAGGCCATGGGGTAAAGAGCCCAACAACTGTGCATTTACCTGGTTCTGATGGATCAGTCCCAGATGATCTTCTTGCCCTTCCTAGTGAGACCATGTTCTTTTATCCTATCTCCTATACCCCTGACGCTCCTTTGGTGAAAGAGAGGTAATAGTACTATCATGCTCTCTCCACCAGTGGAGGCTTCTACCCCTGGGGAGGAGTAAGTTTTATAAAGTTGGAGTCTGGGACATTACAATGAACTGAATTTTTAATGACTGGCATGAGAATGTACTTGTCACTATATAGGACTAGGAAAGTGATGGATCTTGCCTAAGATTTTATCGGGATAGAAGAAGAGTCACAAAGTGAATTTAATGAGTGGTGAGAAAAATAAAGTTTGGGTTCAGATCCTTCAGTAAAATCAGTCACATCTGTTAGAATTTCATGAGTTCAATTTAAAAAAGCAAGTAAATCTCTTCTTTCTAAGGGGAACAATGAAGAAAGCACAACTCTGTACTTAACACTGAGTGCCAAGAAGCACATTCAGTCCTGGTCTAAGGTTTCTATGAAGATTCTGATGGCCTACCTTATGACACCAGTACAGGTATGGTTCATACCCTTTCTGAATCAACAAAAATCCAAGTATCTGAAAAATAAGAGCACAAAAAAGGAGGTTATTTTGAAGTCACCAAGTTGGGGCCCACAGCACTGTTCTATATTCAAATGCCTTTTCACTACATTCACTTCTTGCTATTCTGCACTGTTCAAACCCTGGGCCTTGCTATGCTGCCCTTCTACCTGAAAAGCTCTCTCCCCCCAGGTCACTGACCTTTCAAACCAGTTCACATGTCACCTCTTATTCTTTCAGCACCCCCAGGAAGAATTATTTTTTCTAGAATTCATAATAAACCACCACATTGATATCCTTCTTGAGTTCCCACAGTTTCTTACCCCTGAGATAGACCTTAATCTTAGTATTTCTCAGACCCACTTATGAGAGAACAGAAATCAGAGGCCAGCTCTTCCCAACATCATTGAAAAGCTTTCTTGAGCAACCAGTGTCATTATAACAACTTTTAACCACTGTTGTTAATACTGGCATCTACCTAATAAAAGAGTAACATGCTAATTGACTATACCTTTGTGACACCCACCAGCCAATTAGGAGAATGCAAATTAACCCAACAAAGTTGTTGGTGGGTTAATTTGCATACGCAGGTACCACGTGGCCAGGGGCAGGGCAGGACACTTGTGTCGTCACCATGGCGATGACGCAAGTGTTCCACACCATCCCAGCTGCTCCAAGCCTCTGGGCAGCATGGGAAGGCAGAAAGGCAGCTCCAGGCTGGAGTGGAAAGGTTACTCCAGCCAGAGCAAAGACAGTTCCGGCAGCCAAAGGAAGGAAGGCCCATTCTTGCACGAATCTTCATGTATCAGGCCTCTAGTTTAGTTAATAAAGCTTAGATTTCAGTGTAAATCTACTGAGTCACCGAGTCAGTGTAGGGATAGAAACTGAAAACTGGAGACTTCAGATAATTAGGATGTTACAAGAGTTGGAATATATATGACACTTACCTTCTTATCAAAATAATTTTATGTATATGATTTCATTTCTTCTTTACCCAGCCCTATAAAATACCATTATATTAAATATTATCATTCTCATTTCAAACAGAAGAAACTGAGTCTCAGAAGTTATATGACTTGACCAAAGTTACAAAGCAACCCAAACACAGAACTGAAAATAGAACCTAGGACTCCCTCTTTGTTCACTGTTGTATGCATTGCCTATATCCATAAAAGGTAGGGTGGAATAGGGTTGGTTAAAATATATTCATTATTCCATAGTGGAACTTATTCCCACCTTAGAAGCTAACTACAGCATTTCACATTTATTGTGTATGAAAGCAGACCACATTATTCATCTGCATTTTCCCATTATAAAGAAAGTATCTAGCCCTGGTTTGTGTTGCAAGGTGGTTAGAGCATGACCCTGTGCACCAAAGAATTGTGGGTGCAATTCCTGGTCAAGAGCATACACCTGTGTTGTAGGCTCGACCTCCAGCTCATTTGGGCACATGTGGGAAGCAACCAATCAATGTGCGAGCGCGTTCTCTCTCTCTCTCTCTCTCTCTCTCTCTCTCTCTCTCTCTCTCTCTCTTTCTCTCTCTCTCTCTCTCTCTCTGCTATCTATCTATCTCTATCTCTTTCCCCTCTCTCCTTCCCTTCCACTTACTATAAAAATCAATGGAAAAATATTCTCAGGTGAGGATTAACAAAACAAAAAAGAAAAGAAAATGCATATAGTCAACCTCTACACTACAACTTCTAGAATTATTTTAGAAATCTGATTTGTACCAAATGTCTTAGAACTACCTTTTAGGTCTTCCAAAAGCTGTCACAAGCCTATGTCCTTAGCCATGTTCCCTATTATTCTTCACTATGCCCTTCATGATAATAGAACTGACCTTTCCCTCTTATACAGTCACACCCCATATTTTTCTATGTTGCCAACTTTGTCATGATGTTCCCTCAGCCTGGAATGCTCTTCTCCATCCCCATACACCCACATCCAAATCCAACATCCCTCAAGATCCCACTCCAGTGCCCACTCTTCCAAGAAGCCTTACTTAATCCTCTTGGCAGATGTCACCTCTTCCTTCTCAGAATCAATGCAGAACTGTATTTAGGTATCTCTAATGACAATTATAATGCTCTTCCTTTGTTAAGTTACTTTTTTATATGACTAAGATGCCCTATTAAATTCCAAATTCATTGAATTAAAGGACTATATATAGTAAGTTTACATTGCACACCTGTCTCTTTGAAGTGCTCTGTATGAAAACAGAAAATGCTTATTTTGTTGACCTCTGTATACTTAGTACTTATCACACACATTATGATTAATAAATTTTCTTAAGAGAAAAAAATAAATGCAAATGGCACTTTATTTGGGGTAGAGTTCTTTTATATAAGAGAGTAAATCAGTAGTGACAAGAAATCATGAAATCAGAGAAAGAAGTAGATACCCTAGGTACAAATGGGCACTGAAAAACTCCAATTTCCTAAACGTGTGAAACAATACACCAATCATATTTATCAGTTTAAAACTAGGTCAGTTCCCTTAATTCAGATTGGTGGTTAATGTAATCTTTGAGTTATTTTACAGAGACAGCCCTATACCTGTCACTCCATCCCTCAAGACTGAAGAATATTTAAAGAAAAGCGAGGACTGAAACAGACACTAACAAAGTACTTTGTGTCTTACATGGAGATCAAATTAGACTGGACTGAAACCAGACACTGATCAATTGGACACTACCCAAATTTTTAAAATATATTACAGAGGAAAAAAAAGAAACAAACACATAAAAAGATCTTCTCCAGTTCCTTTGCTGAGACCAGCAAAAGCTGGTGGACACTGGCTGAGACAAGTTGAGCTAACTAGAGTTTGTGCAGAGAACTCTTGAAACTCACCCTTTTCCACCAAACTGCCACATTGGAAGTGCTCTGTGCTTTCCTTTGCTTCTCTCATATCCCTTATCCTTTATGCCTAAATCTCAAAATTATCCAATCGAACCCTTCTGAGTATAAATGTATGAATATGTATTACCTCTCTTTCCCTCTTCCTTTAAAACTTGTCTCAGGCCTTTCCAGAAGACTGAGCCTTGTCTCTGATCTCCCTTGTGTAGCTGTCTCACAATAAATCCTCTCTCTCTGCAAAAGACCACTGTCTCTGGTAGGGTTCTTTCAGTTGTCTGGTGGGAAACAAACCCACTTATTCTAATTGCTTACCATTGTCTCCATAAGCTTCCACTTTCACACCTTTCTCTTGCCTGGCCTGAATTTCTCTCCCTAGATGACACTGCTATGTAACAGTAAAGGAAGGGTGACTATTGTCAAAAGACTTTTACTAACATGTAATTCCCATCTGAACTAGCAGACTAGCATTTGCATATTATAATAGGTTTAAAAATCTAGCTAATTTGTAAAGCCCCAAAACACCGATTCTCAGGAGATGGAAATGAAATGAATTAGTTCAATATATAAAGGTTAATGTGAAGCTGTGGGTACCTAAAATAACAATATTGATTGAATCATAAAATGGGCTTATGAAATAGGGGAATAGAAAAGAGGATGTTCTGTTACCCTTTCAAAAGGTCAAAGTGATAAGATGCATCCTCTAAGAGCACATGTCCATTTTTCTCCATCAATCCTTTGTTCCTAAATTTCAAGCAGTTGATGTAAATCTCAATGCTACTTAGACAAGAGTGACCTTAAGTTCTTAGGGCTCCCAACACCACTGTGCACCATACCAGAGATAGGAGCACCTCATGAGGCTACTCAGAAAGGGAGTGGGAGAAATGGGGAAGGTTACTCACCAACAGCAATGAAGTGTAGACAACCAAGATTCCAAATAAGCTCAGCAAAAGAATGGACCAGAAGTACCAGTATCCTGTAAGTAGATAAACAACCCTGCAAAAATGTGTTTCAGTCCTTAAAATAAGGGAGAACGTAGTAGCATCTAAGACTAAACTAGATGAGGCATAAGAAAACTGAGGAAGATAAGAAGAGAAGCATTTTGGGAACATATTCGGGAAGAGCTTTGGAGATATTTGTTAGGAGTTTTAACTTTGTCCTATAGTACTTTTGGGTACTTTAATGGGGATCTGTATAAGTGGTATGATTTTTTAATGTTATTTAGAATATATACTCAAAAATTATGTCCTCTTTAGAAAGTGAGAAGTAATACAGAAATTCTGAAATGCCAAAAGAGAAAAAGTCATCCATAAGCCACCACCTTAATACTTCCACTTTGGCAGGTTCCTTGTCCATGCAACTATATGTTTTTTACCTAACTGCAAACATAGCCACCACATTAATTGATCTATTTTGTGTAAGAGATTTGAGCTGTTAAAACAATCCTAATGTGTTATTTCCCAAAGGTAGTTTATGAGAAAAACTAATAATCATTTGCTAAGAAAAACAATTATACTTGGTCTAGATATCAAATGTCAAAAAATTTAGAGACTTCATTTCAAGATAACAGAAATTACTTCCTCTGCATATAACTTGGAGAAGTATATTTTAATGATATAACATATAAACTAGTGAACATATAATCACTTCCAAACAAATAAGGAAATTCTCTTTTGTCAGGGCTATAAGACATACCAAGAAGAAAGAAACAGATATTCTAGCAAGAGCCATTTCAGATCAAGACACTGGTGAGAGTAGTCTGTAGATGAATCTACAACCAGGACTAATAAGATGTACAATGAATGTGAACAAATGAACTAATTACAGTTGAGAAATTGCACCCAAATTGATATTATTAATGGAACCATCAGAAAAGAAGCACAGAATAAAAATATCTCAGCTATTCAAAGAAATAAAGGAAGGACTCACATCCACATAACAGAAATAGGGTGTTTTAACACAATCATTGTGATCATTAAAACCATAAAACAGGTACCTTGAAAAAGACCATAAAAGATGAACTAATAGCAGTCTATATATAGCCAAAAAATAATCAAATGGCTTAAGCAAGTAGTGATATTGACTTTGTTTTCCAAGTGATAAGGAAAGTAAGGGCTATCATTTAATAGTGCCTCTTCCTTTCTAAGCATTTCTCTGGCCACATTAGATATTTTTTTCACTTTTTTTCAATCTAAAAGATATTCTTTTGTGTATATAATCACATGGAAATAGTATGATTAGTTTAGTTCAGCTCAAAGCTCGCTCACCAAACTCAGGTGAAGTGCTCACCCACCTGCTGTGAACTACAGGCAAAAGAATAACTTTTTGGTTTTTTATCTCTTTTTATCTCCCCTTTTACTACTTCATCTGTACTCATTCTTGGTGGCAGTGGTGGGATGACAAAAGGGAGAAGAATGAAAAGGAGTTTAAGTGAAAGCATATACATCAGCAGGATTGAAAAAGGATCTTTCTTAGCTATCCCTTCTTTAAACACACAGCTGCTGATGACCATACAACAGGCTCACGCTACATATGTTCAAGCAGTTTTCTCCCTGCTCTGGGCCTCTATTTTACCTCTCTTTAGCAGCATGATCACAAACCCTGTTGGATAAAGGCCTTCTCATTCAACTGAGACAGCCTTATCAGGGCAATCACCTCATTTAAATCTACACTCTGCACTTAGGTTTAAAGAAGTCGTATAGGACCTTCTCCCTCCTTCCCACAGCTAAAAGATGCAGCTGTCCCGCTGTACCACATACCCTACATACCACAATGCTCTATATCAGCACCAATTGTCAGCTGACAGTAACTCCCAGAGGAAAAAAAAAGAAAGGCATGTTGTTGTGAGGCACTGGGAACCTTCACATAGCAAGGAATGGGGAGACAAATTTACTCCACACACACTTGGGAATAAAGAGAAGTAACAGTTAACCCATAAAAAATCTGCTCTACATCTTTCTAGCTAAGGAAAACAACTATAAAAACTGAACAATATGTTTTTCTAAATCTAAATGAAGGTATCAGAGAGCCAGGATCCAAATATGGAACCAAGATCAAAATCAGAGAGGAAATCCAAAGCTATACATTTGGAGTGAGTTTCTCTAGAAGTGGCCAAGTTACAAAGAGAAAGGCTTCTTGCATCTTGCAGCAGTAGGAGGGAAAAAGAGAAGAATCTGATAAACACCATATACTTTGATTTGGGATCTTCCTGGGCTACATCCTACAAGCAAGCACAAAGTGGAAACAGACTGCTTTGGGGGAATGAATCTTAACTTCAAACCAAGTATGTGACACAGACTTCTAAATAACTATCCTTAAAATGTTTAGACTGGCCCTGACCGGGTAGCTCAGTTGATTATAGAGTATCATCCTGATACACCAAGGTTGTGGGTTTGATCTCCTGTCAGGACACATACAAGAAGCAACCAATGAATGCATAAATAAATGGAAAAACAAGTCAATGTCTCTCTCTCTCTCTCTCTCTCTCTCTCTCTCTCTCTCTCTCTCTCTTTCTCTCTCTCTCTCTTTCTTTCTTTCTCTCTCTCTCTCCCACCCTCCCCCTCAAATCAATCAATAAAAAAATTTTAAATGTTTAGACTGAGACAAAGTTAGAATTTCAGTGAGGAAATAATAAAGATAGGCTCAATTCACAATTTTAGAAAGGAAAATTCAGCAGCAACTATTAAGAATTCAATGAATGGATTTAATAGCAGGTAAGACAAAGCCAAATAAAATGTGTTTTGTTTTTTAAAAAAAAAAGGTTAAAAAATCAAGAGTGAAACAGAGACACATAAAAAACATGTAAAATACAAAGAAAATCTGAGACACCTAGGGGATAAAGAGGAAAGGTCTAATATACATACAATAGAAGTCTCAAAAATAGAGGCAATAGAGAGGAACCAAGATGGTGGTATAGATAAACACCTATACTCGCAGCCTCCCACAACCACATCAAAATTACAACTAAAATATAGAACTACCATGATTCAGAACCGTCTGAAAGCTGGTTGAATGAAAGTCATACAACTAGAGAAGTAAAGAAGAAAGCACATTGAAACTGCTAGGAGGGGTGGAGGCGAGGAACAGGCTGGTTCAACACCCACTTACGGCGTGTTTTTAATCAGGAGGGGTATTTCCACTGTGGAGGTCTCCTTTGAGAAGCAAGGCATCCCAGCCTCACACCAGATCCTAGCTCAGGGTCCCAGAACAGGGAAGAAAAGGTCCCTATAACTTCAGGCTATAAAAACCATCAAGGATTGTGGCTGAGTGACATGGAGGCTGCTGGAGACCAAGGCTGTCCCCCTTAACTGGCTGGCACATGGACTTACTTGGACTAAATCTCTCTGAGCTTCAGCACTTGGCAGTAGCATTGGGGGAACTAGAGACATACAGGGAGGTAATGGCCTGTCTGGCAATGGGACAGGAACTCAGGGGCAGCTTTCTCCCAGACAGAGGTGCTCACAGGGGTGGTTGTTCCTGTGCTGGGACCTACCTCATCCCACAGCTGATTGGCAGCCATATCTGAGTTTCTATCATCCTGGCTCACACTGTCTTCTCCACCCTGGTGATTCCCTGAACCTGGACTCATCCAACTTGCAGCCCCGCCTAAGCTGTTTGCAGCAGCTTTTCCATATGAATGGCCTGTCCTGGCTCAGGCTTCAGATTTTCCTAAAATCTCTTAAACAAGTAGCAGCTGGTGTCAGCATGCTCCATAGTTATTAATAAGAGGCCCACACTCACCTCTAGCACCAGCCTGCCTTGCTTGGCCTCACCTGGGCACTTCTAAACACAATACAAATAACAGCCATCTGCAGATATCGCTATAGCTCCTGTCAGGAGGAGTGCACCCAGTGGACAGCTTTAGACCATACCAGATTACAACTCTACACATCACAAGAGACAAAATCAAGGGGAAGACTCAGTGAGCACCAAAGCCCAAATGAAGCAAGTTTTGCATCATAGAAGTGTAGTTAGCCAACAGCAATCAAGGCTCAACTACAATAAGATTGGGCACACAGCCCATATGGGAGCCCACCTAGAGTGCCCAGCTCAAGTGACTAGGGAGGCTGAGCCACTGGGCCCTCTAGGATACCTACTTCACAAGACCACTCTACCAATTCCAGGACACATATTAGTCTACCTAATACATAGAAATAAACTCAGAGAAGCAGCCAAAATGTAGAGAAAAAGAAACATGTCACAAATGAAAAAAAAAAACGGAAGAAATGGAACAGAACTAAATAAAATGGAAGCAAGCAAACTACTGGATACAGAATTAAAAACAATGATTAGAGAAAGAAACCAAGAGGGCGGCATAGGTGAACACCTAAACTGCTGTCTTACACAACAATTTCAAAACTACAACTAAAAGAACAGCCATCATCCAGAACCACAGGAAATCTGGCTGAGTGAAAATTCCACAAATAGAAGGCAAGAGAGGGGCTCACAGAGACTCAGAAGAGCTGCAAAAAGCTGAGGTATGGAGATGCGCGCCTGGAGAGAGCAGGCAGTGGAGTGCCTGGCTGGCTTTCTCTAGCGGGAGGGAGACAGAGACTCCTGACTGCACTGAACCCCTTATCCTACTGCATTGAACCCCATTTCCAGGCGAAACTCATACTGGGGGAGTCTGGACTGCAGTGAAAAGGGAGGAGTGTACAGAAATTTAGGGGAGTCGCAAAAGGGCAGAAATCTGGGGGCATGCACACCACTGCGCACAGAGAGGACTGACTGCTGATTGTGCCACTGGCTTTCTCCAGTGGGCAGGAGACAGAACCTCCCAACTGCGCTGAACTCCACTTCTGACTGCACTGACCCTAGAGACCCTGATTCATATGGGTCTCAGAGTGCAAGGAAACTGAAAAGGCAGAGGTCAAGAGGCATGCACACGTGCGCATAGAGAAGGCTGCAGGGATTACAGAGACACTTGAGACCCAGGGTCAGCGTAGGATAGGGCTGACTGGAAGCCAAGGCTGTCTGCTCAGCCCTGAGACTCCACCCCATCCAAGCTCAACAGAGAGGCTTTTGCAGTTTTGCAAGTCTTGTATCATAAGGCTGATTCCAACACAGAAGTTCTCCTGATGTAGTGAAAATGCGGAGACAAAGGACAGATCACAAATGAAAGAAATGGAGGAAAACAAACAACTGAATATAGAGTTCAAAACCATGGTTATAAGGTTTTTCAAGAATTTTCTAAAAAAGATAGATAAATTTAGCGAAACCCAGGATGAGATGGAAAAGGACCAACTAAAAATTAAACACACTGACTGAAATAACAAAATATTATACAGAGACCTAACAGCAAATTAGAGAAACGCAAGAATCAAGTCAAAGATTTGAAATACAAAGAAGCAAAAAACACTCAACTGGAAAAGCAAAAAGAAAGAAGAATCCAAAAATTTGAAGATAGTGTAAGGAGTCTCTGGGACAACTTCAAGCTTACCAACATCAGAATTAAGGGGGTGCCAGAAGAAGAGAGAGAGCAAGATATTGAAAACCTATTTGAAGAAATAATGACTGAAAACTTCCCACATCTGGTGAAAAAAAAAATAGACTTACAAGTCCAGAAAGCACACAGAACCCCAAATAAAAGGAATCCAAAGAGGACCACACCAAGACACATCATAACTAAAATACCAAAAGCAAAAGACAAAGAGAGAATATTAAAAGCAGCAAGAGAAAAACAGTTCATTACCTACAAGGGAGCACACATATGATTATCAGTTGATTTCTCAACAGAAATGATAATGGTCAGATGGGAGTGGCAAGAAACATTCAAAATGATGAATAGCAAGAACCTACAACCAAGATTACTCTACCCAGCAAAGCTATCATTCAGAATTGAAGGTCAGACAAACAGCTTCACAGATAAGAAAAAACTAACGAAGTTTATCAAGACCAAACCAGTATTATATGAAATGATGAAAGATACTCTTTAAGAAGAGATAAAAATAAAAGATAAAAATTATGAACAAGAAATATATATCTATCAACAAGTGAATCTAAAAATCAAGTGAATAAAAAATCTGATGAACAGAATACTGTGGTGAATATAATAGAATCGGGGGCATAGAAAGGGAGTGGATTGACAGTCCTCAGGGGGAAAAGGGTGTGGGGGGTGTGGGAAGAGACTAGACAAAAATCATACACCTATGGATGAGGACAGTGCGGGGTGGTGTTAAGGGCAGAGAGTTGGGTGGGAATTGAGTGGAGGGGAGGTATGGGGGGGAAAGAGGAACAACTGTAATAATCTGAACAATAAAGATTTAATAAAAGTATTTTAAATAAAAAATAAAATAAATAACAATGCTTATAAGTCTGCTAAAGGATCTTTTTTAAAAAATATATATTTTATTGATTTTTTACAGGGATGAAAGGAGAGGGATAGAGAGTTAGAAACATCAACAAGAGAGAGACATCGATCAGATGCCTCTTGCACATTCCCTACTGGGAATGTGCCTGCAACTCAGGTACATGCCCTTGACTGGAATCGAACCTGGGACCTTTCAGTCCACAGGCTGACACTCTATCCACTGAGCTAAACCAGTTTCAGCTGCTAAAGGATCTTAATAAGAGTTTCAGGGGACTTAGAATTTTAAGGATCTTAGTGAAAATTTCCATGAAATTAGTGAGAATATCAAAGACATGGAAAAGGATCAGTCAGAAATTAAGCATATACTAACTGAAATAAAGAGTAATTTACAGGGATTCAACAGTAGAGTAGAGGATATGGAGAATCAAATCAATGATTTGGAATATGAGGAAGCAAAAAAAAAAACACAATCATAAGAGCAAAAAGAAAAAAAGAATCCAAAAATATGGAGATAGTATAATGTGCCTCTGGAACAACTTCAAAGGTATCAACATTCACATTATGGAGGTGGCAGAAGAAGAGAGAAAGCAAAATATTGAAAACCTATTTGAAGAAATAATGACAGAAAACTTTCCCTATCTGGCGAAAGAAATAGATTTACAAGTTCAAGAAGTACAGAGAACCTCAAACAAGAGGACCCAAACAGGCCCACATCAAAACACACCATAATTAAAATGCCAAGGTTTAAAGACAAAGAGAGAATCTTAAAAGCAGCAAGAAAAAAGCACCCATATGATTGTTAGCTGATTTCTCAACCGAAGCTTTGCAGGCCTGAAGGGAGTGACAAGATTACTCCACCCAGCAAAGCTATCACTTAGAATTGAAGGTCAGATAAAGAACTTCACAGACAAGAAAAAGCTAAAGGATTTCATCACCACCAAACCACATTACATGAAATGTTGAAGGTTATTCTTTAAGAACAGGAAGAGGAAGAGGAAGGGAAAGAAGAAGGGGGAAAGAGGAGGAGGAGGAGGGGGAGTAAGAGGGGAGATATAATAAAAAATAGGAACAATAAAATAGCAATAAATGCATATCAATAATTATATCTAAAAATCAAAATAATGGGAAGAAAAAAAATGGCAGCGGAATAGACAGACGTGTCTGGAGTGTTCGTTGGCAAGTTAAGAGTCAGTTATCCTCCAGGAGAAGGTGGGGGACTGCTGGATGGGACTCCCCTGACCAGGCAGCCCCACTGCCATGGGGTTTTTGTCTGCCGGAGCCACCAGTGTGAACGCGGAGACCACACCATCTTGCAGGGGGAAGTGGATGTCTACAGCAGTCTGAAAAGCTACAGCTGCAGCACCCACCGAACAGCTGGGGGACCCAGAACACCACTCTCCAATCGGCACAGACACTGGGACTCAGAGGAGCTCCACACACCACACGGAAAAGTCAGATTTAGCCTGGGATAAGATGAGGTCTCCTGTCCCGCAGAAGAGAGACACACACACTGTGGGAACTGGACTGAGGGAAAGCTGCTCTAAAGAGAAATCCGTGGATGTGGGGCAGGACGTGATCCCTAAATGTGGAAGGGGGCTCTCAGAGCTATTAACAGAGGGAAGCTCTAGAAAGCAACCTATTTTGATCTGAGGCAGAAGTATATAGCCTGGGAGTTATTACAGTGTCCCAGCTGCTCAAACAGGAGCGGGGAAGGGAGAGAGCACAGACAGCACTCTTCTCTTCAGACCCTGGCTTCTGACTGCTAATACATAGCATCGCACAATTGGAGACATCCTGAGAGTCTGCAGGGGAAGGGTATTTTTCTGGAACCTGGGGACTGGAGTGCACAGTAACCTTCAGAGAATCAGCTCTGGGGCAACCCATCCACACAAACCGGTACTGAGAACCACAGAGTTGCTACTAAGCACAGCTTAGAGAGGTCCTGTGCTTAGTCTCAGAGGTCAATTTTGAAACACTGCCACCCAGTGGATGACTCACAAATTGACTCTTGCATAATCACAAAAGAATAAAGAGATTTAAGACACACCTCAGGCCGAGACCAGTTTGGCTCAGGCTTGCGGACTGAAAGGTACCAGGTTCGATTCTGGTTGGAGGCATGTACCTTGCTTGCGGGCACATCTCCACTGTGGGGCGTACAGGAGGCAGCTAATCGATGTCTCTCTCTCACCGATGTTTCTGACTTTCTATCTCTCTCCCTTTCTCTCTGTAAAAAATCAATAAAATATATATTAAAAAAAAAAAGACACACCTCAGCAGTGGAACACAGGGAACTGCAATACCCTCCTGACTGGAAAACAGGAGTGTCAAACAGAACAATAGTAGAAGTGAATGACCTCCAGTACTGCCCTTTTTTATTTTTTTGCATATTTTAATTAAAAAACTATTTCTTTTCTCCCCAATTGATTTTACCTTTTAATTATTACATTTTTATTTTCAACTAGTATTATTACTACTACAATTTTACCTTTTTTTAAAAAAAGTGTCATTTTATTTGCTCTTAATTTTACTTTAGGATTAGAGTTCTACATTCTATTTTCATCTTTCCTTTAGCATAATTTTACTCTATCTCAATTCTACTTTTATGTTAACACTCTCCTCCTAACTTTTCCCATTTTTTGTCTTGTTTCTCTTTCCCTTTTCCAACTTTAGATTCTCCCTATTCTTTCTCTTTACCTGGTTAAAATTTCATCCCACTTATATATCTAATTTAAAATCCCCTACTCCAAGTCCATACAAACCTCTCTTCTTATCTTCAATATCCAAAAAATTGTTTTTTCTCTAGGTTTTTTTTTTGTTGTTGTTGTTTGCCTGAATGGTAATTTTATCGATTTTTTTATACTTTTTTGTGAGATTGTTTTTGCTTATTCTACCTGTTTTATTTTGCTTTTTGTTTGCTTTGTTTTGGTTTGTTTTTTTTACCTCTCTTTTCCCTTGCCTCCCTTGATATTGTTGTTATTTGTAGTTTGTATTAATCTCCAGGTACTTGTTGCCAGCATTTCTTGGGATTAGTGGCTGTTCTATTGGAGTTTCCTTCTCACATCTATTAACTTGTTCCCCTTTTCTCTCTTGTTCTCTTTCTTTTCTCTCTGACTTTTTTCTCTCTTTCCTTCTTCTTCTTCTATTTATTAATTTAATTTTATTTTATTTTATTTATTTTTATTTATTTATTTTTTCTCCCTTCTCCCAATTTGATTTTGGCACTTCTATCTTTTCTTTTTTCCTCATTTTTCTCTTCTTCTTTCTCTACTTACCCCTAATTTGTCTTTATTGGTGGTCACCTTATTTGTGGTTATTAACATGGTGCATACATGTCTGTTCAGACCCTTGTGTGTTGTACCTGGTCGTGTTCTAGTTTGTGCCTTTAAATCAACATAGGAGAGAGAACTACATAACCAGACACCCTGAGAAGAAAGACCATGGGCAGATGAAGAAACAGCCCACATATGACAGAAAAGCAGGTATCATCAGAAAAGGAAGTAAATGAAATAGAAGAAAATGACCTACCAGAGAGACAGTTCAGAAAAAATGTTCATAAGGTGGCTGAAAAGAATGGAAGACAAAATTGACAATGTGAGTAGGAGCCAAGAGGAAATGAAGAAAAACCAAGAGGAAATGAAGAAGAGCCAAGAGGAAATGAAGAAGAAGCAAGAAGAAATGAAGAATAATAAAGAAGAAATGAAAAATGACATCACTGCTATAAAGAACTCAATAGAAACCATCAAAAGTAGACTAGAAGAAGCAGAGGACCACATCAGTGAGCTAGAAGACAAGATAGGAAAAAAAAATACCCAAGTACAGCAGCTTCTAGAAAAAAAAATTAAAAAGCAAGAGGAGAGCCTAAGGGAACTTTGGGATAACATGAACTAAACAACATCCACATAATTGGGGGTCCAGAAAGAATGGAAACTGAGCAAGGAATAGAAAAACCTGTTTGAAGAAATAATAACAGAAAACTTCCCCAATATAGGAAAGAAAAAACCCACACAGAGTTCCAAGCAAAATGAACCTCCAAAAACTGACAACTAGGCACATTATAATTAAATTGTCAAACACCAATGACAAAGTAATAATCTTAAAAGTGGCCAGAGAGAAACAGAAAGTTACCTACAAAGGAACCCCCATAAGACTAGCTACTGATTTTTCAACAGAAACTCATCAGGCCAGAAGGAAATGGAATGAAATATAAAAAGTCATGCAAAAGAAGGGTCTGAATCCAAGAATACTGTACCCAGCAAGGCTTTCAATCAAAATTGAAGGTGAAATCAGGAGCTTCACAGACAAAAAAGGACTAAGGGAATATATTACCACCAAACCAGCAATGCAAGAAATGTTAAAGGGTCTGCTGTAAAAAAAAAAAGAAAGAAAGAAAGAAATAGGAAGCAAAGAAAGAACTCAGGGGAAAAGACTAAATATGGTGACAGATAAGTACCTATCAATAATAACTTTAGATGTAAATGGATTAAATGCTCCAATCAAAAGACATAGGGTAACCTATTGGATAAGAAAACATGATCCATATATCTGCTGTCTACAAGAAACCCACCTCAGAAAAAGAGATGCACACAGATTGAGGGTGAAGGGATGAAAGATGGTATTTCAGGCAAATGGAAATGAAAAAAAGCTGGGGTTGCAATACTTATATCTGACAAATTAGATCTCAAAGTGAAGGACATAACAAAAGATAAAGAAGACCACTTCATAATACTAAAGGGAACAATCCAAGAAGAAGAAATAACTCTGGTAAACATATACGCACCCAATACAGGAGCACCTAAATACATTAAAAAAAAAACCTCCTGGAGGATATTAAGGGAGAGATTGACAGCAATACAATCATAGTAGGAGACTTTAATACCCCACTGTCACCACTGGACAACTCCTCTAAACAAAAAATCAGCAAAGAAACATCAATCCTAAATGACTCACTAGACCAGATGGAATTAATTGACATCTTCAGAACATTTCACCCCAAAGCCACAGAATGTACATTCTTCTCCAACGCACATGGGTCATTTTCAAAGATAGACCATATGTTGGGTCATAAGAAAAGTCTCTTCAAATTCAAGAAGATAGAAATCATATTAAGCATTTTCTCAGATCACAGTGGCATAAAACTGGAAATCAACTACAATAAAAACAATACAAAGAAATCAAACACATGGAGACTAAACAGCATGCTATTAAACAATGACTGGGTAACCAGAGAGATCAAGGAAGAAATAAAAAACATCATGGCAAAAAATCACAATGACAACACAACAATACAAAATTTATGGGACACAGTGAGAGCAGTCTTGAGAGGGAAGTTCATAGCTCTACAAGCCTACTGCAAAAAAAAAAAAAACAGGAAACAATGGTAATAAATTTCCTAACACTACAACTCAAAGATCTAGAAAGAGAGCAACAAGAAAAGCCCAATGTATGCAGAAGGAAGGAAATAGTAAAGAACAGAGTGGAAAGAAAAAACATGGAGACCAAAGAAACAATTCGAAAGATCAACAAAACCAAGAGCTGGTTCTTTGAAAGGATAAACAAGATTAATGGACTTCTAGCCAGGCTCACCAAGAAGCAAAGAGAGAAGACCCAAATAAACAAAATCAGAAATGAAAGAGGAGAAATAACAACAGACCCTGCCGAAGTACAAAGGAGTGTTAAAAAATACTATGAACAACTCTATTCCAACAAATTGGACAACCTACAGGAAATGGATATATTCCTAGAAAAATATAACCTTCCAAAACTCAATCAAAAAGAATCTAAACAGCTCAATAGTCCAGTAACTATGGACGAAATTGAAGCAGTCATCAAAAAGCTTCCAGCAAACAAAAGCCCAGGACCAGATGGCTACACAGGAGAATTTTACCAAACATTCAAGGAAGAATTAAAACCTATCCTCCTCAGACTATTCAAAAATATTCAAGAAGGAGGAACACTTCCAAACACCTTCTATGAAGCCAGCATCACCCTAATACCAAAACCAGATAAAGACAACACAAGGAAAGATAATTATAGGCCAATATCTCTCATGAACATAGATGCCAAAATTCTCAACAAAATTCTAGCAAATCGGATCCAGGAGTACATCAGAAAGATCATACACCATGACCAAGTAGGATTCATCCCAGGAATGCAAGGATGGTACAATATCCACAAATCAATAAACATGATACATCACATAAACAAATTGAGAGATAAAAATCACAAATCACAGTCATATCAATTGATACAGAAAAAGCATTTGATAAAATCCAACACCCTTTCTTGATAAAAACTCTCAGCAAGGTAGGAATAGAAGGATCATACTTCAACATCTTAAAAGCCATATATGATAAACCCACAGCTAACATCATACTCAATGGGCAAAAACTAAAACCATTTCCCCTAAAAACAGGAACAAGACAGGGATGCCCACTCTCACCTCTCCTGTTCGACATAGTACTGGAAGTATTAGCCATTGCAATTAGACAAGAAGAAGAAATAAAAGGCATCCAAATTGGAAAAGAAGAAGTAAAGCTGTCCTTTTTGCAGATGACATGATACTGTACATAAAAAACCCAAAGGACTCCATCCCAAAACTAATTGACTTAATAAGTGAATTCGGCAAAATGTAGCAGGATACAAAATTAATGCCAAGAAATCTGTGGCATTTCTATACACTAATAGTGAAATTACAGAAAGAGAGACTAAAAAAGCAATCCCATTTACCATCGCACCAAAAAAATTAAGATACCTAGGAATAAACCTAACTAAGAAGGTAAAAGACCTATATGCAGAAAACTACAGGACACTGAAAAAAGAGATAGAGAAAGACATAAACAGATGGAAGAGCATACCATGTTCATGGACTGGGAGAATCAACATCATTATAATGTCCATACTACCCAAAGCAATCTATAGACTCAATGCACTACCCATTAAAATACCAATGACGTATTTCACAGACGTAGAAAGAACTCTTCAAAGATTCATCTGGGACAAAAAAAGACCATGAATAGCCACAGCAATCCTGAGAAAGAAGAATAAAGTAGGTGGAATCTTAATACCAGATTTCAAGCTATATTACAAGGCAACTGTTCTCAAAACAGCCTGGTTCTGGCACAAGAACAGACATATAGAACCAAAGGAATAGAATAAAGAATCCAGATATCCACCCAAACCACTATGCTCAATTAATATTTGACAAAGGAGGCATGAACATACAATGGAGCCAAGACAGCCCTTCAATAAATGGTGTTGGGAAAATTGGACAGATACATGCAAAAAAATGAAACTGGACCACCAACTTACACCAAATACAAAAATAAACTCAAAATGGATACAGGACTTAAACATTAGATGGGAAACCATAAAAATACTAGAGGAATCCACAGGCAGCACAATCTCAGACATATGCCAAAAGAACTTCTTCACTCCTCCAAGGACAATGGAAGCTAAAGAAAGAATGAGCAAATGGGACTACATCAAAATAAAAAGCTTTTGCACAGCAAAGGAAACCATCAACAAAACAACAAGAAAGCCCACTGTATGGGAAAACATATTTGCAAATGTTTAAAGGTTTAATCTCCAACATCTACAGCCAACTTATACAACTTAATAAAAGGAAGATAAATGATCCAATAAAAAAAAATGGGCAACAGACCTAAATAGAACCTTTTTGAAAGATGACAGAAGGAAGGCCAAGAGACACATGAAAACATGTTCACAGTCACTAATTATCTGAGAGATGCAAATCAAAACGACAATGTGATACCATCTCACACCTGTCAGAATGGCAATCATCAACAAATCAACAAACGACAAGTGTTGGCAAGGATGCAGAGAAAAAGGAACCCTTGTGCACTGTTGGTGGGAATGCAGACTGGTGCAGCCACTGTGGAGAACAGTATGGAATTTTCTCAAAAAACTGAAAATGGAACTCCCATTTGACCTAGCAATCCCACTCTTAGGAATATATCCTAAGAAAGTAGAAACACCAATCAGAAAGGATTTGTGCACCCCTATGTTCATAGCAGCACAATTTACAATCACTACAATTTGAAAACAGCCTAGGTGCCCGTCAGCAGATGAGTGGATCAGAAAACTATGGTACATCTACACAATGGAGTTCTATGCTGCCATTAAAAAGAAGGAATTCTTACCATTTGCAGCAACCTGGATGGAACTGGAGAGCCTTATGCTAAGTGAAATAAACCAGTCAATGAAGGACAAACACCACATGATATCACTCATTTGTGGATGATAAAGAACATTATAAACTGGTGAACAAAAGGATGCTTTACAGAGGCAGTAAAGCATCAAACAGACTGTCAAATTACAGCAGGAAGATGAAGGAGAGGTGGGGTAGATAAGAGATCAACCAAAGGACTTGTATGCATGCAAATAAGTATAACCAATGAACAAAAGACACCAGGGGGTGGGTATGCCTGGGGGGCGGGGAGCAATGGGAAGATATGTATATATGTAACACATTAAAAAAATAAAAATAATGAACAAGGAATCTAATGAACAAAATAAACTGATGAATAAATAAAATCAGAGGCATGGAAACATGGAACACACTGATGAATCTCAGAAGGTGTTGAAGGGCTGGGGTGGGGCAGAAACTGGGTAGAGGGGGGCAATTGGGGAGAAAAAGGGACATCTGTAATACTCTCAACAATAAAGTTTTTTTTTTAATAGAGGCAATAGAAAATAGGGTAAAATCAAATTTCAAAAGATAATGGCTCATAACTTTTCCAAAATGATTAAAAATATTGTATTGGTCTGGGATCACTCAGAAATAAATATATTGATGGGATTAGGCTTTATGCTATTATAGAAGCTGCAAAAGAATGCTCTATGTAAGGCTGTTATACCTGTTCTGATATTTGGCCTAAAGTTACCAGAAATCATATAGGCCAGCAGTTGGGAAAGAAAACTGAACATGATACATGAAATAAATGAAACCCATGAGAAGGAACTAGACGCACAAGGACAAACTGAAACAGAAGGACAGACTGGAACCCCTGAGGGCACAGAGAAAACATGGAACCTGTATCTATCGCTGTGTCAAAAGTTTAGCTAAGCTGCTTTTGGTATTGCTGCCTTGGCCATCATTTTGCTTGGGCAAGTAGCCTGCAGAGACCTTAAACTGACACTACCTCTCTCAGAGAAGCCTATGTCTAGATAGCAGCTCACATTCAGAAACAAATGTAAGTACGTGATATGACTTTTGATCGGTATCCCCTGCTCCCCAGAGCCTAGGGAAGACCCTGATGTGTCTTACCAAAACCAAGAAGCACTACACCCTTGACCACAATAAAGGCATGTGCCCAAGGTCCTGCCTCTCTCTGCCTGCACTCTGCCCTGAACTTCCTGTGTGGCCCTCGAAGCATGCTATGAACTTCCTCTAATACCTATAAATGACAAACTTCTCTATTTCAATTTCTCTTCTGGTCTGTTGTTGAGCCACCACTCACCATTTTGGTTGCTTGGAATCACCATGCGGCACCTGTGTTCTACTTAACAAGTGTTAATTTAACAAAGTGTTAATAATATACTGCCTCCAAACCTTATAAGGGTGACCTACAGGAAAACCTGGTGTCTTTCATCATTAAGCTGCATACTGACCTGGCCTAAGACATGGAGAAGCTAAAGAACCTCTGGCAGGAGCAGGGAGAATGTGGGCCCAGGTGCTGGCTCCATGCCAACTCCATAAACTACAGATATTGATATTGCACAAGGGATGCTGTAATGCTTGGGCCCATTACTGATTTTCAGAGTGCAAAAAGTGGCTTCTGATTCACTTCCCATTCTCAAATCTTTTGCAAATTTCTCATGTGACTAATCCTAACCCAATCCTATATTGAGGATGGAATTCAGAGAAATATAGCTTCAGTTTAACTAAGTTTACCTAGATAGTACACTACCGCAGACCACTCTTGTCAACTTGGTATCTACACACACCTCTATTAATTATTCTTACTTTCTATCATGATGCAATTATGTCTCACAACCAAAAGCAAAGCAATCTTCTCCCCAAAAAAGGATGCAGAATTCCTGTATTGCCACAGAAAATAAGGTAAAGGCAATATTTGAAAAGATAATGGTTGAGAACTTTTAAAATGGTTAAATATTGTATTGGTCTGGGATTACTCAAAAATTTATTTATTGTAAAGATTAGAATTTATTTTATCATAGAAGCTTCCAGAGAAGGCTAATGAAGATTGTTACATCTATTCTGATATGTGAATGCTGGGTGATGTTTATATCCTTAATTTAAGTACTACTATATAAAATTAAATACTATTAACACATTCAATTTCCAATGGTAGAGGAATGGAAGAAAAATCCATATGCATATCCTTATATATGACTAAAATATATATATTTATATTGACAGAATTCTGGCCAATAAGATTTTTGTCCTCTGGGGTCACACCAGGAATGATTTTACATTAGATAGTAAAATAACTTTACAGGTATAATAAGGGTTATTAATCAGCTTATTTTAAAATAGGGAGATTATCTGAGTGAATGCAATGTTAATCACATAAGTTCTTAAAATCAGAAGAAGTCAAAGAGATCAGAAGGAAAAGTCAGAGGAATTTAAAGCGTGAGAACTTCAAACATCATTGCCAGCTTTGAAGCTTTGAAGATGGAGATGGCCACAAGCTAAAGAATGCACTGGTCTCTAGAAGCTGAGAACAACTCCCATCTGACAGGCACTAAAGAAAAGGCACTTCACCCCTACCACCAGAACAAACTGGATTTGATCGACAACTTGAATGAAACTGGAAGTGGATTCTCACTCAGAGCCTACAGTAGGGGTGGAAAACGTCTAGCCTACGGCCATATAAGGCCTGCAAAATCATTTGGTCTGGCCCTGCCAAGCCATTAAGGGTAAGTGAACTAAACGTTTGACTAAACATAACAGGCTGATTTTTAAAATGATAATTTTGTATGGCCCAAGAATGATGCTATAAATATCCAAATAGCCCTTGGAAGAAGAAAGGTTCCCCACCACTGGCTTACAGTAAAAGTTCAGTCCAACCAGCACTTCTCATGAGATTCAAAGTAAATTATTCAGCCAAGCATGCTTGACTTCTGACCTACAAGACTGTGAGATAATAAATGAGTATTATTGCCCAGCCAGCATGGCTCAGTGGTTGAGCATTAATCTATGAACCAGGAGATCACAGTTTGATTCCCAGTGAAGGCACATGCTAGGCTATGGGCTCAATCCTCAGCAGAGGGCATACAGGAGGTAGCCAATCAATGATTTTCTCTCATCCTTGATGTTCCTCTCTGAAATCAATAAAAACATGTTATAAATAAATAGCTATTATTTTAGGCCACACTGTTTGTGATAATTTGCTTTTGCCAGCAATGGAAAACTGCCCATGAAACTTACTTGTGGCTTTAGGACCTGCTGGAACACATCCTTATAAATATGACCTCTATTTGACGATGGAGTGTCACTATGAAAATTCCGCCTACTGCTGAGTATATTTGTTCCAAGTATGCATTCCAGAACTAGAGAAATAACTACAGGGTGGGTGTGGGACCCACTAGGCCCACTGTAGTGATGGGCTTAAGCCCAAACTCTATTGATTTCCTATTATCCAAATGCCCCTACTCTAACTGGTAAATCCCTATCTCTCCAGAAATTTGTGTCAGTTCAGAGTCAGTATCCAATAATTTCCTCCAAAGTATTTCTTGTCCCCAATTGCACAACCACCTGGCAATGGCCAGAGTGGTGTGTGTGTGTGTGTGTGTGTGTGTGTGTGTGTGTGTTGTTTTGTTTGTGTGTGTTTTTTTTTGGGGGGGGGGCGTTGAGAGGGGAAACAGGAGAAAGAGGGGAACCAAGAGGAAAATTGAAAGTATACACTTTTGGCTCTCTGCATGATACTTACTCAATACCTTTCCTTCATTCAAGAACCAATTAATTTGGTAAATAAGTGAAATAGAGAACAGAAACACAACAGAAAAGAAAAATACAACTAAGTGTTTGTTCTTTCAAAAGATAAACAAAATGACAAATTTTTTTCCGAGACTAACAAAGATAAAGAAACAGGGCCCAAATAATAATTATAAATGAAAGAGGAAACATTACAACTGATACTACAGAATAGAAAGGCTCATAGAGACTTCTATATGCCACAAACTAGACAACCTTAAAGAAATGGATAATTCCCTAGAAACATACCACCTACCCAGATTGAATCATGAAAAAAATAGAAAATCTGAGTAGACTAATACCAAGTAAGGAGACTGAATCAGAAATCAAAATCTTCCAACAAAAATAAAGTCCAAGACCAGATTGCTTCAGTGCTGAATTTTGGCAACTATTTAAAGAATTGGGAGAAACCAAGATAGGGGCATAGGTGAATACCTAAACTACTGCCTTGCACAACAATTTCAAAACTACAGCTAAAAGACAGAATCCACATCATCCAGAACCACAGGAAAGCTGGCTGAGTGGAAATTCTACAACTAGAGGGAAAGAGAGGGGCTCACAGAGATTCAGAGGAGCTGCAAAAAGTTCAGGTATGGAGACATGTGCGTGGAGAGGACAGGTGGCGGAGTACTTGGCCAGCTTCCTCTTGCGGGAGGAAGAAGAAAAATCCCAACTGCACTGAACCCCAGTTCCAGGAGAGACTCATAGGGGGGAGTCTAGATTGTCCTGAAAAGGGAGGAGTATACGGAAAAAGGGAGGGGAGCCATGAAAGGCAGAGGTCTGGAGTTGCATGCAAGTGTGTGCAGAGAGGATTGACTGCTGATTGTGGCACTGGCTTTTTCTAGCTGGAGGAAGACAGAACCTCCCAATTGTGCTGAACTCCACTTCCAACTGCATTGAACCCAGTTTTGGGTGAGACTCTGGGGACCCAGACTCATACGGGTCCCCGGAGCACATGGAAACTCAGGGGAGTGGCAAAAGGCAGAGGTCTGGAGACACGCAAGCGCGAGTGCACACAGAGAGGGCTGCAGCAATTACTGAGGGACATGAGACCCAGGGGCCACATAGGGCAGGCCTGACAGGAAGCCAAGGCTGTCTGCTCAGTATTGAGACTCTGCCCCATCAAGCTAAATACAGAGGCTTTTGCAATTTTTCAAGTCTTGTCGCATAAGGCTGTCTCCAGCACAGAAGTTCTCCAAGCATTGACACAGCTGATCCTCACAACTAATTGGCTTGGAGGTCAATACACCCCCAGTGATAGCAACAACTATCAAGACTTAACTACAACAAGGCTGTACACACAGTCCACAAAGGGGTGCACCAAGGGAGTCCACCTCCGGTAACTGGGAAGGCAGAGCTACTGGGCCATATACAACACCTCGCACACAAAGCTACTCTACCAACTCAGGGAAGCAGTGAAAATGCAGAGACAAAGGAACAGATCACAAACGTCTAAAGAAACTCAGGAAAACAAATGACTGAATATAGAGTTCAAAACCATGGTTATAAGATTTTTCAAGAATTTCCTAGAAAATATGGATAAATTTAGCGAGACCCAAGAAATGAAAAAGGAGCAACTAGAAATTAAACACACACTGACTGAAATAAAAATATTATACAGAGACCTAACAGCAGACTAGAGGAATGCAAGAATCAAGTCAAAGATTTGAAATACACTCAACTGGAAAAGCAAAAAGAATCCAAAAATGTGAAGACAGTGTAAGGAGACTCTGGGACAACTTCAAGTGTACCAACATCAGAATTATGGGGGTGCCAGAAAAAGAGAGGGAGCAATATACTGAAAACCTATTTGAAGAAATAGTGACTGAAAACTTCCCCCACCTGATAAAAGAAATAGACTTACAAATCCAGGAAGCACACAGAATCCCAAACAAAAGGAATCCAAAAAGGACCACACCAAGACACATCATAATTAAAATACCAAGAGCAAAAGACAGAGAATATTAAAAGCAGCAAGAGAAAAACAGTTAATTACCTACAAGGGAGCACCCATATGGCTGTCAGCTGATTTCTCAACAGAAACTATGCAGGGCAGATGGGAGTGGCAAGAAACATTCAAAGTGATGAATAGCAAGAACCTATAACCAAGAATACTCTACCCAGCAAAGCTATCATTCAGAATTGAAGGTCAGATAAAGAGCTTCACAGGTAAGAAAAAGCTAAAGAAGTTCATCAACGCCAAACCAGTATTATACAAAATGCTGAAAGGTACTCTTTTAGAAGAAGAAGAAGAAAAAGGTAAAAGATAAAAAATTATGAACAACAAATTATCTATCAACAAGTGAATCTAAAAGTCAAGTGAATTAAAAATCTGATGAACAGAATAAACTGGTGAATATTATAGAAACAGGGGCATAGAAAGGGAGTGGACTGACAATTCTCAGGGGGAAAGGGATGAGGGAGGTGCAGAGAGAGACTGGACAAAAATCATACATCTATGGATGAGGACAATGCGGGGGGGGGAGGTAAGGGCAGAGGGAGGGGTGGGAGCTGGGTGGAAGGGAGCTATGGGGGGGGAAGAGGAACAATTTATAATAACCTGAACAATAAAGATTTATTAAATTTAAAAAAAGAGAGGATTAATACCAGTCCTCAAACACTTCCAAAAAATTAAAGAGAAAACTCTTAAATTCATTTTATGAGGCCAGCATTACCCTGATACAAAGCCAAATAAGAAAACTACAGGGCAATATTTCTGATGAATATAGATGCAAATATTCACAATAAATACTAACAAAACAAATTCAAGAGCACATTAAAAAGAACATACACCAAAAAGAAGAAAGAAAAACCAGAAGGAAAAAAAAAAACATCATACACCACTATCAATTGGGATTCATCCCTGTGATACAAGGATGGCTCAACACATACAAAATAGTAAATGTGATATATTGAAACCAAGCCGTAACACTCAAATCAGACCCATAAACACCCAGTTGTTTAGTGTTTTTCAGGAGATAACAACAGGTCACCTCCCAGCACTCCAGAGACTATCAGATCAAGCCTTATCAGAACAGTCTCTGAGGCTTGAGCAGGGGCAGTTCGCTGCTAACTGACCCTACACTAACCTCAAGTACAGAGGAGGTCCTGGCTGGTTTGGCTTAGTAGAGTGAATGCCTACAGAATGAAGGGTCCCAGGTTCGATTCCAGTCAGGGGCACATGCCTGAGTTGTGGGCTCGATCTCCAGAGGGGCCTGCAGGAGGCAGCCAATCGAAGATTTCTCTCATAATTGATGTTTGTATCTCTCTCCCCATCTCCCTTCTTCTCTGAAATCAATAAAAAATAATTATTTAAACAACAACAACAACAACAAAAAAAAGAGTACAGAGGAACCAAGATTCACTGGACTTAAGTAGCAGAGATGCTACTTTTACTACTAGAAGCCCATTAAGAATCAAGAGATCCATCAACAAGGAAGATAGCAGAGATCAAATTTGGACAGGCAAAGGCCTGATTAAACAAATTCTACCAAACTGCAATTTCTTTGTTCTCTTCCTCCCTCTATATTACTTACCGTCAATGACTCAGTTCCAAAACTACCCAATTTGAGCCCTTAAGTTAGAATTAATATATATAGGCCCTTCCTGATATTATCCTTTGTCCAAGGGATGCTGATTTAAGCCTTGCCCCCAGTGTCCTTATCTGGCTGCCTGACAAGTAAATCATTTGTTCTCTGGAAAACCTGTTGCTCAGACTTTGGCTTTTCTCTGGGCAGTGAAGTCATGACCTTATTTAGTAACAATATCACATTAATAAAATGAAATATAAAAACCATATATCATCTTAAATATAAAAAGAACAGTGGAGCCCTAGCTGTTTTGGCTCAGTGGATAGAGCATCAGCCTGTGGACTGTAGGGTCCCGGGTTCGATTCCAGCCAAGGGCACATGTTGGATTGCGCACTTTATCCCCAGTGGAGGATATGCAGGAGGCAACCAATCAATGATTCTCTCTCATCATTGATGTTTCTCTCTCTTTCCCTCTCCCTTCCTCTCTGAAATCAATAAAAGGTATATATTTTACAAAAAGAACAGTGAACAAAATTCAATGTTCCTTCGTAATCATAATAAAACTATCAACAAATTGAGTGTAGGTGGAATATACCTCAACATAAGAAAAGCCAACTATTACAAGCCCATTGTTAGCATCTTATTCAATGGTGAAAGTTTGAAAGATTTTCCTTTAAATCAGGAATAAGACAAGGGTACACACTCTCACCACTTCTTTTCAACATAGTACTAGAAATCCTAGTAGAGCAATTAAGCAAGAAAAAGAAATAAAAGGCATCATAATTGGAAAGTAAGAAGTAAAATCTATTTACAGATTACATAATTTTATATAGAAAATCCTAATGATTTCATCAAAGAGATGTTTGATCTAATTAATTATTTCAGTAAAGTTGCAGAAAACAAAATCAATATACAAAAATTAGGAATGTTTCTATACACTAATGTCAATATATCTGAAAGTAAAATAATTCCATTTACAACAATAAAATACCCAGAAATAAATTTAACAAAGGAAGTAAAAGACGTGTACATATACAAATAAATGAAGGTATATACCATGTTCATGGATAGGAAGAATTAACATAGTTAAAATATCTGTACTATAATATATGTATATATTCAATCTATATATATTCAACATAATCCCTATCAAAATACCAATAGGGTATTTCACAAAACTAAAACAAATAATCCAAAAATTTACATAGAATCACAAAAGACCCTTAGTAGCCACAACAATCTTGAGAAATAAGAACAAAGTTGGAGGTATCAGGTTACTTGGTATGCAACTAGCATACTAAAATGATATAGTAATCAAAATGGCAGAATAGCAGCATAAAAACAGACATGTAGATCAGTGGAACAGAATAGAGAGCCAAGAAATAAACCCATGCCTACATAGTCAATTAAAGGTGGCAAAGACATAAAATGGGGTAAAGACTGTCTATTCATTAAATGGTGTTGTGAAAACTGGACAAATACATGCAAAAAAATGAAACCTAGACCACCTTCTTTGATAATATACAAGAATAAACTCAAGCCCTGACTGGTTCAATGGATGGAGCGTCGGCCTGCAAACTCAAGGGTCTCAGGTTCAGTCAAGGACATGTGCCTTGCTTGCAGGAACATACCCAGTAAGGAGTGTGCAGGAGACAGCTGATTGATATTTCTCTCTCATCGATGTTTCTAACTCTCTATCCCTCTCCCTTCCTCTCTGTAAAAAATCAATAAAATGTATTTTTTTTTAAAAAGAATAAACTCAAAAACCCTGGCCAGATGACACAGTTGGTTGGAGCACCATATACCAAAAGTTTGCAGATTCCATTCCCAGTTGGTGTGGGTATGGGAGACAATTAATTGGACATCAATGTTTCTCTCGGTCTTTATAATAATAAAAGTGTAATACACAAATTGACCAAAAGGCAGAACAGTGGAATGACCGTCCGGATGACCTTCCAAACAACCTTCCGGACGAAGCCACAGCTGTGAGGGCCAAAGCAGCTGCCAGGGCCGTGAAGGCTTCCTCTTACATGAATTTCATGCATCAGGCCTCTAGAATGTACATAAAGGAAAAGAAATCACTATCCTGAAGAGATCTCTGTACCTCCAGGTTCATTGCAGCTTTATTTACAACAGTCCAAAACATAAAACCAACCTAAGTGTTCATTGATGGATGAATGAATTAAAAAAATGTAATACATACACACACAGAAAGAAATATTATTTAGTCATTGAAAGAATGAAATCTTGCTATTGGCAACAACATGGATGGACCTTGTGTGCAATATGCTAAATGAAATAGATCAGATGAGAAAGATAAATACTGTATGATATCACTTATATCTATATTTATATCACTTAAATGACTTTAAAGAAACTGAACTCACAGAAACTGGAAACATATTAGTGTTTTCCAGAGCCAGAGGTTTGGGGTCTAAGAATTGATCAAGGGCAATCGAAAGGTAAAACTTCCAGTAATAAATAAGTTTTAGGGATATAATATACAGCATGATGACTACAGTTAATACTGTATTGTATACAGTATTTGAATGTTGCTAAGAAAGTAGATCTTAAAAGTTATCATTTATAAGAAAAAACATTTGGAGCTTTGTGAGATGGTGTTAACTAAACTTACTATGGTAATCATTTTGGAATTTATACATATGTCAAACCATTATGTTGTATATCTTAAATTTATATAATGTTATATGTCAATTATATCTCAATGAAACTAAAAGCAAACCCTCAGCTAACAGCATACTCAGTGGTGAAAAGGTGAAAACTTTTCCTATAAGATCATGAACAAGTCAAATATGCCCATTCTTGTCAGTTTTATTCAACATAATATTAGAAATCCTAGCCAGAGAAATTAGGCAACAAAGCAAAATAAAAGGCATCCAAATTGGAAAGGAAGAGGTAAAACTGTCACATTTGCAGATGACATAATAATACATATAGGAAATCTTAATAATGCTACCAAAAGTTTTATGAACTAAGAAATGCATTCTGTAACAGGTTAGAAAGCCCAATTCTTGTGTGTCACACCAAACTTGCTAAATGTGAGCCCATCAGATTGTGCTATAACAAGCCATCCAAGGAACTCCAATGCTTGTATTGAAATCCTGTCACTATCTCTGGGAACTTTCTGTGTCTCAGTCCCACATCTGTAGAATGGAGAAAATGATGGTATACCTATTTCAAAGGGTGAGGGAGAATCCAAGATGGCAGCATAGGTAAACAAACACCTACACTGCTGCCTCACACAACAATTTCAAAACTACAACTAAGGAACAGTACGGACATTATCCAGAACCACAGGAAAGCTGGCTGAGTGGAAATTCTACAACTAGAAGGAAAGAGAGGGGATCACAGAGACCCAAAGGAGCTGCAAAAAGCTGAGGTACGGAGACGTGCGCATGGAGAGAGCAGGTGCCGAAGAACCTGGCTGGCTTTCTCTGGCCCTGGCAGGAGAGAGACGCAGACTCCCAATGGCATTGAACCCGTTATCCTACGACATTAAACCCCAGATCCAGCAAAAACTCATACGGGGGGAGTTTGGACTGTGAAAAGGGAGAAGTGCACAGAAATTTAGGGGAGTCGCAAAAGATCAGAAGTCTGGTGGCGTGCACGGCACTGTGTGCAGAGGACTGACTGCTGATTATGTCACTGGCTTTCACGAGTGGGCGGGAGACAGACCCTCCCAACTGTGCCACTTCTAACTCCACTAAATCCCAGTTTTGGGTGAAACCCTGCGGACCCAGACTCATATGGTCCCGGAGCACAGGGGAGCCAGAGGGGCAGCAGTCTAGAGGCACTGCGAGAGAGCGCGCGTGTACACAGGGACTGCTCCAGCGATTGCCCAGTCACGTGTGACTCCAGGGCCGTGGAAGGCAGGGCCGACTGTAAGGCAAGGCGGTCCCTTAAGCCCTGAGACTCCACCCATCCCAAACTCAACAGAGAGGCTTTTGCAGTTTTGTAACTCTTGTATCATAAGGCTGAATCCAACACAGAAGTTCTCCCAGCATAGCGAAAATGCCGAGACAAAGGAAGAGATCACAAACAAAAGAAATGGAGGAAAACAAATAATTGGATATAGAGTTCAAAACCACATTTATAAGGTTTTTCAAGAATATCCTAGAAAAGTTGGATAAAGTTAGCGAGACCCAAGAAGAGATGAAAAAGAAGCAACTAGAGATGGAAAAGATCCAACTAGCGCTGGAAAAGAACCAACTAGAGATGGAAAAGGACCAACTAGAAATTAAACATACACTGACTGAAATAAAAAATATTATACAGAGACCTAACAGCAGACTAGAGAAAGGCAAGAATCAAGTCAAAATTTGAAATATAAAGAATCAGAAAACACTCAACTGGAAAAGCAAGAAAAGAAAAGAATCCAAAAATGTGAAGATAATGTAAGGAGCCTCTGGGACAGCTTCAAGCATACCAACATCAGAATTGTGGGGGTGCCAGAGGAAGAGAAAGAGCAAGATACTGAAAACCTATTTAAAGAAATAATGACTGAAAACTTCCCACATCTGGTGAAAGAAATAGACTTACAAGTCCAGGAAGCACACAGAACCCCATATAAAAGGAATCCAAAGAGGAACTACACCAACACACATCATAATTAAAATACCAAGAGCAAAAGACAAAGAGAGAATATTAAAAGCAGCAAGAGAAAAACAGTTCATTACCTACAAGGGAACACCCATACAACTGTCAGCTGATTTCTCAACAGAAACGATACAGGCCAGATGGAAGTGGCAAGAAATATTCAATGTGATGAATAGCAAGAACCTACAACCAAGAATACTCTAAACAACAAATACGTATCTATCAACAAGTGAATCTAAAAATTAAGGGAATTAAAAATTTGATCAACAGAATAAACTGGTGAATATAATAGAATCAGGAGCACAGAAAGGGAGTGGACTGATAATTCTCAAGGGGAAAGGGGGAGGGGTGTATAGGGAGAGATTGGACAAAAATCATACACCTATGGATGAGGTCAACAGGAGGGAGGTAAGGGTAGAAGGAAGGGTAGGAGCCAGGTGGAGGGGAGCTATGGAGGGGAAAAAAGAGAAACAAATGTAATAATCTGAATAATAAAGATTAAATTTTTAAAAAAGTGTGATTGTATGTTGAAAAGGTTGAAATTGATACATAGCTGGTATTATTATTATTAACTAGAGGCCCAGTGCACAAATTCATGCATGGGTGGGGTCTGGCCGGCCTGCTCCTGCACCAGGACCAATAAGGCCAGCTGGAGGGAAGGGTTGCTGGCAGTTGGCTGCTAGGCCTTGCCTCCAATTGGGGTGGGAGGGGCCAATTGGGGGCAGGGATGGCCAGGGGGAGGGGCCGAAGGCAATTGGCCAGCTCTGCCACTGATGTGGGCGGGGGGTGTGATTGGGGGCAAGGCCTCCTGGGGAGAGGGGCCCTGGGCATTGGCCAGCTGGCCCCACCCCTTGGTCAAATTCCCACTTGAACTCCCAGTCGAACTCCCGGTCGAGGGGACAATTTGCATATTAGCCATTTATTAAATAAGATTGCAGCCACCAGACTTGGCTTTCTGACTTTCTCTTCTCATCTGCTGGCTATGCCTACAGAGACTGGAGGTGAGGCACAAACACCAGGGATCATTGAAAAGGATAATGTAGGACAACTAGCATAAGCATCAGTAATCCAGACAAAATGGTTGAGGAACAGGTGTCAGAGAGTAGTCATAATAGAAGTATTAGAGACACTGGAAGCACAGAGAAACTTCCCTCTGAATCAGATTTGGTCCCACTGAACATAGGTGGATGGGAAGTATAATAGGTGAGGGTGTTCAGCATCCTTACCTCGCCTCAGGGGCAGGCAGGCCTCCCCCACCAGGTATGGAAAGCATAATTTTGCCCACCTTCCCTCTTATGACATTGGATCTTTTCAACCTCAGATAGGATCCAGGTAGCTATGAGACCAAAAAGCCCTTTCACAAATGAAAACACAAAAAGTGAAACTCACCAGTCAAAGCCATGATATTCATTTGAGGTTTCTATCCACACGAACAGCAAAACTATAGACATGCAAAATGCAATTATCAGAAATGGGCAAAATAACTGCTCTACCTGGGAAGAAAAAATGAGAGTCAAATTTAACTCTATTTATCCACGTTACCTCAGCAATATCTGTATACACTTGCCAAAGCTCTGTATAAGTATGTGGCCATGCATTACTCTCCCAGTCTGCAGAGAACACTGTATTATTTTGACCCCTATGGAATTTTGTACAAGTCTATTATAACATTTATTATACCGAAATGAAATTATGTTTGTATTTATTGTGAGGAATAGGAACTTCTAATATTGCTATATTGCTAATATTTACATAGTTCCTTAAATGCAGCTGGCTCTCAATAATTATCTGATGAATTTATACACCTATCAAATTTTTTGATGGCTCATTCATTAATTTATTGTTCATCAGTTAATTTAGTCATTTACCTATCACAGTTGAAGGGGGCGTAAGCAGCTTAGGAAATAAAGCTTTTTTTAGTAGCTATTTTGTGTTAATACAATGCTAGGGACATCACAAGCTACTTTCATTATATTTAGTTATCGATATAGCCATTTATATTAGGTATTATTACCCTCATTTTTCAGAAGAAAGAACTAAAAACTCAGCGAGGTAAAGTAACTGACTCCAGATCAAACAGACAAGTAGCAAGGATACTGACCAGATCTGTGAACCAAAGCCAGGATGGAAGACAGTCAAACAGGCTTGAAGGCAACCCCCTACACTAAAAATCATGTTACAAACCAGCCATGCCAGAGGTCACCAAACCCTCCTTGAGAATATTAGGTTTTGATTGCAGAGCTATAATCCTAATACCTCTATCGCAGAAATAAGAAATCCATCTCTTAGGGACACTGCTTTTATGGTGTTAAAAATAGATAGACTAATCCCTATCCTGATTAAATCATGGGGTGATTGTGCATTTAAAAAACATAGAAACAGTTTTCCAAAAAGATGAGAGACATTACAAATATTATAGCATTAAACTACCACTCTTGAGTATCAGAGGATGGAGAGCACAGTATTTGACTCAGGTCTTTTTCTCTACATAAAACTTAGGTGTTTTTTAAAAACCTGTATCAGATAATGTTCCTCCCCTGTTCACAAAACTCTCAGGGCTTCTTATTATATTAGAATTTCATCCAACCTGCCTGCCATGCTGGAAATGTCCTATATGATCAACCCTAACCCACCCTTGACTCATCCCAATCTACACACTGACTCCATTTCTGAACTCCAGCCACAGTGGCCTCCTGTTTCTGGATCATAACCAAATGTGTTCCCATCATAAGAGCTTTGTACTCCCTAGAGTTCTTCCTCCTGGTTCTTCTGCCTAGAATATTTCTTCCCCTAGATATACACATACCTGGCTCTTCCTTTTCATTTAGAAAATAGCTCACATTATCCTTGTTCAAAAAGGTCTTCTCTAACCACTCTGCCATCAGTTTCTAACACATATTTCTTTTTATTACCTTCAAAACTCTTGCCACGATCTGAAATTATCTTTCTTGATTCATTATTTATTGCCTAACTCATCTCACTAGAATTTAAGACGCAAGAGGGCTAGAGGCCTTAGTTGTACACTGTGGCACAGAGTAAATGCTCAATAACGTGGTTTTTGTTGATTAAATCCATTTTTTTATTTTGATTCTGATTGTTGCCATTCTTGCTCAAAATTTTCACTATTGACTAGCCAACATGGCTCAGTGGTTGAGCATTGACCTATGAACTGGGAGGTCACAGTTCGATTCCCAGTCAGGGCACATGCCTGCATTGCAGGCTTGATCCCCAGTGGGGGGGGGGGGGAATATAAGAGAAAGCTGATCAATGGTTCTCTCTCATCATTGATGTTTCTATTTCTCTCTCCCTCTCCCTTACTCTCTGAAATCAATAAAAATATTCTAAAAGTTAAAATTAAAAAAATCTTTTTTCACTGTTTACAGGATAAAGTTCAAATATTTTAGCATGACTTAGGAAAGCTTTATAATTTAGTTAAAATACTCCTTTCCAATCCCAATACTTATCATTTATGAACTTAGATGTCACTAAGTTCAATACTGAAAATTTGTTTTTCCCTAAACACACCACTGTGCTTTGCTATCTCTGGACTCCTACCTATCTCATTCCTCCTAGTCAGAATTGCCTGCACAATTATTTATATATGTAGAAGACCACTTCCAAAGGCAAGGACTCCAACATATTAATAAAAATAGCTAATACTTATTGAGTGCTAATTGTGTGCCAAGCCCAATTCTAAGTGTTTTCCACATATTATCTCTTCTATCCTCACAAACACTATTGGTGGGGACTACTGTTATTATCTCCATTATTCTACTGAGGAATCAAAAGCACTATAGTGGTAAAACTCCAAGTTGGTGGTAGTCCATAGTAAAGCCATAAATTGAATCCAGGCCATCTTTCCCAGATCCAAGATTTGAGCTCTTATGCTCTATGCCCTACTTCCTCTGAGTAGAAATGGGGCTGTGAGAATTATCTACTTCAATTCATATAACCAACCCAAGGGCAGAGTTGGAATTAGGAGCCAAACATACCCCCAGGCTCTAGTCCAGGTATTTTTCAACTATATCACATTGCCTTAAATGTCATCATTCCCAGCAAGCCTCCCTTTATCTTTCCCTCTATGTCCTTCTTTATGGCTCTCGTGTGACAACTTCATTTCCACATAATAAATATCTTTTTAATCAATTCACTCTTTTCCATCTTTACCATCTCTTCTCGAATCCAGGCCACCAACATCTTACCTTTAATACTGCCATGAGGTAAGGGTAGGCCATATGCTAACACTCAGGCTTATCAGAGTTCTTCTTTAGGGAAAATGAGGCATTAGCCTGATCAATAATAAAATAATGCCTTGCCCTGGCCAGTGTGGCTTAATTGGCTGAGCATCATCCCATGGACTGAAAGGTCACCAGTACATGATCAGATACATGATCATGATCAGGTACATGCCCATGTTGTAGGCTCAATCCCCTGTCAGAGAGCATGCAGTAGGCAGCCAATCGATATTTCTCTCTCATATTGATGTTTCTCTCTCTCCCTCTCTCTTCCTCTTTCTCTTAAAAAAAAACATTAAAAAATAATAAAAATAAATAAAAGAGCACTTTGTTTCCCACTTGCTTTTTTTTCTTTCTTTCTCATAAGCAGAGCTCCTTTGGGAAACTCACAATGAAGAGAAAATTAAATATTCAGGCAGTCCTGTAATCCCTAGACAAAAACATCTAATGTACTTACACTTCACCTTTTATTCACTGAGTGAATAAAAGCAAAAGTGAGTGAATGAATAAGTGAATGATAAGAGAAGTAGCAAGGAAAAGGAGAAGTGAAGAGTAAAAGTGAAAGAACACAAGCACATGTTTCAGTAAGGTTAACTTTGGCTCCAGAATTGCGGCAGACCTTTCATAGGAGAACTAGAGCCCAAGCATGCCCAGTTCTGGAGATAATGAGCCCACATGGTGGCGGGGACCAGCCCATGTTCCCCACATCTCAGGAAGTGTGGTCTATATCTCCACAACTCTCTATACCCAAGAGCAGCAGCATAATCCACGTTCAGATTGCTTCTCTAGTTTGCCTTCCCACTGACAGCTGTATAAGCCAGTAAGGTAGGTGACACAGCACTCGTGGCTGCAATTGTCTTCTATACATGAAGTACACGTTTTTGGTATTCTTGTCTCCTGCTTTTCCTTCTCTTCCATGGTTCACCCTTTTGCTGCAAGGACAAACAAAATAATCAGGATCTAGTACCTCCTTTAAATGTTTCCTACCCCACCATTCTATAGAAAATTCCATAAAAATTTCTTTTTAAGTTCAAAATCTAGGATACTGTACTTAATTCAGAGCCGAAGACTAGAGCTTCATCCCATCTTTCCCATTAACTTGTTGAACGTTTATCACAGTCATTGTACCACTCAATGTTGTTTTCTCATCTCTAAAACAGACCATATTCTCTGCACTAGCCAACTAATAGATGCTGAAAGCATCACATTAGATAATATATACAAATGTATCTTTTAAACTGGAATAACTTGAGAACTTAGAGGTATGGACGAGGTATATGTAAAATATACTCATTGACTATTAGGTGACTCACACACACAGTACCTGCCCCTTTCCTTTCTATCCTCTTCCATATGGAATTGGTAAGGGTTAGCCTCAATTAATAATACGTAATGGAATATTCAAAATAGCAATGCCTGAAATAAAACAAATATATTTTTTCTTTTCCCAACATAAAATTGCAAAGGTAGAAAGAACAAATTATGTGGTATGTGGCTTCACAATGTCACTAAGAACCCAGTCATGCACCTTGCTGTTCCTTTGCAGCATAGGGCTTCTTTCTCAGGGTCCAAAGTGGCAGCTCAAGCTACATCCATACTCCAAATTCCAGCTAATAGGAAGGAGAAGGAAGGAATAAAGAAGGATGCTTCCCTTTATTTTAAGGACATTTACAGAAACTGAACATGGCATTTCAGTGACAGGGTTTTCTTACTAGTTAAAAACAGGAAAAACAGATATTGGGAGAACATATAGCTGCCACTACTGCATTTTCTCACCCCATTGTAATAGGAGAGTGTTGTTCTCATATTCAGGAACTTTCAGAGAATGTGTAGAATTTTGAGAAAAAAGAACAATGTATTTAAAAAAAATAAGAACAGTTTTAAAGGACCTGATCTCAGGCAATAACCTCTACCCCTAAAAACTTTATGCTTCACTTTGTTCTTTTGTGAAAAGGACTTCAATGTTGTAGTTAACAGTATAGAGTCTAAATGGCCACTTTTTGACAAAATGGAGTAGCAAGGATTGCAGTAAACTTCCCATTTTAAGTGACTAAAAATCTGGGGGAAATATGAAGCCACAGTTTTCAGATAGTAGACAATAGGCAGTGAAAGATAGCAATCCATCAAAGAAAGGAAGCAAAGGAAGTGAATACAAGCATTCATAGAGATATTGCAGGTTTGGTACCATACCATCACAACATAGTGAATATTGCAATAAAGCAATTCATGTGAATTTTTTGGATTCCTATGCATATATGTTATGTTTATACTATATTGTAGTATAGTAAATATGCAAAAACATTATATCTAAAAAACAATGTATATACCTTAATTAAAAATATTTTATTGCTAAAAATTTCTAACTGCCATTAAGCTTTCAGCAAGTTGTAAACTTTTTTCTGGTGGAGGATCTTGCCTCGATATTGATGCTGCTGACTGATCAGGGTGGTGGCTGCTGAAAACTAACATGGCTGTGGCAGTTTCATAAAATAAAACAACAATGAGGTTTGTCCCATCGATTGACTTTCTCTCACAAATAATTTCTCGTAGCATAGAAGGCTATTTGATAACATTTAACCACCATAGAACTTCTTTCAAAATTGAAGTCAATTCTCTCAAGCCCCCTGATGATGCTTTATCAATTAACTTCAGATAATTTTCTAAATCCTTTGTGTCATTTCAACACTTTTCACAGTATCTTCATTAGGAGTGAATTCCATCTTAAGACACCACTTTCCTTGCTCTTCCATAAGAGGCAACTCCTCATCTCTTGACATCCTATCTAATAAAAGAGTAATATGCAAACTGACGGTGCCTCTGTTCCACTCACAAGCCATGCCCACCAGCCACAACCACCATCCAATCAGAGTGAGTATGCAAATTAACCCAACCAAGATGGCTATGGCCACAGAGAGTACCGGAAAGAGGCTTAGGTTGCCCCTGGCGATGAAAGAAGCCAAGCTTTCCACAAGGCAGGCAGAGGTTAAGGCAACAAAGTTTCAATGGCTGTGTGAGCAGAAGGCTTGGTTCCCCTCCAAGCTACGAAGTTTCAATTGTAGAAAATAAATAAATCCCAGATACCAGGGCTTCCACTTGTGTTGCTGGGGGGCGTGGCCAGTCTGCAAACCACTACAGGCCCCTCACCCAGGCCACCCCATGCCCCAAGGGAACACCCATCCTTATCCAGGACATCCTTCAGGGCAAACCAGCTGGCCTCCACCCATGCTCCATATAAAAGAGTAATATACAGATTGACCATCACTACAACACAGAAGATGACTGTCCCCATGTGGACACAAGACGGCCACCACAAGATGACCAGCACGGGAGGGCAGTTGGGAGTGATCAAGCCTGCAGGGGAAGACAGTTAAGGGTGACCAATCCAGCAGGGTAGGGCAGTTAGGGGCAAACAGGCTGGCAGAGAAGCAGTTAGGCATCAATCAGGCTGGCAGGGGAGTGGTTAGGAGGTGATCAGGCTGGCAGGTAGAAGCAGTTAGGGGCAATCAGGAAGGCAGGCAGGTTAGCAGTTGAGAGTCAGCAGTCCTGTGCAGTCGGGCATCCCTCAAGAGGTCCCAGATTGGAGAGGCAGCAGGCTGGGCTGAATAACACCCACCATCTCCCACACGAATTTCATGTACTGGGCCTCTAGTTTTATCATAAGATTGCAGAAATTCAGTCATATCTTCAGACACCAATTCTGATTCTAGTTCTCTATTTCCACTATATCTGCAGTTACTCTTCCACTGAAGTACTGAACTATTCAAAGTCTTTCAGGAGGGTTAGAAACAACTTCTTCCAAATTCCTATTAATGTTGATACTTTGACTTTGTTCCCATTAATCATGAACATTCTTTTCAAATATATTTCAGGGAGGATAGGAGAGATAGAGAGATAAAAACATATATACTAATAACAGAGGAATATGCAAATTGTCCAGGAAACCATCACCATAACAGTAACAACCAAACAGCAGGTTGCATAGGGCAATCAAGTGGCAGGGGAGGGGGGAGGGGCCGTTAGGGGCGATCAGGCTGGCAGACAGAAGTAGTTAGGGGTGATCAGGCTGGCAAGGGGGACAGTTAGGGGAGATAAAGCAGCAGTTAGGAGCTAGCAGTCCCGGATTGTAAGAGGGATACCAGATTGAAAAGTGTGAAGGCTGAGGGAACCCCAACCCCATGCATGAATTTTGTGCACCAGGCCTATAGTCGATGATAAGAGAGAATCATGGGTCAACTGCCTCTAGCACACCCCAAACTGGGGATTGAGCTCAAATACCAGCATGTACCCTGACTGAGAATCAAACCCTGATCTTCTGATTCATGGGTTGACACTCAACCACTGAACTACACCATCTGGGCAATAATGAATGTTCTTAATGGCCTCTACACTGGTGAATCCTTTACAGAATTTACTTTGCCAAGATCCATCAGAAAATCACTAGCTTTTTGAAATGTATTTCTTAAATAATAAAACTTAAAAATCAAAATTAGGAGAAATCAAGATGGCACCATAGGTGAACACCTAAACTGCTGCCTCACACAACAATTTCAAAACTACAACTAAAAGACTGAATGGACATCATCCAGAACCATAGGAGACCTGGTTGAGTGGAAATTCTACAATTAGAAGGAAAGAGAGGGGCTCACGAAGACTCAGAGGAGCTGCAAAAAGCTGAGGTATGGAGACACATGTGTAGAGAGTACGGGCTGCAGAGTGCCTAGCTAGCTTCCTTTAGTGGGAGGGAGACAAAACTCCTGACTGCACTGAACCCCAGTTCTGACTGAAATGAACCCCAGTTCCAGGCAAGACTCATACGAGGGGAGTCTGGACTGTTGGGAAAAGGAAGGAATACACATGAAGGGCAGAGGTCTGAAGGCACACAAGTGTGCACACAGAGAGGACTGACTGCTGATTGTGCCGCTGGCTTTCTCTAGCAGGAGGAAGACGGAACTTCCCAATTGTGCTGAACTCCAGTTCTGACTGCACTGAACCCCAGTTTCAGGTGAGACCCTGGGGACCCAGACTCATACGGGTCCCTGGAGCGCACAGAAACTCAGAGGAACCGTGAAAGGCAGAGGTCTGGAGGCGCACATGCGAGTGCACACAGAGAGGACTGCGGTGATTACCAAGGGACACTGAGACCCAGGGGCCTCAAAGAGCAGGGCTGACGGGAAGCCCTGAGACTCCACCCCATTCAAGCTAAACACAGAGGTTTTTGAAATTTTGCAAGTCTTGTCTCATAAGATGTCTCCAGTACAGAAGTTCTCCAAGCATAGACACAGATGATCCTCAGAGCCAGTTGGCCTGGAGGTCCATTTCCCCCAGTGATATCAACAACTAATTAAGACTTAACTACAATAAAGCTGTACACACAGTACACAAAGGGATGCACCAAGAGTGTCCACCTCAGGTAACTGGGGAGGTGGAGCCACTGGCCCCTATAGGACACCTAGCACACAAAGCTACTCTACCAACTCAGGGAAGCAGAGAAAATGCGAAGACAAAGAAAGAGATCAAAAATGAAAGAAATGGAGGAAAGAAAACAACTAAATATAGAGTTCAAAACCATGGTTAAAGGTTTTTCAAGAATTTCCTAGAAAAGATGGGTAAATTTAGTGAGACCCAAGAGGAAATGAAAAAGGACAAACTAGAAATTAAACATACACTGACTGAAATAAAAAAATATTTTACGGAAACCTAACAGCAGACTAGAGGAACACAAGAATCAAGTCAAAGATCTGAAATACAAAGAAGCAGAAAACATTCAACTGGAAAAGAAAAAAGAAAAAAGAATCTAAAAATTTGAAGATAGTGTAAGGAGCCTCTGGGACAACTTCAAGCATACCAACATCAGAATTTTGGAGGTGCTAGAAGAAGAGAGAGCAAGATACTGAAAACCTATTTGAAGAAATAGTGACTGAAAACTTCCCACATCTGGTGAAAGAAATAGTCTTACAAGTCCAGGAAGTGCACAGAACCCCAAATAAACAGAATCCAAAGAGGACCACACCAAGACACAACATAATTAAAATGCCAAGGGCAAAAGACAAAGAGAATATTAAAAGCAGCAAGAGAAAAACAGTTAATTACCTACAAGGGAGCACCCATATGATTGTCAGCTGATTTCTCAATAGAAACTATGCAGGCCAGACAGGAGTGACAAGAAATATTCAAAATGATGAATAGCAAGAACCTACAACCAAGATTACTCTACCCAGCAAAACTATTGAAGGTCAGATAAAGAGCTTCATAGATAAGAAAAAGCTAAAGGAGTTCATCAACACCAAACTAGTATTATATGAAATGCCGAAAGGTACTCTTTTAAGAAGAGGAAGAAGGCTGAAACCGGTTTGGCTCAGTGGATAGAGCATAAGCCTGCAGACTGAAAGGTCCCAGGTTCGATTCAGGTCAAGGGCAGGTACCTTGGTTGCAGGCACATACCCAGTAGGGGGTATGCAGGAGGCAGCTGATTGATGTTTCTCTCATCAATGTTTCTAACTTTCTATCTCTCTCCCTCCCTCTCTGTAAAAAATCAATAAAGTATATTTTAGAAAAAAAAAGAAGAGCAAGAAGAAAAAAGATAAAAATTATGTACAACAAATACATATCCTTCAATGAGTGAATCTAAAAATCAAGTGAATAAAAAATCTGATGAACAGATTAAATGAAAAATATTTTTTAAATAATAAAAAAAATTACTCGTTGGTCCATGGACTGAAAAATAGATGTTTTGTTAGCAGGCATGAAAACAAAAGTAATCTCCTGCAGAGCTCTTAGGTGACCAGGTACATTGCCAATGAGCAATAACATCTTCAAAGGTATCTTTTTTTAGGCACCAACAAAAGGCTCAGCCTGTCCTTTGGAGCTTTGAGACCAGGCACTGATTTCTTCTCTCCAGCTATGCAAATTCTAGAGGACATATTCTTCCAATGCAATGTTATTCATCTACATTTAAAATCTGTTGCTAGCTATAGCCACTTTCATTAATTATCTCAGCTATATCTTCTGGATAATTTGCTGCAGCCTCCACATCAGCACTGGTTGCTTCACTCTGCACTTTTATGTGAGGGAAACAGCTTCTTTCCTGAAACTTCATGAACCAACCTCTATTAGTTTTCCAACTTTTCTTCTGCAGCTTCCTCACCTCTCTCAGCCTACATAAAATTTAAGAGTGTTTGAGCATTGCCTGGATTAGGTTTTGGCTTAAGTGGAATGTTGTGGCTAATTTGATCTTTTATCCAAACCATTAAAACTTTCTCCATATCAATAATATGGTTGCTTTGCTTTCTTATCATTTGTTCACTGGAGTAGCACTTTTAATTTCCTCCAAGAACTTTTCCTTTGCATTCACAACTTGGCTAACTGTTTAGTGCAGCAGGCCTAGCCTTCAGCCTAACTCGACCTTCAACATATCTTCCTCACTCAGCCTAAACATTTTTAGCTTTTGAATTGAAATGAGTCATCTGACTCTGTCTTTCTCTTGGATACTTAGAGGCCATTTTAGGGTTATTAATTGGCCCAATTTTAATATTTTTGTATCAGGGAATAAGAAAACCCAAGAAGAAGGAGAGAGGAGAAAGGATGGTCAGAGGAGAAGTCAGAATACACACATTTATCAATTAAGTTCATCATCTTAAATGGGTACAGCTCCTGACACCCCAAATTACTTACAATAATAACATCAAAGATCACAGATATCATAATATGTATAAAATAACATTAGGAAAATTACCAAAATGTGACATAGAAACAAAAAGTAACCAAATACTATTGGAAAAATGATGCAGGGTTGCCCAAAACCTTCAATTTGTAAAAGGAGAATATCTGCAAAGTACAATAAAGTGAAGCACAATAAAACAAAGTATGCCAGCATTGTTAATGTACCATGTACAATCTAGATAGAGTTTCTAGGATTAAGCACTAGAAGTAAGAATGCAAGTAAAATCTGGTGGTATCCTTGAACTGAGCAGATAAAAATAAGAGTTTGGGGTGGTTAAGTGTTCCCACTGTGTCTCCCCTGTGTCCCCAACAGAATATTGATCCGTACCTACCTATGGAGAAATTATCTGAAGCTAGAAAAATTACCATACAAAAGGAGATGGTGAGACAATCTCCAGAGCTCATGAAAGGCTGGGAATGGTTCATGTTTTTCAGAGTACAAACACTTGTAATACATATAGCACTATGTAGCATACTCAGAGGGTATTGCCTTAATAATGGGGAAAAAATTAGGCCTACACTAAAGGCTCCTATGGCCTGGACTAACAAAGCTTTAAAGTTATTTTCAAAAGAACCAAAATCTTTCCAAGTAACTTGACTGTGTTCAAGAACAAAGACCAAGAATATTTTTTTAATATGAGAAGCAGCAAACAAAGCAAAATGCACAATCCCTAGCATGCAATGAAAAAATTACCATATAGAGGTCAATATTCCTGATGAATATAGATGTATGGTGCCAGGTGTTACTGGAAATGTCAGGGGGAACACTTTTTAAAGCATATGATTGTCTAACCACGATGTTGCACACCTGAAACTAATACCAAATAATATATAATGTAAACTGTAATTGAAACAAAAGTAATAAAATCAATCTTAAGGGAAAATATTACCAGACACATAAAATAAAACCTATACGGAGAACCAATTAGACAAGAAGGAAAAAGATTAAAGAACTTGAGAATTCTAAAAAGTGAAGGGAACTGTGGACTGTAAATTACAAGCAGTCTAGTATAAAAGTGATTGGAGTCTCTGAAAGAGAGGGAAAAGAAAGAAAGGGAACAAAATATTTAAAGAATGGGTAAAAATTCTCAAATTTGATAAAAACTGTTAACCTAAGAAGCACACCCAAATTCAAGTGTCTTGAACATATGGAATATAGTTACAATTATGTTTTAATGTCCTTGCCTACTAATTTTATCATCCGAGACATTTCTGAATTATTGTTGATTAAATAATTATAATTCAGAAATCTCTCAGGTGATAAAATTAGTAGGCAAGGACATTAATTGTAACTATATTCCATATGTTCAAGACAATATAGGGAAATAAGCATGTTATAGAGAGACATAGAAAATATTTTTAAAAGATGCAGGTTGAACTTCTAGAGATGAAAGATGATAATGTCTGAGATGAAAAATATACTATTGGCATTAAGAACCAATTAGACATGAAGGAAAAAGATTAAAGAACTTGAGAATTTTAAAAAATTAAGAGAACTGTGGGCTGTAGAACAATTACAAGCAGTCTAATATAAATGTGTCTGGAGTCTCTGAAAGAGGAAAAAGAAAGGGAACAAAATATTTGAAGAATGGGTAAAAATTTTCAAATTTGATAAAAACTGTTAACCTACGAAGCACACCTAAACACAAGAAAAAGAAACTTATAAGTAATATAATAAGCAAAATGCTTAAAAATGGTGGTTAAGAAAAAAATGCTCAAAGCCAGTCAGTGAGAAAAAACATATTATAAGTAGAGGAACAAAGATAAGAATGACTTCTTGATATTTCTTCAACAACAATGATTTCTTGCTGAAAACAATGCAAGCCAGAAGACAATGGGCAACATCTTTAACGAATTTAAGAAAACAAAACAAAGCATGTTAATCTAGAACTCGGTATTCAGTAAGAACAGTTTCTGGTTTGTTTTTTTTTAATGAAGCTTAAATAAAGACATTTCAGATACTTTAAAACTAGAAGAATTAATCACCAGGTAATTTACACTTCAGAAATGTTAAAGAAAGTCATCCAGTATGAAGGAAAAAGGTATCAGGTAGGAATGTGCATCTACATAAAGAACAGAAACTGTAGTAAACCTCCCACTTTAAGTGACTAAAAACCGGGGGAAAATATGAAGCCCCAGTTTTCAGACAGAAGACAATAGGCAGTGAAGGATAACAGTGCATCAAAGAAAGGAAGCAAAAGAAGTGAGTACAGGCATATCTTGGAGATATTGCAGGTTTGGTATCATACCATCACAACACAGTGATTATTGCAATAAAGCAAGTCATGTAATTTTTTGGATTCCTATGCAAATAGAACTTATGTTTACACTATACTGTAGTACAGTAAATATTCAAAAGCATTATGTCTATTAAACAATGTACATACCTTAATTAAACATATTTTACTGCTAAAAATTGCTAACCACCATTGAGCCTTGAGCAAGTCATAATTTTTTTTTCTGGTGGTGGGTCTTACCTCGATGTTGAAAGATATTCTTTAAGATGAGGAAGAGGAAGAGGAAGGATCAAAAATATGAATAAATTGGCAGTAAACAAGTATCTATCAACAACTGAATCTAAAATTCAAAATAAATGAACAAGGAACCCAATGAACAAAATAAACTGGTGAATAAAATAGAACCAGAGTCTTGGAAACATGGAACAGGCTGATGTGTCTCAGAGGGAAAGGGAGATGGGGGTGAAAAGAGATTAACAAAAGAACTTATATGAATATATGTATTCCCTATGGACAGAGACTATAGGGTGGTGAAGGCCTGGGCTGGGGCAGGAACCAGATAGATGGGAGCAATGGGGTGGAGGGAGGAGGGGAAAGGGAGATATCTGTAATACTCTCAACAATGAAATGTCTGATTTAAACCTAAATACAGAGTGGGGCAAAAGTAGGATTACAGTTGTTTGTATGGAAAAAGACATGCAGATCATGATTATTACAATAGCTTTACTAACTCTGCTTTTCAAGTACTCATAAGTACAAACCTACTTTTGGCCTACCCTTTATGTATCTATAATTTCTTTTAATGTAAGTGGAATAATGCTCCAATTTAAAAACACAAAAATTGTCTACATTAAAATAACAAACCCACCATACAAGAAGTTGATTTGTTGAGATAGAAGGAAAAAGATATAGTACTTGTATATGTGTGTGTGTGTGTGTGTGTGTGTGTGTGTGTATCACTATTTCATTACCAGGATATGACATGTACCGGCCAAAGACAAAACTTCAGTAACAAAAATGTAAGCATTTTACTACATATACATCTGAGCTGATTGACTACCTGTTCTGTGGCTCTAGACTGTCCTCAACTAGGATGACTAGGGGGACATGACTCCTCTCCATGTGTCACTCAATCAAGTTAGCCTGAGGATGGTCTCATGATGATGGAAAATGTCCAAGAAAGGAAGTTCCACTGTGCAAGCCCATTTCAAGCCTCTACTTTAAAGGAAGCCTTAAGGTCAAAGTCAAAAGCAGAGCATGTCAACTCATGGTAGGCAGGCACTATAAAGTTACATAGCAAACAGGGAGAATGCAAAAGGTGTAACTAATGTAAGGGTGAGAATTAGGGCCAAAAGTTACAATCTACTTACTAGCAGATCAAAAAAACCCTAAAGCAGCCGAAGTCAGTTTGGCTTATTGGATAGAGCTTTGGCCTGCGAACTGAAGGGTCCCAGGTTCAATTCTGGTCAAGGGCATGTATCTTGGTTGTGGGCACATCCCAGTGGGGGGTGTGCAGGAGGCAGCTGATCGATGCCTGTCTCTCATTGATGTTTATAGCACTCTGTCCCTCTCCCTTCCTCTCTGTGGAAAATCGATATAGCGCAGGCACCTTCTCCATTTCTAGTTGCACATACAAGGCCACACTAAGCACCAGTGACTCTGACCCACAGTGAGCATGGTTCCCAACAACCCACAGTAACTGCATGTCTTGGTATCAGAACTCTTCAGTGACACTTGAGGGGTGCAAAACTCCCACTGCATACAGTCCAGGCCCCCACAACTTGACATTAGAACCTTCTGGAGATAGTCAGAATGTGAGACAACAAAGCAATCCCCAGAGGAAAGAAAAGGAGGAATCGCCAAGTAAGGATATAAGCGAAACAGAAGCATGCAACATGATAGAAAAAGAATTCAAAGTAATGATCATACAATTCATACACTGGATGGACAAGAAAATCAACAGCCTATGCAAAAATCAGGAAGAAATGAAAAATGATATAGCTAGAATCAAAAACATCATGGAAGGCTTCAACTGTAGACTAGAAGAAGCAGAGGACCGAATCAGCAAGTTAGAAGATTAGGTACAGAAACAAGCCCAATCTGAACAGCAACTAGAGAAAAAAAATAAAAAGCAGGATACAGCCTAAGGGAACTTTGGGACAATGCAAAACGAAATAACAAATGTATAATAGGGCTGCCAGAAGGACAAGAAGAGCAGCAAGGATTAGAACATTTATTTGAAGAAATAATGACAGAAAACTTCCCTGATATGGGGAAGAAAAAAGTTACTCAAGTACAAAAAGTCCCAAGAAATATGAATCCCAAAAGACCCACACCAAGACATGCCATAATTACAATGGCAAATGTTATCAACAAAGAGAAAACCTTAAAAGCTGCAAGAGAAAGACAGAGAGTTACCTACAAAGGATCCCCCATCAGATTATCAAATGATTTCTCAACAGAAACACATCAAGCTAGAAGGTAATGGAAGGAGATATACAAAGTGATGCAAAGCAAAGGACTCGGTCCAAGAATACTCTATCCAGCAAGACTATTAATCAAAATTGAAAGGGAAATCAGGAGCTTCACAGACAAAAAAAAAAAAAAGAGTAAAGGAGTTTATCACTACCAAACCAGCAATGCAAGAAATGCTAAAGGGAATGCTGTAAAAAGAAGAAACCAAAAGGTAAAAAGGAACACAGCCTCAAGAAATAAAAATGGCTACAAACAAGTACCTTTCAATAATAACTTTAAACATAAATGTACTAAATGCTCCAATGAAAAGACAGTGAGTGGCTGATTGGATTAAAAAAACATGACCCATATATATGCTGTCTACAAGAGAACCACTTCAGAACAAAGACTCACACAGACTGAAAGTGAAGGGATGGGAAAATATTTTTTCGGGCAAATGGAAGTGAAAAAAAAAAAAGCTGTGATAACAATACTTATATCTGAAAAAATAGACCTCAAAGTGAAGGCCATAACAAGGGATAGGAAGGCCACTTTGTAATACTAAAGGGATTGATACAATAAGAGGATATAACCCTGGTAAATACATATGCACCCAAAGCAGGAGCACCTAAATACATAAAAAATTTCCTGGAAGATATCAAGAGAGAGACAGACAACAATACAATCATAGTAGGGGACATCACTGGATAAATCCTCTAGACAAAAAATCAGCAAAGAAACAACAATCCTAAATTACTCACTAGATCAGATGGACTTAATTGATATCTTCAGAACATTTCGTCCCAAAGATGCAGAATATATGTTCTTCTCAAGTGCACATGGGACATTTTCAAAAACAGACCACAAAATGGGTGACAAGCAAAGTCTACCCAAATTCAAGAAGATTGAAATCATACCAAGCATCTTTTCAGACCACAATGCATAATATTAGAAATAAACTACAATAAAAAAATCCAAAACACTCAAATACTTGGAAGCTAAATAGTATGTTATTAAATATTAATTGGGTTACCAATGAGATCAAAGTAGAAATTAAAAACATTCCAGAAACTAATGACAATAAAAACACAACAATCCATAACCTATGGGACACAAAGAAAGCAGTCCTGAGAGGGAAGTTTATAGCTCTACAGGTCTACCTCAAAAAACAAGAAAAAAATGGTAGTAAATCATCTAATACTACAACTCAAAGAATTAGAAAGAGAGCAACAAGAAAATCCCAGAGTGAGTAGAAGGAAGGAGATAATAAAAATTAGAGCAGAAATAAATGACATAGAGACCAAAAAAAAACAAACAAAAAAAACAAACAAACAAACAAAAAAAACAATACAAAAGATCAATGAAACCAAGAGCTGGCTCTTTGAAAGTATAAACAAGATTGATGAGAGGGAATCCAAGATTGCGGCATAGGTAAACACCTACACTGCTGCCTCGCACAACAATTTCAAAACTACAACTAAAAGACAGAACAGACATCATCCAGAACCACAGGAAAGCTGGCTGAGTGGAAGTTCTACAACTAGTGGGAAAGAGAGGGGCCCACAGAAACACAGAGGAGCTGCAAAAAGCTGAGGTACGGAGACGCGCACGAGGAGAGAGCGGGTGCCGGAGTACCTGGCTGGCTTTCTCTGGCGGGAGGGAGACGGAGACTCTCAAAGGCATTGAACTCCAGATCCAGCCGAAACTCATACGGGGGAAGTTTGGACTGTGAAAAGGGAGAAGTGCACGGAAATTTAGGGGAGCCGCAAAAGATCAAAGGCCTGGTGGCACGCATGGCACTGCATGCAGGACAGATTGCGGATTGTGCCGCTGGCTTTCGCGAGTGGGCGGGAGACAGACCCTCCCAACTGTGCCACTTCTGAGTCCACTAAGCCCCTGTTTCGGACAAAACCCTGGAGACCTAGACTCGTGTGGTCCTAGTGCGCAGGGGAACTGGAAAGGCAGCGGTTAGAGGCACTGGGGGTGGGCACACAAGGACCACTGCAGCCATTACCCAGTCACGTGAGACTCAGGGGCTGTGGAGGGCGGGGCCGACTGGAAGGCAAGGTGGTCCCTTAAGCCCTGAGACTCCACCCATCCCAAGCTCAACAGAGGCTTCTGAGGCTTTGTGTCTGGTATCATAAAGCTGAATTCAACACAGAAGTTTTCCCCCGGCACAGTGAAAATGCCGAGACAAGGGAAGGGATTACAAACAAAAGAAATGGAGGGAAAAAAAACGACTGGATATAGAGTTCAAAACCACGCTTATAAGGTTTTTCAAGAATATGCTGGAAAAGATGGATAAATTTAGTGAGACCCAAGAGGAGATGGAAAAGGTCCAACTAAAGATAAAAAAAGACCAACTAGAAATTAAACATACACTGACTGAAATAAAAACTATTATACAGAGTCCTAACAGCAGACTAGAGAAAGGCAAGGATCAAGTCAAAAATTTGAAATATAAAGAAGCAGAAAACATTCAACTGGAAAAGCAAGAAGAGAAAAGAATCCAATAATGTGAAGATAATGTAAGGAGCCTCTGGGACAGCCTCAAGCATACCAACATCAGAATTGTGGGGGTGCCAAAAGAAGAGAGAGAGCAAGATACTGAAAACCTATTTAAAGAAATAATGACTGAAAACTTCCCACATCTGGTGAAAGAAATAGACTTACAAGTCCAGGAAGCACACAGAACTCCATATAAAAGGAATCCAAAGAGGACCACACCAAGACACATCATAATTAAAATACCAAGAGCAAAAGAGAAAGAAAGAATATTAAAAGCAGCAAGAGAAAAACAGTTCATTACCTACAAGGGAGCACCCATACGACTGTCAGCTGATTTCTCAACAGAAATGATGCAGGCCAGACGGGAGTGGCAAGAAATATTCAACGTGATGAACAGCAAGAACCTACAACCAAGAATAATCTATCCAGCAAAGCTATCATTCAGAATTGAAGGGCAGATAAAGACCTTCACAGAGAAGAAAAAGCTAAAGGAGTTCATCAACTCCAAACCAGTATTATATGAAATGCTGAAAGTTACTCTTTTAGAAGAGGAAGAAGAAAAAGGTAAAAGACAAAAAATTATGAACAACAAATACATATCTATCAACAAGTGAATCTAAAAAATTAAATGAATTAAAAATTTGATCAACAGAATAAACTGGTGAATATAATAGAATCAGGAGCACAGAAAGGGAGTAGACTGATAATTCTCAGGAGGACAAAAATCATAAAGCATCAAACAGACTGTGAAATTACAGCAGAAAGATTAAAGTTAGGTGAGGTAGATAAGTGATCAATCAAAGGACTTGTATGCATGCATATAAGCATAACCAATGATCACAGACACTGGGGGGTCGGGGTATGCCTGGGAGGGAGGGGGGGCAATGGGGGGATATGTATAAAAAATTAATAAAAATTAATAAAAAATTAAAAAAAAAGATTGATGAATCTCTAGCCAGGCTCACCAAGAAGCAAAGAGAGAGGACTCAAATAAACAAAATCAGAAATGATACAGGCAAAATAACAGAAGACCCTACCGAAATACAAAGGGTTGTTTAAAAAAATACTATGAACAACTCTATTCCAACAAAGTGGACAGCCTGAAAGAAATGGACATATTCCTAGAAAAAATGCAATCTTCCAAAACTAATCAGGAAAATTCTAAAAATCTCAATAAGCCAATAACTATAGAAGAAATTGAAGCAGTAATCAAAAAGCTTCCAGCAAACAAAAGCCCAGGACCAGATGGCTTCACAGGGGAGTTAAACCAAACATTCAAGGAAGAACTAAAACCTATCCTACTCAGAGTATTCCAAAAAATTCAAGAGGAAGAAACACTTCCAAACTCATTCTATGAAGCCAGCATCACCCTAATACCAAAAGCAGATACAGACAACACAATGAAAGAGAATTACAGGCCAATATCTCTTACGAACATAGATGCCAAAATCCTCAACAAAAACCTAGCAAATCAGATCCAGCAGTACATCAGAAAGATCAAACACCATGACCAAGTAGGATTTATACCAGGGATGCAAGGATGGTATAATATCTGCAACCAATAAACATGATACATCACATAAACAAATTGAGAGATAAAAATCACACAGTCATATTAATTGATGCAGAAAAAGCATTTGGCAAAATCCAACACCCTTTCTTGATAAAAACTCTCAGCAAGGTAGGAATAGAAGGATCATACTTCAACATCTTAAAAGCCATATACAATATTCCCACAGCCAATGGACAAAAACTAAAATCATTTCCCCTAAGAACAGGAAGAAGACAGGGATGCCCACTCTCACCACTCCTGTTCAACATAGTACTGGAAGTACTAGCCATTGCAATTAGACAAGAAGAAGAAACAAAAGGCATCCAAATTGGAAAGGGAGAAGTAAAACTGTCCTTATTCACAGATGACATGATATTGTACATAGAAAACCCTAAAGACTTCATCAAAAAACTATTAGACTTAATAAATGAATTTGGCAATGTGGCAGGATACAAAATGAATGCCAAAAAATCTATGGCATTTCTATACACTAATAGTGAACTTACAGAAAGAGAGACTAAAAAAGTAATCCCATTTACCATTGTATCAAAAAAATTAAGATACCTAGGAATAAACCTAACTAAAGAGGTAAAAGACCTATATGCAAAAAACTACAGGACACTGAAGAAAGAGATAGAGGAAGATATAAACAGATGGAAGAACATACTGTGTTCATGGATTGGTAGAATCAACATCATCAAAATGTCCATTCTATCCAAAGCAATCTATAGATTCAATACAATCCCCATTAAAATACCAAAGGTATATTTCACAGACTTAGAGAAAACTCTCCAAAAATTCATCTGAAATAAAAAAAGACCCCAAATAGCAGCAGCAATAGAAGAACAAAGTAGGTGGGATCTCAATACCAGATTTTAAGTTGTATTACAAAACTGCTATCCTCAAAACAGCCTAGTACTGGCACAGGAAAAGACATATAGATCAATGGAATAGAATAGAAAACCCAGAAATCATCCCAAACCACTATGCCCAATTAATATTTGACAAAGGAGGCATGAATATAAAATGGAGTCAAGACAGTCTCTTCAATAAATGGTGTTGGGAAAATTGGACAGATACATGCAAAAAAATGAAACTAGACAACCAACTTACATCATACACAAAATAAACTCAAAATGGATAAAGGACTTAAATATAAGACAGGAAAACATAAAAATACTAGAGGAATTCACAGGCGGCAAAATCTCAGACATATGCCGAAGGACCTTCTTCACTGATACTGCTCCTAAGGCAAGAGAAGCTAAAGAGAAAATACACAAATGGGACTACATCAAAATAAAAAGCTTTTGCACAGCAAAAGAAACCATCAATAAAACAACAAGAAAGATCACTACATTGGAGAACATATTTGCCAATGTTATCACTGCTAAGGGTTAGGATATATTCCTAGCAGTGGTATTACTGGGTCAAACAGGAGTTCCATTTTAGTTTTTTGAGGAAACTCCATACTGTTCTCCACAGTGGCTGCACCAACCTGCATTCCACCAGCCGTGCACATTTATAGGGAACTCATACAATTCAACAAAAGGAAGATAAACAATCCAATCAGGAAATGGGCAATGGACCTAAATAGAGTCTTTTCAAAAGAAGACAGAAGGAAGGCCAAGAGACATATGAAGGCATGCTCAAAGTCACTAATTATCTGAGAGATGCAAAGCAAAATGACAATGCGGTACCATTCTCACACCTGTCAGAATGGCTATCATCAATAAATCAATAAATGACAAATGTTGGCGAGGATGCGGAGAAAAAGGAACCCTTGTGCACGGCTGGTGGAATGCAGGTTGGTGCAGCCACTGTGGAGAACAGTATGGAGTTTCCTCAGAAAACTAAAAATGGAACTCCTATTTGACCCAGTAATACCACTGCTAGGAATATATCCTAAGAAGCTAGAAACGTCAATCAGAAAGGATATACGTACCCCTATATTCAGAGCAGCACAATTTACCATAGCTGAGATTTGGAAATAGCCTAAGTGCCTGTCAGCGGATGAGTGGATTAAAAAACTATGGTACATCTACACAATGGAATACTATGCTGCGCTAAAAAAAAAGAATGAATTCCTACCATTTGCAACAACATGGATGGACCTGGAGAGCATTATGCTAAGTGAAATAAGCCAGTCAAAGAAAGATAAGTATCATATGATCTCACTCATTTATGGAATATAATGAGCCACATAAACTGATGAACAAAAACAGGTCCAGAGACAGAGAAACATCTATCAGACCATCAAACCTGGGAGGGAGGGTAGGGGAAGGTGTAGGTAAAGGAGATCAACCAAAGGACTTGTATGCATGCATATGGGCTTAACCAATGGACACAGACAACAGGGGGTTGAGTGCATGAGTTGGGGGAGATGGTGGCTAAGGGGGGAATAAGGACACATATGTAACACCTTAATCAATAAAGAAATGTAAGAAAATAAATAAAAACAAAAAGGGACATTCCATAATGATAAAAATAATTTTTTAAAAAGAATTTTCAATTTATAGGCAACCAACCACATATTCTCTTATAAAGAGCAAAAGACAAGTCCACAAATATGGTGAAAGATTCACCACCTCTCTCAATAATGGACACAATAAGAAGATTTTTAGAAGTCTGTAACGATATAGAAGATTTTAACAACTTAACTAGTCTAACATTTATAAAACACTGTTCTCAATAACAGAATGTACATTCTTTTCTAATGGAAACGGAACATTTATGAAAAGTGATCATGTATTGAGAGTATAGATCGGGTTGTAATAAACTTGTAAGAATTGAAATCTTAAAAGAGCACATTTTCTGACTACATTGCAAATTAAGCCAGAAATCGGCAAGAAAAAAAAAAACTAGAAAATTGCACATCTGGCAAGGAAACACTATCTTTACAAAACCACATGGATCAAAGGAAAATAATCGCAGTTTGAACAATGAGAAAAAAAGTTTGAACGAGGTGGTGATGAAAATAGAAGGAAAAACTACACGAAACTGGTGCCTACGTGACAAATACCGAATTATCGAAGAAAGATCGTTCGAACACACATCGTTGGGAGGGCGGTAAACAGCTGGGACGAATGACAGCTGGGTAAAGGGCAGCAGTTTACCCACAGCCTTCATCACGCCTCTGCGTGTCCTTGAACTCGGAGCCCACCAGCCGGGCAGCCGAGTCCGCAGGGAAGTTACGACAGCGGGTAACGGAGGCGGAGAGGAGCGCGGGGGCCGGTGGGGCGTCAGCAATCCGTCTCCCCTCCCAGACCCCTTCCCTGATCCCAAACCCGACCCGACGGCCGAGTGACATCCCCGCGTGCATTTCTCACAGGTCCCTCAGATGTCCCGCCCCAAACCCAATCCTTCCTTGTCCCTCCAAGGCCCATCCCTCCCCCAAGTGCCTCCCATCTCAGGAAAGGGCACCACTGTAGGCCCAGTTGCTAGAGTCAAAAACCAGGGCGTGCCTGTCAGGATGGAGGGCCTAGAAAAGACCCAGCCTCCCGCCCCGAACCTGGAAACTGGACAGAGCTCATGACACAACCATTTTCAGACGGTGAACCCCGCGCCCCGCGCACAGCGTTGGGCTGCGATCCTCAGACAAGGGCGCCGCGCCCTTCACACCTGCGGGGGCTTCCGGAGAGCTCGCCCCACGGGCCGGCCCTGGGTCTGCGGCCCCTGCGAGATGCGGGCCCCAGGGGCGCGCACAGGTGGAAGCCCGTGGGCCTCGGCCTCCGCCCACCAGCCCCGCAGGTAATGGCAGCTCCAGTTCAACCGACCCGGTGCGCTGAGCCCTCGTGCCGCGGCTTTGACTTGAGAACGAAAGCAGCGCCTACTTCGGAAGATGCTTACGTGGGAAGCGGGGAGCTGGACGGACACTTTCCTTACCGGGACTTCACAGCCCAAACTCCAGCCTGGACTTCGCCCAGCGGAGGCGTGTCTCTGGAGAAGGAGGCCGGGCCGAGGACGCGCCTGCGGGCAGGGGGCGTGGCCGGGGCGTGGCCGGGGCGTGGCCTCCGAGGCCCCCTCAGGTTCTGGGAGGCTGCTTTTAAAGCCCCACCCCAACCTTAGCTTGGAGCCGCCGCACATTGGAAATGTGCCTTTTAGAGTGTACTCCCTGCCTGATTCTGCTTTGGTTCTTATAAAAGTATAAGTATAGCCTGGCTGGCGTGGCTCCGTGGTTGAGAGTCCACCAGGAGGTCACGGTTCCATTTCAGTCAGGGCACATGCTCAGGTTGTGGGCTCCATGCCCCAGTAGGTGGCGTGCAGGAAGCAGCTGATCGATGGTTCTCCCTCATCATGGATGTTTCTAGCTCTCTCTCCCTCTCCCTTCTTCTCTGAAATCAATAAAAATACTTTTAAAATAAAATAAAATAATTAGAGAAAGCATATTCTAACTTGGATGAGAGTTGTACACCCTGGGACATGGGAGCTAACATCAGAATGCAGTCCATCCTCCTTTCCTGAAAATTGCCTATCATTAAGGAAAGATTTACAGTATCATGGCTGAAACAGTTTAGTCCCAGAGGTGCCTGTCCTTTGCAACCCCAGCCTCTATTCCTGTAATCTGGTCCTGGAGACACCTGGAGGTACCTGCTTTCTATGACCCTACCGTCACCCCAAGTCTATATTGCCTGTAACCATTATACCTTGCATACTTTCTCATGTCTATAATTCTTACTTTCCCATGTAACCTTTGTCCTTCTTTGTGATATAAACAGCCGGCTTATGGAGAGGGGTAGAGCAGATTTTTGTGAGTGACCTGTTCCTCTCTCCCATACTGCTGGAATTATTGGAATAAATGCTCATATATGGTTTAATCCTGTCTCTGCTTAATTGGCTCAAGTAGTGGCAAGCAGCCCAGACCCATTAGTTGTCTGATTACAGCTGTACTGCTCCCCTACATCGTTATGCATCTTTATTCATGTTGTCCCTACTGCCAAGTTTACTGTCCCCACCCCCAACTTTCACCTGGCTAAATTGTTTTGTTGGTGTAAGACGTGGTCCAGGAATCCCCTTTTGGTCTTCACCACCTATTCCTTACCACTAGACTGGGTTAAGTATTTCCTCCTCTGGTTTTATATGTTCCTTCAAATAAACCTGTTATTATTATAATAACTGCACAAATTCATGCACCTTGAAAGGAACTGTGGGCTACAAGGCTGTGGTGGGCACAGGGGTGGGTCTCAACCCATCTTCCACACCCCTGCCCAGCCCCTTCCACCACAGCCTCCAGTCTCCTGTCTGCCAGCAACTCCGCTCCCACTGCCACTACTCCCACACACTGGTGGACTGAAGGCACTGGCCCCGCTCACACTCACTGATGGTGTGGAGTGATTGGGGCTGGCAACAGCAGCGGGTGCAAGCAGGGCCGGCACTGTCAGGGGGTGCGAGTGGTGGCTGCTTCCCTGATCTCCCCTCAGGAGCAGAGGGAGGTGGAGAAGCCCTCAGGGGCGATCCGGGCCAGCAGCTGCCACTTGCACCCACTGACAGTGCCAAGCAATCGGGGCTGGTGCTGGGCGCCAGCAGTGGTGCAAATGGCGGCTCTGGTGCTGGCAGCAGATGTGCTGGGTGGGGCCGTGGCACATGGAGCAAAGAATTTTCAGTAACCACCAGAGGCTCACCGTGTTCCAAATGTGCCCCTAGGTGGTCAGTTCACGTCATAGCAGCTGCTTGTTCAGTTGTTCCACTGTTCAGTCTATTTGCATATAGCCTTTTATTATATGGGATTAGCCAAATTGATTTTAATGACCTATTTTGTTTTGTAGAGTTTTTAATTTCTGTTTCCCCCATCTAGTTGTAATCTACTTGAGGATGAGGCCGCATCTAACTCATTTCTTGCTCCCAGTGCTTACTACAATGCTTGATTTCGTACAATTGTTGGTTAAATAAATAGTCAGAAGCTAGAGACCCATCAACTCTTAAGAATGCAGTTGGCTGCATTTTTTTTTCTGACCCCAGTGAATTACCTGGAATGTACCTCCCAGTCACCAGTTGATAGTACTTAACATGAATCTTAAAGAAGCTTGGACCAGGATGGTGATAGTGTAGGGAAGAAAAGTAGGCTGATCCTTGAGATGTTTACTCTCTTCCTCCTAACTTCCATCTGGAACCCTATTTTGACCCTTGATATAGCCATACTAAACTGGTTGGCACCCACTGTAGAATTCACTAGTGAAGCCATTTGGTCCTGAACTTTTTCTTTTTGGAAGTTTTTTAATGGTTGTTTCAATGTTTTCACTGTTGATCAGTCTACTTCAATTTTCCAGGTCTTCGTAATTTAGTCTAAGAGGGTTTTATATTTCTAAGAACTTGCCGATTTCTTCTAGGTTAGTGAATTTGGTGGCATTTAGTCTTTCATAGTATTCTCTTTTTTTTAATTGATTTTTTAAATATGTTCCCTGACCAGGAATCAAACCTGAAAACTTGTGGTGCACAGAATGACACTCAACCAACTGAACGACTCTTTAGTTCTTTAAGTTGTAATTTTAGGTTGTTTATTTGCTTCACCATACACAAATCAGTCAATATGATACACCACATAAACAAAATAAAAGATACAAATCATATGATCATTATCAATAGATATTTTAAAAAGCATTTGACAAGATATCCATTTATGATTAAAACATAATAAAATGGGTATAGAAGGAAAGTAACTCAACATAATAAAGGTCATATGTGACAAACTCTCAGCTAATACCATACTCAATAGTGAAGAACTGAAAGCTTTTACTTTCCAATCAGTAAGAAGACAAGGATGCCACCTTTTGCCACTGTTATTCAATACTAGATCTAGGCCTGGTGCACAAAATTCAGCCCAGCCTGCACCCTCTCACAATCTGGGACTGCTGGCTCTTAACTGCTTGCCTGCCTGCTTGCCTGATTGCCCCTAACTTCTCTGCCTGCCTGCCTGATTGCCCCTAACTGTTTTCCCCTGCCAGCCTGAATGCTCTAACTGCTCTCCCAGCTTGATCTTCCTAACAGCTCTCCTCTGCCAACCTGACCACCCACAACTGCTCTCCCCTGCCAACCTGATCTCCCCTAACTGCCTCAGCAGTGGCCCTGCCACTGTGGCTTCATCTGGAAGGACATCAGGAAGGTCACCCAGAAGATGTCCTATCTAATTAGCATATTACCCTTTTATTAGTATAGATTAGAGGCCTGATACATGAAATTCATGGAAGGGGGGGTGGTCCTCTCAGTCAAGCCTGCACTCTTTCCAATCCAGGACCATCCCTCTCACAATCTGGGACCACTGGCTCCTAACTGTTCACCTGCCTGCCTGCCTGATCACCCCCAACTGCCCTCCTGCTGGCCTGGTTGTCCCCAACTGCTCCCCCCTTGCCAGCCTGGTCACCCCACACAGCCTGCTGTCCAGTCATTTGGTCATCCCTCACTAACCCCCCTGCAGGCCTGGTTGCCTCATGCAGTCTGCTGTTCAGTCATTTGGTCATCCCTCACTAACCTCCCTGCCAGCCTTTTCACCCCATGCAGCCTGCTGTTTGGTCGTTACTGTGATGGCATCCTGGACAATTTGCATTTCCTCTATTATTAGTATGGATAGTGCTGGAAGTCCTAGCCAGACGAATAAAGCAATAAAAAGAAATAAAAGGCATCCAAACTGATAATAAAGAAGCAAAATTGTCATTCTTTGAAGATGACATGATCCTTATATAAAACAACCCTAAAGACTTGACCAAAAACTATTAGAAATAATAAACAAATACAGTACAGTTTTAGGATTCAAAATCAATTCCATTCCTATATACTAAATGAAATTTCAGAAAAAATGAATATGAAAAAAACAATTCCTTTTGCAATTGCTACAAAAAGAATAAAATACCATGGAATAAATTTAACAAAGAATGTGAAATACATATTCATTGAAAACTACAAAACATTTTTAAAAGAAATTGAAAAAGACATAAAGAAATGGGAAAAAATATTCCATGTCTATATATTGGAAGAATCAACATAGTTAAAATGGCCATATTACCCAAAGCAATATACAGATTTAACACCCATCACAATTCCAATGACATTTTAACAAGAAATAGGACAAAAAAAATCATCAGATATTTATGTAACCATAGAAGACCCAAATAGCCTAAGCAATCCTGAGCAAAAAAAATACAGCGAGAAGTATCACACTCCTTGACTTCAGAAAAACATGATAGTGGCAGAAAAACAGATACACATACCAATGGAACTGAACTGAGAACCCAGAAATAAACCACATGTATATAAGCAAATAATTTTCATCACTTTGAATATTTCTTGCCACTCCCATCTGGCCTGCATAGTTTTTGTTGAGAAATCAGCTGACAATCGTATGGGTGCTCCCTGATAGGTAACTAACTTTTTTCTCTTGCTGCTTTCTCTCTTTGTCTTTTGCTCTTGGCATTTTAATTATGGTGTGTCTTGATGTGGTCCTCTTTGGATTCCTTTTGTTTGGGGTTCTGTGCACTTCCTGGACTTGTAAGTCTATTTCTTTCACCAGGTGGAAGAAGTGTTCTGTCATTATTTCTTCAAATATGTTTTCAGTATCTTACTCTCTCTCTTCTGGCACCCCCATAATTCTATCTTGGCAGGCTTGAAGTTGTCCCAGAGGCTCCTTACACTATCTACAGATTTTTGGATTCTTTTTTCTTTTTGATTTTTCAGTTGGGTATTTTTTGCTTCTTTGTATTTCAAATCTTTGACTTGATCCTTACAATCCTCTAGTCTGCTATTGGATCTTTGTATATTATTTTTTATTTCAGTCAGTGTATGCTTAATTTCTAGTTAGTTCTTTTTCATATCCTTGAGGGTCTCACTAAATTTATTGACCTTTTCTAGGAAATTCTTGAAAATCCTTATAACCATGGTTTTGAACTCTATATCCAATCATTTACTTTCCTCCATTTCTTTCATTTGTGATCTGTTTCTTTGTCTCTGCATTTTGGCTGCTTCCCTGAGTTGATAGAGTGGCTTTGTGTGCTAAGTATCCTATAGGGCCCAATGGCTCAGCCTCCCCAGTTACCTGAGGTAGACCCTCTTGGTGCACCCCATTGTGGACTGTGTGTACAGCCTTGTTGTAGTTAAGCCTTGATTGTTGTTAGTATTACTGGGAGGAATTGACCTCCAGGCCAATTGGCTGTGAGGATCAGCTGTGTCTACACTGGGAGAACTTCTGTGCTGGAGATACCCTTATGAGGCAAGACTTGCTTCAGTGGGGCTTTGGTGCTCACTGAGTCTGCCCCCTGAGTGCGTCCCTTATGGATCTGAGGAGTTGCAATCTGGATGGTCCTAATCTGACCCCTGGGTACACTGGCTCTTGGATCTCCAAGGGGGTGCTAATTTAGCCTCTGCCTGAGTCCACCCAGCAGGAGCTATGGAAAGATCTGCAGATTCCCCTTCTTTGTTTGGGTTTTGAAGGTGCCCAGATGAGGCCCAACTGTGAAGCATTGCAAGCTGCTGCAGGGCCTAGGACTTTCTTTTGGATGTTCTGAGTCTCACTGACTCAGCTGCAGTTTGTTAGGTAAGTTTAGAATTCAAAGGACCAGGCCATTCATATGCAAAAGCCTCTGCACTCAGCTTGGATGGGACAGAGTCTCAGAGTAGAGCAAACAGCAATGGCTTCCCATCAGCCCAGCCCTAAGAGACCCTCAGTTCTCAGTATCCCACAGTAATCCCTGCAAACACCTCTGAGAGAAAACTGCCCTCGAGTTTCACCCTGTATGAGTCTGGGTCCCCAGAGTCTCACCTGGAACTGGAGTTCAGAGCAGTCAGGAGCTTTTATCTCCCTCCTGCTTGAAAAAGACAGCCGCGTATTTAGTTGCCAGCCCTCTCTGTGCACATGCCTCCATACCTCTGCACTTCCACAGCTCCTCTGAGTCTCAGTGTGTTTTTCTCTTTCCTTCTCGTGGTAGAATTTCACTCAGCCAGCCTTCCTGTGGTTCTGGATGATATCCATTTTGTCTTTTAGTTGTAGTTTTGAAATTGTTGTGTGAGGCAGCAATTCAGGTGTTTACCTATGCCACCATCTTTGTTTCTCCCACATTTATTCTTAAAGATATATGCAACTCTATGTTCATTGCAGAATTAACCACAGTATCCAAAACATGGAAACAACCAAAGTGTCCACTACATGAGTGGATAAAGATGTGTACATATATACAATAGAATACTACTCAACCATAAGAAAATGTGAAATACTTCCATTTGCAACAACATGGATGGATCTTGAAAATATCATGCTACACAAAATAAGTCAGATGGAAAAAGTCAAGAACCATATGATTGCACTCATATATGAGATATAAAATTGAAAGCAATCAGTGATCAAACAAAACAAACAAACAAAAACTCACCTCACTATTTTATTAAAGGAAGAGAAATCAGCTGACAATCGTATGGGTGCTGATTTCTGCAGAAATTCTTAAATCATTTGTTGGAAAGGGTGAAGTACAAATATAAATAAGTGAAAATCAAGGCACATGTACTTTGTAATCTAAAGAGGTTTACAAACATGACTTATATAAGTAGTGTCAGAGTTAAGATTTCTCAGCCCACTCATTATGAAAGAGAATCTGTGCCCAAGGAGAAAGCAGAATGTGTGAGGACATAAAGTGAGTAAATAAGCTTACAACCACATACATTCTAACTTCAACTGTATCTACGGCCTCCATTCGGCTTTCTGATAACATAGGAAATGAGGCTGACACTGCAAAACCCCATGTTGCTGTACAGCCATCCAAGTTTCAGCACAAGTCATTTTTTAATATTTACTTTGAAGAAGCAACTCTCATCAGTAATCTGAGCTCAGTGCAATAAAACACTCCAAACTTAAAGCGCTTAAACACTGACACAGTCGAGTTTTAAATTTTACTTTGCTAAACTCTCCAAGTTTGAAGAATTACAGTTTGGTTGTGAAAATGCAGCCAGAAAATAAATTCCAAACAGAAGGCTGCAGGACTTCCTGGAATAAACCAAAGGCTCCAATGCTTGACCACAGGAACCAGGCTCTCCCACATGGAATCCTGCAGCTCAGCACCATTACAGGCCCTCGGTGACAGCTTCTTCCCATCACTTATGCATTCCCCCAGGCACACACTGAAGCCATGCTGGAGGTCAGCATTAGGTAATGCCCACAGACATCCTCCCCACTGCCAACTCCCATCTCAGTCACCACCACAGCCCACAGAGAACTCCACTCCCAGATCGCCTTAGAATCTGGAAATTTTGGCTTCAAACATCTGGGTGAAAGCCAGGCATTTGTGTTTTTTAAAAGCGACACAAATGTGTGATCTGGGTTGAGAACAACTGAAAGAGATGTTATGCTAGGATATAACACATGCTTAGGAAGACTTAGTTCCACACTCATCCCTGCCACTCCCCAGCTGTGAGACCTTGAACAATTTACTTTCCTTAGCCTCCCCAACTGAAAATGAGTTGCTGTGGGTATCAGATAAAACAAGAAATAAGGTTTCTAGTTAAAAAAAAGAAAAGAAAAGAAAAGAAAAGAAAAGAAAGAACACTTAACATTTGTATGCTGTTTTATTATTTAGAAAATAGTTTTATACCCACTATGTCATATGACAAAAGCCTACTATGGGGTGAATGGATATTATAATTTTTACCATTTTTAAAAATATTTTATTGATTTTTCACAGAGAGGAAGGAAGAGGGATAGAGAGTCAGAAACATCGATGAGAGAGAGACATCAATAAACCGCCTCCTGCACGCCCCCTTCTGGGGATGTGCTAGCAACCACAATGCATGCCCTTGACCAGAATCGAACCTGGGACCCTTCAGTCTGCAGGCCGACGCTCTATCCACTGAGCCAAACCGGCCTTGGCAATTTTTACATTTTACAGATGAGGACACTGGGATTAAAATAAATAGGTAAGAGGGGAAAATGTCACAGAGTTAGTAAATGTCAGGGATTGGACTCAAATCTAGGATATCTAAGTCCAATTATAGACCATTTTCCTTTGCAGCCAGTATAAATTCTCAAATACTTTTTTCTTTTTCTTAGATTCTCTTTATTTTATTGTATTTTTGCAGCACCATTTATCCCCTCTGTAAGGGCACACCACTTTAAAGACTGCAATGATGTGAATCCTGCTAGGACTAAGTGAAGCACAAATGACAATAACAACAAGCACAAAGGCAAGATGTGGCTAATTCTTCTCTGAAGACAGCCCAAAGGAGGAGGAAATGCTGGATATGGTGAGAAACATCATCTGAGAGGATTCTAAGGGGGATTCAATAGTGGAGGTCCTTTTGGGTTGTGTTTCAGGATGAAAGACTTCTATGGAGGAGACTGTTGGTTCATGCATCTTCAAGGCAAGCAATGCAGCTTGGAGGGTGGCCCCTCTGTTGGCCTCCCAGGTGGGTGTTTGGATGGGATTAAAGGCCTTGGAGGGTATCAGTTGTCTAATACCATCCTTGCAGGTATGAGTGGTTTGATGGTTTCCTTGACAGGCTCTGCTGTCTTTCTTCTTGGTGACTACGTAAAACTGGCGTGAACCTGGGAACTTCTTATACTGGTGGTTAAAAGCTGTAGAAAGGTTTTGGAGCTCAAGGTATTTCTGAAACTTGAAAGGGTGGCTCTGTGGGTAAATTTCAAGCTTCTTGTTTTTTTACTTTTTCTCTCTTGGTGGCTTATACTCTCAATATCTGTGGGATAGAAAAGACAAGGACACAGATCCCTCACATGTCACTTCTCCAATCTTTACTGGTCATGTGGTGAAATCTTAGTCATCTTTATTTATTTATTTATTTTAAATATATTTTATTGATTTTTTACAGAGAGGAAGGGAGAGGGATAGAGAGTTAGAAACATCAATGGGAGAGAGACATCGATCAGGCGCCTTCTGCACGCCCCCCACTGGGGATGTGCCTGCAACCAATATACATGCCCTTGACGGGAATCGAACCTGGGACCTTTCAGTCCACAGGCCTATGCTCTATCCACTGAGCCAAACCGGTTTTCGGCTTAGTCCTCTTTAAAATGTTAGTTCCTCACTTACCATCTCAGGTTCTTTCCCCCTAGTTCTTGCTCTACCCCAGACTTTGAACAGATTTTATTATGGTCCTCCAATTCAGCATAGTGCTAACTTTTAAAAGTCTATTAATGAGGTTCTAGCTCCCCAGGGAAGCCCACTGAAGAAGAAATTGACATTTGTTTAAAGTTCATGCATTGCATAACCATTGTTTTTAAATATGCTTGAATGGAAAAATAAATATATCCTCTATTATAATGAGAACTTTCTAAATTCAAAGACTTTGTCTTGCTTGTCACTACATACACAGTGCCTAGAGGTGCCTGTCACACAGTAAGTACTCAAAATAATTTTTATCTAACTGACTAATAGGAAAAACAGAAGGTGGAGACATCTTATAGAGCTAGAAAATTGACTATTATCAATAACAAATTAAAAACTTGATAATATACAAAACCAAGAAAACATCTTTAAATTATATAAGAATATACAATCAGGGGAGGAACTGTGGGGCCAAAATCTAAAAGAAAGTGAAAATCCAAAGAGGTAAGCCCAGAATTGTTTTTTTTATCCTAAATGTAATTTCAATTTGAAGAAACAGCTACACACATGAGCTTCATCTTTTGTCAGTTCACAGGAGGAAGGGGATCTTTTATTGCTCTTGGGTTGAATTTGTAAGTCAATTCTATGACAACTAACATCTATGATAGTTTTTATAATTCATGAATGTAGTATACTATTTATTTGAGTCTTCTTTCACTTAGTAAATCTTTATAATTTTGAGTGAACCATCATGTATCTTCTTTGCAAGAGCTTGCAAATTTTCCCTTAAATTTATTTCTATTTTATGTTTTTACACTGTTGAAAATTTGCTATTTAAACATTTTTTAAGTTTTCAATTATTCATTGCTAATATAAAGACATACAATTGTTGCCCAGCCAGCATGGCTAAGTAGTTGAGCATCAACCTATGAACCAGTAGGTCACGGTTCAATTCCCAGTCAGGGCATATGCCCAGATTATGGGCTCAATCCTCAGTCGGGGGTGTGCAGCAGCCAATCAATGATTCTCTCTCATCATTTCCCTCTCTCTCTCTCTCTCTCTCTCTCTCTCTCTCTCTCTCTCCCTCTCTCTCTCTCTCTCTCTCTCTCTCTCTCTCTCTCTCTCTCTCCCCCCTTCCTCTCTAAAATCAATAAAATTATATATATATATAATTTTTAAGACATACAATTGATTTTTCTGTATCCTGAGACATTGTTTAACTCATTTATCAGTTCCAATAGGTTTGCTTGTTGTTTGATTCTTTAGAATTTTTAAAATGTAACTAATTATATCTGCAAATCAGGAGTTTTAGCTCTTTTTTTATGCTTCAGCATAATGCTGAGTTGAAGTTGTGAAAGCAGATATCCTTGCCTATTTCTCAACTTCCAGGGAAATATTCATTGCTTCACCACTAAAAATGATAATGCCTTTTTAGTAAATATGTTTTTAAGTAAAAACATATGAGGAAATTTTATCCCTATTACTAATTTGTCCAGACCTTTTACCATAAATGGATGCTGACTTTTGTCAAATGTGCTTTTTCTACTTTATTTTGTTAATATGTTGAATTACATTGAGTAATGTTGAAATGATATATTCATCTTGCATTACTGATCTGAAACCCACTTGCTCATGATATATTAGCCTGTTTAAACTGATGGATTCAAACATTTTGATAAAGATATTTATTTCTAAGTTCTGAATGATATCTATCATAAACTTATTTCTTGTAAGGTCTTTGCCAGGTTTTATATGAGGGTATTGCTAGCCTCAAAAATCAACTGGGAAGTCTTCTTCCTCTTCCCTTTTTCTGAGTTTTCATAAGATTAGTATTATCTCATCTGTTTGATTAGAGAGTGAAATGCTTTGGGCAATGGACTTTTCTTGTGGTGAGGTTTTATATATACAAACTAGAGGCCCAGTGCACAAAATTCATGCATGGGTAGGGTCCCTAAAGCTGCTGGCTGCCAGCCAGGGTCTTCCTTTGCTCCACACTGCCTCCTGGTAGTCAGCACACGTCACAGCAAACGATCAAACTTGCAGTCAGTCAAACTCTGGAGGGGACACTTTGCATATTAGGCTTTCATATATATAATAGAGGCCCAGTGCACATAATTTGTGCATGGGTATGTTTGTGTGTCCCTCAGCTCAGTCTGCACCCTCTCCAATCTAGGACCCCTCAAGGGATGTCTGACTGTCTGTTTATGCCTGATCCCAGTGGGATCGGGCCTAAATGGGCAGTCAGATATTCCTCTCACAATCCAGGACTGCTGGCTCCCAAAAGCTTGCCTGCCTGCCTGATCACCCCCTAACCACTCTCCTCCCAGCCTGATTGATGCTAACTGCTCTCCTTCCAGCCTGATTACTCCTAACTGCCCTCCTCTGTCAGCCTGGTTGCCCCTAATTGTCCTCCTCTGCAGGCCTTGTCACCCCCTACTGCCTTCCCCTGCAGGCCTGGTCTCCCCCAAATGCCCTCCCCTATAAGTCTGGTCACCCCCAACTTCCCTCCCTTGCAGGCCTGATTACCCCCAACTGCCCTTCCCTGCTGGCCATCTTGTGGTGGCTATCTTGTGTCCACATGGGGTGGCCATCTTATGTGTTGGAGTGATAGTCAATTTACATATTACCTCTTTATTATATAGGATATAAATTGATTGTAATAGTGGATTATTAAAATTATATATTTCTTTTCTCAATTCTGATGTTATGTATTTCAAGAAATTTATCTACTTCATCTAATGTATCAAATTTAATGGCATAAAATGTTCATGATATTCCTTTTTATATTTAGGATCTAAAGAGACATTCCTGTTGCGTTCACCATTCTTACTGGTGATTTCTCTTTCTCTTCCCTCCTTTCCTCCATCTCTTTACCTCCCTTTCTCTCTCATCTTGCTAAGAATATATCAATTTTATTTTTTTCAAATAAGTAAGTTTTAATTTTCTCATTTTTCTCTATTGTTTGTATCATTTCTATTTATATCATTGATTGCTATTGTCTTTAGTAGTTCCTTCCTCATCATTGGGGAAAAAATTCCTATTTCTAGATTCTACAGTAGAAACTTAATCAGTATTAAACTTTTCTTTCTTCTAACATTTAAAGTTATAAAATTCCTTCTAAGTACTGCTTTAGCTATATCTCACAAATGTTGTATATGCATTATCCTTTAGTTGAAAATATTTTCTAATTTCCTTGTGATTTATCCCTTAATCAATGGAATGTTTAGAAACACATTGATTTACAACATTTAGAGGCTGAGCTAGATATTTTATTAATGTTCATTTCTTATTCAATATAATTGTGGTCACAAAACATAGTCTGTAAGATTTCAGTCTTTTAAAATATATTTATTGAGACTATTTTATGGTTTGTCATATTTTTTATTTTTGTAAATGTGCCATGCCATATACATTTAACAATATTGTTTATTCTGCAGTTTTGGGGTATATTATTTTATATCCTTTAGGCCAAGGTGACTAAAAGTGTTGTTCAGACATCTGCATCCTTTCTGATTATATTTTTTGGGGTGTTCAGTTGCTCTTCCAGGTACTGAAAGAGGAATAAAATCTCTGACTATAAATCTCTTTCATTTAGTTTTTGTTTCATGTATTTTGAAGCTATGTTATTAAGTGCATACACAGTTATAATGATAGTACTTTCCTGATATATTGACCTTTTCATCCTTATGAAACCTTTGTTTCCATGCTTTCAAATATATTTTTTCAGATATTTCCTATACTGAAGTGATTGTGGTGCAAAACATACTTAGTGAATAGATGTGGACGCAGGTTCTGGCTTCTGTCCAACCTTCCCTATTCCCTTCAGGATTCTAAACTTAGTCCTACACCTTTTAGGTGTTTGCTCAAGGTACTCAAAAAGCCTTTTGATGTATTCTCTTTTTGATTTAATAGTCAAAACTGGTTTATGTAACAGCAAACCAAAAAACTCTTAAGAACAGGAAAACAGATTAATATATATTCTACTCTCCTTATTTTCTTATCATTTCATTATGGTGAAGTATTGAGGTCAAGCTAATGGAGTCCTTTTTCTAAGGCATTATAGCCACTTCTCATCCAGGATGGCCTCACCATTTTCATGTTCTTCTCAGTTCTTTGTTGGATTACTATTATGGATGGAATTGTGTTCTCTGCAAATTCACATGTTGAAGCACTAACCCTCAGTACCTCAAAATCTGACTACACTTAGAAATAGGGCATTTAAAGAAGAGACTAAAGAGGGCCATTAGAGTGGACCCTAATCCAATCTGACTGGAGAAGAGAAAATTTGGAGTCACAGAGACAGTGAGGATGTCCCGCCTATGATATTTTGTTATGGCAGCCTTAGTTTATTCATGTAACTACTGAAAATCATAAGGTATCTGGAATACAGCCTTCAGACCTCTTAACAGCCAGTAGAGTGATCTTAAAATTCATATTTTCTTTTTTACTTATATACTCTTATTTTCTTTTTTACTTTAGATTCACATGAATTTATTATCAATTCAAATATTATCAATCTAAGTATTTAAATGAAAAGTGTTTTTTAACAAAGTTTTATTTAATATATCCAAAGGACAAACTTTGAGATATTACTGATTAGGAGGATAGGATTATGGAGGGATGCATTGCTTTCTAATTTATGCTTTTTTGTAATTATTGAATTTTATATAATGAGCAAGTTTTCTTTGTAATCAATTTTAAAAATAAAAAAATGTTAGAAAAACATGCAGTACACACATGAAGCGGAATTACAGTATATAAGGACAGGCAGGTGGAGATTTCACTTTTGCCAAGGTACCTGCCATCCAAGGTTTCTTTGAGGGCCACCTCCAGAACGCTGCTCAAACCACTAGAAGGGATCAACTATTTTATGATGTCATCAGAGGGCCTCAATGCACTGTGGCCCTTGACCCTGATCTTCTCTCGCCTGGTCCTGACCCTGAACAAGTTAGAAAAGTAGGCTTTTCTAAGGCTGGAATATAGAAAAGACAATCTGAAATATTTAGGCTTCTCATTTAGGTTTCTCAGCCTAAATTTTTAACTTCCAAGGCAGTTTGGAATTTGGATTATTACTCTGCAGTGGAAATTTTTATTCTGAATTGAGGCTTTTTGGTGTACTAAAGTGGACCTTTAAAATTATTTAAGCATGACTAAGAAAATCTATGGGACCTGAGTATGATTTCATTCAGGGGCAGGGAAAGGCCTACCTCACAGAGCAGTTTGAAGTGTCAATAAGAGAAATTAAGCTGTTTTCTGCTGTACACTACTGTGTCCCACTCAGGCTACTTACTCTACACAGATAAGAAAAACAGTCTCTGTAGCAGTTAACTGGTTAGCTGGGGCTCCCTTAAGTGATGAGATTTAGTGAGGATTGTAACCCAGGTCTTCAGATCCCTAAGCCTCTGGCAATGAGCACTGGAAGGGGAAATCAAACTAGGTAACTGGCCACCGGCTCTTTTTCTCAAATAAGCACACAGTATATATCACTTGGAAGTGAAGTATGTTTGTTTTTCTCCCTCTACCCTATGCCACTGTCATTGCTGCCATGCCTCCAGGAAGGTGGGTTGCAGTAGCAAAATTCTAGACTCAGACCTCATTCTGAATCTTGCATCATGCAACAATGTGCAAGAATCTTCATATCTTCAAGCTTCAGTTTTCTTATGGGGAAAATAACCGTGGCTAACTCAGAGGGCTAAATGACATAATGCATGAAAAGAATACTGTTAGGATTCAATAAATGGCAGTTATTAGAACAATACTAACTTCTCCCTGAAAACCACAGAAGGACCTGGGTGAGGGAAGGGAGAATGCTACATTTCCAATATAATAGAGTCTCTGCTCCCCAGGCAACTACACAGTGGGCAATATACAGGTAGGGTAGGGGACATGAAATTCTATTATACTGGACTTGGAAGAACAATCTGGAAGTCAGCTCACCATGGAGTAGTATGGGTAATTTATCTGCCTCAGGAGCTGAATATTGTCTGTGTCACCGAGTTAATCCTGGAGCAGCAGGCCAGTGAGAAGACCCAAGGCTCATTGATGATATATAAATTGATGGTAAAGTTAGCTGCTTTATAATCTCTGGAACAAAAACAGAACCCACAGGGGATTTAGACTTTGTCTGACTCTCATCATCTAAAAGGGAAAGTCACAAGGTTTTTGAAAGGCTATTGCTTAAATTACCAGAAGCAGCTGGTCCCGAAACAACTATGATATGACATGCAGAATTGGCTCATGTTTCAATGAGATAAAAGACTAGGTGTTTACCTCCTATACTAACAGTGGCATTTTAGTAAACTAGATGTCCTGGGGTAAAAAATGGAAAGAGAAAAGGAAAAGAATGGAAAGAGATGGGAAGGGAAGGGAAGGAAAGAGAAGGGAAGAAAGAAAAAAAAAAGAAATCCCTATTTGTAGCATTTTCTCATTTCCATGGTGTAAATACTCTTACCATAGCCAATTTCAAGCTGGAAAAACAGGTTTTCAAACTTTCTGATCACTGGCTCCCATAAGCCAGTACGAACAAGCTCCAGCACATTACTAGGTAACAGCGATACTTACTTCGATCAAAATACTTGACAACACGCTCTATATGCTTTCTTATGGTACTTGAGTGTAAGTAAATTAAAGGCAGAGACAGAGTCTTATTCATCTTTATATATCCACTAGAGATCTGATGCATGAAATTCGTGCACAGGGGTGTGTGTCCCTCAGCCCAGCCAGCACCCTCTCAAATCTGGGACCTCTTGAGGGATGTCCTACTGCCCATTTAGGCCAAATCCCAGTAGGGATAGGGCCTAAACAGGCAGTCAGTGATTCCTCTCACAATTCAGGACTGCTTGCTACCAACTGTTCGTCTACCTGCCTTTCTGATTGTTCTTAACTACTTCTGCCTACCAGTCTGATCACTCCCTAACACTTCCCTGCCAGCCCGATTGATGTCTAACTGCTGCCCTGCCAGCCTTATTGTCCTTAACTGCCCTCTCCTGTGGGCCTGGTTACCCCTAACTACTCTCCCCAGCATGCCTGGTCACCTCCAACTGCCCTCCCCTGCAGGCCTGGTGCCCCCCAACTGCCCTCCCCTGCAAGCTTGGTTCCCCCTTAACTGCCCTCCCCTGCAGGCCTAAGTCCCCCCCAACTTCCTTCCTCTGCTGGCCTGGTCACCCCTAATTGCCCTCCCCTGCAGGCTTGATCACTCCCAACAGCCCTCCCTTGCAGGCCTGGTCCCTCCTAACTGCCCTCCCCTGCTGGCCTGGTCCCTCCCAACTACCTTCCCCTGCTGGCCATCTTGTGGTGGTCATCTTGTTTCCACATGGGGTGGCCATCTTGTGTGTTGGAGTGATGGTCAATCTGCATATTACTCTTTTATTAGATAGGATAGAGGCCTGGTGCATGGGTTGGGGTCAGCTGGTTTGCCCTGTTGGGTGTCCTGGATAAGAGTGGGAGTTCCCTTGAGGTGTGGGACAGCCTGGGCAAGGAGCCTATGGTGGTTTGCAGGCTGGCAAGGCCCTCCGGCGACCTAAGCGGAGGCCTTGGTATCTGGGATTTATTTATCTTCTATAATTGAAACTTTGTAGCCTTGAGCGGAGGCCAAGGTCAGCCAGGGCGAAAAGCTTGGCTTCCTCCCTTGCCAGGGAAACTCAAGCCTCCTGCTCCCTCCGTGGTTGCAGCCATCTTGGTTGGGTTAATTTGCATAATTGCTCCTGATTGGCTGATGGGCATGGCTTGTGGGTGTAGCAGAGGTATGGTCAATTTGCATGTTTCTCTTTCATTAGTGTAGCTTACCTAACATAATGCCTGCCTTTTTAAACAGTCATTAAAGGAATAAATAAATGAATATAGATCTGGTGAATATTTGAATTTCAAATATAAAGAACCTTTATAAGCACCAAATTCTTCCCAATGCATTAAATGTCACTAGATACTTCTATACTGTCTAGATAAGTTGAGACATATTTAGTAATTCAAGAGGTTTCAGGGATTAAATTTCTCAGAAGAGACACTATGTAAGTGCCTTCAAAATTTTTTTTGAAAATTGAGTTGGTATAGCATATTGGAAACAGCTCTGTACAAGCCTGGGTTTCAATCCTAGATCTGTCATATAATAGCAAGGCAAGTTCTTACACTCAGTATATAAACTAAGATAAAAGTAATAACACCTTTGCAAGAGTGTTGTTGATTAGTCACCCAGTGTCTCTAAGACAATTCTAGATGACCTAAAGATACATAAAAATAGAAATAAGATTCTCAAATTTGATTCCTAGTCAAGACCACATACCTGAGTTGCAGGTTTGATTTGGCCCCAGTTAGACAAAACAGCTTTGTATATATATAAAAAAAAAAGGTTATGAGAGACAAAGAAGGACATTATATATTGATTTTAAAAATTGATGCATCAAGAAGATATCTATAATAATAAAAGTATAATATGCTAGTTAGACCAGACGTCCCTCCAGAAGCCCTTCTAGACGACCTTCCAGATGACGCCACAATGGCAGGGGTTGAGGCAAGTCACCATGGTGGCAGTAGGGAGTCCCTTGTATAAATTTCATGCATCGGGCCTCTAGTAACAATTATAAACACTATACACATAATGACAGAAGAGCCAAATTTATAAAGCAAAAACTGACAGAATTGAAGAAAAAATAGACAGCTATACAATAAAAGTTGGAGATTTCAATAATCCCATTCCCAGTAATGGATAGAACATGCAGACAGAAATTAAGTAAGGAAATAGAGGATTTAATCAACACAAGAAATTAACTATACCTAATAGACATATATAGAACATTAAACCCTAAAATAACAGCATTCATAGTCATCTTAAGTGAACAGGGGGTATTTTTCAGACTAGACCATATATTAGATCACAAATTAAATGTCAATAGATGTAAAAAGATAGATCAGACTAAGTATCTTCTTTAATCACAATAAGATAAAGCAGAAGTCAATAACAGAAAGAAAACTGGAAAATTCACATATTTGTGGAAATTAAACAACACATTTTTAAATAACCAAAGGATCAACAAAAAAAAATCACAAGTGAAGTTAGAAAATACATAGATAAATGAAAATGAAAATGCAACATACTAAACCTCAAGGGATCCAGCAAAAGTGGTTCTAGGGGAGAATTAATGTTTACATTTAAAAAACAAGAAAGACCTCAAATCAACAATCTAATTTTACAAAAACTAGAATAAGAGAAAATTGACCCAGTAGAACAAGGGGAAGAAAATAATAAATATTAGTGCAGACATAAACAAAAAAGAGAATAGAAAACCAACAGAGAAAATCAATGAAACCAACAGTAAGTTCTTTTAAGTTATAAACCTTTAGCTGGATGGACTAATAAGAACAAAGGAGAATATACTCAAATTAATTCAATCAGAAATAAAAGTGAGCACATTACTACCAGTCTTACAGAAATAAAAAGGATTAGAAGAGAGTACTATGAACAACTGTTCCAAAACTAGATAATCTAGATTAAATAGATAAATTTCTAGAAACACAAAATATACCAAGACTGAATCATGAAGAATTTAAAAATGTGAAGACTTAAATGAGTAAAGAGGTTGACTCATTAACCAAAAATCTCCTGAAAAAGAAAAGTTCTGTACCCAATGACTTCACAGGTGAATTCCCCAAACATATAAAGGGGAACTAATACCAATTCATTAAAATTGCTACATCAAACAGAAATAATAAGGATGTGAAGGAAGTGGAAAAATTTGAACCCATGTGCACTGTTGGTACAGCTGCTATGGAAAACAGTATGGTAGCTCCTCCAAAAATTAAAAATAGAATTACTATATGATCCAGCAATACTATTTCTGGTGCATGAGGCATACCTTAAAGACATTGTGGATTTGGTACCACAACACTGCAATAAAACAAATATTGCGACAAAGCCAGTCACAAAATATTTTTGATTTTCCAGTGCATATAGAATTTGTTTATACTGCCCTGCAATTTATTAAGTGTGCAATAGCATTATATCTAAAAGAAAAACAAAACCAACAATGTACATGCTTTAATTTATTACTAAAAAATGCTAACTATAGCTCTGGCCGGATGGCTTATTTGGTTAGAGCACCATGCCATACACCACAGAGTTGTGGGTTTGAATCCGGATCAGAGCACATACTTAGGTTGTAGGTTCGATCTCTGGTCGGGATAAGTATGGGAGGCAACTAATTAATGTTTCTCTCTCAACTTGATATTTCTCCTTTTCTTTCTCCCTTCTTCTCTCTCTAAAAATCAATAAAAACATATTCTCAGGTGAGAATTTTTTAAATGCTAACCATCATCTGAGCAGTCATTTTACCTTGATGTTGATGGCTGCTGACTGATTAGGGTGCTAGTTACTGAAGGTTCATGTTGCTATGGCAATTTCATAAGACGACAATGAAATTTGCTCCATCAATTGACTGTTCCTTTCAAAAATAATTTCTCTACAGAACTTCTTTTAAAATTAGAGTCAGTCTCCCAAACCATCCATGAGGGTTAGAATCAATTTCTTTCCATTTCCTGTTAATGTTGACATTTGACATTGAATCACAAATATTCTGAATCTAGAACAGGGAATATTTTAAAGAAGGTTGTCAATTTACTTTGTCCAGATCCATCAGAGGGATCACTATCTATGACAGCTAGAGCCTCATGAAATGTATTTCTTACATAATAAGTCTTGAAGGTCAAAATTACTCCTTGATACATGGACTGTAGAATGCATGTTGTGTTAGCAGCATGAAAACAACATTAATCTCATTGTACATCTCAATCAGAGCTCTTGGGTGACCAGATGCATTGTCAACAAGCAGTGGTATTTTGAAATGGATCTTTTTTTTTTTTCCTGAACAGTGGTTCTCAACAGTGGGTTTAAATATTCAGTAAACCACATTGTAAAGAGTTGTGCTGTCATCCAGCCTTTGTTGTTCCATTTCATAGGGCACAGGAAGAATATAATTAGCATCATTCTTAAGGGCCCTAGGACTTTTGGACTGGTAAGTGAGCATTAAAGTCAGCAGCTGCAATAGGCCCTAACCGGAGAATCAGCCTGTCCTTTGAAACCAGGCATTGACTTCTCTCTAGCTGTGAAAGTCCTAGATGGCATCTTCCTCCAATATAAAATGGTTTTACCTACATTGAAAACCTGCTTTTTAGGGTAGCCACTTTCATTCATTATCTCAACTAGATCTTCTGGATAACTTGCTATAGCTTCTACATCAGCACTTGCTGCTTCACCTTGCGCTTTTATATTATGAAAACTGTTTCTTTCCTCAAACCTCTACTAGCTTCAAACTTCTCTTCTGAAGCTTTCTCAACTCTCTCAGCCTTCATAGAATTGAAGAAAGTTAAAGCTTTGTTCTGGATTAAGCTTTCCTTAAGGAAATGTTGTGGCTGGCTTCATCTTTTATCCAGACCACTAAAAGTTTCTCTGTATTGCCCTAGCCGGTTTGGCTCAGTGGATAGAGCATCGGCCTGTGGATTGGGGGGTCCTGGGTTTGGTCCCAGTCAAGGGCATGTACCTCAGTTGTGGGCACATCCCCGGTGGGGAGTGTGCAGGAGGTGGCTGATCAATGTTTCTCTCATTGATGTTTCTAACTCTCTATCCCTCTCCTTACCTCTCTGTAAAAAATCAATAAAATACATATTAAAAAATAATAAAAAATACAGTATTTAAAAAAAAAGTTTCTCCATATCAGCAATAATGCTGTTTTGCTTCCTTACCATTCATGTGTTCATTAGAGTAGCACTTTTAATGTCCTCCAAAAACTTTTCCTTTGCATTCACAACTTCGCTAACTGTTTGGTGCAACAGGCCTACATCTTAGGCAGCCTTGGTTTCAACATGCCTTCCATACTACTAATTATTTTAGGTTTTGATTTAAAGTGAGAGATGTGTGGCCCTTCCTTTCACTTCAACACTTAGAGGTCCTTGTAGGGTTAAAAATAAGCCTAATTTCAATATTGTTGTGTCTCAGGGAACAGGGAGGCCTTAGATGAGAGGAAGAGATGAGGGAGTAACAGGCTGGTGGAGCAATCAGAACCACATTTATCAATTAAGCTTGCCATTTTATTTATTTATTTATTTTTACATTTTATTGATTTTTTTCAGAGAGGAAGGCAGAGGTATAGAGAGCTAGAAACATCGATGAGAGAGAAACATTGATCAGCCGCCTCTTGCACGCCCCCTACTGGGGATGTGCCCTCAACCAAGATACATGCCCTTGATCGGAATCGAACCTGGGACCTTTCAGTCCGCAGGCCAATGCTCTATCCACTGAGCCAAATCAGTTTCGGCAAGCTTGCCATTTTATACAAGCACACTTTTGTGGTACTCCAAACAATTACAATAGTAACATCCAAGATCATTGATCACAGTCCATTATAACAAATATAGTAATAATGAAAAAGTTTAAAATATGAAAATTACAAAATTTGATAAAAAGACACAAACTGATTAAATACTTGCTCAACACAGGGTTGCCACAAACCAATTTGTAAAAAATGCACTATCTGCAAAGTCCAATAAAGCAAAGCACAATAAAATGAGATATGTCTGTATACTCAAAAATATTAAAAGCAGGGTTTTGAAGAGATGATTGTACAATCATCTTGATGGTATTATTCACAATAGCTAAGATGATCTAATGACTATATAAGCAAACTGTAGAATATACATATAATGAAATATTATTTGGCCTTAAAAATGAAGTAAATGCTGGAATGTTGAATTTAATACAAATGAATCTTGAGGACTTTATGCTAAGTGAAAGAAGTCAGTCTCAAAAAGATAAATACATTCAACATATGAGTGAGGCAAAAAGTTATTATTTAATGAATGAGTTTACAAAATGAAAAGAGTTATGAGGTAGATGGATGGTGTGATGATTGCAAAATTTTATAAATGTATATTAAAACCAACCAACTACACATTTAAAAATGATTAAAATAGTAAATTTTATCTTATATGTATATTTTACCAAAATTCAAAAAAATTAAAAGGAAATTAAACTATAGACTTTTAAAAAATTATGTTCACATGAAAATCTGTATACAAATGTTCATAACATCCTAGCTAATAAGAGTAATATGCAAATTAACCATCACTCTGCTATACCCACAAGCCACGCCCACTAGCCAATCAGGAGTGAGTATGCAAATTAACCCAACCAAGATGGCTGTGACCACAGAGCGAGCAGGAGGCTTGGCTTCGGTTTCCCAGGCAATGGAGGAAGCTAAGCTTTATGTACACCCTGGCCCACCCAGGCCTCCACTCAAGGCTACAAAGTTTCAATTATAGAAGATAAATAAATCCCAACAAAAATGGCTGCAGCCATGGAGCAAGCAGGAGGCTTGGTTCCGCTCAAGGCTATAAAGTTCCAATTATAGAAGATAAATAAATCCCAGATACCAGGACCTCCACTTGGGTTGCTGGGGGGCATGGCCAGCCTGCAAACCATCCAGGCCACTCCACACCCTAAGAGAATCCCCACCCTGATCCAGGACACCCTTTAGAGCAAACTAGCTGGCTCCCACCCATGCACCAAGCCTCTATCCTATCTAATAAAAGAGTAATATGCAAATTGACCATCACTCCAACACACAAGATGGCTGCTGCTATATGGTCAAAGATGGCTGCCCCCTTGTTGAGACAAGATGGCCACCACAAGATGGCCAGCAGCAGAGGGTAGTTGAGAGGGATCAGGCCTGTGAGGAAGGGCAGTTGGGGGCGATCAAGCCTTCAGGGAAGGTAAGTTAGGGGTGACCAGGCCAGCAAAGGAGGGAAGTTGGGGGCGACTGGGCCTGCAGAGAAGGGCAGTTGTGAGGGACCCAGGCCTACAGGAGAGGGAAGTTAGGGGCAAATAGGCTGGCAGGGGAGTAATTAGGGGGTGATCAGGCTGGCAGACAGAAGCGGTTAGGGACAATCAAAAAGGCAGGCAGGCGAGCAGTTGGAAGCCAGCAGACCTGGATTGTGAGAGGGATGTCTGACTGCTCATTGACCATATAGGAACAGCCATCTTATATGTTGGAGTGATGGTCAATTTGCATATTACTCTTTTATGGGCAGTCGGACATTCCTCAAGAGGTCCCAGGTTGGAAAGGGTGTAGGCTTGGCTGAGGGACACACCTCTAGTCTATATATATAAAAGCCTAAGTTACCAAACAACCAAAAGACTGAATAACCAAATGGCTGAATGATTAGTTGCTATGACGTGCACTGACCACCAGGGGACAGACAACGCACAGGATTGGGCTCCCTCCTGTCTGGATTGAGCCTGCAGGGATCAGGCCCAAACTGGCTATACAATGTCCCCCGAGAGGCCCCAGATTGTGAGAGGGAATGGGCCAGGAACCCCACTGGTGCATGAATCCATGCACTAACCCTCTAGTTTATTTATAATAACTCATAAATGGAAAGAATCATAATGCTTAAGCTAGTGAATTATTAAGGAAACTTTAGTACATTCATACAACGGACTACTACTCAGCAACAACAACAAAAAAAACCCCATTGTCATATGCCACGACTGGATTGATCTCAAGGGAATTATCAGTAAAAATTACAATCACAACAGGTTACATACTAAATAATACTCTTTATGTAATATTCTAGAAATGACAAAATTATAGAAATGGAGAAGGTTGGTCATTGATTATATTCTTACATTTGCCCAGAATTTTTGCTATGTGTATAATATAAATTATCTTATTTAATCTTTTAAATATATATATAATTTTATTTATTTCAGAGAGGAAGGGAGATGGAGAGAGAGATGGAAACATCAATGATGAGAGAAATCATTCATTAGCTGCCTCTTGCACACCCCCTACTGGGGATCAAGCCCACAACCCGGGCATGTGTCCTTGACCAGAATTGAACCCGGGATCCTTCAGTCCACAGGCTGATACTCTATCCACTGAGCCAAACAAGCCACGGCACACCAGCAATTCTATGATGTTACTGTTATTAATTTACAAATGAGAAAACTGGCAATGAGAAACTGTCCAGAGTTATATGTGTAGCTGATGAATAGGTCATGATTTGGAAAAAAGGCCTGTGGTCTACCAACCACAGAACATGAACATAATAAATGCTCAATAAATAGAAGCTATTAAAATTCTTCCTCAACTATTAGATTAATCTATATTATGACTGGAAGAAAAGGAAAACATTTTTAGAGCCATTTTCTATCTGAAAAAAACTAAAAGGAAATAGCAATACAATCACAATAGAGGCATAGTAAGAAAAAAGAAATCTTCTGATTGGGAAAGAGATAAGACATACATAATAATCCAAAAAGAAAAACACATTTTGTGATCAATCATGACTATGGTCAAAGAGGCAGGAAAAGTAGAAACAGAAACAGAGGTGCATCCAATGGCCTCGTTCATGGTTTGAGATGCAGAAAGGTATCTACAAATATTTTTACTAAGCCCAAGGAGATTTTGGATATATCTTTTTCCAAGGAAGATTTTTGTCTCTGAAACATTTAAATTATCTGAAGAAATTTTCTTTAAAGGGGATATGGATTAAATTAAGCAGTGATTAATAACAGTTAAGTTTGAAAAAGTGACCATTTTATTTCCAGGTGCGTTGAATTCTTAAAACTGTCTCTAACCATATATTTATAAATGTGGTGGTTAATAATTTTAGTTTCTCATGCTTGGCTGCTTTAAGTTTTTAAAATAATGATGTAGTAATGTTCTTAATTATGCCTTTTAGGAATCTGGCTATCTGGATAACAAAGCTAATCATGAGATACTGCAATCCTTCTGGTAATAGCTGGAGGAAATAAACACCTCTCTGAGTTCTGATTTTTCAACAGTCACCTTATATAAAAACAAAAAATGCCAAGCATACAAAAACGTGTATTCACTGATGAGAGATTGAAGCACAAAGGAGAAGAGGCTGAAGACTATGTTCCAGGGATATAATCTATACATGATACATATTGGTTGGTAGAGGTGGGGAGGAAGAAACAGAGGGAAGAGCAAGAAGAGGAGAATATGGGATTCCAAAAAGAGAGCAACACACTGAATCCTGAGATGGGAAGGGGAAGCTAAGTAGTTTGGTTAGAATGAAGATTTTGTGCAAGTAAAGCAGTACATGCCTGGAGAGGTGTGGTCAAACACTTACCTCAACCTGCTGTGGGATAACCTCTGCAGTCAACCTTTATTATCCTCACTAGGGGCCCAGTGCATGAATTGGTGCACCTTGAAAGGCTGCAGTGGGCATAGGGGGCGGTCTTGGCCCATCCTCCATGCCCCCGCTGTCGTGGCCCCAGTCCCAACTCCCACTGCCGCTGCTTACACCCCTGACAGCCCAGAGCAATTGGGGTCAGAACTGTCAGCGGTGTGAGTGGTGGCTCCAGTACCAGTAGTGGGTTTGAGCAGGGCTGACACTGGCAGCAGGTGCAAGTGCACGATGGGACCGCAGCACACGGGAGCAAAGAATTTTCAGTTACCACCAGAGGCTCACCCCAATGACAGCTAACAGTGCCCTGCCTTGGTCTGACGTCCCCACTCACCTGATCCACCATCCCACCATGGCCAATGCCCACCATCTTCCATGCTCTGCAGCCTGCTGCTGACTCCTGCCATGTTCCACGTGCACTCCCTGGTGGTCAGGCCATGTCATAGTGACCAGATGTTTAGTTGTTCTGTCCCACCATGTGGTCTATTTGCATATTAGGGTTTTATGTAGAAAGATATTTTCTTCTGTACATTTTTAAACAGAACTTAACTGGCCCACATGCTGAAAACCAGGAGCTTTCCACTTGACATACTTCCTATCTATACATGGCAACCAATAAATCTGTAAGAAGAAACAGGATATCTTTCATTGGGAATCAGCTGTCTAGGTACAAACAGTCCCCTATACAACAGATGGAGCACCATTCCAGCACTGGTGACAGTCTATAGGGAGCAGAGGGAGATTCTAGCCGTTGGCCTAATATTGTCTGAAAAATTCTTACAATGGGTTGTTCTGCAGTTGAGTTTCTCAGGTAACATCATGGGTCAAAGATCCATTGTGTCACGCTAGCCAAAGTGGATGAGGGATTGGCAGGTGTGGATGAAAGGTGGGAACCATAAACATCTCCTCTGGCTGATGATGCCAAACATCATCCTTGAAAGGGCTCATTATGACTCATATGCAAATAGTTCCATTGGTAAAAAGACCATTTTCTTTTTCACTCATAGCACCGTTCCCATAGTCAAAGAATTTAAGAGATTTGAAATGATTGACTATCCCAACACAGAGATAACATGAACAAATTTCTGCTCAAATATCCTTACACACATTCGTTTTTAACAGAGTGCTGATAATTCATTTGGTTTGGGTTTTCCCCCTGAGATAAATATAAGTGGATCATTCCTAGTTTGCCACATATAGCTGAATGAGAAACAATCTCCAGCCCTAGCTAGATAGCTCAGTAGGTTACAACACTGTCCCGATACACTAAGGTTGCAGGTTTGATTTCCAATCAAGGCACAAACAAAAAGCAAATAATGAATGCATAAATTAGTGGAACAACAAACTGACTTTTCTCTCCCCCTCTCTTTTTAAAATGAATATTAAAAAAAAAAAAAAGAAAGGAAGAAAGAATCGCCATTTCTATAGGGAACAAAATGGCAGAAGGATGCCAGAGAAGATCTACAACAAGCATGTCAAACTTAAAGGCTAACACAAGCCAAATAAACAAGTGTTTATGTGGGCCACAAAAAAACAAAAGCTTCAATTTTCATAGAAACATGTTTATTTTGATAGAGACATGCTAAATACAAAGGGCTGAAATAAATGAATAATCATTAACATAAAATAATAGAACATTTTAATAAAAATTAATATTTTTCTTGAACATTAACTTACCAGACACTGAATAACTGCACAAATTAATAAGCGTATCACAAATAAACCTATTCTTCTAAACCTGTTCTCCAAAAGCAAAATATTTCCTGTTGTGCACACTAAACAAGTCAGTACAAAGATTAATGATGTAGCAACCAGATGCTAAAATATTCGCTGCTAGTATTAGTGGAGAGAAATTGCGCACCTGCACAGAAGGCGCATAAGGGAAATGAATACAACACAATTATAGTAATCAGTTATTAGTGAACGTTGTAGTTCATTATTAATAATTATGTATAATAGGATATTGTAGAAATTAAGTTACGAGATTTTTATTAAAACATTTCTTACATAACATTATATTGGCTGGGCTGCAAAAATATTCATTGTGGACAGTATGTGGCCCATGGGCTGCGAGTTTGACATGCTTAATCTACAAGGTTGATCAGGTTCGACTGCTATGCTCCAGGGACATGTTGCCCACTTCCCAGCCTCTACCATAAATACTGAGATAGACATACCAGATGTTGCTCAATTGTAGAGTCAAGATCACATGTACAATATGATGGATAAACATTTTTCTGAAAGGATGTTTTGGTGGAGGGACATTAAGATCAAACATCATAAATTTATTTGTCTTCCATGCACGTTCCAATAAATCACTTAGTTTTGGAATCATCTGATTTCTTGCTTTTTCTCTTTCAGCCTCTAATAAGGGTTTTATATTGTAAAAGATAAATGAATACAAAGGAGAATGCATTGGTTTCCTTTAGATGCATTTACAATGCTCCTGCTACTAGTATATAGCTCCACATCTAGCCCTACTATGTGTTGCTCCATTACCATTCAACCCACCAACGACCTCTGAAATACTGTCCTGAGCCAAGGAGAGAAATTAAATGTAATTTCCATGAGTAATTAAATGTAATCTCCATATGTAATTTGGAATGATTTAGTTTGTATCAAAGAACCTGTTGTATTTCCACTGAAAGACTTTCATGTTCCTGTCTTGACTTTCCTTTTCAGCCTGTTTTCTATAATCAAGGTAATACAATCCCTTCTCAGTTGCATTAGCTTCCAACATTTGCCCTCACTGTTCTAGAAATAGGCTTTGGCTTAAGACTGAACTGGAGTCAATCCCAGCTTTATCACTCACTCGCCTTCTTTGCCACAACCACCTGTTAAAAATCCTACCCTTAACTGCAAAGCCCAGTTCAAATGCTACTTCTTTCATGAAGTCTTAAGTATTCCTGAACTAAAGAAAGTTTGATGGTGTAAAACTCCAATGGCCCATTTTTTGTGCCCCTGAATATGTATGTCTCATTCTGCCTGCTATAGTTATCTGTGGATATCTTAGACCAGATTCAAATCCTGGCTTCATATGCTTCTTGCTGTGCAATTGGTAGAACCATTTAAATTCTCCAAGTCTTCATTGCCCAAACTGTAAAGTAGGGGACAGAAGGGGTAAGCTATCTACTTCTCAAGATTATTCTGAAGATTAACTATGAGAAAACGAGGGGCCAGTGCATGAATCCGTGCACTTTGAAAGGAACTGTGGGCTGTGAAGCTGCAGTGGGTTGAGGGGCAGGTCTTGGCCCCATCCTCCACACCCCCACCTGGCCCCTCCTACCGCAGCCCCAGTCCCCTGTCTGCTGGCAACCCCACTCCCACTGCCACTGCTCCCACTTGCTGCCAGTGCTGGCCCTGTTCCCACCCATGGATGGCATTGCCCCAATTGCCCCTCAGGAGTAGGGGGAGGTAAAGAAGCCCTTAGGGGCAATTGGGGCCAGCAACTCGCACACCTAGGGACAGCACCAAGCAATTGGGACCGGTGCCAAGCACCGGCAGCGAGTGCGAGCAGTGGACCTGGCACCAGCTGTGAGTTCGATCGGGAACAGCACAGGCAGCAGGTGCGAGAAGCGGCTGCCAGCCCTGATCACCCCTCAGGATTATGGGGAAGTGGAGAAGCCTTCAGGGGCAATTGGGGCTGGCAGCTGCTGCTTGCACACACTGATGACACCTAGTAATTGGGGCCAGTGCTCGATGGCGGCAGCGGGTGCGAGCGGTGGCTCCATGCCAACAGTGGGTGTGAGCAAGGCAGGTGTAAGTGCCAGGCAGGACCGCAGCGTGCAGGAGCAAAGAATTTTCAGTAACCACCAAAGGCTCATCCTGATGACAGTGATCGGTGCCCCGCCTTGGTCTGGAGCCCCCACTCTCCTGCTCCACCATCCCGCCATGGCTGACGCCCTCCATGTTCTGTGCTTTGCTGTCTGCTGCCGATGCCTGCCATGTTCTGTGTGCACACCCTGGTGGTCAGCACATGTTATAGTGACTGTTTGTTTGGTTGTTTGGCCATTCGGTCTATTTGCATATTAGGGTTTTATATAGAGAGATATGTTCAGGATCTAGGAACATGTCCAGTACATAGAAAAATGCACTGTTCCCTTAGTTCCCTTACTCTCAACTGAAACGTAACTACCTCAGGACAGAGTGTCCATTTTCGTTGCAATACACAGCATTTCATCCTACACCTCAGTCCATACATATATTAGCTATTTTAAATGCAACAGATGGCTGCTTTTATTGTCATTTACCAGTTGTAGATTATTTGTGGGTGAAGTCAGTGAAGCAAGCAGCAGCTACCGCACATTAACATAACTCAATCTTTTTCTCTCTGCACAACTTTATTTCATTCTCACCTTATTTCTTCTCCTTCTGTTGACCTCTTTAACAAGCTGCCATTTCTCACCTTTTCTTACAGTCCTATGCTAGACTGTAAGGCAGATCACAGAAGCTGAATTAAATATAGTCTATATCTGAGCTGAGGTCTATTGTTAGGTTTTTTTTCATCCTCAGAAAAATAGAAATTTGCTTCAGGATTAAAGATTTTATTTGATTCTACAATAGATTTAGACCAACTAATTTGTTAGGCCTTTAGATGGGAAAAAATTGTTAAAAGAACAAGATGGGTAAGACCAAGACAGAATTTAATGACTAAGCTATGTATAATTTTTTAAGTGTCCCTGAATGGGTAAAAGGAATAGGAAATGCACACTAGGAAAACATTTATGAAGCCTTTCCTTTAAGGATAAATGTCATAAAAATAATTCAAAACAGTAAAAATAGTAAAGATTAATCAACAACAGAGTTTAAAACTAGAGTCCAATAAGGCTTAAGTGGCATTATGGGATAGATCTAACAGCTGAAGTAAATCAAGTCATTTTTTGGTATATGAAATAGGGGACTTAGTCAGAAAAATAAAATGGAATAGGACATGTCAATTTATACTACCTCCAATAAGTGGCTGAACATTTCAAAAGTCCTAGGAAGTATCAATATAGTAATGACAACAAAATTCTAGTTATCCACATAAAATACCAGGTTCCTCAATTAAAAACAATACTAAAAGGTCCTTGTTTCTCTATGCCTGTGTTTAGAGAAATTACAACAGAAAGGACATTGGATGATTCAATGCATCATACTGTTTAAGAAACCAGACAATTATATAAATCTGTCCAATAATACCACTTAAAGGAAACCACTCAACAAACAATCTGAGATGTATCTGTAAATGTAGATGAACAATACAGTTTTCTGTTGATAAACCTGTCACCACCTTTACTATTTATATCAGAGAAAATCAGATCGCTCTGAGTAGTACTAAGCAGTGGTACTTTCTAACAATCCCAAGTTCTTTCCCTTATCTCAACCTATAACTTATGTTGAAGCTATGGTCAGACACACTTCTTTCCTTTTTAAAAATTATTAAATCTTTATTATTCAGATTATTACAATTGTTCCTCTTTTTTTCCCCATAGCTCCTCTCCACCCAGTTA
>JAAGEH010000005.1:3775006-3833821 GCA_011751065.1 Lasiurus cinereus
TTTTTTTCCCCATAGCTCCTCTCCACCCAGTTCCCACCCCACCCTCTGCCTTTACCCCACCCCACTGTCCTCATCCATAGGTATATGATTTTTGTCCAGTTTCTTCCCACAGCCTCCACACCTGTTTCCCCCTGAGAAATGTCAGTCCACTCCCTTTCTATGCCCCTGATTCTATTATATTCACCAGTTTAGTCTGTTCATCAGATTTTTTTATTCACTTGATTTTTAGATTCACTTGTTGGTAGATACGGATTTGTTGTTCATAATTTTTATCTTTACCTTTTTCTTCTTCTTCCTCTTCTTAAAGAATACCTTTCAGCATTTCATATAATACTGGTTCGGTGGTGATGAACTCCTTTAGCTTTTTCTTCTCTGTGAAGCTCTTTATCTGCCCTTTAATTCTGAATGATAGCTTTGTTGGGTAGAGTAATCTTGGTTGTAGGTTCTTGCTATTCATCACTTTGAATATTTCTTGCCACTCCCATCTGCCCTGCATAGTTTCTGTTGAGAAATCAGCTGACAATTGTATGAGTGCTCCCTTGTAGGTAACTAACTGTTTTTCTCTTGCTGCTTTTAATATTCTCTCTTAGTCTTTTGCCCTTGGCATTTTAATTATGATGTGTCTTGGTGTGGTCCTCTTTGGATTCCTTTTATTTGGGGTTCTGTCTGCTTCCTGGACTATTTCTTTCACCAGGTGGGGGAAGTTTTTGGTCATTATTTCTTCAAATCGGTTTTCAGTATCTTGCTCTCTCTTCTTCTGGCACCCACATAATTCTGATGTTGGTACACTTGAAGTTGTTTCAGAGGCTCCTTACATTATCTTCAGATTTTTGGATTCTTTTTTCTTTTTGCTTTTCCAGTTAAGTGTATTTTGCTTCTTTGTATTTCAAATCTTTGACTTGATTCTTGCATTCCTCTAGTCTGCTGTTAGATCTCTGTATAATATTTTTATATCAGTCAGTGTATCCTTAATTTCTAGTTGGTCCTTTTTCATATTCTTAAGGGTCTTGCTAAATTTATTGGCCTTTTCTAGAAAATTCTTGAAAAGCCTTATAACCATGGTTTTGAATTCTATATTCAGTAATTTATTTTCCTCCATTTCTTTCACTTGTGATCTGTTTCTTTGACTCCACATTTTGGCTGCTTTCCTGTGTTGATAGAGTGGATTTGTGTGCTAGGTGTCCTATAGGGCCCGGTGGCTCAGCCTCCCCAGTTACCTGGGGTGGACAGTCTTGGTGCACCTCTTTTCAGGCTGTGTGCACAGTATTGTTGTAGTTAAGCCTTGATTGTTGTTGGTATCACTGGGAGGAATTGAATTCCAGGCCAATTGGCTATGAGGATCAGTGTGTCTATTCTGGAAGAACTTCTGGGGACAGCCTTATGAGACAAGATTTGCAAAAGCCTCTGTACTCAGCTTGGATGAGGCCAAGTCTCAGGGCGAAGCAGACAGCATTGGTTTCCCATCAGCTCTGCCCTATTAGGCCCCTGTGTCTCAGTGAACCAGTGATAATTGCTGCAAGCACCTCTGAGAGAAAGCCGCCCTCGAGTTCTGCCCACTGCCAGACAGTCCAGTTTTTCCCCCGAATGAGTCTGGGTCCCCAGAGTCTCGCCCAGAACTGGAACTCAGTGTAGTCAGGAGCTTTTGTCTTCCTCCTGCTTGAGAAAGCCCGCTGCGCACTCAGTTGCTAGTCCTCTCCACCCATGCATGTTTCAGTACCTCTGCCTCCTGCAGCTCCTCTGAGTCTCAGTGTGCTTTTCTCTTCCCTTCTAGTTGTAAAATTTCCACTCAGCCAGCTTTCCTGTGGTTCTGGATGATGTCCATTTTGTCTTTTAGTTGTAGTTTTGAAATTGTTGTGCAAGGCAGCAGTTTAGGTGTTTACTTATGCTGCCATCTTAGTTTCTCTGCCCCTTTCTTCTTTATGGCACTTTCCTATAAACTTCATCATTAGAAATCTATTTTGTAAAAAGAACCTCCAGAAGAAATGTACTGTGGACAAATTATTTTTAGGAGTCACAGAAAATACTGCATAGTATCACAAAACAAAGTTGTGCACCAGTGGAGGTCTCTCAGCCTGGCCTGCACACTCTCATGATCTGGGACCCCTTATGTGATATTGAACTGCTGGCCTGATCCCCAAGGGATGCATCAGTGCATGAAACAGCAGGTGGCTGGGAAGAAGCCCGAGCCCAGGCCTGGCAAGGTGCCACTTCCACTCATCCCGGCCCCACTGTGCCTGCTGAAGCCTCTCAGGTGTGCTGCCATGGCATGGGGAGAGGCTCACGCCACTGTAGCTGCAGTCACCAGCTGTGACCCCAGCATCTGGCACCTGTTGGTCAGCTGAGCGTGCCCCCATAGTGGGAGCACACTGACCATCAGGGGGGCAGCTCCTGTGTTGAACGTCTACCCCCCGGTGGTTAGTGTGTGTCATAGCAACCAGTTGCTTAGGGTTTTATATATACTAGTGGCCTGATGCACAAAATTCATGCAAGAATAGGTCTTTCTTTCCCCAACTGCCAGCACTGGCTTCCCTCTGGCAATCAGGACCCGGGCTTCCCTCTTCCATCCACTACCAGGCATCCAGGACCTGGGCTGCTTCCCTCCATCAGCCGCCAACAGGCACATGGGACCTAGGCTGGCTTCCCTCTGGCTGCCTGCAGGCATCCGGAACCCAGGCTGGCTTCTCTCCAGCCCTAACTCTGTCAGGAAGGACATCCATAAATGTCTGGTCTAATTAGCATATTAACCTTTTATTATTATAAATAGATTATGATAGATATTAGTATATTGATTCCAAAAATAACCAAATAATTGGCCATGGTACCAAAGCCCCTTAGGGGAAAAGAAGCAGAATAATTAGAATCCAACCCATATGAATTCAGATTGACTCTGTTGGTACTGTTGCCTAAAATCCTCTTATTGGTGAAGTTAAGGAAGATCTGAGCTAATTATAATAGACTTAATATAATAAAGATTAATTATCTTTTTCATTAGTCCAAGCCATATGTCTGCTTTACCTGCTTAAAAAAAATAAAAAAAGCAAACTGCCCTTGGTAGTATAACTTGGTGGTTAGAGTGTTGGCCTCATGGACTTCAGGGTCTCAGGTTCAATTCTGGGTCAAAGGCATGTACCTGAAGGTTTGATCCCAGCCCTGATTGCAGTACATATGGGAGGCAAATAATCAATGTGTCTCTCTCACATCTCTCTCTTTCTTTCTCTCTCTTTTTCTCTCTGTTTCCCCCCATCACATACATTCTCTCTCTCTCTCTCTCTCTCTCTCTCTCTCTCTCTCTCTCTCTCTCTCTTCCTCCCTTTCTCCCACTCTCTCTAAAAAAAATCGTTGGAAAAAATATCCTCCAGTGAGGATTAACAACAACAACAAAACTGAGATGGCAGAGGATAAAGATTCATCCAATGTCTGTGAGCTAGTAACCAAAGAGTTATACCTCTTTTTCTAGTACTGCCTATACTTTCTTTGGTCCAATTTTTACTTTCTTTTGTGTCCTAGCTGATGTAGATAACCAATATTTATTGCCTTCACTAGGGAAAAATCAACAGTTTACCTGGAAATGCTTCAGGCATTTACTAAAGGCCCATCCTACTCTTCTCAAGCCAAATCAAAATCTTAAGTACATGCAGCAATCTATCTTGAAATTCTGAGATTTACTCTATAACTCAATTCATAAAGTTCTAAGAAAAAATTTTAAATATTTATATATTTTTTACTTTGTGAGATAGTTTCTCTCACAACTATTCAACTCTGCTCTTATACTGTAAAAGCATCCATAGGCAATTTATAAGTGAATTAAGAATGGTTATGTTTCAATAAACTTTATTTATGGACATTGAAATTTGAATTTTACATATTTTTACACATAATGAAATATTATTCTTTTTATTTTCTTCCCACCATTTAAAAAATGTAAAACTATTCTTAGTTCACATGCTGTACAAACAGCCAGTGGACTGGATTTGAACATTAGGGCATAATTTGCCAACCCTGAGACTATCTTACCTAATAATAGACAAACATGTAACAATTTACATGTTACATACCTCCATTACACCCACAGCCAATCAGGAGTGAGTATGCAAATAAACCTGACAAAGATAGTGGATTGATTTGCATATGCAGGCATGGAGCAGCTGGGAAGGGGAAGAGGGAGCAGCAGAGGGAGCAATAGGAGTGGTGCTCTGGCCAGGCACAAGGACTTGTAGGCTCCCAGGTGGCTGGGAGTGAAGCCAGGGGAAAAAAGGCCTATTCTTGCATGAATATCATGCAAAGGCCTCTAGTACTATAATGGTTGGCTTTGGATAATTATAGAATTGTCTACAATTTATCCGAAGCCAACCATTAAAGACAATTAAGATAATTTCTGGTATTAACTAGATGTTGTAAAGTATAGGTAGCAAGCTTTTTTGAAATGAACAGGCCCCTGTGATTTGACTTAAACAACTTGGAACCATTCTCAGGAAGCACAGAAACCAAAGACCTTCAGTTACCCTCAAAATATTTCTTAAATAATCATCTTTACTGATCCTCCAGATCATCATAAACCTTTCTTTTTGAAAATACACGAAAGAGGAGACCATGGTCTAAGGGCATTAACTCCACAACCTGGCACATAATCAAAGGCTCATTGCTTATTACTTTCTATTCCCTGATCGACAAGCAAGACTTTTTATCTTACCTCAGAAAAAAATACAGTCTTGGCTAAATTAGTCTAAGTATCTTCAGATCCTGTACTAGGTTCACTTTTCTATTTTATGGTATTACATTTAACACAATCCCTATTGTTAACTGAAAATACCCAATAATTTTATGTTAGTTGATTAGTTAATATATAACTATATTCTCTTTCATATATAACCACTCACCAATGTAGCCCGCTTTTTTAAAAATATTTTTCTCATCACCATTTATCCCCTCTATGCCCTCCCTTACCCCCCTCACCCTGCAATCACCATACTTATCTACTCTTAATACAGCATCATGATTTTGATAATTTGATAATTGTCCATGCCTAGAATAGTTCTTTTAGATGCTCTTATATCAAATGTTCATTTAATAGTTTATTGACAGGTTTTATTTTTAAATGAAAAAATATATCCATAGATTGATTATGCAATAATTTTTTTAGATTATCTTATAGAATCTTAAATCCATTTACCAGATATCAAATTGACTCAAGTGGCCAAAATATGGCCCTCCCTAGGGGATGTGAGGTTGCTAAAAATAAAAGGGTAACTATATATACACTGATTGCTTGTTTGGTTTTGTATGGAAAACTTTCTCTTTTATGTATCCTCATAAAAAAGTTTAGTGGATAAATTTCCTTTGTTCAAAGATTAATCTGGTTCCATCCATTATTTCAAATCTGTTAAACCTGAAAAAGTAAGTTACCAGTTGTTAAAACATGTATACATTTTGGGGGGACACATTGTATGTACCATATCTTCTTTATCAATTGTCTATCGATGGACTTGGGTTGCTCACATATATTGGGTATTGCAAGTAATGCTGCATTGAACATAACAGGAATGTATATACCTTTTTGAATTCGAGTTTTGGATTTCTTCTGATAAATACCCACAAGAGGGATTGCTGAATTATATGGTAGTTATATATATTTTTTACTAGAGGTCTGGTGCATGTAAATTCATGCACTGGATGGGGGGGTCCCTCAGTCTGGCCTGCCCCCTCTCACAGTCCAGCAGCCCTCAGGGGTGAAAGGTGACCTGACAATCAGTGGAAGGTGACGCCTCGATCACACCTCTGCTGCTGCCACTGCTGGCAGCGCAAGCCTTGGCCAACCCTGGTTACCTGAGCCTCAGGTGGCCATGGGTGGCTGGGAGGCTGAGGGGACTGGGCTCCACCATCTTGTGGCTGTGGACGCCACCATCTTTGAGAGTGAGACAGTCAATTAGCATATTCCCTCCTTATTGGCTGTGGGCACCACCTTGTTTGAGGGTGGGGCATCAATTAGCATATTCCCTCCTTACTGGCTGTGGGCACTGCCATCTTTGTGACACTGTGAGGGTTAATTAGCATATTGCCTCTTTATTAGATAAAATTATTTTTAGGTTGAAATATATATTTATTTTTAATTCACATAAATTATAAAAATGTTTTTCAAAACTCACTCCAGTTTGCATATCCCACAAATTTTATGAAAAGTACTGAGTATTATGTCTTTTAAAATTGATGAAGGTGAAATACATTTTCTAAATTTTTATTTTATTTAAAGTATTATAAATAGTAGTACATATGTCTCATTTTTTTCTCCATTGACCCCACCCCCCCGGCCTCCCCTACTCCCCTGCATATGCCCTCACCCCCATCCCCAGTGTCTTGCGTCCATTGGTTATGCTTATATGCATGCATACAAGTCCTTCGGATGATCTCTTATAACCCCTCCATCAATCCTCCCTTGCCTTCTCATTGTAGTTTGACAGTCTATTCAATGCTTCTTTGCCTCTGTATCTATTTTTGTTCATCAGTTTATAATGTTCTTTATATTCAGTGCATGGGAAAACATATTTGCCAATGTTACCTCTAATAAGGGTTTAATCTCCAACATTTACAGGAAACTCATACAACTTAACAAAAAGGAAGATAAACAATCCAATCAAAAAATGGGCAAAGGACCTAAACAGACATTTTCAAAAGAGGATATACAGAAGCCAAGGGACATATGAAAACACTAGAGGCCTGGTGTATGAAATTCATTCGTGGGAGGGGGGTTGTCTCTCAGCCCAGCCAGCACCCTCTTCAATCTGGGACCCCTTGAAGGATGTCCGACTGCCCGTTCAGACCCAATCCCACTAAATAGGCAGTCGAACATCACTCTCACAATCCAGGACTGCTGGCTCCCAACTGCTCACCTGCCTGCCTTCCTGATTGCCCCTAACCGCTTCTGTCTACCAGCCTGATTGCTGGGGGGTGTGGCCAGCCTGCAAACCATCCCTAACCACTCCCCTGACAGCCTGATTGATGTCTAACTGCTCCCCTGCCAGCTGATCGCCTCCAACTGCCCTCCCTTGCAGGCCTGGTCCCTCCCAACTGCCCTCCCCTGTTGGCCATCTTGTGGCGACCATCTTGTGTCCACATGGGGCAGCCATCTTTGACCACATGGGGCAGTCATCTTGTGTTTGGAGTGATAGTCATTTTGCAATTACTTTTATTAGATAGGACAGAGTCCTGGTATACGGGTGGAGCCCAGCTGGTTTGCCCTGAGGGTGTCCCAGATCAGGGTGGCCTGGGCAAGGGGCCTGTGGTGGTTTTTAGGCTATCCACGCCCCCTGGTGACCCAAACAGAGGCCCTGGTATCTGGGATTTATTTATCTTCTATTAATTGAAACTTTGTAGCCTTCAGCAGAGACCTGGACTGACCAGGTGTGCAGGAAGCTTAGCTTCCTCCATTACCAGGGAAACCCAAGCCTCCTGCTTGCTCTGGGGCCCCAGCCATTTTTGTTGGGATTTATCTTCTATAATTGAAACTTTGTAGCCTTGAACAGAGGCCTGGGTCTGCCAGGGTGTGCAAGAAGCTTGGCTTCCTCCATTGCCAGGGAAACCCAAACCTCCTGTTTGCTTTGTGGCCAATGGGTTAATTTTCATTCTTACTCCTGATTGGCTGGTGAGTGGGGCTTGTGGGTATAGCAGAGATATGGTCAATTTGCATATTACTCTTTTATTAGATGGGATTCTCAAAGGCACTAATCATCTGAGAGATACAAATTAAAACAACAATGAGGTATCATCTCACACCTGCCAGAATGGCTGTCATCAACAAATGACAAGTGCTGGAAAGGATGCAGAGAAAAAGGAACCCTCTTTCACTGCTGGTGGGAATGCAGACTGATACAGCCACTGTGGAAAACAGTATGGAGTTTCCTCAAAAAATTAAAAATGGAACTCCCATTGGACCCAGTAATACCACTTCTAGGAATATATCCCAAGAAAACAGAAACACCAATCAGAAAGGATATATGTGCCCCCGTGTTCATATCTGCACAATTTACAATAGCTAAGATTTGGAAACAGCCTAAGTGCCCATCAGCAGATGAGTGGATTAGAAAACTATGGTACATCTACACAATGGAATACTTCACTGCTAAAAAAAAAAAAAAAAGGACTTCTTACCATTTGCAACAGCATTGATGGAACTGGAGAGCATTATGCTAAGTGAAATAAGCCAGTCAGAGAAAGATAAATACCACATGTTCTCACTCATTTGTGGAATGTACATTTTATTTTTTTTTTTAGGAACCTTCATAATTACACACATTTAAAAAAAAATCCATGGGTCAGAGGAAAAAACAATCACTATGGAAATAAGAAGAAAAGTTTGAACTAGTTAATGATGAAACTACACAAACTTGGTATCTTTGTTGCAAATATCGAATTATCTAAGAAAAATGTTTTGAACAAACAACTTTGACTAAGAGGATGGTAAATGGTTTGAATACTGGATTAAAGGCAGCATTTTAACCAGAATAATTACCACATCACTTCCCACATCTGCATATCCTTTATATTTGAGTCTACCAGCCAGGTAGCCAAATCCACACTGAAATTTCAATAACTTTTTTTTTTCCGGGGTCGGGGGAGCGACAATCAATAAATACTGTTTCCCTTCCAGAGCTCTTCTGATTTCCAATCCCATATATCTGACCTACTGAAATTTCCACTTGAATTTCTTACAGGTCTCTCAAATGTAATATTTCAAAACTGAACACCTGATTTTCCCTCCAGGATCCATTTCTCCCCAAGTTCCTCCCATCTCAGTAGAAGGCACCACTGTTCATCCAGTTGCTTGTGTCAAAAAACCTCAGAGGGGGGGGGGTGGAGGTGAGGGTGAGAGATCAACCAAAGGACTTGTATACAAAGCACATAAACCTAACCAAGGGACACAGACACCAGGGGGGTGAGGGCATGAGTGGGGAGGATGGGGGGTAATGGGGAATAAGGACACATATGTAACACCTTAATTAATAAAGAAATTAAAAAGGGGGGAAAAGGGGGGAGGGGTGCCCGGCAGGTGTGGCTCAGTGATTGACCCTAAACCCAAGAACCAAGAAGAGGTCACCGATTGATAACCCGTCAGGGCACAAGCCAGGTTTTCAGCTGGGTCCCCAGAAGGAGGCGTGCAGGAGGCAGCCAATGGATGAGGCTTCTCTCTCCATGTTTCTGTCTCTCTATCCTTTTCCTTTCCTCTCTCTCTAAAAATCTATTTTTTAAAAAAACACATATTAAAAAAAAAAAAAAACCAGGGCGTGCCTGTCAGGATGGAGGGCCTAGAAAAGACTCAGCCTCCCGCCAAAAACCAGGAAACTGGACAGAGCTCATGACACAACCATTTTCAGACGATGAACCCCGCGCCCCGCGCCCCGCACCGCCCCACCCCTGCGCAGCGTTGGGCTGCGATCCTCAGACAAGGGCGCCGCGCCCTTCACACCTGCGGGGGCTTCCGGAGAGCTCGCCCCACGGGCCGGCCCTGGGTCTGCGGCCCCTGCGAGATGCGGGCCCCAGGGGCGCGCACAGGTGGAAGCCCGTGGGCCTCGGCCTCCGCCCACCAGCCCCGCAGGTAATGGCAGCTCCAGTTCAACCGACCCGGTGCGCTGAGCCCTCGTGCCGCGGCTTTGACTTGAGAACGAAAGCAGCGCCTACTTCGGAAGATGCTTACGTGGGAAGCGGGGAGCTGGAGCTGGAGCTGGAGCTGGACGGACACTTCGCACAGAGGAGGCCAGTGTCTCTGGAGGAGGCGCCTGCGGGCAGGGGGCGTGGCCGGGGCGTGGCCTCCGAGGCCCCTCAGGTTCTGGGAGGCTGCATTTAAAGCCCCACCCCAACCTTAGCTTGGAGCCGCACATTGGGAAATGTGCCTTTTAGAGTGTACTCCCTGCCTGATTCTGCTTTGGTTTTTATAAAAATAACTTAAATAGAAACTTGGATCTTGTTAATCATTCAGTTTAGGCATTAAATACTTTTGTAGCCTGGTTATGCAGTGATTACCATTTTTTTTTTCCTAACCGGCTTAAAACTAGCCTGTTCTAGTTTTGTTTAATCTTTGATTCCTCTATTTCTCTAGCTCTGAGTTCTGAGCACTAATCCCAGCTGCCTGGGTCCTTGACAGATAACTGAGAACAGACAGAACCTTGGAGGGTGTTCTGGGCAGAATTCTTCGATGGCACATTGATTTAAGCCTAAGACCCTGAGCAGAAAATCCAGCCACGCTGTGCCCAGAGTTCTGATGTATAGGAACTAAGATAATTTGTGCTATTTTAAGCCACAAATGTTTGTGGTAATTTGTTATGTAGCAATAGAAAACTAACACACAGGGGACAGATATGCTCAGTGCCAATATAAAATTAGACAAGTAGCAGTTGTCTATGAGTAGAGAGATTCAGAATTCTCTTGTCTCCATTACTCTGCAGACATAATTTTTTTTAAATATGCAGTTAAGCTGCCTAAGCATGAAGAATATTCCATTATCTGAGTAGAGGGCTAGTTATCCCAGCAGTAAACAGTCATCCCTATAATGGAAGGTTCACAGGACAGTCAATGCTTCTGTTTTGATATCCAAACTAATCAGACAACTTTAAGACTGCAGAAGGGCAAACAGTTAACAATTCCTCAGGCCTCATCAGGCTAACCAGTTTACCACTGCAATCTCAAAGTGAATAGGTAATCTTTGGGTTCTCATCACTCGAATACCATCATCTAACATTCCTTCTCTCTTACACATAAGCAATCCAATTGTTCTTTTCCTTTTAGTAACTGTATAGAGGATCTCCTGTGCCTTTTTTTTTTTTACACAAAACAATATTGGGGTCACCAATCTTAACACATTGACCCTTTGATTTAAAAGCCAAAAACTGACAGCATCTTTTGCCTGAATGTGGGGTTGGGGAGGTTGATGGTTGACTTCATGTGTCAACTTAACTGGGCCATAAGATACCCAATAGGAGTATCTGGTTAAACATTATTTCTGGGTGTATTGCAGCGTATTTCCAGAACAGATCAGCATTTGAATTGAAGGGCTGAGTAAAGCAGATGGCCTTCTCCAGTGTTGGTGAGCATCATCCAATTAGTTGAGGTCTAAGTAGAAAAAGGTGGAGGAAGGTTGCTTTCTGCCTGACTTTGAGCTGAGACACTGATCTTTTGCCCTTGGTGCTCCTGGTTTTGATATCAGACTTTGTCTGAAATCTACATCATTGGCTCTCTGTCAGACTTTCCAATGACTGCTTTTTCTGTCTCCATCTTGCAGACACAGATCATTAAACTTCTCAGGCTCCATAACTGCTTGAGCCAATCTATATACATAAAACCCTAATATGCAAATAGACCAAATGGCAGAACAACTGAACAAAGGGTTGCTATGATGTGCGCTGATCACCAGGGGGTGTGCGCAGAACATGGCTGGCATCAGCAGCAGATAGCAGAGTGTGCAACATGGCAGGCATTGGCTGCAATGGGATGGAGGAGCAAGTGAGTGGGGATGCCAGGCCAAGGCAGGGAGACAGTCACTGTCATTGGAGTGAGCCTCCAGTGGTTACTGGAAATTCTTTGCTCCTACATGCTGCAGTCCCGCCGGGTTTTTCCCCTGCTGCTGCTGCCAGCCCTGCTCCCACCCACTGCCAGCACCAGAACTGCCACTTGTACCCACTGCTGGCGCCTGGCACCCGCCCCAATCACTCAGTGCCATCGGCAGGTACAAGTGGCAACTGCCAGCCCTGATCGACCCTCAGGGCTTCTCCACCTTCTCCTGCTCCTGAGGGGCAATAAGGGCTGGCAGCTGACTCTCACATCCACTGCCAGTGATGGCCTCACTCACACCCACTGCCAGCACCTGCACCTGCACCAGAGACACTGCTCGGACCCGCTGCCTATGCCTGGCACCAGTCCCAATCACCCCTGAGGGCTTCTCCACCTCCCCCTACTCCTGAGGGGTGATCAGGGCAGCAGCTGCAGCTCACACCACTGATGGTGCCGGCCCCAATTGCTCCGCACCATCAGGGGTGCAAGCAGGTCTGGCGCAATAAGTGGTAGAAGTGGTGGCGGCAGGGACCGGGCCAGGACAGGAGGGGCTGGGTGGGGGCATGGAGGATGGGCCAAGACCCGCCCCTGTGCCCATCACAGCCTCAAGGCCCACAGTTACTTTCAAAGTGCATGAATTTGTGCACTGGGCCCCTAGTGTCTTATAATATACATACATTTTGGCCCATTTCTCTTAATTTAGATTTAAAATAGAAGTGTTAAGAAAGAGCCTGGCTAGCATGGCTCAATGGTTGAGTGTCAACCTATGAACCAGGTCATGGTTTGGTTCTGGTCAGGGCTCATGCCCCAGTTGTGAGCTTGATCCCCAGTGTGGGGTGAGCAGGACACAGTCTATCAATGATTCCCTCTTATCACTGATGTTTCTATCTCTCTCCCTCACTCTTCCTCTCTAAAATCAATTAAAAAAATTTTTTTAAAGAAAAAACACACGTTGAAATATACAGGGGTAAATGGGGCATTTTATCTGCACTTAATCTCAAATGGTTCAAGAAGAAAAGTATATATTTATTTCATAAATCTGTTTTCTTTAGTTTGAGATTATGTCAAAATAAAAAACAAGCAAACAGGAAATAAAGGAAAAAAGAAAGGCATATACTCCAAGTAGAGTATTTTCATCTTCTTTTATTGAAGGAAATAAAACCTGTGCTGCAGAGGCAGTAGTACCTCCGAGCATAACAAGGTAGCCAATGGGGCTGACATGACAAGCCACAATGCTGGCCAGGGTTCCTACCATAGTGGCAAGACCAAAACCACAAAGATAGCAGGAGGTAGCAAACATCCCAAACACCCAGTGCAAGCATTTCCATTTGCAGAGAGTTTGGCCATGCATTGTAAAAACAGGGTCCCCTCATAGCTGGCAGAGTATTGTCTCAAGCCACCAAATCCATCCAAACTAACATGTAGTCTCAGATCTGGAGATTCTTCCCTTCGACCGAAAGATTCAGGCCATCGGAAGATCTCACTTAATCTTTCAGCTCCTTATCCCAAAAGAAAAAAGAGACTGAGTTCTTAAAATATCACATAGGTATGGCTGGACAGGTGCTGATGTCTAGCCTTGTTCTAAAAGCAGCTAATTTTTTTTTCCTGACTTCTCACACTGCTCTCACTTAGCACAGACTAGGAAACTTCTCAGTGTTCTAAACAAGGACAGAATGGGGAGCAGCAGTCTAAAGGATGTAGGGAGTCAAAAGCTGCTACATAGATAGCCAAGACCATTTCACAAGAAATAGCATGGGAACACTACTGGGTCAAGATCCTCCCAATTGTAGAAGCACAAAGAAACATGTGGTAGCTCTCTCTTCCCATATCAGTATCAGCTGCGCCGTAGTCATAGTCCAGGAAGTTGAGCCATTTCATGTCCCTGACAGATTATTAACCACCATAGCATTCCTCAAGCTGTTCCAATTTTCTAGTACAATACGGTGTTTGGGCAGTTCAGTCACAGAAAATCAAAAACTAAAGAGAAACCTTAATCAATTACAAATTGATAATGTTATAAAGCCAAAAATTTATATAGCCAAAAACTGATTGGCTGAGGGTTTGGGAGGAGGTGGCATGTGAAGAAGATTTTGCTAGGTAGAAATAGGAGTCCAAGGGTTTATTCATATAAGCCCAGATCATAAACCACCCTCACATCCACAAATTGAGAGGAAATTCCTTATTTAGATAGCCATCATCTGATTAGTCAGTTGCATTTCTCTTCAAAGCTGGACACATGGTTTTCAAGGATCAAAGTCTTGAGAGCACTAGACCAGGAAATGGGAGGAGCAAGGCAAGGAAGAGAGAGCATCAAGGGTTGGAATTTCTGGAATTAGCATTAATTTCACGGAAGGCTTGGCACAATGAGGCTGGGCTGAGCGTGGTTTTAGTGATTGTTCTTGGTTGCCTCCTTTGCTGCAGCGATCAGTGGAGTGAGGCTGGAGAGGGGCTTGGCAATCTTCAGGAACTGATGCTAGAAAAGAAAAACAGAGCAAAAGACACATGACTGTTTACCATTCTTCCTCGGCAACCATTACAAGATGTTAAGGGCATCCATGTTTGCACAAGATGCTACCTGGAGAGCTCCAGATTATCCCCAAATTGAAGGATATCTTTAAAAGATAACAAACCATTTTGGAAAACTGTTTGGCAGTCTCTACGTTCAACTAAACACAATCTATCCTATATCCCAGCAATTCCACTCATGGGGATATTTCCAAGAGAAGTTTGTGTATCCATCAAAAGATAGACATAAGGATGTTCATCACAGCTTTACTTCTAATAGTCATAACTAAAAAGAACCCAAATGTCCAAGAGAATGGAAGGATGAATAATATTATAGTCATCAAATACTACACAGAAAATTAGACAGAAATAAAATAGTTGGTACACTGACAATGAGATGAAGCCCACAAACATTATGTTGAATGAAAGAAACCAGATGCGAAGGAGTTTATTATATTAGGAAAGTCTAAACTATGGTAATAATCAGAACAAAAATTACCTTTGTGGGAAGGAATTGACTAAACATGACTCAATGATATATTGAAATACTGCATTTCAGAGCATTGGTCTCATAATTTGTTGTGCTATCTTTGAATCGAGTAAGGCTAATTAATCCAGTAAGGACTTGATCAATAGCTTGGTCCTAACCCAAATCACTTTCATTGGACTGTACTCAGGGCCATATCCCCAACTTTTAAAGAAGACTTTTTGGAGAAAACACCATATGAAAACTGCATGTACATTTTCAACAGGGCATATTTCTTCAATTGATAAGAATATAAGAACTATACCAGGAAACTAGGAACCAAATTTGATGTTTAAACAAAATAATTTAACTCAAATTATTTGCATATTTGATTTTTTTTGCCATCCTTATAAATCCTTTTTTAATCATGTTTTATATGTGTACATACACACACAATATATATAGATTCATTGCTAACAAGTTGCTTCAATTTCCTTTTGGACAGAGATAGGACATAAAGAGATACCGAGAACAAGAAGTTACAATAAAGAATGAAAGCTCTCATCTATTTCTCCTGTGCAGACACATCTGTGCACAGAAGTACATAGGATCTTATGTTGGAATTCATATCTGCATGATTTAGCCAGATCTTTTATCCCTTTCATAATAAAGATTTCGAGAGTCATGGTTTTAAATATTTACAATGTACAGTAACAAGTTAAAGAGCCCATGTCCTCAGATCACATGTTCTATAAGCCTCTAAGTTGAGAACACGGCATGATCAAATATCCAACTGGGAGGCTTCAGTTTCCTTCTCTCTATAGTGAACAAAGTATACGAGATAAACCCTAAGGCCCTTCCAGTTTTCACACTCTTTGAGCCGAAAGAGCAGTGGCCAAGAGCACACAAACTTGAGAGCCTAATAAACATAGGTTGAAATGCTGGATTCCCCGCTTATCAGTTATGCAATCATAAAAAAGCTACTGAATGCTTGATTTCTCATTTTTTCACATATAAACTTGGGAATAACAGAAGCTATAACTCTCGGGGTTGTTATAAAGCATAAATGAAAGATATATAAAGTTCTTAGTGCCTAGAGTGTGGGAAAGATTCAAAATCCTGCATTTATGGTTAGTTACATTATTATACTAGGAAAACTCTAGAGGGCACTAATCTTTCAATAACTACAATTTGGTACCTAATTAACAATATCTTCAATCACAGGCTTCACATAATATTTGCACATTACCCAATGCCTAGGGTTTCCAGAACAAACCTCATATGAAAGGCAAAGGGATCCTATTTGTACTGCCTGTTATAAAGGGTTTTTAGTCCCAAAGGAATCTAGAGACTATTGTATTACATTTGGCAGAGCCCAGATCTCATATATAATTGACCAATGCTCCGCAACCAGTAACCCCAATTACAAAGAAACGCTAAATATGTTTCAGAGGGTAACATTTCAATTTAAGCAATTCCATGCAATTTAACAAATTTTTTCTAAATACCTATTCTGAACCAGGTCCTAGTTATAAGAGGAGACCCAGAAATTAATAAAATGGAGGTTGTAATCTAGTGGGGAAAACAGAAATGTTCATTACCTAACTTTAATGCAGGGCAGTGTGGTAGATCCTGCTCTGCCCTGCCCTGCCCTGCTAGTTGCTCTGGGTATAACACAAAAAATGACTGATTATGCATACCTACAGATCACTCACTGTTATAAAGTTATGTGATACTTGTTATTAAATAATTATAGGGAATGTGTAGTAAAATATACTAGCAATAAGAAATTGTACCTGAAACATAAATGTTAAATACAAATAATGTGGCCTGCTAAAGATAGGTTTTGCAACCCATGTGAAATAATTAGGCTGTCTATTCAGAATTAGGCAGGTGGTAGTATAAAAGACATGGTAAACCCCCGACTTCAGGCTTCACCAAGTCTGGCAGAATATCACTGCCACCATCTGAAAGGGTTTCAACTGTTAGAAACAGGGAAGACTTGAAAAGCTGCACTCTAACCATCCCCCAAACTTATGTCCTCTAATACCCTTTACTGAAAATGCATTTTTTAAGCTTATCTCCCAGTAAACTAAAACTTTGGTAATATTTGCATATTAGAGAGCATCTTCTACCAAAGACTCAAACTCTGCTAGACTAAATCAAAACAAAACAAGTGCTAATGAAAGATACAAGCAAAGTTCAACAGGAGCTCAGAGAGGAGATTTTTCAGCTGAGCCTGGACAAATGTAGAGTTTTAACAGGCTGAAGAAAGAGACTAAGGCAGTGGTCAGCAAACTCGTGAGCCGCTGTTTGCCGCTTTGTTGACTAAGGAGTTTGCCAACCACGGCTATATGGCATTACCCTTACCCAGAAATGTTGACATCAGGTTAAAGACATTAGTACATTATTAAAATGTTTTTTAAGTGTTTTTCCCTAAGGCAGAGGTCAGCAAACTCATTAGTCAGCAGAGCGGCAAACCTCGGCTCGTGAGCTGCAGTTTGCTGACCAATGACCTAAGGGAATGACAGGAGCAAAAGCCCAGGATGAAGAAGGTTAGGAAACTGGGAATATAGGTTGAGTGCAAAAGTGGTAAGAGAGAAGCCAGGTTCTATAAAAACCCGTACCTCACATATAAAAATGAAGCGAAACAGGCTTGGTTTAGTAATTTCCAAAAATCAGGGGTTTCCCTGCATAGACCAGTTACCTGTAACAGCTCTTTAGCTGAACCTCTCTTCTCCACATCCATCTCAAGACAGCGGTTCAGAAAGTCTCGGAAGATAGATGACAGCTTCTCTGGGTTCTGAAGCTCTGGGGTCCCATTAGTGGCAATGAGGTACAAGGCCTGACAACACAAGTGGAAAATCACCTTAGGTTCCAAATGAGGTTCTCACTTGGTCCCAGACATGCCCTCTAGACATATGGTCAGCTGCTTTATGCTTCTAGGACACAAAGAGGCAGCTTTGGTATATGTACTGGAAAGAATATGACCAAGGATCAAGTTTAACATTAAAAAGCCATGTTAGCCAAAACTGGTTTGGCTCAGTGGATAGAGCATCGGCCTGGGGTCCATTCTAGTCAAGAGCATGTATCTTGGTTGCGGGCACATCCCCAGTAGGGGGCGTGCAGGGGGCGGCTGATCGATGTCTCTCTCATCGATGTTTCTGACACTCTATCCCTCTCCCTTCCTCTCTGTAAAAAATCAATAAAAATATATTTAAAAAAAAAAAAGCCATGTGACCATGTGCAAGCCAGTGCAACATTGATCAGCTGCCTCTTGTAGGTGTGCTAACCAGGGATTGAACCTACAACCTGGGTATGTGCCCTGACTAGGAATGTAATCCGCCACCTTTTTTGGTGCACAAGACAATACTCCAACTCCAACCGAGCCACACAGGCCAGGGCTTACTCTGCCTTTTGTCACTGCACTAACAGAGGTGTTACTATATACTAATTTGTTTTCTAATACTAGTACGGTTTCTTGCACATGATAGGAGCTCAATTGTTAAATTAATGAGTGACTGCTAATATCCCTTTTCTTTGAGCATTTATACTTTAAATTCATCAGTGGCTGATTTTATCCAGAAAAGAGAGATCTAGATTGAAAGCCATAGAGAATAGCCTGAGTCCCATTTCCTGGGACTAAAGACAACAACCCAAACATCTTGAAATAGGACAAGCAACACTCACTCTCAGAGGGTTTTCATTGAGGTATGGGGGCTCCCCTTCAATCATTTCGATGGCCATGATGCCCAGGGACCAGATATCAACCTTGGGCCCATAGGCTTTCCGCGTCACAACCTCTGGTGCCATCCAGTATGGGGTTCCCACCATGGTGCTCCGTTTGCTCTGCTCTGGGGTGATCTGGGCACAGAATCCAAAATCAGCTAGAAAAAGAAAAGAAGGAAAGAAATTGTATTTGGGAATTCTCTTTCCTGAGTACTGACTGTATACCTACCCCTAGGTATCAATCTCTGCCTCACTCCGTCTCTCTCCCAAGCTGGACTCACATAATTGCCACTTTCATGCTCAACTCCTAACCTGTCCCCTGTTCAACCTTAAAGAGAAGTAGGAGCAACATAACAAATACCACTTCTGGCCTTTTATCCATCCTCAAGCTAAAAGGACTAGACATTAAAGTCCAAGCTGCCCATTTGGCCTTAATTACTTGCTCCAATTCTTCTTTCTTCTTCAAAACAATCCCCATATCCCAAAATCTGGCAAGTAGGCCCTTGCTTTACTTTCTGGGCAGAAGTCTCAGACTTAATCTCTAATCACTTACAATGAGGCATGGCCCCACTTTTATCAATTCCTCACCCTGAACAGAGACTGAGAACAGTCTTCCTATCCACCTATGACACAACCTATTTGTCTGGACTACTGGTCCTTACACTTTTATTCTGTCAGATGTTCATTTAGATTAATTGCAATTATATGTATATTAAATTATGAGGTATTTGATAGGAAGAACTATGTCTTCTCACTCATTCTTTTCTTTTTTATTCTAAGAGGGTCTGGAATATAATAGACATATAATAAAAGTTTGCTGACTGGATGACTAAATGACAAAAATTACACTAAACTCATTTTTGTAATTATGTATTTCATGTAGATTGAGAAGGTAAAAGTGTCCTCCATATCTATCAGAAGACCTAGCACATAGTACATTTTTTTGGCTAAATGTATAAATGAATGAAAAAAAACAATGACATCCTATTTAGTAGTCATACAAAGACCCTGCACAACGCAGGAAATGCTCTTTGGTGAGTTCTCTAGCTACTATTATATGAATACTGTCCCACAGGAGACAGAGTCCCACAGGGAAGAGAAGTATTATCACTCCTACTCACTTAGCTTGACAGAGCCATCCATTCCCAACAGGATGTTGTCACTCTTGATATCTCTGTGAATGACTTGGTTGGAATGCAGAAACTCCAAAGCTTGCAGGCACTATTGAAGTAGTGTGAGCAGAGGGAGAAAGAAAGGACATATAATACGAAGACTTATAGGAAATCAACTAATCCAACTTCCTAATTCTACAATAAAGTGAGGCCCCAATAAGTAAAAGGACTTGCTTCAAGTAAGCGGCATAGATAGGTAGACTCTAGTCTTCTGTCTCCCAGTTAAGCATTCCTTTAACATTCCATGCTACCTTATACCTTTACTAGAGGCCTGGTGCATGAAATTTGTGCATAGGGGTGGGGGGGAAGGGTCCCTCAGCCCAGCCTGCACCCTCTTGCAATCCAGGACCCCTCAAGGAATGTCCAACTGACCAGGCCTAAACCAGCAGTCAGACATCCCTCTCACAATCTGGGACCGCTGGCTCCTAACTGCTCTCCTGGCTGATCATCCCTAATCACTCTGCATGCCTACCTGATTGATCCTAAACACTCTGCCTACTTGCCTGATTGCCCCTAACCACTCTGCATGCTTACCTGATTGCCCCTAACCACTTCTGCCTTGGACCCCACCACTGCGGCTTTGTCAAGAAGAACATCCAGAATGATGTCCACAAGGTTGTTTGGCTGTCTGATCTAATAGCATGTTATGCTTTTATTATTATAGATTTCTAGAAGCCCATTGCACAAAGATTTATGCAAAAATAGGCCTTCCTTCCCCTGGCTTCGCTCCCAGCCACCTGAGAGACTTTGCAAGTCTTTGTTCCTGGCCACCACCAGGGAGTCATTGCAAATCTTTGCTCCTGGACGCCTCCCAGGAGCCTTTGCAAGTCTTTGCTCCCAGCTGGAGCATCGCTTCTATAGCTCCCTCCGGCCCCCACCCTCCTCCTCATAGCAGGTGTCCTGCCCTGCCTAGCCACTCTGCACCTGCATATGCAAATTAACCAACCATCTTTGTTGGGTTAATTTGCATACTCACTCCTTATTGGCTGATGTGTGTCACAGACATACAATTTGCATATTTCTCTTTTATTAGTGTATATAGCTTATTTATTATACCTTACTATAATATACTATATAACAGTTTTCTTTCAGTACATGAGTTCCTCCAATATACTTTATTTTGGAGTTTTTATAGAGCATTAGATACCTGGCAAAGAACCTGAGACCCAAAAGAAAAACTACTGAGAAAAAATGGAAAAAATTTGTAATGATAAAACTGGAGGGAAGTGACAAGTCATATTTGGGAAACTAGGCATCTGGAACTGATATTAGAAGCAGTAAAGTTAGGAGGATAATCTTATTTTGGAGGTAATTTATATTATTTGGGGTATGCTAAATTTTATATACCTATAAACATTTGTAGACAAAGTCCAGTAAGCAACTGGACATAAGAGTCTTAAGTTCTAAACAGAGGTCTAGATTTGAGATAAATATTTATGAATTGTATGTAAAGAGGTGATTTTTTTTTAAGTTATAGAAGTGATTGGAACTAGCAAATGTTATAGAAGATAAGAGAAGAAAGAAAACAACCTTAAAAAACATCTATACTTAGCAGGCAGAATGAATAGCATAGAGACTGAATGGAACAATGAAAGTGCCTGGTTCTGCCACTCCTGATGGACAAACTCATTCTTGATAAATCACTTACTCTCTGGGCTACTGTTTTCCTCTCTGTAAAATGCTACTATATCTATTAAGTTAAGTCCAGAACTCAAAGCTAAAATTTTAGAAGCTTCTACCATAATTAAAAACCATCCTATATAATAAAGAGGTAATATGCAAATTGACCCTCATACTCTCACAAGATGGTTGCCCCCACATTGTCTCAAAATAGCTGCCCCATGTCATCACAAGATGGTTGCCCATGTCATCACAAGATGGCCATCCATGTCATCACAAGATAGCCACCCCCACATTGTCACAAGATGGCTGCTACCACATTGTCACAAGACGGCCGGCAGGAGAAGGCAGTTAGAGGCAACCAGGCCTGCAGGAGAGGGCAGTTGGGGGCGATTGGGCTAGCTGGGGAGGGTAGTTGGGGGCAATCAGATTGGCAGGGGAGCAGTTAGGCATCAATCAGGCCGGCAGGGGAGTGGTTAGGAGGTGATCAGGCTGTCAGGTAGAAGTGGTCAAGGGCAATCAGGCAAGCAGGCAAGTGAGTGGTTAGGGGCCAGCCATTCTAGATTGTGAGAGGGATGTCCGACTTCCAGTTTATTGGACATTCCCTAAGGGATCCCAGATTGGAGATAGTGTAGGCCAGGCTGAGGGACACTCCCTCCAACCCCCTGTGCACAAATTTCATGCACTGGGCCTCTAGTCTATAATAATAAAAGCATAATATGGTAATTAGACCAGATGTTCTTCAGGATGAAGCCGGGACTGCAAGGGAAGCCTGGGTCCAAGGTGCCAGCAGCCGAAGGAAGGAGGGCCTATTCTTGCATTGGGCCTTTAGTAAAGATATAAACCAATTTGAAAATGATATTTCATTATTCTCAAATTAATATTTTATTTTTATACTAATGGCTAAATTAAAAACAAACCAATATCCAGAAGTGGCTATTCCTTATAAAAGTAATAGTTGTTTTCCTTAGGAGGCTGAAAACCCTAGCCTCTGAATGTCAAAAATTATGATAAAAAAATAATGATTTCAAGAAATTAGAACCCTCATGCACTGCTAGGAGAAATGTAAAATGGTACAACCACTTTGGAAAACAGTGTGGCCATTCCTCAAATGTTAAGCCTAAAAGTTCTACTATTAGGCATATATCCAAGAGAAATTAGAACATACATCCAGCCCTGGCCCGTGTGGCTCAGTTGGTTTAAGTGTCACGTCACATACCCAGATTGTGGGTTCAATTCCCAGTCTGGGCACATATAGGAGTCAACCGATCTCGCTACCTTTCTCTTTCTCTCCCTCTTTCTCTCTCTCCTTCTACCTTCTTCTCTCTTTAGAATCAATGAAAAACTTATCATTGCATGAGGATTAAAAATAATAATAATAATAAATACATCCAAACAAAAATGTATACATGAATGTTCATAGGATTATTTAGAATATCCAAAAAGTGGAAATGACCCAAATGTCCATCGACTGAAGAACAGATAATTGAATCATATTTGCTATTAAAAGGAATAAAGTACTACTATGTTCCACAATATGGATGAACCTTCAAACCATTATGCAAGTGAAAGAATCCAGTCACAAATAAGCAAATACTACATGACTGCATTTATATGAAATTCAAAACAAGCATATCTATAGAAGTGGGGTGAGTGGAAAGTGACTGCTAACAGATATGGAGTTTCTTTTTAGGGTGATAAACTTATGGTGATGGTTGTATAACTCCATATACTAAAAACAATAAAGTATACACCTTGATTGAGTGGATCAAAATTCAAAATCCAAAGTTTTGTTTCTACTAAATACATATTGCTTTTGCACCATCATAAAGTCAAAATGTCATAAGTGATCTATCGTAAGTCAGGACCATCTATGCTTTAGATGGGTGAATTATATCTCACTAAATCTTTCTTTAAAAGTTGGATGATCTCTATTAGAACTCAATGAAACAGTAATGCCATCTATTTTTTGCCATCTAAAATTCTTCCAAGTGCTTTTTAATCCATGTGGCACCCCTAAAGTATATATGCTGTGCATTTCCATTTTTTAAGATAAATAATTTGAGGCAAATGATTTCCTTGAGTACATATGCATGTATCATGCATGTATTTTCAACCAGTGAAAAACATCTCAGACATTACAATGATTTGTGGTTTTCAAAGGGTCACAGTACATAAACAGATATTCAATATAGTATCTATGATATTAAAATTTCATGGGGGCAATGTGATTAGAAAAAAAATGTCTTCAAAGGTTCTTTAAGGTGAGAGCAGAGATAATGGGGAAAAAAGTTGAAACACTGCATCAGTAGTACAGAAAAGAAATCAGATCTAAGAATCCCAAGCTGATATTAATTTCATTAACCTATTGTACTTGTTGTAGATCACATGGTTTCTAAAGCAAAGGTGACCATATTTTCTAGGACAGTACTGATTTCACATGCTTTTGTTTCTTAATATTGATTAAATATACAACTATATAAATTCATCTGTATGCCTCTAGGTGTTATATCATCAAACCTCAATCATACTATTGGACACATTCCCATAAAACTCTGAACCTAATATAATCTTCTACTTTCCCTTTCCTCAATTCCCAAACTTGTCTCTGTGCTATAGAAAAGTTCCAGTCTGGTATCAGCAAAACATCCAATATCCTCAACTTCTCTGAATATTCCCTTCATCTTCTTGCTCTAATGAAAATGTGGCTATCCTCTGAGTGCTGCTCATGGAGCCTTTACGGAGAGTTCTCTCCCTCTTCTTACTCCAGCACATATAGACATCAGACACTCAATAGCAAAGAGGAGAAGGGAGAATACCTATTTGTGCTTTGTTTTCTATTTCTTTTGCCTGGAAATATTTTACCCTATATTTTTAACTTGGCTTACTTTTTCAAATCATTCAGATCTTTATTCACACCTATATGCAAAGCCTTCCCTGATGACTCTGTCTAAAAGAGCAATTCCTCTGTCACCACCTTCTTTCTCTGCTTGATAGAAAACCCCATAGCATATGAAGAAAGCAGGAAAGCAGAATAAAAATATGATTTTAAAAATATATCCATATAAAAGAGATAGAGGAAAATATTACAAAGTGTTTATAGCAGTTATCTTTAAGGGTTGAGATTATGAGTGAATTGATATATATTTTGGTACTTTTTAATTTTTCTATAATGGGTTTATCCTATATAATAAGGAGCTAATATACTAATTAGACCAGAAACAAATGACTTTCCGGAATGATCAGTGGGAGGTTGGGGCCACGGGGCTGCGAGGGCCTACTCTTGCACAATTTTCGTGCATCGGGCCTCTGGTAATTTTATAATCAGAATAAAGTTATCTTTAAAGAAAATAAATTATGGTGATAGAAATTTCAAAACAGGCATAATAGAAGAATGATGGGAGAGTCTGACTTCCCATCTAATTTCTCCCACCTGCACAGTGCCCAGGCTGAGATCCCACCCGATGGCAAACACTAACAGACATGGGTATGGAGGCCACATCCTGCTCAAGGCTGGTTTGGCCACTGGCCTTACCTCACGGCAAACAGCTGCAATCTGGCCTTCATCCATGCAGGTTTCCGTCACCACATCTGTCAAAGAGCCTCCAGCCAAGTATTCCATGACAACCCACAGCTCATCTCCCACGAGGTAACTGTAGGATAAAGGGTAAGAAGGAACAGAGTACACTGGGCCATAGAGCTGTATTTCAAAGGCTCAGCACATACACAGAGTGAACCTGCATTTCCATCAGGTTCTGCAAGAGTCTGTTTTCAGGGGAAAAGCAGAACCTGGGGGGCAGAATTACTAACTTGATAGCTCTTAGGAATTTAACCAGAGAAAACAAAGTGGACTATTCTGTGAAGCCCCAAAGGACAGATCACTAGGTTGAAGATATGAAATATAAAATTGTGTTTTGTCACAACATAAAGCAACACCTCCTAAAATGTGACACAATTCCCGCACCTCTAGAAGCACCAAAGCAGAGAGCACCCCACCATTAACAAAGACAGGATTTGGAGTCCATGTTAGCAATACAGGGAGTCACTCAACCTCCTTGAGGGCTCTCTCATGAGACCAAATCCTGGGTCCTGTTCAACACTCTCTCCCAGAACCCAGCACAGTAGATGCAATATTTACTGAAGAAATCAATCCTATATAATAAAAGCCTTAATATGCAAATAGTCCAAATAGCAGAACAACTGGTAGAACGATGGGTCACTATGACACGCACTGACCACCAGGGTCAGACATTCAACACAGGAGCTTCCCTCAGCCCGCAGGCCCCAGGCCCTGCCAACTGCCCCTCTGGTTGCCCCACAGATTGGCCCTGATTGCCAGCCAGGCCTAGAGACCCTACCTCTGCATGATATTTCATGCACCAGGCCTTTGGTTGGTAAAATAAAAGATAACTGTAAATATTAAAAGAAAGAAGGCTATAAAAGCCATTTAAAAGCTGTAAAGTATTATACACATAGTCATTACTCTGGCAATGATCTCTATTTCAAGTTTCTCTGATTCTAGGAATGGAATGAGTCCAGTAAGGGCTTCAGGACCAAAGCCTCTTCTGGTTAGCCAAGGGCTGCCACTTCGTACTGTATCCCTAAAGAGACTATGAGTTTGACATAAGTTAGAACCCATAATTTCACTGTTGAAAAGATCACTTAGCTAGTCTAGTTAGCATCCTCAGCTGTAGAATAAGACAAATAAAAACAAGGCTAGCCCAGAGCCCTACAGACTCTCTGTTAGCTTCATACGCTAGACTGAAATGGTTTGAGCTAAATGATACGTCACCTTATCTTCATCCTGCTACTGGGCAGATGGGGACACTTTTAGGGGTAGGGGAATAAGGGGGAGGAAAAGATCTCAAGCAAAGGCTCAGATTTGAATCTTATTCTCTTGTCTATGAATCTAGTAGTCCTTCCTTAAGATTATTTATAATTTAAAGTCCTGTAGTTTTTTAATTTGCATAAAGAATAAATATGACAAATTAAATCTTTCTTTAACAATCTCTTTTGAGAGAGAAGACTGTAGTGACTTGAACTGAAGAGAATTCAGAACTGGGTAAAAAGCCCTTCAGGGGCATGAAGCTATTTCCTCTCTAATAAAACAATGCACATTTATGGCCTCTCACCCAGCACATCAAAAAGACATCTGTCAACTTGGACTAACTGGAGGGAGAAATTTGAGGGGCCAAGAGACTATCTCCAGACACGTGCAAAGCAGAGTCCATTTACTTGGACACAGATCTAAAACAATGGGCCTCCAGATTCATGTTGTGTTCAACACTTCGTAGCTACACACTGCACCAAGGTACCTTCAAAAATCACATCTTTAGATAAAGCCTCAGAGCACCACATATCTGGAAAACAAATATGTGGAGAAGTTCTCCAGTGGGGCAACTCAAAAAAAATCATAGACTCCATTGCAATACCCCCAGTGAGTGCTCAGGTGTAGGCTACTCATGTCTATCCTTCAACAGATGCTCCCACGTGCTTTTTTTCCACAGCAAATTGGGGCTATTTGAGGGCAAGGGCTGAGTTTTATTTACTTCTGATTCCACAGTTTAAGCCTCTGGATACACCAGCAAAGGCTTGATCGAAACATGTATACATTTCCTAATCCAATTGCCAGAACACAAATATTGTCATGCATCTTATTGTTTAGCATCTCCAGTGATGAGGAACTCATTAACTTATGGGATAGGCCATTTCCTTATTGGACAGTTTTTACTTCTCCTTATCCTGAGCCCCTTATAGAAATAAAAATCTGGTATACTTATAGCCTTTAATAGTGTGTCCTTAAAAGAGATGGGAAGATAATAACTTTCAGAAAGTTCTTCAGAGCCAGTCATGACTCACATCATAGACAATCATCCCCCAAAGGAGAAGGCTATCAACATCTATCAACATCTACAGCTATCAACATCATATGCTGGGAAGGTCAAAGTCCAACTCCTTTCCTTTTTACAGAAACTGAAGCTTACTTATGTTTTGTAATGCAAAACAAGAAATCTGGAAGAAATGAAATCAGTTTGCAATGCAATGATATAAAGAGCAAAGGAATTAAAGTTCAAGACAGTCCAATAGCACCTCCACCTGTGCTGCTTCTGAAATCCAGACAAGAAGCTCATTTTCTTTTTTCATATGTGGGAAGAAAGAACATGATATGGTGCTAGGGATATTCAAATACAAAACCCTCATCTGCTACTTACTGATGTACTGGTCTTGAACTAGTTGTTAACTTCTATGAACCTCAGTTTCTTAGATAATAAATCCTACCTCACAAATAAAGCATAACACAAATGCTAGCTACAACCACCGTTATTATGTTGAAGAACAGAATTCTGATGAACTGGAACAATAGGCTGAAAAAATCAAAATGGGATTTAATGAGACAACTAAGAAGTTCTACATTATCAGTTTAAGGCATGGTCATGTAAAACAAAACAAAAAAGATCAGAGATTTTAGTTGACTCCAACTTACTAGGGGTTAACAATGAAACATGCCTCCTTAAAACACACACACAAAATAATGAATGAAATCATTAGTTTGTGTAGCATTTAAAACAAAGGAGAAGTCCCACTCTCTCCATTCTGGTCAAATCTGAAATAAAAATACTGAGTATGACATTTTGTGAGAATACCAGAAAAGCTAGAATTTACTCAGGAGGGTGAACATGATGAGGAAAGATTTGAGATATGGAATGATTTAAAAGCCTAAGGTCTGGCCCAGGCTGAGGGGCTGAAGGGCTGGCTTCCTTGAGGCAGAACAAACAGTACTGTTATGAACTACAGGGTGGTAGGGTTCAGTCTAACCCAGAAGATTGTGCAGCAAGCAGAGGTGTCAGCAGTATACAGGGTCAGAGACACAGAGCTAAGCATCATAGAAGATTCTTCACTGGAGGCACTGCCTTCTCCTTTAACAAATCCACCATCTATCAGTCCCAAAGGCCCCATCTCTCTGACAGGACCTGTCCATACCTGTCCAAGTAATTCACAATATTTGGGTTCTTATTTTCCCTCATGACCAGGATCTCATTAATAATCAGCTCTTTCTTCGGCTGCTGCTGAAGGTTCATCTGCTTAATGGCCACCTGAAATCAGAGTACATTTGATATGCTCTTAGAGTCACTCATTACTTACTGAGCATCTACTAAGTATCAGACCTTAAACACTAAGCAGACAGACATGAATAAGATATGGTCTTACCCTTGAAGAATTCACAATTTATTAACATAGCCCAGTGGTACTCAATATGAGGTCCCCAGACCAGCAGGATCAACATCTGGAAACTTGTTGAAAATGGAAAATGTTCAGGCTCTAGCCAGTCCTAGAAATTCTGTATTTTAATAAACCCTCCAGGAGATTCTGATATACACCAGTTTGAGGATCAATCTTGCTACTAAATAAGTTACATTAAAAAATACTTTTAAAAATCACAGTATGAAAGAGGTGTGCTATAACAAAAGTCCATACAAAGTGCTACAGAAACATGTTTGGTAATGTAGAGACTTCAGAGAGGGGACGACGACTTTTTAAACTTGGTGTGGAAAGACAAATCAGAGTGGACCAGATTAAGAGAGAAGAGAAAAAGAGGATAAAATCCCTATACTGTGTGTGTATGACAAAAGATCTTGATAGGCTTCTTGTCTATAGAAATAAATCAGTTTCCATGTAATGCAAATATAGGTTAGTTTCCAAGGCACTTTTGTATCCATCTTTTCTGTGTTAGGTACTATCTAAGGTATTCTCAAGTTTATTTCATTTAATCCTCAGAAATACCAAATTCAGCATTACTACTGACCCCTTTTGATAGATAAGGAAATTGTGTTTGAGAGGGGTATGTGGATTGCAAACATATGTCTGAAGAGCAACACATTGACCTAAAGACATCTTATATTACGTATGGCAAGCCCTTGTAACATATGTTAAGATTTGGAGCCACAGAGTGCCTTTGAATTCCCTCAGGCCATCTTGAAGGATGGAACAGTATTCTTGAACCTCAGAGAACTCACTGCTGGCAGCAGAAAGAAAGAACAGAGGTGGACAGAAGATAACATAGAGGCAGTGGCAGGACCTCAAGGATCCTCTGTAATTGCTACTGACTAACTTTAGCTACATGCCCTTCACACCTAATTAGATCCTTCCTCTGCAGGCCAGCAGATAGCACTCCTATAAGAGAAAAGGAATTGGACTTGAACTCTGAGGACGTAAGCTCCAGGGCTGAGTCTGCACTTACTGATCTTGATCATTCACAAGCTCTCTAAGCCCCAGTCTCTTCATCAATACATGGAGGATAATAATACTAACCCTGGTTCCCTTCCTCACAGGATTGGTTTGAGGACTAAATGAGGTATTGGCCAATATGTTACTCATATTCAAAAAGAAATTTAAATGATAAAGTAAGGCAACAATGAGAATTGTATTTGATAAGTACCTGGCACAGAGCAGCAAAAATGACAACATCAACAGGAACAATAGCAAAACCCAACCACCCTCCCACCACTACTATTTATTGTATGCCTACTATGTACAGGCCCGGATGTTAGGTGCTCTGTTTACATTATGTCAGTAAAACCTAACAACAACCCTGTAAGTAAAAATTATTATCTGTATGTGCAGGTAAGGAAATTGAGATTTAACATTTATGAGAAAATTGCCTATAGTCATAATCAGTGCCCACAGGCCAAATAACTCCAAAGCCTCTTCCAGTCTATTCTATTACACACACTCCCTCTAAAAAAAAATAGGCTTGAAAAATAATAGTTCAATCTGTCACTGGAAGACTTCCCAGCACTAACATACAGTCTTCCTATAGGTGACAGACAATAGCTCTGCTCATCCCCGGGGAAGCCCCTAGGAAGCACTTACTCCCGAAGCCTGGAGATTTAGACTCCCTGGGCAGGAAGCAAGGCCTTCCTGACCACACTCATTAGCCACCCTAATGGACTTCCATTCATAGTTTTATAACCACAAGACAGGCACATAGGGAAGTCAAGTTTCTGTTTCCTGTGGGTAGCTCCCCACTCACGCAGCCTCCAGGCCTTTCAGGAGCTGCCCACCACGAGCCAGCCTCCCATTAAGGGCTGTAGGCCAGAAACATAACCAGGAGCCCTGGTGCCTAACCTGAGCTTTACAGTGGCCTTGCAGCCCAGAGAGCACAGCTTTCTTTACGTTTTGGAATCAAAAGTTTCTAACCCAGTCCTTGTGAACTGTACAACCCTACAAGTTATTTAAACTCCCTACATCAAAGGGACTTTTAGAATGGGTATATCCCCTCCTTCTTTTCCAGATCTCTACCTCCAATTCACCATATTTAAAATTGACACAATGATACCACCCTTCCCTCCTCACCATTATTTCAACACACGTTCCTGTTGGCACTGTAAGTCTTTTATGTGTACACAATATACATTTATATATGATTTTGGGGGGGGAGGGGAAGGGAATAAAACCATTTTATCGAGGGCCTTCAGGAAAGGTTTGAGGGGCTGGGAGGACAACGAGATCCGCCATCCTCAGTCCAGCCAGATGTCCCGCTTTACAGCCACTGGAAAGCCATTTGGATACGATTGCAATGTCTCAGTGCTTCAGCAGCACTGAATCTTTCACGTAGTGTCCCTATTGAGCTAAGAAGGGTTAAAATTTAACCAAAAAGAAAAAGAAAAAAAACACAGAGCTGAAGGAGCAATAGTTGGTTGTAGACACTCACCTCCTGTCCTGTGGCCACATCCATTGCTGTGTACACAGTGCCAGAAGCACTGAACAATAGGTTGGGGAAAGAAGGGGGAAAAACATAGGTATTAAGTGAGGTGATACTTGTCAAATGCAGATCTACACACAATCTGGCAATACAAGGGTTTTATAACAGCAGCAAAAATAATCTCCCCCACTGTCCACCCCCACCTTCTCATATTTGAGGAGCAGTATGTAGTAGCAAAGAGATACAGGCTCTAGTGGACAAAAGATCTGAGTGCCAATCTGGAACATCTACCTAGTATCTATTAGCTATACCATCCTGAGCAAGTTATTTTCTAAGCTTCACTTTCCCCATTTGCAAAGTGAAGGTAAGAGAATAAGGGTGTATACGAGAATTTAAACCAATTATTTATTTGTGTTCTCAAGAGGATATGTGAATTTCACTTTGCAGTTTATATTATAAAACAGGTTTGTATTTTTCATGCTTTTCAAACATAAAATATTAAATATGCTTTTTAAGTACATATGCTCCCAGAAAATCTGACATTTCTACCCCAGCCCCAAGGTATCCTCACTATACATTCATATGCACATATGCACACACGCACACACACACATATATATGCACACACGCACACACACACATTCATACACAAAGAGAAAAGAGAGTGGAGGGAGAGAAATACTAGGAATAATGCTAGGAACGTAATCATGTCCACTCTAAATAACTAAAAAACTCATTTTATGCCTATAACCATAAACCCTGTATAATTGTAGGTGATGATATGCAGCAATATTTGTAGCTTTACATGTCATATGTCATATATATATAAAATGCAATTTGAAGAAATTTAATTCCATGTATTGCCAAAAAAAAAAAAAAGACATTCTAGCAAGCCCTGAGATTATGCTTCACAGGTAAATCAGGACAATTCAGGGAGAAAAGTCACTTGTAAGTTTGCCTTACGCTAGAAATTATGGTCACCAGCTTCCTGGCCAACACTCTTTGGTTGAGACCCTAGCTACATGCCAAAAAAAAAAAAAATGTGATCATAAGATAAGGGCTATCAAATAAGGACTGGATTATTTGCGTTGGCAATTATTTTCTGTTGACTCATCATCCTGTCTCTAGCCATCTTCTGTCATAAAGCTGGTGTCTAACTTCCTGTGTCCATCCTCCCCATCCCACAAGATGCACCATTCTTAAAAGGCCTTGGGGATGGACATCTCTGTAATTACAGAAGTCTAGAAAGCAACTCAGGCCAACTGGTTAATACTTGATTATTTCTACCTTGAATAGATATATGTTTAGATATGAATTCTGAGGCAAAAAAAAAATCTTCAGGTCTTACAGGGAAGAACAAGCAAAAATTATAATTAGCACTAATTCATCATATTTATGTGGCATTTTTTTAAAAAAATCATGGAATGTGAAATCATCAGTATAGGTGATTAATAAATATATCATTCCTCCCTTGCACTAACTAACAGACCTATCAAATAAGCAAGGAAAGCACATTTTATAGATGTTGCCTATTTAGGGCTTCACAGATCTGAATTTTTTAAAAAATCATAAATTCAAGATGTGAAAGGCACAGAATCTACAATTGCTCTCCCTTAAATTTATGGATGAAGAAACTGAAGTCCAGAGGTGGGACCTGACTTGCCCACACTTGTCTGTGTACCTATCTGCTACATTCTCAGTACCTCAATGTCATTAGCTGCAGGAAATGCCATACCAGATCACTCTTACTTTCTCCTCAGTATGTTAACTACCTTTCGTGAGTTCAGACTCACGAAAGCATGTCTGGCAGAAAAAGCACTCCACCAGGAAAAAAAATGAGATTCCCTCAAGTCCAGGGTTGTTTTAAGGATTAAATAATAGATGCAAAGAACTGATGTAAGCTGAAGAATGCTGTATAATTAAAACATCAGTATATTATACAAAACTTTATTTTATTTCCAGGAGGGTTTGGAATCATAAGGAAAAAACTAAAACAGAAAATTTCAATGACTTCATTAGCAACAATGCTTTCATTCAACTAACACTAAGATGAGAGCTTTCCATTAAGCCAGATCATTTTTCAGTTTCTTTTTAATTTTAGCTATTTCTGTAGGTCTATAAAAAATCTCATTATCTTTCTTTTTCATATAGAGATATAACTTACCTAAAGTAATGTGCCCAAATCTTAAGTGAACAACTTGATGATTTTTCAATAGGTATACAGACATGTGTGCCCCACTAACATCACCCCTTCCCAGTCAGCATTCCCCTCTCAGATGCAACAATTTCTCTAGCTTCTATTAGCATATATTAGTGTTGCCTGTTCATGAACTTATATAAATAAAATCACAGAATTTTTGTTCTTTTATGTCTGGCTTCTTTTACTCAAAATAATGGCCAACTGTTTTTTAAGAAATCACAGTAAATAGCTGACCCTTGAACAACACAGGGGCACTGATCTCCTGCATAGTCAAAAAGCTATGTACAACTTTTGACTCCCCAAAATCTTAACTACTAAAAGCCTACTGCTGACTGGAAGCCTTACAAATAACACAGTCAATTAACACATATTTTACCCATTATATGTGTTATATACTGTATTCTTACAATAAAGTAAGCTAGAGAAAGTAAAATGTTAAGAAAAGCAGCCCGGCCCCCATAGCTCAGTGGTTGAGCATTGACTTTTGAAGCAGGAAGACCTGGGAAGGGCATATGCCTGGGTTGCGGGCTCAATCCCCAGTGTGGGGCATGTAGGAGGCAGCCAATCAATGATATTCTCTCATCATTGATGCTTCTATCTCTCTTTTCCTCTCTCTTCTCTGAAATCTATATATATATACTTTTTTTTTAAAAAAAGAAAATCATCAGTAAATACATTTACAGTATTTACTGAAAAACTTGTATAAAAATGGACCCGTGCCGCTCAAACCTGTGTTGTCCAAGACTCAACTGTATTGTAATTCTTTGTTTGACTATCTCCTGTAGACATGAGGTCTTTGACAGCAAAGATCGTGTCTGACTCATAGCTGTATTCCCACTGCCTAGTACAGTGGTCGGCAAACTCATTAGTCAACAAAGCCAAATATCAACAGAACAATTGAAATTTCTTTTTGAGAGCCAAATTTTTTAAATTTAAACTTCTTCTAATGCCACTTCTTCAAAATAGACTTTCCCAGGCCGTGGTATTTTGTGGAAGAGCCACACTCAAGGGGCCAAAGAGCCGCATGTGGCTCGAGAGCCATGGTTTGCCAACCACTGGCCTAGTACGTAACAGGACTCAATTAAGATTTGCTGAGTTCAGTACACTGAGGGCAGCCTACAAGATACAGAGGAAGGAACCAGAGAGGAGAAGACTGTCCACCTTGAAAAACAGGTTCTGCTACACTAGCAGAAGGGTCTGCAATTGAGTCTCCCATTCACACTGTGCTGATGTTGCTGAGCACCAGATAAACAGGGTCAGTCTGAAAAGGCAGAGCTGTTATTTGGGAAGCATGTTTTATACTAAGAAAATAAATGGGTTTCCAATTCTCACTGCAGGGGTATTTTTAGCAACATGGCTGGCTAATGGCACATCTCTCCTTTTAAGTATAATTCTGCCAAACCCCAAATCAGCCTAACATAACACCTTCAGATGGGTGAGGCGTGACATGAAGAAAGAAGAACAAGGTTTTTGAGAGGCAACACAAAAGCAAAATCTCATACACCAGCACACACAATTTTAAGTCACTTTTCTAGGGAAAGAAAATGCCCCTACTAACCCTTGTCCAATCTTCTCAAACCGTGTATATTTCTTCTTAGGATCGCCCACACTCACTATGCTTCCTTTGAAAAAAAAAACAAACAGAGACCAGGAATCATTTTTTCCCCTCAGATCAAGATACGAAACAAGCCCCACGTTTCTCCAAACCCTGGAGTTGGCAAAAGTACCTACAATGCCCAAAAACCATACTAAGTAGGGCCTAAGCTTTCCCCCATAAGTTCCACCCAAAAGTTTCATCTCCTTACCCTTTTATTCATAGTAATCTATTCCATTTCCAAATTCCTAACAGCCATTTATTAATTTTTAATTAATTCATTCAATAAACATTTACTCATTTAATATGCTTGCTATGTGCCAAGCTCTATGTTGAGTGCTAGGAATAAAAAGATGAGACAGTTAAGACTGTCTCTGCTCTCAAGAAGCTCAATTTCCTGGAGAGACAGACAAGCATCAAGTCCCATGAAAAAATAATAATCATTGCCCTAGATGGCAAAGGGGTACAGAAAGAGGTACAAAGTACAGATTGGAAAGGCTTCAGATAGGAGGTGATATCTGGACTGATTTTCACAGGGTAAATAAGAATGAGGTAGGGAGGACAAGTTGAGAAGGGGTCACAGAAGGAAGTACGTCAAGTGCCAAAAGAGAGGTCACTGAGTATTACAATTTGTATTCTAGATATGGTAAAACTGAGGCCCACAGAAGGGAAGATACTTCCTCCCAAGGTCACACAGCACCCTGGTGTCAGGGCTAAGATGAGTTTGTTTTTCTGTCTCCCAGTCCAAAGTGCTTTCCGCTACTACCAATCACTAAGATTTGGTACTTTTTATATACATTATCTCAAACTGCAAATGAGACTTACAAATGAGACAGGTAGTAACATCCCTATTTAAAAGATAAGAAAGAGGAGGCCCAGAGAACAGCAGGAAATTGCCCTAGTCCCATGCAAGGCCAGGGCTTCAATCCTGTGTCCTTAATAAGATGGCAGTCTGTTTCCCATAATCCTATGCTCTAAATATATTTTTTAAATCTGGTTCAAAGAAAAAAGACTACCTATAGGAACAAATAGATCACTAGGTAAATAGCTTTTCTTATTTCATCAGTTCATAAGGGCTCTGGGCAACTTTTAAGAGAGTGAATTTTTTTTTTTAAGTCAAACAAGCCCTGGCCAGTGGTTCAGTGGTTAGAGCATCAGCCAAGCACCAAAGGATCACAGGTTCAATTCCTGGTCAAGGGCACATACTTCGGTTGCAGGTTCGGTCCCCAGCCCCTGAGAGCAAGAGGCAGCATGCTCTAACTACAGAAGCAAAAGTCATGTTCTAACCCCAGCCCTGTCCTTTTCTGGTTGTGTAATTTTGGGCAAGATATTTAGGATCCCTGAGCTTCAAATACTTTAACTGCGAAAAAAAAAAAATTTTTTTTTTAAATGAGGATTATAATATCTGCCTTCACAAGGCTTATATGAGGGATAAATTTTTTTAAAAAATCAAGAAAATACCTTGCTTGCCATTTGGTACATAGTACAAGCTCACAAAATGTCACTTTCCCTTCCCTCTTTTCCTACAACCAAGATCTGTCTTCTCCTAAGTCAATGACAAACATACAAATAATTAATTTTAAAAATCAGTCATAATTCTACCACATAGAGACAAGGCCTCAAGCCTTTGTCAATACAACATTATATACTATTCTCTAGAAAAAAGCTATTTATCATCTACTAATATAGTGGTCGGCAAACTCATTAGTCAACAGAGCCAAATATCAACAGTACAATGATTGAAATTTCTTTTGAGAGTCAAATTTTTTTAAATTAAACTTCTTCTAACACCACTTCTTCAAAATAGACTTGCCCAGGCCGTGGTATTTTGTGGAAGAGCCACACTCAAGAGGCCAAAGAGTTTCATGTGGCTTGCGAGCCGCAGTTTGCTGACCACGGTACCAGTATAAAACCCCCGCTTAAGGGTGAGAGATACCTAGATCTTGAAGTGAGCTATCTACATTCTCTCTCATCACATTCCCATCTTCATGTGGCATCCAATCAGGGCTAGTGACTCAGAGGAGGTGGGAACAAGGGTAGAGTGAAGAGAAGCACAGTTTGTGGCTAAGATATCAAGCATAGCTAGCCAGCCACATAAAGCAAGCCTAGGACAGAGATCTTGATAGCCACAAAATTCTGTCTTTGTACTCAACCAATCATACAGCAGAGGAAGGTTCAGAACACTACAAAGTGCTTACGTAATTTCTCCAAGATCTCTTCATCAGACATTTTAGGCTTCTTCTTTTGCTTCTCAGTATTCCGGGTCAGAGCATCTGGAGGAGTGGTATTACTCTCCGTAGGTGAAATGGGAGATGTAGCCACATCCCGTGTTGGAGTAACAGGAAGTGGTTCAATCACAGACCGTGTGTAGACCTGCATTGTTGGTAGAAGAATTTGACAAGGCCAGCCTCTGTTAGCATAGGGAAGCTCAGGAGCCTCTCTTAAATGTGCGTTAGAACATCCACAGAAAAACAAATCCCAACAAACTCATTCGTTTTCTCATGTCAAAAATCTATGTGCCTCCTCCTCTGTGCCAGGCCCATCCTCTGTGGTTGGAATGGCCTTCCTTGCTCTCAGTATACACAGCAAGGGTTAGTGAGGGTCTGAACAATGAAGATATTCAATACAGCTTAGACAACTCTCAACAGAAATGATTTAAAGGAAATTCTATCATTGAATGGGAATCCCCTTCATCTCAAAATTCTATTCTTTCCCAAGCTGAAATGAATCTTGTATTTGCACAGCATTTTGCACTAATACGATACAACATTATCTCTTTTGAGCTGCTCCCTCTTTAAATCCTGAACCCTTGCAGAGAAGGAACTACAATTATTCTTGCTGAAGAAGCAGAAGGATATAGTCATTTAGACCACAGATCGAGAATGTGACTGCCTGGGCTGAAACCCCAACTCTTACTTTTACCATATATATGACCTTGGGCAGGTTACTTAGCTTCTCTGTGCTTCAGTTTCCTCATTTATAAATGGTGATACTAATGATACCTATTTTATAGGGTTGTTGTAGGAATAAATTAACACGTGAAATTATTAAAATCATACCCAACAGATACTGAGCTTTTAAAATTCTGCTAATTCTATTATATTTCCTATTCATTTACTTAACAAATATTTACTGAGAATCCACTCTTTGCCCGGCTGTACAAAATGTTGCCCCATCCTCTTGTGAATTAAATCTTGTGAAAAAGTTATAACTGCAAGGCAGAAAGGGTTAAATGTCATTTAAAAATGAGCAAACTATATACTATTGAGATTTAGATAATTTATACTCCCTTTCCCAGAAGAACATTTTAGGCATTTATCAGATTTTTTTTTTCATAAAAATATCACAACTGTTTTTTGGCTCGTCGATAAGCTCTCTGAAGAAAGTGAATGTGTCATTCATCCCTGAGTTCCTGTAGCCAAGCAGTTCCTAACAAAAAGCATGCATTTAGATACATGTTTCGTGAATCAATGAATAAATACTAAATGGGATTCTTCAGCTGGATTTTTAAGGGCAGACAGGACTTTAATAGGTGCAAATGGGAGAGAACTTAAGTAAAGACATTGAGATCAGAGACTAGAGCTTCTGTCCTGACTTCTAGCGCAATGACTTCATTTTCTATCTTCTACCTCTTGACAAAGAATATCCCTGGCAACTCAGGCCTGTATTTTCATGCTCTGTCATTTTTTTTTTCCAAATAGAGGGAGAGAGAAACAGCAATGATGAGATTCACTGATAGGTTGACTCCTACATGCCTCACACTGGGATCGAGCCTGCAACCAGGACATATGTCCTGACTGGTTCATGGGTCGGCGCTCACTGAACCACAACGGCTGGGCATGCCTTATCCTTCTTGTTCGGTTCTCTGAATTTTAAATGCTCATTGAGGGTATAAACCCTGCCTTTTCCTTCTCTAATAGTCTCCTTGTCTGGCTCCCAGCACAGACCTGCACACACAAAAAAGCCACTGTGCTATGGTAGAAAGCAGCCTGGATTTAGAATAAATTACCTGCTTTCAATCCTGGCTCTTTTGGTTACTAAGAGACTTTAGGTAGCTCAATTTACCTTTCCAAATCACAGCTTCTTTTTCTATAAATTGGGAATTATCAGTGCCTTTAAGGGTGATTCCACAGGTTATAAATTCTTATCCTAAAAGATCATCAAATCCCCTTGAATTTCCTCTATAGAATCTCCCACAATCAGCCAACCAACTTCTGCTTAAATACTTCCCTGAATGCTTAATCCAAAGGCAGCCTTTTTGTACTATCACAGAGTTTAACCCCTAGATTGTTTTTCGTTACAAAGCTCTTGTCATAATAATAAGTCCAAGTAAAAAAAAGAAAAAATATATAGATATACTAGCAGAGTATCATCTGATAATAGGTCAATGCTCACTGAAGCTAAATTAAGTAAAAGGCATGAACCCCTGTTGTCAAAGAGAGAGCAGAAGGACTGTGGCTATTCTGAAATGAAAGAACCTCCTAGGAAGTTAAATAAAAATCATTGCCAATATCAGGCATCCGGAGATCCAGCATATTAATAGCACTAACATATTTATTGACTCTCTTGGGTCTTTCAGTATCATCAGTGATGTTCTAAAAGGCTGAATGCTGTGCATTTAACAGAGAAGAGAAGAGCTGCAGCCGGCTAATTTGTTGCTTCCCAGGAGACTGGAATCATTTTTTTAAAATATATTTTATTGATTTTTTACAAAGAGGAAGGAGAGGGATAGAGAGTTAGAAACATCAATGAGAAACATCTATCAGCTGTCTCCTGTACACCCCTACTGGGGATATGCCCGCAACCCAGGTACATGCCCCCGACCGGAATTGAACCCGGGACCCTTCAGTCAGCAGGCCGATGCTCTATCCACTGAGCCAAACCAGTTTCGGCGAGACTGGAATCATTTATGTTAGTCCTGCACTAGCAACATTAATTCTGTATGTCTTCCTGTCTATGGAGAACAGACTAAGTTAAGGAGGGCTGGGTTGGTATAAACACCAATTATTTAGGACACTTTGGGGCTATCTGCAAACCCATGATAAGTATATATACAGCTTATTGTCTTTAATTACAAAGAAAGTACCTTTCAATCAAATTAGTTCAGTGATCTCACAACTCCTAAGTCTAAGGACCATTAGTATAAAACCTCTAGGCCCCGAGCATCAGCCCCACTCTCCCCCTCCAAACTTTAATAAATCACGTCCCCAAGACTCACAGATTTTGTGTGCTCTGGGCGTGGAGCAATCACTGGAGGTGGGGTAGCATCATCATCATCGTCTTCATCTTCTGAGACTGGTGGCACTGCAGGGGTCTCAGACACAGTCTTCACATTCTGTGCGGTGGAGAAAAAGCCAGATTCATTAGGTCCAGCTTTAAAATACAGGCTTGAAATCTCCCCACCCTTCACCAAAGAAACTTCATCCTGACACCCCTTCTGAAACCCACATCAGCCTCCAAGCTCTTCACCTTCGTGCTGCCAGTCAGGAACTCGGTCGGCTTCCCTCTCTTTCAGTTACCACTATCCACTCAGTCCCTTTCTCCCATCCAAAGCTAATTGGGAACTGAGAAGCCAGGTGACACCTCTTTTACCTGCCTCCTCCAATCCAGACCCTGAAGACAAGCATATAGCTCTTTCTTAGTCTAGAAATTTTATTCTCCACACTGAACAGGTAATAAAATATGAAATGTAGGGAAGGGATGAGAAGTTTGGAATTCTACCAAGTTTATCATTATATTCCTCCTTTCTGATATGGTTAATGGAAATCCAGAAAGGCACTTGCCTCTCCTTTTCCTTTCTTTACCAAAACCTATCACACACCCATTATGTCCACAGGTGCCCTCGCCTCAACCTGAAGATACAGAACCTCAGGAGCCCCTTGTCCCAAGAGAACAATGCATTTCTCCCAAGCCTGGCTACTATCCATTTCACTGGTCCTGGAATGAACCTTACCAGCATGACTAATTGGATCTGCTATAATCTCAGCAACATGATTTTCACATGCAAACTGTAACAAAGCTGGGCCAAGAACAGCATGTTTGGGGGCAGGTCCAGGCAAAAATATCAAACCAATCCTGTTTATACCACAGATTTGAGAGACAAAATCGCTCCAAAACCTGAGATGTTTGATAGAAATTAAATGATCACAGCATAGAACCAAAGAGCCGATAGAGGTATTTTAATACATAGAGACATAATTCAACAGTTTCAGATATTTCCAGGGCACCTACTTTGTGCTCAGTAAGATACTGTGATGGGTACTGTTGACATAAAGATACAAAGATGAAAAGGGTGGTCCATGTCCTGAAGCAGCTCAGCATCGAATATAGGAGACAGAGGGTGAGTTTCCCTTTTGCCTGCCATTTGGGGCCTCTAGAGAGAGGACAGTAGGGAGTCAGAATGACAGGGGATAGGTGGAAAGATTTACCTAGAGGAATATTAGACTAGAGGTACTGGTACCGTGTGGCAGGCTGGCCTTTACCACATGTGATGTATTAAGGTAAGAAAAACTACTTATCTCATAGTTTTCAACTGGACTCTGATACTGGGCACAACTTTAAAACTTTCAGTGCCAGGCACATGTAAGCAACAAGCTTTGGTCACCATAAACAATGAATTTATCCTTTTGGTCTCAAGCTTTTATCACTTGAGGAATGTGGAGAAAAGTAGTAGTATATATAATAATAATAAGTCACTTTCCATCCTACAATCCAACAGAGGCTCTTTTCCTGTCAAAGTGAATGTACATATATATTTATATTAGGGGGATGGGGTATTAATCCTCACCCAAGGATATTTCTTTCTTTCTTTCTTTCTTTTTTCCTTAGAGAAAGTGGAAGAGATGGAGGAAGGGGGAGAAAGAGAAAAAAAGAGAGAAACATCAACTGGCTGCCTCCTGCTCAAGCCTCAACCCAGAGCTGGGGATGGGATTGACCTGCAACCCAGGCATCTTTGATCGGGAATCAAACCTGAGACACTTCAATCCCAGGCCGAATCTCTAATCACTGAGTGACACTGGCCAGGGCTCAAAACATATATTTTGATATTTTTCTATTCTAATTTCTTTTTTTAATATATTTTTAATTGATTTTTTACAGAGAGGAAGGGAGAGGAAGGGTTAGAAACACTGATGAGAAAGAAACATCCATCAGCTGCCTCTTGCACACCCCCTACTGGGGATGTGCCTGCACCCAAGATATATGCCCTTAACCAGAATCGAACCTGCAACCCTTCAGTCCGCAGGCCAATGCTCTATCCACTGAGCCAAACTGGTTAGGGCTATTCTAATTTCTTTCCTCTCCTCTATTCCTCTCAACAAACTTTAATCAGAAACCCAAAATGGGAATTAAGTTGGCTGCCTCTTCACTTGGGTTGTTGCCTTGGAGCACTCTGATGTATACTATAAACACTAGGTTTATTTGATCTCTAAAACTCTGAAGAGAAGATTTAATCTCCAAAATTTACAGGGAACTTATATAACTTAACAATCCAATCAAAAAATGGGCAAAGGACCTAAATAGACACTTTTGGAAAGAGGACATACAGAAAGCCACGAGACATATGAAAACATGCTCAAGGTCACTAATCATCCAAGAGATGGAAACCAAAACAACAATGAGGTGCCATCTCACACCTACCAGAATGGCTATCATCAACAAATGGACAAACGACAAGTGCTGGTGAGGATGTGGAGAAAAAAGGACCCTTATACACAGCTGGTGGGAATACAGACTGGTGCAGCCACTGTGGAAAACAGTATGGAGTTTCCTCAAAAAACTAAAAATGGATCTCCCATTTGACCCAGTAATTCCACTTCTAGGACTGTATCCCAAGGAATCAGAAATACCAATCAGAAAGGATATATGCACCCCTATGTTGATAGCAGCACTATTTACAATAGCTAAGCTTTGGAAACAGCCTACGTGCCCATCAGCAGATGAGTGGTTTAAATAAACAGTGGAATACTACACAATGGAATACTATGCTGCTGCACAAAAGCTCTTACCATTCGCAACAGCATGGATGGACGTGGCGAGCATTATGCTAAGCGAAATAAGCCAGTTGGAGAAAGATAAATATCACATGATCTCTCTCATGTGTGGAACATAATGAACAACACAAACTGATGAACAAAAATAGAGCAGAGACATAGAAGCTTGGAATAGTCAGTCCAACCTAAGAGGGAAGCCGAGGGTTGGGGGGGTGGTTAAGAGATCAACCAAAGGACTTGTATGCATGCATATGAGCATAACCAATGGACACAGACAATAGGGGGATGGGAATGGCCAGATTGAGGTCAATGGGAGAAAAAGTAGACTTATGTAATAATTTAAACAATAAGGAATTTTTTAAAAGAAAATAACACAGTAATTAATAAATAATACAAAAATAAAAAATAAAATAAAGTAAATAAAAGGACTCATACAACATATAGTCTTTTGCATATAGCTTTTTTTATTTAGCATAAAGTTTAAAAGGTTCTTCCATTGTGGATTATCAGTACAGTATTACATTCCTTTTTGTCTAACTAATAGTCCATTGTATTTATATAATACTTTTTTTAAAAAAATCCATTCATCAATTGATGGGCATTTGGGTTGTTTCCCTTTGGGGCTATTATGAATAACGTTCATATGAACATTCATGCACCCATTTTTGTGTGAATGTATGTTTTCATTTCTATTGGATATGTAGTTAGGAGTGGAATTGCAAGGTCAGATGGTAACTTTATGCTTATACTTTTGAGAAACTGCCAGACTGTTTTCCACAGAGGCTGCCCCATTGTATATTCCCACCAGCAATTATGAGGGCTCCAATTTCTTCCTTTGATTGTTTTTCACTCTAATACCTCATTTCGATGAATCTTCTTGAATCTCCTTGCCTAAACCCCCGTGTCCTTTATTCTCAATTTTTCATATTTTTTATAGTTTATATCATTTGTGCCCTTAGATGTATTTGGTTTTTAATCCTTGTGAATTTATTTATTCAATAATATTTTTAAAGTTCTAAGAATTCTTTTTTATCCTCTAAGACAGTGTTCTCAACCTTTCTAATACCGTGACCCTTTAATACAGTTGCTCACATTGTGGTGACCCCCAACCATAAAATTATTTTCATTGCTACTTCGTAACTGTAATCTTGCTACTGTTATGAACTGTAATGTAAATATCTGATATGCAGGGTGTATTTTCGTTGTTACAAACTGAACATAATTAAAGCACAGTGATTAATCACAAAAACAATATGTAATTATATATTGTGAAATATTTATTTCTAATTATAAATAAATGAAATTTTTGTCTTGAATCATGGTGTACCATGGGTAACAGTCTTCATATGACAACAGTAAACTACTTTGCTACACCAAGGAGCGGTCTGTTGGCTTCTAAGACCATGGGAAATAGGTGTTTTCTGATGGTCTCAGGAGGCCCCTTTGAAAGGGTCGTTCGACCCCCAAAGGGGTCGCGACCCACAGGTTGAGAACCACTGCTCTAAGATATTGTTAGTTTAGACTAAAATGCACATCAAACTATACCAATCTCCTATTTAAAATGTTCCTTAGCTCCAGCACTAAGTCCAAGTTTTTGGTCTGAAAGGATGGACTCTTAACTTGGCTTTTGCTCATGCCACCTCAGATAAGAAAGCATTGCCCTTCCAGGTAGCTCAGTTGGTAAGAGTGTTGTCTCGATACGCCACTGTTGCCAGTTTGATCACTGGTCAGGGCACATATAAGAAGCAACCAATGAATGCATAAATAAGTAGAACAAGAAATTGATGTCTCTCTCTCACACAATAAGTAAATAATTTTTTTTCAAAAAAAAAGAAGCATTGCCCTTTTCTCTGCCTGCTATCATTACCTGTATTTACCTGACACTATATTATAAATCCTTGTTTATGTGTCCTATTTCCTCACGAATTTGTGAGATCATCTACATAATGGAATACTGGCAAAAACCTTACCAGTCTTTGACTCCCCAGTCTATCACACAGTAGGTATTCATTTCATCAATGAGAATTCAAGAACTATAAGTCATATAATCTGAGATCTCAGACCAATGCCACAAATAAAATTTTAGAGCCAGAAGCCCTTAATAATCATGTCTGTTAAATGAATAAATCATTCAGTCCCAACAACTCTGTTCAAAGACTTCTCTGTACTACTCGGCAGAATGAATCACTCCACCAAATATGACTTCCAATGTACGTTATTTATACCTCTATTGCAGCCTTTATCCCTATAGTCTTCTGTTAGTTTCTCCCTCAAGGACTGAGATAGTGCTTTTTTGTATCACCAACACATTGGCACAAAGAAGGTGCTAAATAAATATTTATAGTTTGAAGGAATAAATGAATGATCAGGAGAACTGAATTTTGCATTGGTTTCCACTATAAGTTCATTCAAGGATAGGGAGCAAGTCATTTAATTTCTCTGAGTCTCAATTTCTTAACCTGTGTTATGGGGATAACAATCCTGTCCAATTATTTCACAAATCAAATGAAATGACGTGTATGAAACCAATATGGGAAATAATGACATGCTACCATAATAGAAACCATATCCCTCAGGTAAAATTAGTAAGGATATGTGAACTGAGCCACAGGGACAACTGTTCTGAATTGGGAGAGAAAATGTCCTTGACAGCCTGAGTGGCTTTAATTGTAATTACTAACCCAGGACAGGTTTTTAGCAAGCAGGTGTTATCCTCTCTGCCATATGGCCTAAGCCCCAGGGCCCCTCCTCCTCCTCACTAATGAACAATGACTATGGCTTTACTGCAGTTACCTTTGTAAGAACTCTCTGCCATCTTCTTTCTCAGTTCCCTGCCTCAGTGAGAAAAGAACCTGGGATTAGCACTTGAAAGAGTCTAGTTCTAATCTGGTTCTGTCATAATAATGGGGAAAAAAGAGACATTTTGGGGGGCTAGCAATCTGAATCTAGTCACTGCCCCTTTAATTGTCTGGTCCTGTAAGATCTGTTTACTTCCATTTTAGAGAGACCATAAACTTTCCCCAGACGAAGTTACCAATGCTGGCACCAAGCCAGGCCTTTGGTTGAGGTCTCAAAGCCCCAGCACATAGGCCTCTTTAAGAACTTGCAAAAGGGACCAGAAAACCCCATATATGGGAAACAAAGGACTGAAAAAGATATAAAAAGGGACAACTTCCTCCATGTTGCTGCTCAGAATTTGAAAGATAGTTCCCTCCCCACCCCCCCATCCCCGGGGCCTGTACGTAATAAAGTGTAACTCTATTTCTCTAAGCATTGTTTGGTTTTTCTTTGGTCTTCTGTAACAATAATAGCTAATTATGAGTCTCCAGAAAACTGTTTTTCCACCTGTAAAATGGGAATGAGAATACTTTCTTCACAAAGTAATTGTGCCTGGCACATATTAGCCACTCAATATATGAGAGCTGCCACTCCTCTCATAAAAGCACAAAGATATTTGAACCACAAAGCACCGTTCAGCTTTCTACAATAATTTACTATTCAACAGTGGTAAGAATCTCCCAGAGATCTTAACATTTGCAAATGCTTCCCCATCTTTTAATTACATATCTTCCATTTGATGAAAGAGTGAATAGGGGAAAGCAACAGACTGGGAATCTGATACCTACTGCCATCAACCCTTCTCAATTTCAGTTTTATCAACTATAAAGCAAAAATAATAACTGACCTCATTAAGTGCCCATGAGGATTAAACGAAATAGTAAATAAGAAAGGACTGAGTGTGCTATTAGGCACTGGACAGGTGAACATTTTTTATACTAGTAAATGATGACAGTAAAGATGATTCAGAGTAAACTAATCCATACTCCTGGAAACATGGTTCAAAGTATTTTAACAATGATTCAATATTGTGTTAGAACTTACTACTCTCCTGCTTAAAGTTCTTCAAGAGCTTCTCATTACCTTTAAGATAAATTAAAACTCCTACATGTTTGGACCTGTTTACCACTCCTCCTTGTCACCCACTTCTATTCCCTTTACCCTTCACATGCCAGCCATAACAAACCACCTGCAGTTTCCTGTACAAGTATAGCTTGCAAGCCCTTGCCTTGATATATGTTATTTATTCTGTCTGTCTGGAATAGTCTCATCTCTTCTTAATTCTTACACCCTACGAAGTGAACTCATTCAGCTCAGACTATCATCAAGAAACTTTCCTTATACATCCAATTTCATTCACTAAGTGGTTACCTGTCAGATGTCATGCATATAGCAATAAACAAATCAGACCTTACCCCTGACCTCATAAACTTCTAGCACACAGCACTGTAACTATTTACTGTTGTCTTCCTGTCACTCACAAGACAAGGAGATTATCGGACATGGGGACAATGTCAGATTCGTCCCACTTCTCCACAAGACCTGGCAAAGAATAGGAGTTTTGCAAGTGTTTAGCAAACCAATATGACATAACCACCTCTGTATAAGAGACAGCATCAGGTGTAAAGAACAGTAGTTATTAATATATATATTAATATATATATAATTAATATATATATATAAGCTAGAATATATATATATATATATTACAGCTTATTATTTAAAGACCCTTTAGAACATAGAAACATATTTTATTTGCTCTGGAAAATAGAACTCGTAAGCTGAAAGAGGCAGAGGGATCTTTGAAGTCATTGGGTTTTACTCCTCAGCCCTTCCTGTCAGGGCATTCACTACACCTTAAATGGACAGAATATGCCGCTCTCAACCATCAGTCCTGATCCTGGGAATTCTCTTCTAAATTCAGATTTTCGAAGACATGTCCAGGTAAGGCAGAGTATAGCATCCTCTTTTTATTGATTAAAAAACTCAAGCTCTGGCTTTCAAAGGCAAATGAAAAACTGGGCCTAAAAGCCAGTTCTTCTAGTTCCAAGGTTAGGATTTCTAGAACATTAAAAAAAAAAATTGAAGCTGGAAGGGATATCTACTGATTGAGTCCAATTCCTTTGCAGTTCCTGTATAGATAGATAGGGACTCTTGAGGTCCAGAGTGGGGAGTGACCAAGATGAGGGCCTCCCAGCCTAGGCTCTGCATCTGCCATGCTGTCTGTGATCCCTAACCACCACACCTGCCCATATCAGAATAGAGGAAATAAAGACTTACCAAAGTGTTAGAAGAATTATAATCCTCAGCTAATTTATCTGCAAAGGAAAAAAAGACCAGGGACTCAGTCAGTAAACAATTACAATGCATCTGCTCTTGAGAGCTAAGGAAGCGTAGCCAGTCAAGCCCTTGCCAGGCTCAGAGAATGAAAACAGTACTCCTGGTACTATGGGCCCAATACCATACTAGGCACATTATACACATTACCTCCCTCATCCTCAATAGATTTCTGAGTGCTCTTATTAGGTTACCTTTTATAGATCTGGAAACTGATGTTCAGAGATGTTAAGTAATCTGCTCAGGGTACACACAGCTGTCAAATGGGAGTCAATATCTGAATTCTGATCAAACTCTAAATACTATGATAGAACTGTATCCACATCAGCAACACTATTGTCATCAGGCCTGAATCTAAAAGAAAGAAAGGATTCATGGCTGTGTTGTCCTGAGCACCCATGACAAATAATGACCAGCCTGAAACTTGGGCTTCTAGAAAGGATCCTCTACATTCATGTCTATTCCCCACAGGGAGAGAAAGATGGAGATCAGGAAATGAAAGGCATTAATCATGTCAAGTCTAATTAAAGGCAGAATCTTGTTTCTAATAATAGAGTCAAGCTTCCACAGTAAGGTAATTACCATATTTCACTGATTCTGAGATGTTTTTCCACATTCACATCTCTAAAACAGAGATGTGTCCAATAAAGGCTTTTTTTTAAAAATTCCTCACCCAAGGATATATTTTACTGACTTTTAGAGAGAGAGAGAGAGAGAGAGAGAGAGAGAGAGAGAGAGAGAGAGAGATACCTATGTGAGAAACATCTATCAGTTGCTTCCCATATGTACCTGACTGGGATCAAACCCACAACCTTTTGGTGTGCTGGATGATGGTCCAACCAAATGAGCCACCCAGCCAGGGCACATTTCATGTTTTAATTAGCAACCTTTTTTTTTTTAGTGGTATATGAAATAATGATGTCTCTTAAAATCAGTGATATCTTAGATTTAATGAAATATGCAACATACACTCAATGGAGATTTTAACAAGAAAATAAGTTTAAAGACCAAGTACTGCATTTGGTTTTATTCTTTAATTCCTAAAGACCCAAGAAGAAAATAACTTTGCTGGTTCAAGAGACTTTGCTGGAATTAAAGAGGAAAAATATGCTTCCAAATCCAACACATTCCTCACCAAGAACCAAGCCCAGAGAATGTCCAAGACCCCAATTCCCATTATATAAGAAAGTACCAGGTAGTACTTCTTCTGTCCTATGACGAATAATGGACCCACAAGCTACATTCTTAAAACAAACCCTGAATAGCCAGCTGTACTCTGGTGAAATCAGGTCAGGATATACTTTAAACATAACTCATTGGTTCCTTTTGTCCAAAAGAACATCAACTTAGGGCAAAACAAAGCACAATACTATGTCCTCATTGCACAACCCCAACCTGATGCTAGTGTTTTTGAGGACTGGATATTGTGATAATAAATATTTCTGGTCCATATAAGAAACAAGTAAGCATTGCGCCTTTTATTGAGATGTACCATGTCTACATATCAAAATCAAATTCCACAGCACAGAAGGACAGAGCAGAGAGGATTTCTAATTCCTTAATTTTACCAATGAGGAAACTAAGGTTCAGAGAAGAAAAGAAATGGGTTTGAGATTACATAAATCACCCTAGCCAGTTTGGCTTAGTGGATAGAATATCGGCCTGTGGACTGAAGGGTTTCAGGTTTGATTCTGGTTAAGAGCACATGCCCAGATTGCAGGTTCGATTCCCAGTGGGGGGCCTGTAGGGGGCAGCCAATCAATGATTCTCTCATCATTGATGTTTCTATCTCTTCTTCCTCTCTGAAATCAATAAAAATATTTTTTTAAAGATTACATAAATCACTGGCAATATAGGGCCAAACTCCTTACCCTACTTTTTTGTTAATCAGCACAGAAAATAAAATACTAAAAAAAAATAAATAGAAAAGTTGACAAAAATTGGCATGGAAGATTATGCTTTGGTTATAAACCTCGAACGGTTGAAAGGCCCGAATTTAAAACACACTTCCATTACATATCAGTTGAATCACCCAGAGCAAATCACTTAGTTTCTCTAAGCCTAATTAATTTCTCTGAGTCAATAATTCTTGCCCTACCAATCTCACAAGGCCATGATAAGAATCAAATGAGATCACTCATATATATAATATTCAAGCATATATAGATTGAGGTAGTGTTATAATAGTATGAGAAGAGAGGAAACAGAAAAAGGAGAAAGATAAACTTTAAAAATAAAGCATGCCAAACATAAAATTTTGCCTGGAGTTGGTCCTGGTCTTCAACTTCTAGAAAATAAAAATCCTACATGCACGTGCTTGTGTACACATACTCACATATACTCAATGTCACTAACATATGCATACATAGGTGAGTATACACACAATCACCTGGATTGTATAAGCAATCATTCATGAATACTTAAGTGGCTTTAATTCCAAACATTTGCAAACCCACAGAGCTATGCTTCCATATACATATATGGCACTTGTCCACACCTACACACATGTAAACATAAAACAGAAAGTCTTCCAAAGACTTTGCAGCTGAGGCTTTCAAAGCCAGTTCTAATCTCATATCTCCATGACAAAAATCCCTAAAACACAAGCTCTAATCTCCTGCCTAGAAAACTCGCCCCACAACACCCCTCAACCCCAATTCCTCCTTGGAATGCCCCAGTCCTTCAACGTGAGAAGTAAGACAGACTCAGCAGGTCCAGACGTGAAAAAGGAAATACTGCTGGGAACATGCATGACCCTCTCCTGGGCACCACTATGGCAGCATGAGTGAAGCTGCAGTCTGTCATCCTCGCCATCTGTGCCCTTTGATACAAGCCAGATACTTGCTGGGAAAGCATCCTTCAAAATTAGCTAGTTCATCCTGGTTCTCACCTTCCCCAGCAATACTGCCCTTCAAAAAAGATATCATGGACTCTGGAAAGAGCACTGAACTCGGAGGTAAGAGACCAGCTCTGCCACTAAATCAGACACACCAGAAAAGCCTTTTTTGACTTGGTCTGCAAAACAAGGGGAACTGGAAGTGATATACATACTAAGGCTATTTCTTGCTCTGACATTCTAAGATGCTACACAAAAGGTAAGTCTCCAAAAATGTAGGCCTTCTCATGACTTGTCTAGGAAAAGAAAATTTCTCTACTATGAAAAGAGGTTCTCCAAATGAAGTTACTAGAAGCAACAGTAAACTCAAAGGGTGCTGGTAGAGGGTTAGGGGACTTGGCTTCTAATCTCAATTCTGCTATAAAAGAGTATATCTAACGCACATTTATTATTACTGACCTGTTTTTCACTTGACTGATAAAAATCAGTGCCTTGATGAAGAAATTTGGCTTGCCTACTTGAAAGATACACATTAAATGTGTTATTAAATAACTCAACAATATTAAAGATACTGATGATAATGACAGCTACAATTCCATGGTGTCTTTTATAACCTATAAAGGACTTTCACATCAATGAACTCCTTTTTTTCCTTACTACAACCTCCAGAGATAGAAATTGTTACTCCCATTTTGAGGCTCAAAGAAATGAAGTGACAGTTAAAGGCTAGTGAGTGTCTGAAGTTAGATCTTCTGGCACAAAGTGTATGTCTTTACATGTCACATTTTTTAATTGTGCAGTTTCGGAGTAAAAACTCAGGTTTGATGCAAAATCCATTGCCTTGGCTCTCAAATTCCAAAATCCTGTCTCAATGGAAGTACCATCTCCACTCTTTCCAATACTTTCTACTCTCACCCCAGGCCAACAGGCTCTTTTCCACCCACAAGAAAATCCTTTTATCCCAGGCTGCCCTGATCATAATCTTGTACCTGTAAAGCTCATGTACTTCTGGCTGTTGGAGGTCTTCTTGGAGTTATAGAATTCCAATACATCCAGCACAGCCTGCGGGTTTTTCTTCTGCTCCGACTTCGTGATATTTGATGTCTGAAGCAAGCGGGCCCACTGTTCTGGCATCCCCTATAAGAGAGACATGCAAAGCTGTCAGGAGGATAGTCACAGGGGACCCTAGAGGAAAATCAGCGCTCCTCTGATACCTGCTAGCAGCCAAGGGCAATTTAGTCATCCCTTTCTCTCTCTACCCTCAGAGTGCTACACAACCCTCTTTTATAAGACTTTTCTCATTATATTAGTCACTTCTTGAGATTTTGCTCCTTCACCAGGCTAATCCTCTTTTGGAATAGGGACCATGTCTGATTTGTCTCTGTGCCATCAGTGCCCAGAACAGAGCCTGCTGCCAAAAGACCACCTCACAAAGCTCTATTTAAGAAGTGACGATTCAAAGGATTCTTTGGTACAATTTTGGAGACCAGTCAAGTGTCCCTCTCATGAATAAAAGAAGATAGTAATGAGGGTCTCAAGCAGACAGAAGCCATCAGGAAGACTAGAAAGGATTGCCTCTCACAGTGCACAGCCAGAAGGCCTTTCTGTGGCCTGGGACTTACTGTAAATTCCCCTGTGACAGCATCAAACCCAACATGAATTGTGTGCTCAAAATCTGAAGGAAGAGAAATCTCTGGCCGCTCCTTCTCCTTCTTTTTATTTGCTGCAAAAGAAACAGAGAAAAAGAAATTTAAAACACAAAAGCAATATTGCCTGTTTAGGCTTATTTAGCTCTTTTTTTTTTTTAATCTGTAGGCTCCTTTAGAGGCCAAGAATTATCTATTTCATATCTGTATTTACAGAGCCCAATGCTGGGCTTAACTTGAAATAGATGATCAATGCACGCGTGAAGACTTATTTTTTTGTCAAACTAAAGTAAGGGAGGCACAGAAAGAATACTCATCAGAGTTAACAGTCCTGTTTCTACTACTAATGAGCCCTGTGATTCAGGGAAATTCACTTCCTTCTTCTGAAGCCTGGTTTCCCACCCATCTGTAAAGAGAGAAGGCTCAAGTAGGTTGTCTCTAAGGACACCTCCGGCCCTGACATCCTATATTCAATAAGTTTCTATAGCCTGCATCTACTTACTAGATCTTTGACTATGGACTTCTTTAAGGGTCAATTACAGAATTTTATATTTGGAAGTAGATTAAATAATGTTGGGTCGCTAATATTTTATCAGGTGCTTACCAGGCAATGGCTCAAATTCTTTCATATGTATTAATTAATTTTAGCCTCACAGCAACTCTATCACATAGGTACTATCATCCTTATTTTACAGGTAAATAAGATTACGTTATTTGCTCAAAAATCACATGATTAGGAATTGGCAGTGCCAAGACCCAAACCTCGGCAGTCTGACTCAGAGTCTGACCTCTATACCACTATGCTATGCTGCCTCCCTAGATTAAAACCGTAAAGGCTCATTAAGTCCAAACACTTGCAGGGTCTGGCATAAAGTAGATGTTCACTACAGTGCTGCTGACCTCACAGAAACGTTGTAGTGCTGAAGTGCCCTTGTTAGGGGTTGAATGGTGTCTCCCCAACTCCTAGTGCCTCAGTATGTGATCTTACTTGGAAATAAGGTCACTGAAGATGTAATTAGTTTTGTATTTGTATCATGCTCTAATGATTGCAAGGCACTTTCACATATATTAGTTCTCTAGAGACTCAAAACAACTGTGCGACAAGCAGGGCAGTGATTATGGTACCCATTTGACAGAAGAAGAAACAGAGGTTATAAGAAATTAAGTAACCTGCCCAAGATCACAGAGCAATTCAGAAGCAAATGTGGGACCAGAACTAAGGCGTTCAGTAGCTCTATAGCCTTTCTATTCTACCACTCTGCCTCTCATGGATTGCTGCTGCTGTGATTCTGCTCTCTCTTTCTCTCTTCAAATGCATTTATCTTCTAGGCAGTGGTCAAATTTATCCATTCCTCTCTCTCTTCATTGCCACCATCCTATATCAGGCAGTTATCTGTGGCCTGAGTCATTCTAAGTGTTGCCCATCATCTGCATTCTGGTCCTCTCCGAAGAAAACAACAGTTAAAGTAATCTATAGACTTGCTATTCAAAGCAGCATCAGTCAGTATCACTTGGGAGACTACTGAACACACAGAATCTCAAACTCCACCACAGACTATTTAACCAGAATCTAAATTTTATAAGACTCCTAATGATTCGTGTGTATATAAAAGTTTGATAATCAACCCACAGCCAACATCATACTCAATGAGCAAAAACGAAGTGTTTCCCTTAACATCAGAAACAAGATAGAGATGTCCACTTTTACCACTCTTATTCAACATAGTACTGGAAGTTCTAGCCATAGCAATCAGACAAGAAGAAGAAATAAAAAGAAGTAAAACTGTCATTATTTGTAGATAACATGATATTGTATATAAGGAACCTTAAAGATCCCACCAAAAAACTAGTAGAACTGATAAATTCAGTAACATAGCAGGCTGCAAAATAAATATTCAGAAATCTGTTTCACCTCTATACACCAATAATGAACTATCAGAAAGGGAAGCTAAGAAAACAATCCCATTTACAATTGCATCCAAAAATAAATCCTTGGAATAAACGTAACGAAGGATGTAAAAGATATGCACTCAGAGAATTATAAAACACTGAAAAAAAAAACTGAAGAAGATACATATAAGTGCAAGCATATACGGTGTTCATGGATAGGAAGACTTCTCAACATTAAAATGTCTATACTACCCCAAACAATCTATAATACCATGCAATTCCTAGCAAGATACCAATGGTGTATTTCACAGAACTAGAACAAATATTCCAAAAATTTATATGGAACCACAAAAGACCCCCGAACAGTTACAGCAATCTTGAGAAAGAAGAACAAAGTTGAAGGAATCATGCTACCAGATATCAAACTATACTATAAGGCCATAGTAATAAAAACAGCATGGTACTGGCACAAAAACAGACTTATAGACCAATGAAATAGAATAGAAAGCACAGAAATAAACCCATGCCTTTACAGTCAATTAATATTTGACAAAGGAGGCAAGAACATACAGTGGGGTAAAGACAGTCTATTCAATAAATGATATTGGGAAAATTGAACAGATAGATGAAAAAAATTAAACTACACCACTTTCTCACACCACACACAAATAAACTCAAAATGGATTAAAGACTCAAATGTAAGTCACAAAATCATGAAAATCCTGGAAGAAAACACAGGTGGTAAAATCTCAGACATTTTTCTTAGTAATATTTTTTCTGATATATCTCCTTGGGCAAGAGAAACAAAGAAATATAAACAAAGGGAAATACATCAAATTAAAAAGTTTTGCACAGCGAAGGAAACCATCAGCAAAATGAAAAGACAACCCATTAAATGCCAGAACATGTTCACTAATGACACATCTAATAAGGAGTTAATACACAAAATTTATAAAGAACTTATATAACAACACACAAAAACAACAACAATCCAATTAAAAATTGGGCAAAGGACTTGAATGGACACTTCTCCAAAGAGGACATACAGATGGCCAGAAGACATGAAAAGATGCTCAACATCACTAACTATCAGAGAGATGCAAATTAAAACCACAATGAGATATCACCTCACACCTGTCATAATGTCTATCATCAATAAATCAACAAACAAGCATTGGTGAGGAAGTGAAGAAAAGGGATCCCTCATGCACCATTGGTGAGTGTGCAGATTGGTGTAGCCATTATGGCAAACAGAATGGAGGTTCCTCAAAAAATTAAAAATGGAACTGCCTTATAACCCAGCAATCCCACTTCTGGGAATAGATCCAAAGAAACCTGAAATACTAATTCAAAAGAATATATACACCCCTATATTCCTTGCAGCATTATTTTCAATAGACAAGATTTGGAAGCAGCCAAGTGCCCAATAGTAGATGACTGGATAAAAAATCTGTGGTACATTTACACAATGGAATACTACTTGGCTATAAAAGAGAAAGAAATCTTACCTTTTGTGACAGTATGTCACAGGTATTATAATAAATGAAATAAGCCAGTTGAGAAAGACAAATATCATGATTTCTCTTATATGTGCAATCTAATGAATAAAACAAACAAAATAGAAAAAGACTCATAGATACAGAGAACAGACTGACAGCTGCCAGAGGGAAGGGGCTTGGAAAACTGGGTCAAAAAGGTGAAGGGATTAAGCTGGAAGGGGAGGGACACACCTCAGACACAGATAACAGTATGGTTATTACTAAAGGGAAAGTGAACACATAATATAATAGACAACATAAGTCCAGCTGGTATTGCTCAGTGGTTGAGCATTGACCCATACTAGTAAACAGAGGTCATGGTTTGATTCCCTGTCCGGGCACATGCCCAGGTTGTGTGGCTTGATCCCCAGTAGAGGGCATGCAGGAAGCATGATCGGTGGTGTTCTCTCATTATTGATGTTCCTTTCTCTCTCTCTCCCTTTCTCTCTGAAGTCAATAAAAATATATTGTTAAAAATAAAAAAAGAAATGACCTATCAAGCCATAAAAAGGGGAACCATAAAAACACATTACTAGGTGAAAGAAACTGATCTGGAAAGGGCCACAGGTTTTGGCTATTTACCCACTCAACAATGTTTCTTCCAGAAGCAGCTGCTCTGGGAGGGAAGGCCTAGGACTTATCATGGCCGAAATTAAGCTGTCATTTATGACATAAATCCATCTGTCTTGCTTACAGGAATGCATGGGACATGTTGCAGGGCTTTGGAATTGCTTTCTATGCCTAGTTACTTAAAAGTGTCTTAAGAATAACTTATTTTTATGTGTTATTTATATTTTTGTTTTATATTTATATCACTATATTTAACATATTATTTATATTATGTTAACATATCATCATAGGCTTGGAATGGCAAATGCAAAAGGAATTTTGGTAAAGAAGTCACAGACAGAATGGCTCAGAAGATGAGTAGAGTACAGAACAGAGCTACAAGGAAATGAAGTCCTTTAACACACACCAGTAAACACACAGGGTAATGCTGAAGGTGGCTTTGCTTCATATGCAGTACCTCCCATAGTACCTTCATATACAGTACTTCTTCCTCTCGTTCTCCCTTTAAACATTCAGCCATCTTTTAAAGACTGATTCAAGTTCCACTTCTTCCCAAATGGATTTCCTGACCTTTCCTCCCTATGTGAATTCCCAAGACACTGAGTCAGCATTTAGTTATTTCCTATCTAGTATGATTTCTTGAGGTTTTTTAAGGCTTACCTCCTAACTTAAGATGTAAACTTCTTGAGGGCAAAAATCATGGCCCCAATGATAATAATAGCTGTGCTTTTGTTACTCTTTTAAGGTTATTATTGCTGTGTTATGACTGTTTATAAACTACTTTTTTATTGTTGTTATTGTTATTTTGAAGATCACTAAGGTAAAGAAAATGTATATGTTTTGTAAACTAAAGTTACCTTTTTTAGTTGAGCTATCTTTAACATAAGAAAGTATCTGAGACATCTCTATGGCAACCTCATGAGATAACTGGGTCAGAACTTCCCAGCTAGATTCCTGACCCTTAAAAACTGAGATAATAAATATCTGTGGTTTTAAAATGCTAAAAAAAAAAAAAAAGTAGGAAAGGAAAGAGAAGGGAAAAGTATTAGAGTAATATTTCCTATCTCACTCATTAACAGAAAACTGGCTGAACAGAAAGCAGAATCATCCTGTAACTAGAGATGACTGGCTTGAGGACATAAAGTGGAGAAACAAGTCTACAACCTCACACATCCTAATTTTAACCCTATCTGTGGCCTAGTCTACTCAGCTTTCTGAATCACGAGGCTGACAATTTCAAGTCCCATGTTGCTGTACAGCCATCCAATTCTCAGCACAAGGCACTGGCCTTATTTATATTTTTAAAAGATTTATTTTTAAGAAGCATCTCTCATTGGTTCAGCCTGGCTAATCTGAACTCAAGGCAGTAAAACACTCCAAAACTGGAGAGATAAACACTGACGTAGTCCAGTTTTAAAATTAACTTTGCTAAATGCTTCCCAAGCTCAGATAATTCCACTTTGGTTGTGAAAAAGTAGCCAGAAAAAGATTCCAAACAAAAAAGCTGCAGGACCTCTTAGGATAAACCAAAGGCTCCAGCCCCTGACCACAGGAACCAGGCTCTCCCACAAAGAATTCTGCAGCTCAGCACCCCCTATTACAGGCCCTGAGTGACAGCTTCTTCCCATCATTTATGCATCCCTTTAGGCACACACTGAAGCCATGCTGGAGGTCAGCATTAGGTAATGCCCACAGACATCCTCCCCACTGCCAACTCCCATCTCAGTCACCACCACAGCCCACAGAGAACTCTTCTTTCTTATCCCCCAAGTCTTCTTAGAGACCCAAAAGTACCCCTCTGGAAATTCCAGACCCAAAGTCTGGCTGAAACCCAGGCATCTCTATTTTTTAAAAGCATCATGAGTGACTCAGATGAGTAATCTGGGTTGAGAACAACGGACAAGAGATATTATGTTAAGATGTAACACATACTTACAAAGACTTAGTTCCACACTCATCCCTGCCACTTCCCAGCTGTGAGACCTTGAACAATTTACTTTCCTTAGCCTTCCCAACAGAAAATGAGTTGTTATGGATATCAGATAAAATAATAAGGTATTTAGTAAAACATACACATACACAAACACTTCCTATTTGTACAGTGTTTTACAGTTTAGAAAATGCTTTTACACCCACTACGTCACATGACAAAAGCTTACTAATGGTATAGGGTGGGTGGAAATTATAATTATTACCAGGTTACAGATAAGGATACTGGGATTAAAATAAATAGGTAAGGAGCTGGGGGAAGGAAGAGGAATAACAGTAAATGTCAGAGGTAGTGTCTGCGGCAAAAATGACGCCAGAGGTTAGACCAGTGGAATCAAACCGGACCTCAGTTCAGCAACCTAGGTACCTGAGTTCTGGCTAAGAAAGAATTCAGAACCACGACGGAAACTGTATGAAAAAGTTTATTTAGAAAGTCACAGAGGTAAAAGAAGTGAGCCGTAGGGGAAATGGGCTTAGGAAACAAGTGACAGAGGCAAAGGAAGGGTCCTTGGAGCTTACGAAATAGAAAGGTAAAGTAACCCGCCAGGGAGGGAAGAAAGTGGGAAGGGGAAAGGTGGGGCCAACTTCCAGGGAGGGCCCACTGGCCCTTCTCCGAAGGGCTGTTAAAGATGGAGATTTTAGAGAGAGCCCAGTAT